>JANRMT010062852.1:25328661-25348620 GCA_026402145.1 Polypterus bichir lapradei | reverse complement strand
TATCTATCTATCTATCTATCTATCTATCTATCTATCTATCTATCTATCTATCTATCTATCTATCTATCTGCACAATCCATTGCTACACCATAGCTATAGGAAGAGGTACTCAGCCAGCAGTGAAATGGAATAGAAACATAACTTAGCTGGTTAAACCTAAGATTTAGACAAAATTCAGAAACAGCAAATATGCAGTAATACACATATTTACAATACAATTCAATTTATTTTTTATATAGCCCAAAATCACACAGGAAGTGCCGCAATGGGCTTTAACAGGCCCTGCCTCTTGACGGCCCACCAGCCTTGATTCTCTAAGAAGATGAGGAAAAACTCCCAAAAAAACCTTGTAGGGAAAAATGGAAGAAACCTTAGGAAAGGCAGTTCAAAGAGAGACCCCTTTCCAGGTAAGTTGGGCATGCAGTGGGTGTCAAAAAGAAGGGGGTCAATACAACACAGTACAATAAACAGAACAGAACAAATCCTCAAAAGAGTATAAAAATAAAAATTTTAGAAGTACGGAGTAGAATTTAACAGTAGATGATATCACATAATATGATTTGGGTTTGTTTAGAGTCCTGGAGACCTCATCCATCAAGCTGCTTCCCCCATTTGGCCATTCCACAGCTGAAATAGCGCTAATCCAATGAAAGGACCCCTCTTTCCCACGATTCCTGCGATCCTCCATCAGGGATGACTTTACCTTGGGCAGGCCAAACAACTTGGCAGGTGGGCCGTGGCACCAAGTGCCACATTTTAGTACTGAGAAGAGAAACAGAATAGGTGAGGGTTAGTAACAAATTATAATTATCATGTTACTTATGTTTTAGTGCTAATGACTAACAACAGAGATGCAGTATGTACAGTTAATCAGCAGCTCTAGTCAGGGTGTGCTAAACTGAAGTAGTGAGTCTTCAGCTGGGATTTAAAAGCTGAGACCGAAGGGGCATCTCTTATAGTAGCAGGCAGACCATTCCACAGTTTAGGGGCCCTGTAACTAAAAGCTCGACCTCTCACTATTATTTTATTAATCCTTGGAATCTTAAGCAGACCGGCCTGTTGAGATCTTAATGTGCGCTCTGGTTTGTAAGTCATGATAATTTCAGACAAGTAAGCCGGACCTTGGCCACTTAATTCTTTATATGTTAAAAGGAGGATTTTGAAATCTGCCCTAAACTTAACCGGGAGCCAGTGTAAGGATTTAAGAACTGGAGTTATGTGTTCGTATTTTCTTGTTCTTGTAATAATTCTTGCAGCAGCATTTTGGATCAACTGGAGGCTGTATAAAGAACAGTTTGAACATCCAGTAAACACTGCATTGCAGTAGTATTTCTAGCCAGTGTCACGCGTGTGCACATGGGAGGCAGCTTATATATAAATATAAGATCCAATCTTAAAAAGTTAAAGCTTTGAGTTAAACTCATATTAGTGTTTGCTTAATTTCAATAGAATATAAATTTCTTTCATAGTCATAGTCACATATGTGTTTAGGAGACAACTAAAGGACTTAAATACATGTAATTCCACGCCGGACCAGGGGGTGGCGAAGTGCACTAATTCTCTCTCTCTCTCTCTCGATCTCTTGCAGACCATTCTTGGGAAATCCCGCCCGGCTCTGGGGCAGCCAACAACGTCATTTCCAGTTCCGGGCCTGATGACATCACTTCCCTTACTGGCCTTTAAAGCTGCCATCTTGTCGATAATAGTGCAGTTCAGTTTTGGACTCTGATGTATGAACATGTCTGAGCTTTGGCATTAGTTTTGCAGCCAGGAAAAATTATACGGGTGGTTGCCCCAAACCTTCACAATGTCTTATGGTCATTCTTCTTACATTAGTTAGAGATAGAACTTTCTTGCTATAACTGAGATACAGTATGATAGTTGTGTCAGTTGTTGTTTAGAATACGGTCCCAGTGCACAGGGACTTAAAAAATGGTTGTCTATGCATTAATATATAGGCAAATATTTTAACACAACTAAGAAAATACTTATCAGTTTAACATAACCTAAATAACTAACAAAAATAAATGACTAACAAAAAATATATATGAAGCTATAACAATGAATTATTAAACACAAGGAAAAGAATTGAATAAAAGGTTAACTAAATGTAACTTAAAGCTGAATGCACACGCATTTCTGTCTCATCTTACAGAAGTAACCAACTTAATTTTCCAAGGTTTGAATGAGGTAAATGAGTAATGAACACTCCTCCAGAAAATGAGGATAAACTGACGGGAAAGTCCATACACCCCTTTTATGAAGCGGTGCTAAGCTCAAAAGGACAATCCACTAAACACCCCTCTTAATAAAGAGGTGTTCAGAATAATGGGAGAATCCACAAGTCAGAAATTACTGGTGTTTTAGTTGAGGAAGTAATAAAGTTCTGCATAGTAAGAGTCAGATGATGTGATGTATTGGATGAGGTGATGTAATTAGAGAAAAGAATAAAAGCAGATGAAGTGTATAATCGATTGCTCACTCTATGGACTGAGACATTTGCGCATAAGTCTGTGCAAATGAAGAAAGTTTTGCATTCTTATCTGGGCTCTGTGACAGGCTTTTTTGAAGATAGAGGAAAGTATTTTCCATGACACTTTCTCTATAGGTCAGAAGAATGACGGCCATCGCACCACTGATGTCACTGTTACTGTCTGTCCTCCTGGACCCAACTCTTCCTGCCTGGAACTCATATGACTGAAAGTTCAGCAGTTCTGAAATAGGTTTTATTTTGAGCTCGCTTCTGCCAACCAATCATTGCTTCAATGCCACTGCCTATTTGAGTGTTGTTGCTGGCCTGTCCATCCCTTCATGGCCAGAATTTACTCAACTTCTAATGGCTACTACCAGCATGATAATGCACCATGTCACAAAGCAATAATCATCTGAGTCTGGTTTCATGTACATGTCATTGAGTTCAGTGTTCTTCAGTTCTTTCCAGTCACTAGATCTGAATCCAATTGACCAACTATGGAATGTGGAAGAACGGGAGATTCATAGCATAAAGTTGACAAAATCAACCGGAATTATTAAGCAAATTATAGAAAAAAACCTGATCTAAATCCATTAAGTAGTTCTCTCATGAAAAGTGGACAGATATACAGACGTTGGATTTTATATATAGAGAGATACTTGTTATTTCCAAAACTCTATGGTTTATTTACCCACTAACCCATCTTAGCTATTTTACTGCTAAAATCTTAATAATTAATAATTCCTTCCATTAATTTACCTATGATGCATGTTAAGCTTACTGGCCTATAGTTATCTAGATCTGCCCGAAATGCACTTTTTATATAACGGGATAATACAAAAGTCAATACCAATAGCAAAATGTCAACCTTTATAACCATTTGAAGGCACTAAATCTGTTCCCTTTGTATGCTCAGCCTGGCCATAACTGTGCTCAATAGCAGGACCCCTGTTGACTATGGAGTAGCCATAACAAAAGCTCCTTTTTACTTTGAGGGGTAACCAAGTGCTGTGCTGAAAGAGTGGAAGACCATCTGTAATGGAGTTAGATGAAGGTGCCACAAGTCCCCAACCTTTGCAACCTTACATATGCCTCGTGTTCATCTTGCTAAAGATGGGAGTTAGCTAATCTCTGACTTCCAAGCAGATTTACATTTATTGCTAACAGAAGAGGACCAGTCATAACACAGCCATAAGGAACCTCAACTTGCTTCTACCTTTTGGAGTCTGTGGTTACTATTTTTCACAATGAGGGAAGAAGCTGAGCCAGCGAAAAACAAAGAAGCCATTATGAGGCTGAAAAACAAGAATTAAACCATTAGAGGCATCGGTAAGACCTTAGGATTATCTAAATCAACTGTCTGATATATCATTTAGAAGAAGGAATACACTGGTGAGCTAAATAATTGCAAAGGCATTGGTAGACCAAGTAAGATCTCCATTACTGATGACAGAAGAATTCTCACTATTTTCCAGAAAAAGTCCCAAATGCCTGACCAACAGATCATGCACAGTCTTCAGAAGGCAGATGTGGACGTGTCAGAGACGACCATCTGCAGAAGACTTCATGAACAGAAATACAGAGGACACACTGCAAGATGTAGACCACTAGTCAGCCACAAAAACAGGATGGCCAGATGACAGTTTGTGAAAAAGGTCTTAAACAACAACATTTATTTATATAGCACATTTTCATACAAAAAAATGTAGCTCAAAGTGCTTTACATAATGAAGAATAGAAGAATAAAAGACACAGTTAGAAAATAAAATAAGTCAACATTAATTAACATAGAATAAGAGTAAGGTCCGATGGCCTGGGTGGACAGAAAAAAAAAAAACTCCAGATGGCTGGAGAAAAAAAATAAAATCTGTAGGGATTCCAGACCATGAGACCGCCCAGTCCCCTCTTGGCATTCTACCTAACATACAGTGGTGTGAAAAACTATTTGCCCCCTTCCTGATTTCTTATTCTTTTGCACGTTTGTCACACAAAATGTTTCAGATCATCAAACACATTTAACCATTAGTCAAATATAACACAAGTAAACATAAAATGCAGTTGTTAAATGATGGTTTTTATTATTTAGGGAGAAAACAAAATCCAAACCTACATGGCCCTGTGTGAAAAAGTAATTGCCACCTGAACCTAATAACTGGTTGGGCCACCCTTAGCAGCAATAACTGCAATCAAGCGTTTGTGATAACTTGCAATGAGTCTTTTACAGCGCTCTGGAGGAATTTTGGCCCACTCATCTTTGCAGAATTGTCGTAATTCAGCTTTATTTGAGGGTTTTCTAGCATGAACCGCCTTTTTAAGGGTCATGCCATAGCATCTCAATTGGATTCAGGTCAGGACTTTGACTAGGCCACTCCAAAGTCTTCATTTTGTTTTTCTTCAGCCATTCAGAGGTGGATTTGCTGGTGTGTTTTGGGTCATTGTCCTGTTGCAGCACCCAAGATCGCTTCAGCTTGAGTTGACGAACAGATGGCCGGACATTCTCCTTCAGGATTTTTTGGTAGACAGTAGCATTCATGGTTCCATCTATCACAGCAAGCCTTCCAGGTCCTGAAGCAGCAAAACAACCCCAGACCATCACACTACCACCACCATATTTTACTGTTGGTATGATGTTCTTTTTCTGAAATGCTGTGTTCCTTTTACGCCAGATGTAACGGGACATTTGCCTTCCAAAAAGTTCAACTTTTGTCTCATCAGTCCACAAGGTATTTTCCCAAAAGTCTTGGCAATCATTGAGATGTTTCTTAGCAAAATTGAGACGAGCCCTAATGTTCTTTTTGCTTAACAGTAGTTTGCGTCTTGGAAATCTGCCATGCAGGCCGTTTTTGCCCAGTCTCTTTCTTATGGTGGAGTCGTGAACACTGACCTTAATTGAGGCAAGTGAGGCCTGCAGTTCTTTAGACGTTGTCCTGGGGTCTTTTGTGACCTCTCGGATGAGTCGTCTCTGCGCTCTTGGGGTAATTTTGGTCGGCCGGCCACTCCTGGGAAGGTTCACCACTGTTCCATGTTTTTGCCATTTGTGGATAATGGCTCTCACTGTGGTTCGCTGGAGTCCCAAAGCTTTAGAAATGGCTTTATAACCTTTACCAGACTGATAGATCTCAATTACTTCTATTCTCATTTGTTCCTGAATTTCTTTGGAACTTGGCATGATGTCTAGCTTTTGAGGTGCTTTTGGTCTACTTCTCTGTGTCAGGCAGCTCCTATTTAAGTGATTTCTTGATTGAAACAGGTGTGGCAGTAATCAGGCCTGGGGGTGGCTACGGAAATTGAACTCAGGTGTGATACACCACAGTTAGGTTATTTTTTTAACAAGGGGGCAATTACTTTTTCACACAGGGCCATGTAGGTTTGGATTTTTTTTCTCCCTAAATAATAAAAACCATCATTTAAAAACTGCATTTTGTGTTTACTTGTGTTATATTTGACTAATGGTTAAATGTGTTTGATGATCAGAAACATTTTGTGTGACAAACATGCAAAAGAATAGGAAATCAGGAAGGGGGCAAATAGTTTTTCACACCACTGTAAGTGAAACAGTCCTCTTTAGATTTAGGGTTCTCACAGAAGGACTTGATGATGATGGTCATGTAGACTTCTGGCTTTTACTCCATCAATATTGGAGCATCATGGTGCTTTGAGTAGGTGGTGGTGGCGCAGGCCGCCACCACAAAAGAAAAAGGAAAAAGAAACAGAAGAGAGAGCAGGGGTCAGTACGAATTTTAGAGTCACTATGAATAGTTATTATGATGAACTGAACATACAGAGTATTAGGATTAAATTAAAGTGAAGTTTTGAGAAGGCCATGTTAAAGTAATGTGTTTTTAGCAGTGTTTTAAAGTGCTCCACTGTATTTGCCTGGCGAATTCCTATTGGCAGGCTATTCCAGATTTTAGGTGCATAGCAGCAGAAAGCCGCCTCACCACTTCTTTTAAGTTTTGTTCTTGGAATTCTAAGGAGACACTCATTTGAGGATCTAAGGTTACAATTTGGAATATAGGGTGTCAGACATTCCGATATATAAGATGGAGCGAGATTATTTAAGGCTTTATAAACCATAAGCAGAATTTTAAAGTCAATCCTGAATGACACAGGTAACCAGTGTAGTGACATCAAAACTGGAGAACTGTGTTCGGATTTTCTTTTCCTAGTTAGAATTCTAGCAGCTCCATTCTGCACTCGTTGCAAATGATTTATGTTTTTTTTGGGTAGTCCTGAGAGGAGTGCGTTACAGTAATCTAAGCAACTGAAAACAAAAGCGTGAATTAATTTCTCAGCATCTTTCAATGATATAAGAGGTCTAACTTTTGCTATGTTTCTTAAGTGAAAAAATGGTGTCCTAGTGGTGTGATGAATATGCGATTTAAAATTCAGGTTACAGTCAACAGTTAACCCTAAGTTCTTTACCTCCGTCTTGACTTTTAATCCTAATGCATCAAGTTTATTTCTGATAACCTCATTGAATCCATTATTAAAAAACACAAAAATTTCAGTTTTCTCTTTATTTAGCTTGAGAAAACTAATATTCATCCATTCAGAAATACCAGTAGGACATTGTGTTAGTGAATCGAGAGAGTTGGTGTCATCAGGCGCTATTGATAAGTACAGCTGTGTGTCATCAGCATAGCTGTGGTAGCTCAAGTTGTAACCTGAGGTAATTGAGAATATTGTGATCAATGGTGTCAAATGCGGCACTCAGATCAAGGAGGATGAGAACAGATAAATGGCCTCTGTCTGCATTTACCCACAAGTCATTTACTACTTTAACGAGTGCAGTTTCTGTGCTGTGATCTGTTCTAAAACCTGACTGAAATGTATCAAGAATAGCAGGTTTATTGAGGTGGTCATTTAGCTGGATAATGACTACCTTCTCTAGAATTTTACTTAAGAAAGGCAGGTTAGAGATGGGTCTAAAGTTTTCAAAAGCAGAGAGGTCAAGATTATTTTTCTTGAGCAGGGGTTTAACTACAGCAGTCTTAAGACAGTCTGGGAAGACCCCCGTATTTAATGACGAATTTACTATGTCAAGAATATTATCAATTAGCACGCCTAATATTCCTTGAAAAAACCTTGTTGGTATTGGGTCAAGGACGCAGGTGGAGGGATTCAGTTGAGAAAAAGAACCTGCAGAATTCTGGAAAAAGGTCTTGTGGACAAATGAGACAAAGATGAACCTCAACAGAGTGATGACAAAAGCAAAGTGTGGAGACGAACAGGACCTGCCCAAGATCTAAACCAGACCACCTCATCTGTTAAACATCGTAGTGGGTGTCTTATGGCTTGGACATGTATGGCCACTACAGGTCCTGGCACAATTCTCTACATTGGTGAAGGAGATGCTGACTGCAGTGGCACAATGAATACTGGGGTGTATAATCATCTGATCTGCTCAAGTTCCCGTCAATGCCTCCAAATTCACTGGACGGCTCTTCATCCTACAACAAGATAATGATCAAAACATACTACTGAGACAACACAGGAGTTTATCAAAGCTAAAAAATAGAAAATTCTTGAATGGCCAACCCAGTCACCTTATTTAAATCGAAATGAGCATGCCTTCTATATGCTGAAGCAGGAGCTGAAGATGGCTGCATTAGAGGCATGGCAGAGCATCACCAGAGAAGATCCTCAGTACCTGGTGATGTCCATGAATCACAGGCTTCAAGCAGTCATTGCATGCAAGGGATATGCAACAAAGGACTAAATATGACAATATGACAAACACTTCTGTCATTTCTACATGATGTGACTGTGGTATAGCAGGTCCACGGCTCTAAAAGAATGGCTCGCACAGCCGTGGGGAGTTGATGAGGTAATTGGGGCGAGATACACCTGCACGTGAAAGTGTGATCATTCTCAATTGCTTCATTGGCTTCCTCCGGTACTTGATTGAGATGCTGCGTCCACGGAGCCATATAAGTACGGGCTGGCACAAGAGATGAGGAGAAATAGAGGGAAAATAACAAGAGAATGGAGGTTAGAGAAAGAGGAGACAAAAGTCAGTGTAGGAGTGAACGATCGTTCGAGTGATTGAGAGAGAGCAGGCTCACTTGAGCAAAGGAAGGAGAGCCCTGGCAGGGCGTAAGGCCGACACTCGGGAGCAGATGGATTGGGTCACTACTGCTGAGCTTTTCAGAGGAATAGAAGTGACCAGCATCTTGGACGGCTCGCCGCAGAAGGCAGCAGGAGTTGGAGAGGCTTGAGAGGTTGAGCCCCAGCATGAGCGCCCTGGCCGTTGGGGGAAACCCGAGTCTCGGTCTGAGGTGTGAACTGTACGTAGTCAGGGGATGGAAGACTACCAGACCAGTTTGGAAGGCAGCTGCACCCGCTGAAAAGGGCGACTCCCCTGTTGCAAGGCCTGTATGGGAGCAGCAGAGGAGCCACCAGTTAAAATGAGAAGTCACCAGGTTTTTGTAAAGGTCAGCTTCCAGCCATGGTTTTAACCTTGTTTTAAAGACTTTGTTTTTTTTTTTTTTGGATTTTAATCTCCTCTTATGGCACCCATTTTTATGAATTATTTATTTATTAACTTTGAGCACAGCACTCTTTATTTGGACACTTTAGCGTTTTATTAAAAGTACTTGCACACTTTACACCTTCCCCTTCCTCCATGTGTGATTTGTCCTCATTGCACAGCTCATCGGGTTACATTACTGACGGTGACAAGTTCAAGAGGCTCCCAAAGCTGGAAGAGGGAGTATGGAGCAGGACCCGCACCGTCTCAGTGACCCTCATGTATGCAAATCCCCTTAAATGAAAGTCTGCACTTTAATCACATCTGAATTGTTGTAATTTTAAACTGTGGAGCAGCGGGGGAAAGTAAGGAAAAAGGTGTCTTTGTCCCAAACATCACGGAGGGCACTGAATGTATTGTAAAGAACACTACCTTAGCATTGCTGATTATTAGACTTTCAAGCACAGGATTAATAAATTTAAGTTCATTTATTGAATGTAAACAAAATAAAAACAACACAAACTACAGGGTATTAAAACAATTTTGAAAAATTCAAAAATATTTAATTTGATACAGTTTCCTCATGGCTTAATATTTAAGTTTTAAAAACTAAATGTGGACGGCACGGTGGCACAGTGGTAGCACTGCTGCCTCGCAGTAAGGAGACCTGGCTACACTTCCTGGGTCCTCCCTGCGTGGAGTTTGCTTGTTCTCCCCGTGTCTGCGTGGGTTTCCTCCCACAGTCCAAAGACATTCAGGTTAGGTGGTTTGGCGGTCCTAAATTGTCCTTAGTGTTTGCTTGGTGTGTGTGTGCCCTGCAGAGGACTGGCACCCTGCCTGGGGCTTTGTTCCTGCCTTGCACCCTGTGCTGGCTGGGATTGGCTCCAGCAGACCCTCGTGACCCTGTGTTAGGATATGGCGGGTTGAACAATGGCTGACTGAATGAAACTAAATGTGCTACATGAGATGTCGCCAAAAAGCTGATGGCTTGGAAACAACAAAAAAGAATGTATGCATGGCATCGACATAAGCTGGAGATCATTTTGACATCTTTACTATTTCACTCAAATTTTTTTCTTGTCCTCCTCTTCTGTGATTGTAACATTGTTTTGATTTCCATAAAGATATGTATTGCTCTTTTTTTTTTAATTTGATTGATTTTATTGTAATCATTCCATACAAATAGATCAATTTTTACAAAAAAGTAGGATTGAAAACAAATTAACCCCCACCCCTGAGAAAGAGAGCATGGCCAACGGACTAAAACTTAAAAATAGTAAAAATGAATAAATCGATGAGTTTATTAGGCAGATACAGATAAATGGAGAAGAAAAAGAAATGGGGAGAGAATCTACTTCATCAGTGGTTTAAGAGCTTATTTTAAAATATTATTGATTAGATCCTGCCAGGTTTTGAAAAAGTTCTGCACAGATCCTCTAAGTGAGAATTAGATTTTTTCCACTTTCAAATAATATAAAACATCAGTTACCCACTGACTTAAAAGAGGAGAGTTAGGATTCTTCCAGTTTAGCAACATAAGTCTGTGTACCAATAGTGTAGTGAAGACAATCGCAGTTTGATTGTCCTTCTCCACTTTAAACCCATTTGGAAGAACACCAAACACAGCTGTTAATGGGTTAGGAGGGATTGGGACACCAAGGCTGTCTGAAAGGCACTTAAAAACTTTTGTCCAAGATGATGTCAATTCGGTGCAGGCCCAAAACATGTGACCCAGTGAGGCTGGAGCTTGATTGCAGAGTTCACAGGTTGAATCTTGCCCTGGAAATATTTTGGACAATTTCAAGCAAAACAGGTGTGCTCGATATACTGTATAATTTGAGTTGAATAATTGTATGTTTTGGACATATGGAGCTCGAATGAATTCTCTGCATTGCTACCTTCCACTCCTTTTCTGATATGTTGAGTGAGAGATCCTTTTCTGATTGTCCTCTTGGATCTTTAAAAGGGAGGGACTGTAAAATATTATTACACTAGCCATGTGCGCCAAACTACGTTGCGCGTGTTAAAATTGTCTGTGAAGGGCTCCCTGTTTAAACGCGGCTGCCAGTCATGAACTGGGCCCTTCGTCGCACAGCATTATGATTTTTTATAAGGGAAACAAAATTATAAAAGAAAACCCTTGGATATTGATTCAATATATACAGCCTACTCGGAATCACTGTCCAAATCATAATTATGTGGTGGTGTAGGAGCATTTCTGCTTCTGTCCGTTCACAGTCCGTCTCGTTTTCACGACGCTGTTGTTTCCTCTCACGATGTCTTCTCAATCTTTCTCCAATCTCGCAGGTTGCTTTGTGGCAATCCAAAGAGTAAGGCAATATACACGGAGCAATGGTTATAAAAGGGGGACACATAGGTATCCAGGCTCTTTAAAGCATAAATAGGGATCACTTCACTGACATGTGATCAAGCCACGGTACAACTGTGAGACGCGCAGCACTCGTCGGCTACAATGTAACAATAATAATTTCCGGAACTTGCTGTTACGGTGTCATTCATTTTACCCACTGTCTTTCTTTCATTCATATGTTACGTAGGCAAGTACCTTTTATCTTCGGCAATCTCATTCTCTAACCAGGCCTCAGGAGCTAACCAGTGTAACACTGTCCACCACCCCTTTCATTATTCCGGCACATTGCTGACATCCGTGAGTAACAACAAAGTACTAAACTGGAAGGTGGTCTAAGCATGCGTGGAATTCGCGGACAAACAAAGATCAAGATCTAAATGAAGATCTCTTTAGTTAATTTAAAGCACAACAATTTGTTTAGTTTGAATGTCTGTGTTTTGAGGTGTGACTGGCGTATTACAGTCTTCAGTAGTATAAGCTTGGAGGAGATTCTTAATGCAATGCCTATGTTTTAGCTGTCTCTCTACTGCCATCTAGTGATTCTTCTAATTCATTCGCGGACAAACAAAGATCAAGATCCAAATGAAGATTATATATAGAGATATTGCAGAAATGCTTTCTGAGTCCTCAAGACTGAGCAATATTTTTTCCAGCATAGAGGAAGGTGCGAGATGAGGGAAATTGGGCAGGTTCTGTTTGACAAAGTTTCTGATTTGAAGATAGTGAAAGAAATGTGTTGATGGAAAATTAAATTTGGAATGTAATTGTTCATAGGATGTAAAGATGTTGTCTATATAAAGATCTCTAAGCAATGTAATCCCAAATGTTTTCCAGATATTAAAAACTGCATAGTTTCGATGGTTGAAAAAGGTGGTTCTCTTGCAGAGGTGCCACAGATAAAAGATTCTCCATCTTAAAATGCTTTTCTACATTGGTTCCATATTCTGAGTGAGTGAAGCACAATTGGGTTATTTGTATATTGGCGATAACTTGCATTTATTTGGGCACAAAGCAGGGAATATAGAGGAGCACTGCAGGATTTTATTGCAGACCAAGCCTGTGTATGTTCATCTATTTGTGTTCAGGTTTTTATAGCTTGTATGTTTGCTTCCTAGTAATAAAACTGAAAGTTAGGTAGAGCCATGCCGCCTTCTGCCTTAGGTCTTTGTAGAGTCGCTCTTTGGATACGTGGATGTTTTAGGTTCCAAATAAATGAGGTTATGGTTGAATCTAATTGCTTAAAGAATGATTTATTGATGTATATTGGAATGTTTTGAAATAAAAAAAAGCTTAGCAAGAATATTCATCTTAACAACGTTAATTCTTCCAGCTAGAGTAAGATGGAGGGTTGACCATCTATGCAAGTCTTGCTTAATTTTTTCCATACAAACGGCAAAATTTTGTTGATAAAGAGCTTTATGTTTACTTGTGATATTTACCCCTAGGTATTTAAACTGATCTGCAATAATAATCTGCAATCTAATATTGTGTGCTTGAGAATTCACTGTAAAGAGCACACTTTTATTCACATTAATTCTGAGACCAGAGGCCTTTTGAAATTCTGTAAGTGCTGTTAGGACTGCAGGCACAGAATTTTGTGGGTCTGATATATACAGTACCATATCATCTGCATATAGAGAAATTTTCTGTTCCAGTCCTTCTGTAATAATCCCCTTTATCTGATAAACATTTCAACAGTGAACTGCCAGTGGTTCAATGGCGATTGCAAATAGCAGTGGTGACAAGGGGCATCCTTGTCTGGTACCACGTTCTAGTTTAAAGTAGTCTGAGCAAATATTGTTGATACAAACTGAAGTTTCTGGATTGGTATACAGTAGTTTGATCCATCTACAAATATTTGGGCCAAGCCCAAATTTCTCTAATGTAGTGAAAAGGTAGTTCCATTCAATCATATCAAATGCTTTTTCTGCATCCAACGATAATAATAACTCCGGGGTGTTTGACCTTGTAGGTGAATATATTACATTAAACAGGTGTCGGATATTGGAAGCTAAGTGACGGCCTTTAATAAATCCTGTTTGATCTTGTGATATTACCGAAGGCAGCACTTTCTCGTTCCTTCTAGCTAGGACTTTGGAGAGTATCTTAACATCATTATTCATAAGTTAAACTGGTGTGTATGATTCACATTGTAATAAGTCCTTGTTTTGTTTAGGAAAGACAGTGATTAATGCTTGGTGAAGAGTTTGAGGTAGAATTTGATTGTCTCTAGCTTCTGTAAATGTTGCTAATAAGAGGGGAGCTAGCTGAGTGGAGAATTTCTTATAAAATTCGACAGGGTAGCCATCTGGGCCTGCTGCTTTCCCGCTCTGAAGTGACTTTTTAGCATCTAGTAATTCTGATAGCACCAGAGGTTTATCCGATTCCTCTGCATTAAAAGTATCTATTTGTGGTATATGTAAAGTATCCAAAAATGCATTAGATTGTGTTTTGTCTTCTTTGAACTCAGTAGAATATAAGGATTTATAGTAGTTTCTAAATGTGTTCATTATATTTTTATGGTCAATTATTTTATCTCCGTTCAAGTTGGTGATTGCTGGGATTGTTTTGCAAACTTCTTGCTTGTGGATTTGTTGAGCTAGACATTGATTCTGAATGTTTGAAGTCATTTTGTCGTCTTACTTGGAAGTGAGACAGCTTTAACCTTAATTTTCAATTTTCCCATGAATTATTACCATACAGTCTATTGTTACTTTGGAAGATATAATTATAAGGAGTTAAAGGATAGATTAGATGTAACTTGCTCTCTTACTCCCCCCCCCCCAATTTTGCCTTCCCATGTGAGGCCGAACCCCACTTCACAAAGTCCCAGTACTCTGACATACCTAGAGACAGAGCACATCCAAAACAAAACAAGCCCCCCAGCAGCGGCATTTGAAGATTAAAAACTAGAGATATCTATTGCCGATAAAGTCTAAATACTATGAGCATAAAATATAATCATCAATAGTCTTGAAATATTAAGACAGTAAACCCAGGAAATGGTGTTAAAAAGTGTCCCTGAATAAGCATAGTAAACCCTAATGCAATAATAACAATAACAATAAACCAAGGGTATGATGTTAAACAGTCTCTTTTAAGATTGTTAAAAACCAAAATAAAAAAAAAAAAAACTTTAATTTCTTCCACACATACACATGTAATTGTAATTAAAACATAAACAAAAAGGGCTGAGAAGAAAAAAGGATGTATAATTATGCTACCCATATCATTGCAAGCAGATCAGACAGCAGGTAATATCTTCTTATTCGGAATTCGTAGCTATAGCTTTTCCATTGGTGTTAAATGCCAAGTTGTCCCGCTGTTTCAATTCGAGCCGTGAATGTCTGTTTAACATCTTCCAGCTGATCGGCAAGTTCTCTCAGTTTAGACGCATTTTCCTGAATGTGTTCCTCAGTTTTTCTCAACATATCTTTAAAGACTGCATTAAAGCGATAATATATACGTTTGTCCAAGTCTTTAAATTCCTGCCGCATCTCTTGCAGTTCCAGCCGCAGCTTCTCATTTGTCTTCTCAATTGTCATGAGCAAGCTATTTATTTCATATTTTTCTGAATGTCTTTCTTGAGCTCACTTATGGCTGTGGCCGTGGCCAATGCTGCAATCATTTCCTTCAGTTCGGACAAATCGTTTCGGCTTTCGTGCTCCATGGGTGAAGTGGCAACCCCCGTTACAGCCGATGCTTCCGGCTCATGAGGAGTAGATGAATGTGCGGACTGCAAGGCCATCTCTAGTTTCAAGTGATCTTCTGGAATCTGCGCGCTATCGTGACCTGCATCACTTGCACCTTCGTTCCCATTTTCGCTCTGGACTGGAGATGATGCAGTGGAACGGGGTCCTGGGAAGTGTGCTTTCGCCTGCCTGTTCCTGGTCAATCTCTGAAAGGCCGTACCTTGCACTTGGGCCTGATGCCTGTCTAGACTTGGGTGTAGTTTTAGATTTCTTTTCCATTTCTTTCTGACCCCCTTTCTTGTTCTCATGTTTATATACTGTAGTAGAAACTCCTTAGGTTAAGTAAATACAGGATACCTTGGGATAATAAGAAATAAGAGAAAAAATAAAGCCACTTCAACGGAGCTCTGCTTCAGACGTCCATCTCCCATAACAGATGAGACCAAATGTAAAGAATGTGCATTGCTTTTAATCATGCATTGTTTACATCGTGAAAAAACAAAACTTTCAGAAATGTGTTGTGAAAGTAACAGCAGTTAAATAATTTGCAAATGCATCACAAATAATGCGGATGTGAAGATTCTTAAATCAGCTACCCTTTAGAAATTATAAGTTATGGTAAAACACGCCTGCTGCTCCCAATTATCAAAGAGAAAGCTGAAGTACCACACAGTTTACAAGAATTAAATCTCCCAGACTAAAGGTTTTCTCTGAGCAGAGGTGGGATCGACGGGTTTGTTTCATGTAATAAGTGAATTTAAGCCTGGTTCGAAAATAATCTGTTCTAGGCTTCAAGGACTCACATTAAAACAGCTCCAGGGAAAACTCAAAGTTTTACCACCTGCTTGATTTTTAAAACTAATGTTTGTCAAATCAAATCAAAACAAAAAAAAATCACAAAAATGGAATCATGGGTTGAAATAGATATAAAAGACTGGAATAACAATATGTTCAGGCTAGACAGAGTTTCTAAACAAATCATTGGCACACCCACACCTCTCTATTAGGTCAGCAGTAGCTTTGTTTTACTGTTGCTTTATTCATCCATCCATTATCCAACCTGCTTTATATTCTAGTTACAGGGTCACAGGGGTCTGCTGGAGCCAATCCCAGCCAACATAGGGCGCAAGGCAGGAAACAAACCCGGGCAAGGCGTCAGCCCACCGCAGAGTGTTGCTTTAATCTGACCTTATTATTTAAAAAGGGGATTTTTGAATATTATTTGTTTTGTAATGTAAAATGTTTAGTGATGAGCCCATTGATATGCCTGGCTTATTATAAATAGTGATAAACCTGGATTGATCAGGGTCCACTTTAATGACAGGTTGGACTGGTCTCAGAAAACAGAGGAACTCCTTAAGACAAGGCAGAGAAGGCCACACCCGGAAGTGCTGGGGGGACGAAGACCAGGGACACCCGGAGTGCTTCCGGGTGCACAGCTAGCATTTCCGCCACACCAGGGAGTGCCAGCAGAAGCTCATTTGGAGGCACCTGGAGCACGTCCGGGTGAGGATAAAAGGGGCCGCCTCCCTCCATTCGATAGTTGGAGTTGGGTGGAAGAAGGACAAAGCCTGGAGGAGAGGACTGGAGGCGGACAGAATAGATAGAGGCATTGTTGAGGGCCTGGACTTGAAGGGTGATTTGGTGCAGAGTACTGGTTGTGTGTATTACTACTTGTAATAGTAAATTATGAATAAAAGTGTGTTGGTGCTTGAACCATCAGTGTCTGTCTGTGTCCGGGCTACCTTCCACACTTTCTATCTATCTATCTGCTATTATAAAGTGCCTTTTACATCTGTCTGTCTATCTATTATATTATTATATAGTGCCTTTCACATCTTTCTTTCTATCTATCTATCTACAGTTATGCTTGAAAGTTTGTGAACCCTTTAGAATTTTCTATATTTCTGCATAAATATGACCTAAAACATCATCAGATTTTCACTCAAGTCCTAAAAGTAGATAAAGAGAAACCAGTTAAACAAATGATACAAAAATATTTTACTTGGTCATTTATTTATTGAGGAAAATGATCGAATATTACATATTTGTGAGTGGCAAAAGTATGTGAACCTCTAGGATGATCAGTTAGTTTGAAGGTGAAATTCGAGTCGGGTGTTTTCAATCAATGGGATGACAATCAGGTGTGAGTGGGCACCCTGTGTTATTTAAAGAACAGGGATCTATCAAAGTCTGCGCTTCACAACACGTTTGTGGAAGTGGCACGAACAAAGAAGATTTCTGAGGACCTCAGAAAGAGAGTTGTTGATAATGATCAGGCTGTAAAAGGTTACAAAACCACTTCTAAAGAGTTTGGACTCCACCAATCCACAGTCAGACAGATTGTGTACAAATGGAGGAAATTCAAGACCACCGTTACCCTCCCCAGGAGTGGTCGACCAACAAAGATCACTCCAAGAGCAAGGCGTGTAATAGTCGGTGAGGTCACAAAGGACCCCAGGGTAACTTCTAAGCAACTGAAGGCCTCTCTCACATTGGCTAATGTTCATGTTCACGAGTCCACCATCAGGAGAACACTGAACAACAATGGTGTGCATGGCAGGGTTGCAAGGAGAAAGCCACTGCTCTCCAAAAAAAAAAAACATTGCTGCTCGTCTGCGGTTTGCTAAAGATCACATGGACAAACCAGAAGGCTATTGGAAGAATGTTTTGTGGACGGATGAGACCAAATTAGAACTTTTTGGTTTAAATGAAAAGCGTTATGTTTGGAGAAAGGAACACACTGCATTCCAGCATAAGAATCTTATCCCATCTGTGAAACATGGTGGTGGTAGTATCATGGTTTGGGCCTGTTTTGCTGCGTCTGGGCCAGTATGGCATGCCTTCATTGATGGAACAATGAATTCTGAATTATATCAGAGAATTCTAAAGGAAAATGTCAGGACATCTGTCCATGAACTGAATCACAAGAGAAGGTGGGTCATGCAGCAAGACAACGACCCTAAGCACACAAGTCGTTCTACCAAAGAATGGTTAAAGAAGAATAAAGTTAATGTTTTGGAATGGCCAAGTCAAAGTCCTGACCTTAATCCAATCGAAATGTTGTGGAAGGACCTGAAGCGAGCAGTTAATATCAGGAAACCCACCAACATCCCAGAGTTGAAGCTGTTCTGTACGGAGGAATGGGCTAAAATTCCTCCAAGCCGGTGTGCAGGAATGATCAAAACTTACCGGAAACGTTTAGTTGTAGTTATTGTTGCAAAGGAGGGTCACACCAGATACTGAAAGCAAAGGTTCACCTACTTTTGCCACTCACAAATATGTAATATTCGATCATTTTCCTTAATAAATAAATGACCAAGTATAATATTTTTGTCTCATTTGTTTAACTGGTTTCTCTTTATCTACTTTTAGGACTTGAGTGAAAATCTGATGATGTTTTAGGTCATATTTATGCAGAAAAATAGAAAATTCTAAAGGGTTCACAAACTTTCAAGCACAACTGTATCTATCTATCTATCTATCTAACTAACCAGATTTTTCTCAGGTTTTATGACCTCACTTTTCTTGTTTTCTAATTTTATTGCCAATTGTATGAATGTACAGTAAGTGTGACTAGCAATGGTACGTCATTTTGTTTCAGCTACATTACTGCCAAAATACAATTGTGAATAAATATTTTTATTTTTTGTGATAATTTTGTTTGGTTTTCCCCATGCATATGTGTGAACATGGTGTGCCTGCGGTTTCATCCTTGATTAGTCATTTTTTTTGTGGTTTTCCAGGGCTGAAATCCATTGAAGTTGTTCTGCACAGTATAGAGAGAGCGTTTGACCACGATGGAGTGTTTCTGAATGGATTGAGGAGTTTTAAAATGATCAGACAAGTGTTAAGCACCAAGGAATGAGATGCCTCTCCCTGTCCGCTACACACAACATTCAGCGAGTCTATATAATGATTCTGATAAAGTGGCAAGGATTTCAGCCCCTGGTTCACCTTCAGCCCATAAGATCACTTATGGGGTTTATTTATAAGGGGGATGAGAGAGAGGAGAGGAGTCTGGTGGAGAAGTCTGTTTCTTGGTGCAAAGAGAATTGTCTGTAACTTAACATCAGCACAACCACGGAACTGGTTAATGACTTTCACAGCACGGCTTACTATTCAAAAAGTGGATGTAGAGGTGGTCCAATCCTACAAGTACTTGGCAGGCAGTGTGGTGCAGTGATTAAGGCTTTGGGCTTCAAACTCTATGGCTGTGGAATCAAATACTGCCACTGACACTTTGGGACCCTGAGCAAGTCACTTCACCTGTCTGTGCTCCAATTGGAAAAAGAAAACAAAAGGGACCAATTGTACCTTAAATGTTGTAAGTCACTTTGGATAAAGGCGTCAGCAAAATAAGTAAATGTACTTGGGGATCTACATCAATGCCAGGTTGAACACAGAGGAACAATAGAAGAAAGGGCAGAGCAGGCTCTTATTCCTTTGGGGACTGTGTTCCTTTAATGTGGGAAGTGACATCCTTCACGTATTCTATAACTCTACACTGTGATGTGCTGGGCTGGTAACAATACTTCAAGAAAGGCCCACTAAATCAACAAGCTAATTAAAGAGCAAGTTCAGTTGCGAGACACACTCTGACTCCCTGGAGATTGTAGCAAAGGAGAGAATTAAAACAAAACTGAGTTTCGTTAAGAACAATGCTGTACATCCCCTCTCTGACACCGCAGACTATCTGACTATCAGCTGGTGAATCATTCAGCCAAAGAGTGTCAAGAAATACTACTGCTTATACGTCTGCATCATGCAACAACGTGACTTTGACAGTAAAGTCAGAAATGTACTTTGCTTTCTTTTTATTTTCTTGCTTTATTGTCATTCGGGTGTGTTTAGACCAAAGTGTGTCTGTTATTTATTTGTTTATTTATTTATATTTCCATTAATATCTATCTATCTATCTATCTATCTATCTATCTATCTATCTATCTAT
>JANRMT010062852.1:25311924-25328281 GCA_026402145.1 Polypterus bichir lapradei | reverse complement strand
CTATCTATCTATCTATCTATCTATCTATCTATCTATCTATCTATTATATTGTGCCTTTCCTATCTATCTATCTATCTATCTATCTATCTATCTATCTATCTATCTATCTATCTATCTATCTATCTATCTATCTATCTATCTATCATATTTAATGTGGGTAGTGACAGCGTCAACAACTCTGGGATGGCCAGTCTGTGGTGTGCTGGCCTGGTAACATCACTTCAACATCATATGGTGCCTTTCCTATCTAAAACCAAGGAACTGCTTATTGACTTTCAGCACACCAAAGAGCCTCCATGTCCGGTCACTATTCTGATTCAATCTAGAGGTGGTCTGCTCCTACAATTACTTGGGTGGTCCACATTAATGACAGGTTGGACTGGTCTCAGAACACAGAGGAACCAAATAAGAAAATGGCAGAGCAGACATCCTTCACGTCTTCTGCAACTCTGTGGTGGCCAGTATGTGATGTGCTGGGCTGGTAACATCTCTTCAAGAGAGGCCCACCAAATCAACACATTAATAAACTTCTAGCTGTCTAAACGGTCTTATCAAGGTCAAAACTTTACTATTGTGACCACAGATGCAGCAGGCTTCCACATGTGCTTTAGGAAAGCTATACGGCCAATCCAAAGAAATGATCGCCAAAGTTTGGATAATTATTGACTTAAAGAACGCAATTCTTTTTCTGATAACTCTGATCAGGGAATGACTGGGTTCATCAAACAAATGGAAATGTAATTGATATTGAATCACATTTATAGTGCACTTTACTTAATGTTACATACTCCACTAACATTTTAAAGTCCAGCTTTATAATTCAATGAGGACATTTCTTTAGGTGGTGGGATGCATAGTAAGCTGGTATTGCAGGAAAATGGCCGGGGCTAACTGACAGCTTATATTAAGCAAGTACGCTGTGAAGCTGTTGCCCTTCTCTGACATCTGTTTCTGCTTTACTGTATTTCAAAGAGTGACCAACAGTCCTTTTACAATGAGTAATAGCCATGGAAGTACAATGATGACTCAATAAACAATAAACCTCCAGCAATGAGTGGTTTATATGTTTGCTACTGAGTTTTTACAAAATGATTCATTTTACAGTTCAAAACAAAATTCATTTCATATGTGCTTTATTCATTAATGGAAGGGAATAAAAGTGAATGTGCTCACTTCAGGCGATATTCTAGTCATTATTTTATTGACTTTTTTTTTTTGTTTTGCCTTATTTTATAGTTAAGCTTAGCCTCTATAACCCTCTAATTGGCAAGACATTACGTGATCCAACCTGAATTCCTCAGTCGTGTCGACAATTCAACAAGACATAGTTCACCCTGACCTAATTATGGTATAAATATGTTTGATATCAAATGATTTGGAAAAAAGCAAGTTAGTCAATTAGCCTGTTCTGTACTGCTATTATGCCACCTTATTGGTAGTGTGGAAAACATATGCATGCACTCTTCATAGCAGTTTAAAGGTGAAAAGCATCACTGGAGGTGCTGCAAACAATTCCCAACAAAGTGCCATTTCTTTTATTAAAACTAAATAACTGGCACTAAATAATTATTGAAGCCTGCTTGTTTTTCTCCCAACAAAATAAGTTACAAATGCCACTATCCTGCCTACTCCCACATTTTTGTTTTGCTGGCTTATTGTCGATTTCAGCAACTCGATTTTTTTGTCTTGTATCGGTGTTTCCACATTCATTTTCATTGCTAATTGCATTAATGGCACCTGTTGCTAAGCACTCTCTTTGATATTGCCAGAAGTGTACATTTCCAGTTTGGCCTGCAGGAGGCACAGAGCTCCCCAAACACAACACAGACAGACACAGACACAAGTTCGGCAACACACTGGCTTCGCTGTGGGAAACGTTTCCCAATCATTTCCCGCAATAAAGCACAGTACAGCTCCAATAAGCCCAATGGAATAAGGCACAGAGCCCTTTCTTTTCTTCTTCTTATTTCTCTCTATCTCTCTGATTTTTCCCCTCCACTACTCCTGGCAAGCATCATCCTCTCCTTTTTGATTCTGGCTCCTGGAGCAGTGGTAATGGGCTTCTTTTATCCTGTCCGGTGGGCTGTCAGCATGGTCCGGAAGCACTTCTGGGTGAGGTGGAATTCCGATAAAGTAGGACTCTGCAGTTCCTGCAACATCCAGCCATCAAACTCCAAATCCCAGCATGCCCTGCAGTAATCCTTGGGGCTACCACAACTTGGAGGGCTGCCATCTAGCAATCAGGGGGAGATATTGCCCTGTGAACACTCTCTCCCCAGTCCTTCGTTTAAGAAGGCATCCCAGTGAGGCAAGGGCCCCGGCCGTTCGCCACACCAGGTGTTCAAAATACCAGAATTAGACAAATAAATTGAGTGGCTTTTTATGAGATTTAAGCCAATGTTACATTACACGACTTTAGTTGCTGGACCGTGTCAATTTAAATTACTGAAAATCACTGACCATGTCACATTTAGGGACTGCGTGCTGACCTAACATCACAACTGCAGCTCGCCATAATAAGATAATGCCTGACAGAGCTGGAAAGGTTAGGAAAGGTTAACAGGTACGGCAAGTTCAGCCATTATTCTTTTTTCTTGTTGTGATACATAAAACAAGAAACATCAGACAGACGAGCTTCTCTTCTTTTCCTGAGATCCAAAACACTCTCGTTTCTTATTCCTCATCACTGCTGTCACGATTCAGCCAGGGTTCCCCCCACCTGGCTGGAGTTCAGAATTCTCATTTATATCTAACTAGCTGTGTAAGCTCATGCTGTCAAAAGCCCAGGCTCCTAGAAACTACTGAAACTGTCAGAAATAAAATTGAAATGCAGAGTCGGCAGTCTTGTTTTATGGACATGCTCGCCCCACTTGTCTATCAGCAGCTAAGCGGGTTTCTCCCTTGCTTGTCTTTCCTTGCCAGTTTTACTTTTGGCGAGACAGTCGCTTTCTTTCGGCTTCATGCTGTAGCCTCGTACTTCTTTCTTCTTCCAACTTGTTAACTTGGGGCCATCTTGTCAGCTCTTTGAGCTTCATGCTGTAGCCTCGCACTTCCAGTCTGGACAGACAGACAAGCACTTCCACGAATAGACATTTATATATAAGATTTGTTCATTTTGTTGTTAATATTACTGTTCTTATCTTCAAAGTATCTTCTGTTTTCTTCTTTGTTTTTTATGGCTGGTTCCCCCTCTACATCACCAAAGGGGACTGCCCTCAGCTCTATAAAGGCTAAGGAAATCCACAATCACTTGCAGTTCATTTAATGTGCTTGTGATGGTGGTGAGTTTTTCCTGTGTTTATTGCTTTTTGATTATTTGTGATTTACTGCATTTTTGACGTAAGTGTCTGTTTTTGAGTTTGCATTCTGGATTTGTGATTAGGAATTGTTAGCTCAGAATTGCCATTGGCTTTTCTGGCATCTCTGGTTGTGCCTTTGTGTTCTTTGGAGCTTTTTGTATTCCTCCGAGCATTCGTTTATAAAGATTCTACATTACTTTTTTCATTACTAGAACATTAGAACACTTTAGACGAGAACAGGCCATTCAGCTCAACAAAGCTTGCCAGCCATACCCACTTATTTCTTCCAAAAAAACATCGTCGAGTTTTGAAAGTTATAAAAGTCTTATTGTCTACCACACTACTTGGTAGCTTACTCCAAGTGTCTATCATTCTTTGTGTAAAGAAAAACTTCCTAATGTTTTCCTAATTTACCCTTAACACGTTTCCAACTGTGTCCCCATGTTCTTGATGAACTCATTTTAAAATACAAGTCTTGATCCACTGTACTAATTCCCTTCATAATTTTAAACACTTCAATCATGTCACCTCTTAATCTTCTTTTGCTTAAACTGTAAAGGCTCAGCTCTTTTAATCTTTCCTCACAATTCAACCCCTGTAGCCCTGGAATCAGCCTAGTCGCTCTTCTCTGGACCTTTTCTAGTGCTGCTATGTCCTTTTTGTAGCCTGGAGACCAAAACTGCACACAGGACTCCAGATGAGGCCTCACCAGTGTGTTATAAAGCTCCTGTGATTTGTACTCCACACACCGTGCTAACCCTAACCCTAACCTAAGACACTAGCCGGGGTTTAATGGTTATTTCCCCTTCCTGTGGACATTTTGAGTATTTTTGGTACTTTGAGAGCTTGGGAACAACTCTTTAAATAACAACAGCTGCATTATATGAATTGTACTTTATTCATTAGTTATCCCCTCTAATGCACAAAGACAAATTTTATCGGAATGAGTTGTGAACTAATTGGAGTGAGTCGTTGGGCATATTGCATTATGCAAATGGACTTCTGACTCGCTAAGATTACGTAAATGAAGGATTGAACTGATAATCACTGGAAAAGTCATCAAATGTGACATAGCCTTAAGTGTCAAGACTCCTGCTTTTGTGGAATCTTGAACCGTTTCAGTTATTTGTTGATGGACAAGTGTTTTCTTTGCTCGAGTTTATTTTGTTTATTTACACACACGAGTGAGCTCTTTTTAGTTGATGATGTCTTGTTATGTGCATTCTTATATAATACGAAAAGCACCTACTGCAATAGCCATGTCTTTCTTTCTGTCCACAGGAAAGAATTTGATTCCCAGTGGACCAATTTTGTTGAAATTTATTGGAAGGTTTAAGTTTTCATTGTGATATCTCAAGTAGAGTGTGCGTATAAAGTTTGACTATTTCAAAAATCCCCCTTTAAAAAGCATTATTGAACTTAAAAAAGTCACCCATCTTGAAATAGGGAAACATTCTGTGCTGCTTTAGCGATGCATTAGTTTACTGTTTCAATTTTACCTTAAGGCCTTGTTCACACGGGCGTTAAGTTTTTGGATAAACGAACTTGCTCTGAACGTCCTAGACGTTTATGTTGCATTTTGTGGTGGCGATCGATTGACTTCTACACCGGCGTTCGTTTGTCTCTGTCTAACGCCAGCCTGCAGCCCAAATTGTAGTTTGTGTGTTAACCTGTGGAGGCAGTGTCGGGAACTGGATATGAAAGCCCTTGTCGTTTTATTTGAGGTGCTTCCTTTCAATATGGACCATTTTGCTATGTTAGATATTAATCTTCTTGTTTTAAAAATACTCGTAATATGGCGACGTAGGGAGAGAAAAAATCGCCGCCGCTACTGGGTTCATCCTCTGACTGCACAACGTCGGGTTAAAGGAAGTTTTTTTGTGCTTTATGAAGAGATGCGAAAATTTCCGCGCAAGTTTTTTAATTACTGTCGGATGTCGGTTTCCACTTTTGATTGTCTGCTGCAGCTGGTGCAATGCCACATTGCACGCCGATCAACCAATATGCGACTTGGTGTTAGCCCCGAAGAGAGACTACTTGTCACTTTGAGGTAAGGAAACAGTAGTCGAGTGTGCGCTTACACCGGTGTTATGCACTGAAATGCCCCCCCCGCCATTGGATATATCCGGTCCTCCGAAACGTAAAATAAACGCGCAGAAAACGAACTAGAAGCGGTTTCCTTGCGTTCGTTGGGTTTTGAATGCCTAGAAAAAGCTGCATGCAACGTTTTTTTGATGCCGTATAAACGCGCAGCCGGACAAACGCACGTCACCAAACCCCGTGTGAACACTCTCATTGACTCCTACGTGTAGAAAACACTCGGCGCTTGATCCGCGCTCACCGGACGCTACAAACGCAAAACAAACGCTCGATTTTAACGCCCGTGTGAACAAGGCCTAAGAGCAGTGACTTCAACTTGTATATATATTTTTTTTAGTTGTTTGAGAGCCATTCATGAGGAAAAAACAGCGAAGCACAGGCAGTTGTACACAATGAAGGAAACACACCTCAATCAAGCAGGACATGGGATAAGATGGGGTCAGAATGCAGGCAGGGTGGGATGGCCAAGAATTACAATATAAGAAACATAAGGCTCTAGAAAGTTTATTTATTTAATTTACTAATAATATTACAAACTGATTGATTACAGTAGTAATGATATTGTTTGTTTATCACCTTATGGTACCAGAATGCAGGTCTCGTCATATGATAACTGCCTGGCTTCGGTCTCCACCCCATTCATGCTCATCTGTGCAATTGCACAGACACAGCAGTTCACTTCTCCTGCTTCTTGAGATCAAATGGACATGATGTTCATGTTCATAAAAATGAGAAATGAAAGCAACTTAAATTATCGTATCATGTATGAAAGATGGCTCAGTGGCACTTTATGCCGCAGTGGCTAAAATGTGTACTCAGTATTTAATGACATCTGCATTATCTAAAGATTAAAATGATTTATTAATTCTCCGACACTATGACTTATCGGCAAAACATCACAACGATACGCCTTCTATCTTGTTCGCATACAGCCAACAATTGTAGTTTAAGGATTCAGCACAGAATTTTTTTATTTTTCTTTGAAAAATGTGATGTTGAACTAAAATTAAAGCTAAAAAGAGCAGCCACAGAGGGTCTTTGTAAAGGCATATTGTCGTTAAGGAGCTCCAGCAGTGTTTCTGAACACATTTCTAATAAAAACTTGTTAGCTGATCACATTGTTAAGAGTAATTAACTCAAAAATCCAAGTAATTTCATAGGGTTCTCAAACATATTCTTGCAACTGTACATGAGTTTACCATACTATACTCTCTTACTTAAGATAGACAGAAACATTATTAATCCCAAAAGATATTGCCAGGGTGGTGCAGGGGCACAGTGGTAGCTTTTCTGCCTCACAATAAGAGTGAATCGGATCCTCCCCTCGTGGAATTTTCTTGTTCTCACTGTGTCTGCATGGATTTCCTCTGAGTGTTCTGGTTTCCCCCCACCTTGTTAAAAGACATGCAGATAAGGGGAACTAAATTGGTGACTTTAAATTGGCTCTAGTCTGTGTTTGGTGTGTGTGTGTGTGTTTGCTCTGTGATGGACTAGCACCCTGTCCAGGGTTTATTCCTGGCTTGCACCCTGCGCTAGGCTTCAGACGCCAAGCAACCCTGGTGTCAATTAAGCGAGAGGACAAAGATGTAAACATACTCACAAGCGAGGAGGGTGTGTTGAGCAGACGGAAAAGGTACATTGAGAGGCTGATGAATGACGAGAACGAGAGAGAGAAGAGTTTGGATGATGTGGTTAAAGTGAATCAGGAAGTGCACTGGATTAGCAAGGAGGAAGTAAGGACAGCTATGAAGAGGATGAAAAATGGAAAGACTGTTGGTCCAGATGAAATACCTGTGGAAGCATTGAGGTGTTTAGGAGAGATGGCAGTAGAGTTTTTAACCAGATTGTTTAATGGAATCTTGAAAAGTGAGAGGATGCCTGAGGAGTGGAGAAGAAGTGTACTGGTTATTTAAGAATAAGGGGGATGTGCAGGACTGTAATAACTACAGGGGAATAAAATTGATGAGCCACAGCATGAAGTTATGGGAAAGAGTAGTGGAAGCTAGGTTAAGAAGTGAGGTGATGATTAGTGAGCAGCAGTATGGTTTCATGCCAAGAACAAGCACCAGAGATTCAATGTTTGCTCTGAGGATGTTGATGGAGAAGTTTAGAGAAGGCCAGAAGGAGATGCATTGCGTCTTTGTGGACCTGGAGAAAGCATATGACAGGGTGCTGAGAGAAGAGCTGTGGTATTGTATGAGGAAGTCAGGAGTGGCAGAGAAATATGTAAGAGTTGTACAGGATATGAATGAGGAAAGTGTGACTGTGGTGAGGTCTGCGGTAGGAGTGATGGATGCATTCAAGGTGGAGGTGGGATTACATCATGGATCAGCTCTGAGCCCTTTCTAATTTGCAATGGTGATGTACAGGTTGGCAGACGAGATTAGACAGGAGTCCCCGTGGACTATAATGTTTGTTGATGACATTGTGATCTGTAGTGATAGTAGGGAGCAGTTTGAGGAGACCCTTGAGGAGAGGTGGAGATATGAGAGGAGAGGAATGAAGGTCAGTAGGAACAAGACAGAATACATGTGTGTAAATGAGAGGGAGGTCAGTGGAATGGTGAGGATGCATGAAGTAGAGTAGGCGAAGGTGGATGAGTTTAAATACTTGGGATCAACAGTACAGAGTAATGGGGATTGTGGAAGAGAGGCGAAAAAGAGAGTGCAGGCAGGGTGGAATGGATGGAGAAGAGTGTCAGTAGTGATTTGTGACAGATGGATATCAGCAAGAGTGAAAGGGAAGGTCTACA
The DNA here is from genome assembly GCA_026402145.1 of Polypterus bichir lapradei. Taxonomy (NCBI): domain Eukaryota; kingdom Metazoa; phylum Chordata; class Cladistia; order Polypteriformes; family Polypteridae; genus Polypterus; species Polypterus bichir. The sequence goes on along the minus strand of JANRMT010062852.1, from coordinate 25,320,130 downwards.
GGACAGTAGTGAGACCAGCTGTGTTATATGGGTTGGAGACAGTGACACTGACCAGAAAGCAGGAGACAGAGTTGGAGGTGGCAGAGTTGAAGATGCTAAGATTTGCTTTGGGTGTGACGAGGATGGACAGGATTAGAAATGAGGACATTAGAGGGTCAGCTCAAGTTGGACAATTGTGGACCGTCTGTTCTTCTTCAGCTTGACTGCCAAGATTGAATCAGCCTTTTTAGTCAGTTTGTTTAACCTTTGGTGTCACCTGCACTAATGCCAATTTCCCAGCATAGTGGTCACTACAGACTGGTAGAAAACATGTAAGAGTGGCCTGCATACACCAGATGATCTCAACCTTCTGAGGAAATAGAGACGACTCTGACCCCTCTTATGTACAGCGCCACAAGTGGTACACCAGTCAAGCCTGTTGTTCAGGTACTGAAATGTCCTCACCACTTCCACATTTTCACCATCAATAAGAACCAGGGAGGAGTGGGATTGACCCTCCTGAAGTCTAAAATTATCTCCTTTCCTTTATTTTTGTTGAGCTGCGGGTAGTTCAGTTTGCACCGTTTAATACCTTCAGTGGTTTCCTGTATCCAGTGTCACAAACTTAGACAAAAGCCACAAAAAGTTTTGGGGAAGCCACCTGTATATTGTTTCCTGGCTGCAAAATTGAATGAATTGATATGTTTGTTGAAGTACACAGATTGAAGTCCAGAACAGAACTGATTTGCTTGTAAAAAGATGCCGGCTTTAAAGGAGAGCGGAGGAAGTGATGTCATCAGTAGGGCTGGAACCGGAAGTAGTGTCAATGGGGCCAGGGCCGAAAGTGACATCATAAATAGGGCCGGCACCGGAAGTGACATCATTGGGCCCTCGGGCCGGAAGTGACATCATTAATAGGGCCGGAATCAGATGTAGTGTCACTGGGGCCAGGGCCCGAAGTGACGTCATCAATAGGGCTGGAAGTGGACGTGATGTCATTGGGCCCGGGACCAGAAATGGCGTCATTAGTGGGGTCAGAACCAGAAGTGATGTCATCGGGGCCAGGCAGAATTCCCGCAACAGGTCTACAGAGAAGTGAGAGAAAGAGTTAGCACACCCCCTGGTCTGGCATGGAATTGCTCTCATTCAGGCCCTTTTGCTGCCTCCCATGAGCATGTATGTGATACCAGTCTCCTGCTCCCCACTGATACACGCAACTATGGATGTGTCATTGGAAAATTTTGACAGATGATGTAAGTATTGTATGTAAATATTGAGGTGTATAGGAGAGGAGTCAACACAGTCCCCTGTGTAACCCCTGTGCTTCTCATGACCATGTCCAATGCACAGTTCTTAGGCCTCACAAACTGTGGTCCACCAGTTAGGTAGTCCGTTATCCAGGACAATTATGGTAGCATCATCCTGCATTGACCAGGGCTTCTCTCCCAGCATTCTAGGCAGTACGATGTTGAATGCACTAGAGAAGCTAACAAACAAGATCTCCACCCTGTTGCACTGTTTCTCCAGATGGAAAAAGTCAGCGTTCAACATATCTAAATGCACTTTTTAACATAGCAGAACAATTTTAATAACGTTGTTCTCACATTCATTTTTCAATCATCTTAAACTGGTCTCAGAGTCATGGGTGCTGTAGCCCATCCTAGAAATTCCATCAAAATGGAGGAACTGTACAAAACTGAAAAACATCTCGGGAATATAGAAGCCTTAATTTCTTAAAACTCTCTCCTCTTTCTCCATTTGTGCTCTGATACCATCATGAAGGAATTTTAAATTTCAAAAGGCTTATCATAACCGGGCATAGAAAGTGCTCCTCCCAATGACACATTATCTTAAATATGCTCCTGTTTTTCAGTTCAACCCTTTCATTAAAACGTTCAAGTCATCCAGTACATTAGATGATCCGATTGCTGATGTTGCGACAAGATGTGAAGTGGAGCCAGTTAGACTGGCATTTTTGTTGACAATGAGGTGAAAGCATGATGTAATCACACAACCTTGCTCATGTTGATAATTTTCTCATTGTCATACCTAGGAGTCCATGAAGAACTTTTTTTTTTTTTTTTTTTTTAATTCCAGTTAGAAGTTTAATCATAGCATGTGACTAATCATTTTTGGGTAACTGGCTAGCTGGCATTGTGCACTTTAAAGAACACCCAGAGTAAGTCAGAGAACAAAAGTTCCAACAACAAAGTTATTTTCTCTTCCACGTGCTAAAAGGCCAGGCTTTGATATTTGCTGATAATATTGTGGCTGGTATTTACAAAGAAAGACAGGACCTAATGAGCAGAGCCACCCAGACAGCTACCACAAATGGCTGTATCCTCTTGCTGACAAGCAAATGCCAAGCCCATCCAATTTACAAGATATGATAGAACTGTACACACTTTTGTATCCAAGTCTCTTAAAAATAAGCCATGAAATGTCCAATTTTGATTGTATGCAGAAGGGAAGAAAAAAATAGAATGGATGAATGGACAGAATTTAACTTAATCTCAACTTAATCCAAACAATGGTAGTTAGTATCATCAGGTCCTATCATGTGAAGCTTGAAAACAAAGAGGTCTGATTTAGGAACAGTTATGTTAGGTAGAATGCCCAATGAGGGCTGGGTGGTCATTTGGCCCTGGAACACCTGCAGAATTTTTTTCTCCTGCCTAACTGGAGTTTTTTTTTTTTTTTGTTTTCTTCTTTTTTCTACCCTACCAGCCATCTGACCTTACCTTGTTTGTTGTTACTTATTCTTTAATATTATTGCTTTACCTTAATTGTTTTTCTTTTCTTGTAAACTTTATCTTGGTCATCTCAGATAGATAGATAGATAGATAGATACTTTATTAATCCCAAGGGAAAATTCACATACTCCAGCAGCAGCATACTGATAAAAAACAATATTAAATTAAAGAGTGATAAACAATGCAGGTAAAAACTGACAATAACTTTGAATAATGTTAGCATTTACCCCCCCAGGTGGAATTGAAGAGTCGCATAGTGTGGTGGAGGAACGATCTCCTCAGTCTGTCGGTGGAGCAGGACGGTGACAGCAGTCGGTCGCTGAAGCTGCTCCCCTGTCTGGAGATGATCCTGTTCAGTGGATGCAGTGGATTCTCCATGATTGACAGGAGCCTGCTCAGCGCCCATCTCTCTGCCACAGATGTCAAACTGTCCAGCTCCATGTCTACCATAGAGCCTGCCTTCCTCATCAGTTTGTCCAGGCATGAGGCGACCCTCTTCTTTATGCTGCCTCCCCAGCACAACACCGTGTACAAGAGAGCGCCGCATCACAAAATAAACATTTTGAGTAGTGAGCTGCTCATAGTGTTACTATTATACAATAAAAACATACATTAGATTTGAGTTCAGAATGGACAGAGAATTTGGGTACGTTTGCTATTTATCTAGCTCTAGGGCCAGAAGGATGAGGTGCTTTGGAATTGATGTTACTGCCTGCACTAGAACAGAGAAACGGTAGTTAGTGACCACTATCTTCTCTGCCCTGCTATCTGTGTATTTGCCTCATTTGGGCCTTTATATATATTGTGAAGACACAAGAGACAGAGGACACACATAAATGTTTGGGACACCAGTACCATACTGTATGTTACTGCTGAGTCCATAAATGCACTGAGACACGTTACATCACAGAATACACCAGAGACATTGGTGAATGAAACAGGGGGACTTTGATAATGGGCAGACAGGAAGTGACATAGGTAATTGAAGCAATGAACTGGAGATGAGGACACATCGGGAAGACAGAAGTGAGGTCATCTAAGGGCATCAGAGCTTCGGAACCCAGAAAAGGATTATTGTGTGGGAGAGCGTGTATTTATCACCGAATTCCAGAAGATAAGGGTTTCACTCTTCTTCTTTCTTCCTGTCATATAAGAGAGAGAGGCATTAGCGTTTTGTGTCATACCCCATCCGTTGTTGTTTTCATGCTGCATCGGGCCCATTGGCTGCCCCCAACAATAATATTTATTATAATAATAATGAACATGTTTGAGGTGAATCCTTAGTGTTAGTATCAGACTACAAAACAAAATCATGATTTCCAGGGAAATTACAAAACTCCATCATGAATGCCATTTTATAGCATGGATGCCGTAAAACCACAACATCATTTATTGTCATACATGAGCCTCTTCTCCTCATTGGTTGAGGATGCAGGATGCTTCATAACTACTACTTGTATCCTATTCTGGAGTTGGACAAATTCTTATCCTAGACAGGCTTTAAGAGCAATTCCTAGGAGTAGTTCGTAGACACTTGATAGATACGGGCACAGATCTCAGTCCACCTGAGAACTTGTGGCTATACTTGTCTAAGTCTTTTCACTCATGATCCCCATGCAACTTGAAGAAGAAAGGAGAAAATAAAGCTGCAAACCTGATAAAGAGAAAGACCTGTGCTGTCACAAAACCTTCAGTGGAACAATAACATCTGTCACAGGCGTGCGCATGGGAGACAGTTTAAGGGGACAGATGATGGTCATTCTCCACCATTCCAGAGGGTGGTCCTTTGAGATAATGTTCACTCTTTTCCTCCTTTAACAGACCAGAAGATTGACAACTCTCTACCGCTTGCGTCCGCCACTTCCTGCCCAGCTGTCATGTGACCGAAAGACCCGCCATCTTATCCAGTCACAATAATACTCTGGTTTGAGAAGACTCGATTTTGTATTTTAATTTTGAATTTAAATATTTTTTAATTATACTGGGCTTGCCAAGGGGTGTCCCAACATTCTGACTATTCCTGTTATCTTATTACACATCACATGTATTATTAAGAAAGTCCATCAGGGAATGTTCTTTTTTGTGTCAGTTGGGGAAATTCAATCTTCCTCAAGCAGTCCTGGTCCAAGTCTACACAGCCATCATTGAGTCAATTCTGACCTCATCTATAGTGTTGTCTCTGCTTAGGCTAAGGCCGATCAGCAACACATAGGCAACACACCTATGAAAAGACTGTAGGTTGTAACTTACCTCACATTACAGTACTTTATGAGTACAGGGTAAGGAAGTGGGCCGCAAAGATCATTGCTGATCTCACTCACCCAGCTTCTACTCAGTATCTGCACTTCTAGTCACACAGGTTTTAGAACACTAACATTTTTTCCAGTTTGGGTCTACCAGACCTGTTCCTGTCAGAGTTTCCTCCAGTTTCCAAGGTCCTTCTGATGGTGTAGGACACTGTGCTCACTGACACCTTGGCTTTCTATACAGTTTCTCTAAAGTAATGATGTACACTTTGAAAGGTTATAAAGGTCTGCCTATCCCCCTTTGTTAATTGCCTTTTTCTCATCATTTTGAGAGCATTATACAGTCCAACTTTGTCCAAACAACTCTTCAAAGGGTGTAGCAACACAATGGGTTCCTGCACTGCTTTTACACAGAGAATTTGCAAGTAATCAACAAACGTCTGGACACCTGTAGGAATTGTTTGCATCAACTTTTATGACTTCATTAACTTTGATTGCTGCAGAACAGTTCTAAATTGTTAAGCCACTGCTTGTTCTTGTATAACTTGTATACACCTAAACTTTTTTTTTTTAAAGCTAGAAGTTTGTTGCTTACCTTTGCACCATTTCAGGATATTCACTGGACTTATATGGCCTAAATTGAAATAAAAACTGGAAAAAAATGTATGTGAGTGTTCTAAAATGTTTTACCAGTAGTGTATGTATACCTGCACACTAAACTACTGGGACATTTTAATCCTACTTTATCTCTTTCACCCGTTGCATGGCTGCACCATGTCCTAATCTGGGATCCTGAGTTGGTCTGTCGTGTGGTGGGTGCAGCAATACGCTGTATCAGTGCATGCTCCTAACCTCTCTCCTCTCTCTCTTGTATGCTGTATTATATTTTATCATTTTATATTTATCTGGATGCTAAGGATAAAGCTGCTAGAGAGGAAAAGAGGAAGGCTCATGGATGTGGTGAGAGAAGACATGCAGCTGATGGGTGTAACAGAACAAGATGTAGAGGACAGAAAGATATGGAAGAAGATGATCCGCTGTGGCAACCCCTAATGGAAGCAGCTGAAAGAAGAATATTTATCTTTTGTATTCTGTGTTGTCCTTGTATGTTGCACCAAGACTATCATGATACACATTTGTGTGCCTAGCCAATAAAGTGAATTCCGATTCTGCGCAGACAGACTCAAAGCTGTCATAGCTGCCATCTTTTAAATACTGACCTGAAGGTGGTGAATACTTATGTGATCAATTAATTTGTTTTTAATTAATTTAGGCCCCTTCCAGGAGAAATGTTTTCACTTTAAATGTAAAGAGTTGTCTTTTGTGTTTTGGTCAGTGCCAAAAAAGCCAAGTTAAATTCACTGTGATTCAATGTTGTATGACAATAAAATGTGAACACTGTAGGCACTATATATCATAAGTTCACAAAGGTTATTTTGCTGAAAATCTTTTTAAATTTTCACCAGTACGCTAGAAGAGCCTACTTTAAGCAGAATATACTTCACAGTTTTTACTACGTCTCTGCATGTACAGCTTGGCCATGTAGTGAAATTTGATTCTTGCCATTAAACATTTGCCTCGCACATTTTCTTTTTTGCTCTAAACAGCCAGTTGGAGTCCCTAAATTCATTGATACTGATATTTTGCAGAAATGTTCAAACACATTTATCAACGTTAATGAACGCTAGGTCACTAACAATTTGAGCAGCAGTACGGCACCTGCGTTCAATGTACAATAACTTTATGTTAGCTTTTCATTTTTGCCCAATTAGCCATTTTCTTTATATTAGATGACTCTGATGAACAAAGCTGTGTTTAAGCACATACTGTTCCACCTTCTCCATTATATTGCAATAGAACCATAAAATGCGTAAGAGAAAAGAACAAGTTACTGTTTCGGCGTAATTAAATCAAGATGAGGTATATTATCTGTTTGTTGTTTGCTGTAATTCATAATGCAGCTCCCCCGTCGTCTCAATTACTAAGGAAAAGAAAGCACTAACAGGATGAAAAGGTGGCTCAAGCTGCTCCCTTGTGAACTGGAAAGATGTCAACGATAAGCACAGCCAAATGAATAAGATTGATTGTTCCGGTCACCTTTGATGATTACAAAACACAGCTGAAACCGTATGTTCAGTTCCATGAGAAGAAATACTGTGCTAATTTACTGCCCCTTGGGGGATAGAACAGCATTGTGAGTTGCATTTCATTCTTGGAAACCAAATGCTGAAAAGAAGGTCATTTTGGGAATGGATCTGTTTTAAGTTAGATTTAATAAGTCAATATCAATCTATGAAAAATACTTTTACAGTTCACGGCTGTAAATCATCAGTTTGCAGAAGTCATGTTTAATAAGAATCAATACACATTGAAGGAAAATTAAGGTTTTGGATATTTTAAAGTTAAATAGCCTTTGTTAAAGAGGTGGATATGGACGCCTTACGTGAATGTGTGTGCTCATGTGAGCCTTAACGTTCGACTCTTTAAATGAATGCCTTGGTGTTGAGTGGCATGGGGTGAACTGTGAAAATCAGCATCCTTCCAAACCCCTGGGAGCTGTTTGTTTTGCTCATAAATCTCCTTGCATTGCTGGTAGCTGAAACCATATGTGGGTGTCTGAATACCACCTATAGCAGATGGCGTAAATCAAGCTGGGGATGTTGTGGTTGTATGAGCTGCCCCAGTAATTTATCAGGAGCTTCATTAAGGAGATAAATTGACACTAGACATTCCCCCCTTATTTCCTCTCAGAGGAGCAATGAGAAGCTAGGAGGAGAAAAAGCAACACCTCACATCCCCAGCGGACCGGAACAGTCAAGACAAATCTCTTAATTTGCCACCACCAATCCACACACGATCAAAGAACTGGCAACAGCACTGAACAGTGATACTTGATAAACTGGAGGGTGTTTGCTTATTTTGAGACATGTATACAGTAAATACGGTGCCATCAGAAATTATTGGGACCCCATTGCTTTATTCACAGATAGTTAAGTTGTAGCCTTGTGTTACAATCGTTTACATTCATTTTTTCCCTCATTAAGCAACACTAAATTATCCAGAATGACAACACAAAAACAAGATTATAGAAATTTTTGCAAATATAACATTGATACAAGTATTCAGACCCTTCACTCAGAACTTCCCTTCAAAAAGCCCTTTGAGTGATTAAGGCCTGGTCTGACACAACAAGCTTCATTTATTTTAACACTAGCTGTGTAAGCCCGT
>JANRMT010062852.1:25293282-25311914 GCA_026402145.1 Polypterus bichir lapradei | reverse complement strand
AGCAGCTAAGCAAGTTTCTCTCTCCTCAGAGGTTTCATTTTGCAGATGTGCTTGCCTCGCTTGTGTATTAGCTGCTAAGCAAGTTGCTCTTTCCTCAGCAGTTTCGTTTTGCCAACATGCTCACCTCCATTGTCTATGAGCAGCTAAGCGAGCTTCTCCCTCCTTGGAGGTTTCATTTTGCCAACGTTCTCGTCTCCACTGTCTATCAGCATCTAAGCGAGTTTCTCTTTTCTCTGAGGTGTCACTTTGGTGACAGAGTAACTTTCTTTGAGCTTCATGCTGTAGCCTCGCACTTCTGGGCCGAACAGACAGACACACATCCATGCATAGACGCTTATATATAAGATGGCTTTCTCATAGGTTAATTTTAGTGTAACCCTGATATTCTTTATATGCATTGAATTATCATTTTTATTATGGCTCCACAATCCATACTAATCCCTACTTCCTCTGCTTTTCTTTTTCTGGTTTTCCGTGGTGGTGATCTGCACCACCACCACCTGATCAGGGCACCATGCAGTCCCTACATTGATGGATTGAAGGCTAGAGGTCCACATGAACATCATCATCTAATTTTTCCACATGAAGCCTGAAAACCATGAGGACTGATTAAGATAATTTATGTTAGGTAGAATGACCAGTGGGGGCTGGGTGGTCTTGTGGCCTCGGGACCCTTGCAGATTTTGCGTTTTTTTTTTCTCCAGTCCTCTGGAGTTTTTTTTTTTGTTGTTGTTTTCTTCTGTCCTCCTAGCCATCGGACCTTACTTTATTCTTCTTTACTTAGTATTGCTTAATCTTATCTTTATATTTCTTTTTTCTTTCTTCATCTTGTTAAACACTTTGAACTACATTATTTGTATGAAAACGTGCTATAGAAATAAATGTTGTTGTTGATGTATCAGGGCTTTCTGCTATTCTTCATAGCAGATGCTCTCTATCTTCATTATGCTGGATGGAGACCTTTTAGTTGACAGCTATTTTCAGGTCTCTCCAGAGACATTTGATTAGTTTCAACTCTGGACTCTGGTTAGGCTGCTGATCAACAGTCACAGAATTGAACCACCCGTGTTCTCTTTGCTTTGTGCTTAGGGTTACTGCCCTGTTGGAAGGTGAACTTTCATCTCATTCTGAGGCCCAGAGTGCTCAGGAGTAGGTTTTCATTCCGGATATCTATACTTTGTTCTATTTAGCATCCCTCAATCCTGCCTAGTCTCCATGTCCTTGCCACTGAGAAACAGCCCCACAGCCCATTGATGCCACCACCTTGCTTTACTATTGGAATTGCAATGGTATTGTGCAGATGATGAGTGGTGCCTGCTTTCCTGGTTTTCAGAAAGTATTTGATGAGGTGCCACATGACAGGTTGGGCATCTAACAAAAATAGGTGGGAGTTCAGGGTGTTGTGTATGGATGGGTGCAAAAATGGGTGCATAGGAAGCAGAGGGTTATGATGAGAGGAAAATTATCAGAACTGATTAATGTCAAGAGTGATGTCCAGCAGGGGTCAGTGCTGGGGACGCTGTTATTTTTAATATATATAAATGATTTGGATAGGAATATATGTAACAAGCGGGTTAAATTTGTAGATGTTACCAAGATAGAAGAATTGGCAGATCTCAAATCAGTTGAATCATTACAGAGGGACTTGGACAGCATACAGGCCTGGGAAGATTTGTGTCAGATGAAATTTAATGTCAGTAAATGTAAAGTATTACATATAGGTAGTAAAAATTAGGTTTGAATACACAAGGGGAGATCTGAAATTCGAAAGTACACCTTATGAGAAGGATTTATGAGTCATAGTGGACTTGATACTACTGTATCAACTGCCCGAGGGTGTTCAGAAGCCATTAAGAAAGCTAACAGAATGTCAGTTTACATAGCGCCCTGATGTGTGGAGTACAAGTCCAAGGAGGTTCTGCTCAAGTTTTCTGGCCTATCTTAGGAAATTCATGGAGCTCCTTAGCTCTGGTCGCTTCATGTAGAGGTGACGCATTCTTCGTTGTGTTCACATTTTTATAGTCCCAAGGACTGGAAGAGGAGGAAGAATTAGTTGCCATCACTGGCCGGTTTCTCAGTACTGTGGCGAGTACTAGGGTGTTGTACCATTTTAGCCATTATGGATGTAGTGAGAAGTTAAGCAGAATGACCCCTTTTATTGGCTAACTAACAGAGATTACAATATGCAAGCTTTCGAGGCAACTCAGGCCCCTTCTTCAGGCATCCTGTTTGACTTCTCAGTACTGTGGAGGAAGAAAAAGACAAGACAGTTATCAGCAGTGCCCCCTCTCTGCCCGGGGTGGTATCTCATAGCTGGGAACAACTTGAAGGGTAATTCTCAGACACTCATGCATGACACTCTACATTATCGTAAACATTATTGTTTCTTTTTCACTAAGACAGTAACAGTCCCTAATAGACTGTAAAAACAATTTTGTTAAACCCAGATTTTAAATTCCCTTGAATATACTTTTCCATGACATAACTTTCTGTTCTGAAAAGTCCATGAATATTGGCTTTGGCCAAAGGTGCACCTAACATTAAGGTACTCATGGTTAGGGTGAAGTTTGGCAGACTTGTATTTACTGAAAACATCCTTGAATTCCTCATAACAAGAGGTTTATATCTTTATTGAGTCAAACTGGTTAACTAAGGAAGAAACTGGTGCAAGACTACTAGGTTTATAGCAAGCAAATTCTTTGTATTCCCAATCTATGACTGGTGTCACACACTAGCGCATGGGAGGCAGCCAATGGGCTTAACTAGGTGTAAAACGCCATGTCAGGTGTTGAAGAAGTCCACTAATGTCTTTTCACCCTCCTCTGCATATCACTAGAAGGAAAGACGACTTAAACATCAACCAAGTTCCACTTCCATCTCCAAACAACGCCCTCCAACTGATCTCACTTCCGCCTGTTCCCCGTTGGACCCTCCTCTTCCCTCCCACAACCTATAATGCCAGCCACTTGCTTTCCCCAGTTATTCTCTTCTTGGATTCAGTCGTGACCATGACCGTCATCATCAAGTTCTTCCATGTGAAGCCTGACAGCCATGAGGACAGATTGAGGTCATTTATGTTAGGTAGAATGCCTAGAGGGGGCTGGGTGGTCTTGTGGCCTTGGGACCCCTGAAGATTTTATTTTTTTCTTCAGCCATCTGGAGGTTTATTTTGTTTGTTTTTTCTCTCCTCCCTGGCCATCGGACCTTACTTTTATTCTATGTTAATTAGGATTGCCTATTTTTATTTTTTATATTTTGTGATTTTTCTCTTCCTTCATCCTGTAAAGCACTTTGAGCTCCATTATTTGTATGAAAATGTGCTATAGAAATAAATATTGTTGTTGTTGCTGTTGTTGAGATTACTCTACACTCATTGCATCTTTTTGAGACACTATTATTAATGTACGGGGTGAAACCCCAAACCTTTTTCTTTTTCTTATGTGCTTCTTTCACACTGGATAATGTTGCTTTAGCCAAGTAACCCCAAGGATGCGCAGCAGAAAAGCACTCGGTATTCCAAAAACAGTGATTGTCGGTTTACGGGCAGTTCCAAATCTGGGTGAAAACTGGAGAAGAAGTGAATTCCAAAATTCCCACCCCACTGGATTTCCATCTCCTAACTAGATTTAGATTTTTTATACTTTATTGGACTTTTTGACAGATTTAAGATCAATTGCTACCCTTTAACATATGAATTGTCTGCCACCCCTGAATCCACTAATGTCAAAATATCAGTACTGCATAATTGAACTAAACACATCAAAACATTTTCTAAAAAGGTTTGACTATACCCTACCAACCCTACAATAGAGTGGGGTGCCTTAGTTTCCCTTTGGCTTTGGGCAACTTACCACAGTATGTCTAGAGCTACCACAGTAAAAGTACAGTTTCTCTGTAGTATCTCCTATGTTGTTCTTTATAACTAATAATTTGTTCTTCCTAACTCCGTAGTTTTTTGGAGCATTCTTCTTTTCAGTATTTCCTATAAACTGTGCCCTTTTGTCTTGTGTCTTCTCAATCTTCCATTAAATATGCACGTCCCAAGTATGAGTCCTCATTTAAAGTGTTTTGCATGTCATGACCTGCTGATTCATCCTTCATTTCAGACAACATTCTGTTTCGTCTTAGTTCTCTATTGCTCTACTTTCCCCTTTTGTATTATTAATATGTAGACTTTGTCAGAATGCCTCAAATCCCCTGGAGTTACCACTGTTAATAAGGTATTGTACTTTATAACTTCTCCCCACCTTCCCTTCTACATGTATAAACTCAGGCAATTAGGTGTAGTAAAAGACAAGCAGGGGTTAAGTTACAATTTAAATAATGAATTATTGATAATATTCATAAATAATAACAATAAGCAAAGTACAAGTGAATATTGCCAACCATACAACCTGATAAATGCTGATATGTAGTTTCAGGCGGCACACAGACTTGTTAGTTACTTTAACTGTCTCTGGGTAAGGCATTTTTGTTCAGCTTTCTTCAGGACAGTCTGCATGCCTGTCTCAATATGGCGGTGGTCTTCATTTCAGTTCATGGTGTGTGAGATGCTCCTTCATCATGATGGTGTGAGAGAAAAAGGGAGGGGTAAAGCAAGCAAATTTATAGACTCTCTGTCCAAACCCTACAGCCAATAGGGCATTGTGATACTTAATGTCTTCTGATTTAAAACCAGACAGGCAGCTTTAGACCAATAGAATTCTGGGGTGACACAATGGTTTCACACCTGCCTCCCAATACCATTTGTTAAGGTGAAGCTTGCTAGCCAGGTAGTTGGCCTCAATGTGGGTGTTGATTGAGAATCACTGGCCAAACTAGTTTTAGACACTACCCCCGACCCTGTCCTAAAGACTGGGGGGCATCAAACCACTGCTCTTCTTATCAATGATATAACACTAATATTACATTGCTTTGTCTAAGTTACAAGTAAAGACATACAAAATATTTATCAACTTATATACCAAATATAACACCACAGCAACATACATTTTCTTAAATTTTTACACTACAGTGTTTTCGTCTCAACCCAGCTGCGATATTTTGAAAAATGATTACATAGTCACAAATGCTTTTGTTTTCCTACTTAAACTATCCACTTTGAAACAGAGAGGGATATAAAGTATTTTTTTTAAACTCTATAGTAGTAAAAAAAAGCAGTACAGATGATTAGGCTTAGATGATTACAGATGATTAGGCTTATTGTTGTACTGCTCTCGCAAGGTAATTAAAAAAACGAATGAAATCAGAAGATGGCACGGGGAGACAGAATTCATACAGTGCAATGTCGTAACTGGGAAGACTATCATAAAATAAACAAAAGTTCAGGACGTGTAGACGTGTAGCCAGAATCATAATCAAAGAACAGAGCGGTAAGTCACAGGTCACAAATGGTAGACGTCACTAGAGCCAAGAAACACAAGACATAAATCGTAATCAGACAGCAGAAAAATTTTTATAACCACCATTTTAAAACTGTAATCTACTCTCTATATATAAAATCCTAAGCCTGAAAGTGCAACGATTTTTTGCAATTATTTTATGTGACTTTTTATGTCACTTTTTGTCACGCTTTAAATCTGGCTTATTTTAAAACCTACATGTATATGTTTGGTATCACTCTTGTCAGAATTTATCGAACTTTAATGTGATGTTGTTAGATTTTCAGATTCTTATTCTGTTCAACTGGGATTGCCTTGCTGGCAGCTCATTCATACCTTTTGTGCTCTTCAGAGCTTCTTAGTGAGAAATTTTTATTTATATAGACTCTATGTTTGCTCTTATTACTAGCCAAAGTTTGATGGTGTGATTCCTCTCTTGTGGGGCATTTTGTTTGGAATTGCTTTTGGAACTTATTGGGACTTTTGTGCTTTGGGACTTCTAGTCCATGAAAGAATTGTATGGTATTATCATGACTCGATCCTAACAGTTCAACCACTGAAACACGATGAATTATATCCTGCTTATGATAAAAAACTAAATCTAGGCAGGCTGCCCCTGTGATGGTCATAACCTACTGTGTCATGACCCTTTGGATCTAATTATTAACTTTTCCATTGGTTCACCCCTAAAGACAATAACGTCTTCTGGTTTCCCAATATTGACCTTAGCCATATAAATTTTCAAATAATGGAGACAAGTGGAGAAACAAATGACCATGTACTTATGGTGAATATGTAAAACAAAACGGACACCAAACAGGACAAACAGTTGTGGTGCCTTGTAGTAAAACCCTGTTTGATGATTGGATGACTGGCCAGAAAATGGAAAAAAATCAAATTAAGGCAACCGTTCCGGTGAACTCTTTCTCACAGAGTTATGGGTACAAGTCTGAACACCAATTTCTGGCTTTGCAGTTTCTTGTATACAGTTTCTGGTGGAAGAAGAGGGACTTCTGGAGAAAGATATGGAAGTGACATGAGTAGTTGACTTGTTCTATTGGCATAATGGAAATAGTTACCATTGGGGCAATCACACATTCTGGAACAGCCCACCTTACAGATGCCCTGATGATGCCCCTATGTGTGCAGGTCTGACGTGGCATTATTGATTCTCCTGTAGTATCAGTTAGTAATCTAACTACTATATTTTGGGTTGTAGTATTGATTATCTAGTCATTTAAAATAAATAAAATATATATTGTGGTATTGGGCAGCACGGTGGTGCAGTGGGTAGCACTGCTGACTCACAGTTAGGAGACCTGGGTTTGCTTCCTGGGTCCTTCCTGCATGGAGTTTGCATGTTCTCCCAGTGTCTGCGTGGGTTTCCTCTGGGTGCTCCGGTTTCCTCCCACAGTCCAAAGACATGCAGGCTACGTGCATTGACGATTCTAAATTGGCCCTAGTGTGTGCTTGGTGTGTGGGTTTGTGTGTGTGTGTGTACTCTGCAGTGGGCTGGCGCTCTGCCTGGGGTTTGTTCCTGCCTTGCGCCCTGTGTTGGCTGGGATTGGCTCCAGCAGACCCCCGTGACCCTGTAGTTAGGATGTAGCGGGTTGGATAATGGATGGATGGATGGATGGATGGATATTGTGGTATTTTTCACATAATCCTTTCTTAAAATATGTGATCAGAGCTTGAAAAATTTGGGATCAACCACAAGCAGATTGTTTGATTATAGATAGATAGATAGATTGACTTTTTTTTTTTTTTTAAATAACCTTTATCGTGAACATAAAAGAGAAAAAATTAACATATCAATATACACAGTCAATGACAAAAGCCAAATTTCAGAACAAAGAAATGAGACATACAACAGTCCACCACTGCTCCCCCCTTACACTCCTACTCTGCACATTAGTAAAATAACTTTCCAAAAAGTTAACAATTCATTATAATATAATACCACCACTAATCCCCCTTTGCACTCCTCCTACTCTGCACGTTAATAAGAAATTTTTCCAAAAAGTTAACAATTCATTATAACATAAGACCACCACTACTCCCCCTTTACACTACTCCTACTCCCCACATTAATAAGAACATTTTCCAAAAGGTTAGATAGATAAATAGATAGATAGTGTGGCAGTAGGGGGCGCTAGTGCTCCCTTGAACCCTCAGGTACCACGCCAGACACCAGGTAAAAGTCCCAGACTCTTTATTAATTAGTAACAACGTGCACCAAGCACCCTCCACACTACTCATACACTCAATAAATACTACAATAATCTCTCCTCCTCGCCCAGACACTTCGCCCCTCTACCTCCCAGCTCAGCTCAGTGTCTGGACTGGCCCATAGTCCTTTTATAGCCCCTGACCCGGAGGTGTTCCTGCCCAATCAGTCCACATTCCCTTATTCCTTCTGGGTCAGGGTAAACAGTCCTTTTCTTCAACCCGGGAGCACGTCGTTTCTTCCTGTCACGTGACCGTGACGCACTCCCGGGTCATAGGGCACATAAGAGCCCACAAGCCCCCCTACAGCGACTCCCTGTGGCCCCCAAGGTATCCAGCAGGGCTGTGTAAAAACACTACATAGTCCATGAAGCCTTGCTGGACCTCGGGGCACGATCATGCTGTCGGGAGAGCTCCTCCTGGTGGCCTGGGGGTGAGGACCAGAACACGAAGCCGGCAGTCCTCCACAATAGATAGATGTCATCAGGAGGTAATTTGGCTTTTTACAGAAGATCTTTAAATAGATAAATATGTATAGACCAGAGCGAGTTAAAAGTACTACTATAACTGGTCCAGCCCTACATCAACTCCCTGAATTGTGACTGGACACAGAAGCAGTTCCTTGATTTTGCTGATGTTTAGTTGCAGACAATTCTTTTTGCACCAGGAAACAAAGTTCCCCCCCTGACTCCTCTCCTCTGTCTCATCCCCCTTATCAGTACACCCCATAAGTGCAGAATCATCTGAGAATGTCTGCAAGTCATATGGCCTGCTGTTATTTTTATAGTCTGAGGTGTACAGAGCAAAGATAGAAGCAGACAGGCCTGTTCCTTATGGTGCTCCAGTGTTCATTGAGTCTTACAAACTACAGTCTGCCTGACAGATAGTCCATCATTAGGACACCACAGGCTCATCCACCTGCGTATCTCTGAGTTTGCCCCTTAACAGGGAGCCTGGATGATATTGAAGACACTGGAGAAATCAAAAAACATCATCCTCACAGTGCTGTCAGCTTTGTCCAGGTGAGAATACTCGTAAGCCTTGTGGAGCCGACTGATTATTGTATCCTCCACTCCAATCCGACAGGCACACTGCAGTGGGTCCAAGATGGCTTGCCATTGCAGGACTGACACAATATGCAGGATCAGCATCTCAAAGGTCTTCATGATGTGAGACGTAAATGCAATATACATGACAAGAAAGTAAAATTTACTTAATCAAGAAAAGGGAGTACTGAATTCTGAGTTTAGTTTTAGCCATAAGATATGCATGAAAGTAGAAACATAACATTAGTTGAAAGTCAAAATAGGAAGTTAAAGTTACTCTTATTGCAAAACATTTTAAGCAAATCCTTATATTCTTTTTATCCGTGAGGCAAATCAGTTTGTATTGTCGGTTGCATACGTGAGATCTACCCAAAGGAAGCATGTGCAAGGAGAATTTGTTATTCAATACTTCTCCCTGCAGAATGGCCTTTATGAAAACATTATTACAAAACACTTCTTATCTTCCTTATTTACTTTATTCCATTTTGCATTCATTGTCTGTAAAATGAAAACAGCAAACAGTTGTTTTTAACAAGTAAACATATATCTGATATAACTGTCTCCACAAACCATAACTGGATAAACAGGTTAGAAAATGAATGGATGGGGCCATATAAATGTGTCTTTCATGGAGAATAAATGAATTAGTAGTTAATTATTCTTAAATAACAACACAGCTCAAGTAATTAACTACATTAAGTCAAACTCCTCTTTATGGCTTTGTTGATATAAACGTAATAGTTAATATCTTGATTCAATGAGAATATTTTTTAATAGAATGTACAGTTCATTCACAAAGAGTTCAGGGCCTTTTCTGCAACTCTTTCCTGTTAATTTTAAATGAATAAATTTGCTATTTTTTGCCCACACTAATTTACACTCAATAATCCATAATAACAAAGTGAAAGCGTGTTTTCAAACCAGTGCCTCCTCTTTTCTAGTCATAATGCCTGGAGTTCTGCCCAAGGTGTGCAATTTTTCTGTCATCAGACCAGACCTCCTTTCTCCTCGTGCTCTCAGAGTCCTTTAAATGCCACTTGGCAAACTCTAAGCGGGCTGTCATATGTGCCTGATTGAAGGAGCGCTGAAGGAGGACTCTTGAAGCTCTGCTAGAGTAACCACTGGGTTCTTATTTAATCAGGGACTCTGTGACCAAAACTTTAAACCACACATGAACCAGTTTTCAGGGACTGTAATTTATTTGCCAGGAAGATTGCGGAAGTTAGACCTCTTATAACACCGAAAGACATTGTTTTCAGTCGACCAGATTACTTTAATGCACTCATAACAGAAAAGACATTAATTGGTTGCAATTATTTCAGAGTGCAGCAGCAAGAATCTTAACTAAAAAAAGAAAATCTAAGCACATCACACCAGTCTTAGCGTCGTGACATTGGTTACCCATGTCATTTAGAGCTATGTTTAAAATACTACTAATGGTGTATAAAGCCGCAAATAAGTTTGCCCCTTGTTTGACCCCTACACTCCAAGTTGGAACCTTAGATCTTCAAATGGTGGTCTGCTTATAATTCCAAGAGCCAAACCTTAAAAGAAGCGATGAGGCGGCCTTTTGCTCTTATGCTCCAAAAATGTGAAATACTTTACCAGTAGAGATACCCCAAGCCAATATAATAGAACCTCTGGTCACGAACGTTTCCGAACACGTACAAATAGGGTTACGATCAAAAAGTTCGCCAAAATTTCTCATCTGTTCACGACAACACGCTCTGGTGGGGAACCAAAACACTGGTGGCCAGTTTCCCTTACGGTTCGTACGTGCCAATGATTTCCCATTCTCCGTTTCTCAATGCGCAAGAAAAGGCAAGTCACATTAGACTGCTATTTCGTGAAGTCTGGTCCATCAGCTAAATGGCTAAAAACACCAGAAACTACTGAAATAGAATAAATCACAAGAGAGAAAACACCTGAAGGAGAACGTCCCTCCGTCACGGAGCCAGAGTCTCCCTCAAAACTGTAACCTCCTCTCCACCCAGCTTCCTCCTCACCTCCTTCACCCCAGAACTCGACTCATGCAAGGTTAGTTTTATGGGTTGTTTAGGGGTAATATTTTTTAAAAAATGTATTATTATTATTATTAGATTAAGGATTTATAAATTATTTATTGTTTTCCCTGTGCTTAAAACAAAAAACAAAAAAAAAAGTGTTTACAGCGAACAGTTCGTAAGGGTCTTCTATGAACAGTTCGTAAGGGTCTAACGCGAACTTGGTCTAGCACAAACTCTTGCAATGTTAGTTTTCTCTGTTGTTCAATGTTTTCTCAGTGTTATTCATTGTTTTTACATTAGTTTACTATTACACTGTGCATTCTATGGTATAATTAACTATTTTAGTCCTTAAAAATCTTAAAAAAAATATTTACATACAGTTCGTATGGTCTGGAAATTACATTCAGGTCAGCGAGTTTTGGAATGAATTATGGTCGTGACCAGAGGTACCACTGTACTGTGGGACATTTTAAGTAACTGATAAAAACCCATTTTGTAGTTCTTTGACGGCTGAATATTTTTTCCAAAAAACACAGTTTTCTGAAAGCACACAAAGCAAAGCAGATTTCTGTTGCAGTTCGGAAGAAATGCATGGCATGCTGGCTGCCAGGCTGTCTTTGTGTGGCAGCGGCAGGCACAGTGCATCGCAATATGGTTTGTACTTCTTGTCATTGTAAGTGGCGGTCCTCCCAGGCGAACGCTGCCGTAGGTGCATCAGCTACACAAACCTGTTCATGACTATGATCAGCTGATGCTGGTACCTCACATTTGTTTTCGATCACAAATCAGAATCCAATGGAGTAATAATATGCAAACGTCGTCCACAGCGTGTTTTTGATTTATGCATTTGCTTCAATCTCTCGCCAGATGTCAATGCCACTGTTTACTCCTCGCTGTTCACTTGAGAATGTCGGTCAAATCAATGAAGCTAACTTTCCTTCTAGTAAAGAGAGTCCACCTAAAACATAACGGCAGGTTTTGTCACCGTTTACAGTTGATTACCACCATCAAACCCTCCTTTTGACAAAAGTGGACACCCGCCCTGAAAGAGTTAATTTGGCTTTTTCATAGCTACAGTTTAGTTGTACTCTATTAATAGACTATATAGGCATAGAATTATAGTATACGTCAGGGATTTGCAATCTTTACTAATCTCTATTATTCTCTACTTTCTTTTCCAGTTCTTCTGTGCCACCACCATTTGGTCAAAGTCCGGTGCATCCACCTGTATTTCTGGAATAAAGGCGAGTACCCCAGCTGTCCAAGAGACCCACTGCATCAAATCCTCTCAGACGAAACCTAGAAACAAAGAGGAATGACTTAAGCACATTTACTGTATGTTAGGTAGAATGCCCCATGGGGGCTGGGGGGGTCTTTTGGATTTGCAAACCCTGCAATTTCTTTTGTTTTTTTCTGTTGCTCCCTCTATTGAGCTGCTCCCACTCTTGGTTTTCTTTATTTGTTTGTGACACTCATAGAATGACTGCTTTTGTGATTCTCAATTTCAGTCAGAAATACTTTGAGTTCACATTCACTGCAGTGTCATCTTCTGTATTCCCCCATGTGTGATATCTCGTTTAGTGGGAAAGTGGCCCAGGCCTAGACTCTGGACATCTGATAGTCCATGAGCTGAACAGGATCAGCGGAGAGAAGAGACACAGACAAAAACTGAATGGTGAAAGGTGTAAGAGTGCTGTACCACAAAATCACAGAAGTGTCAGGTGGGCTTTGTTTCACAGTCCTTCAGCATTGACACTCCTTCAAAAATTAAATAAAAACAAAAAAGAAAAATATGGTGTATTTACAAAAAAAAAACCCAACAAAACACAAAAAACGTACACACCTACAAAATTTACAGGAACCTGTACAGGCTCAGGAACCTCCTCCAATCGGGAATAAAAATACAATTAAAAAAAATGAACAAGAAAAAAAAATCAAGTGTGTGTACAGTATATACAAAAAGAAAAAAAAATACAATTGCACCAATCCTAAAATCAAAACTGCCGCAAAACCAAATAAGTATTGTGGAACGAGCCCCGGACACAGACAGGTAGACATGTTTAAAAGCACCACCACACGTTTATTTTACAACTACTATATACAATAATAAGTGCACACAACCCACAACTCTCCCAAAGTCCAGGCCTGTCTATCCAATGCCTCCTTTATCCTGACCGCCTCCACTCCTCTCCTCCTGAGCTCTGTCCTCTTCCACCCAACTCCAGCCATCAAATGGAGGGAGGCGGCCCCTTTTATAATCACCCGGATGTGCTCCAGGTGCCTCCCGACAATCTCCCCAGTGTAGCGGAAGTGCCGGCTGCGCACCCGGAAGCACTCCGGTTGTCCCCGATCCTCTTCTCCCCGGCACTTCCGGGGGTGGTGGAAGTGCTGAGATCCAGGGCTCCAAAGGCATTGGGGCATCCCCTGGCAGTGATCACGGGCCCCTACAGGGCTGAGCTTCAAAGCTCTGTACCCGTGGTCTCCATAGCCACCAGGGCGGTCGCCCCCACGTGGTCTGGGGGAGGCGTAAGTCCTCCTTTGGTCCTCCTGGGCGTCCCGGCCAGGTACCACCCCTAGCCACTTGTGACAGTATATATACCTCCACCAAAGCTTTCACTCGGAAATATATACCGTATTATGTTCGAGTTTAAGCTCTCCTGCGGATAAGTCGGGACTTGAGTTTACCATATAATCTCCTGTATTTTATAATGTCGGTCATATAAGTCGAATGCGGAAAACTCACGCTATTGGTCCTAGAGATTATGATATGCTAACGCCCACCAGAGAACCATGGAGCACACTGCC
Source organism: Polypterus bichir lapradei (assembly GCA_026402145.1). Lineage (NCBI taxonomy): Eukaryota > Metazoa > Chordata > Cladistia > Polypteriformes > Polypteridae > Polypterus > Polypterus bichir. The sequence continues at coordinate 25,298,450 of JANRMT010062852.1, read as the reverse complement.
TTTTTTTTCTATGTGGGTGTGGCAATGCACTGTGTGTGTGCTCCTAACCTCTTTCTCTCTCTCTCTGTTGTGCCTACGTGACCACACGGTGATACCCAAACTATTCTGAAGCGATGTTTGCACTGTTTTGTATATCTCACACCCTCATACACCTTTATCGTAAGAGCATCCCTGATCTACAATGGAGCATTCGATCAGAAGAAAATATGATGGTCCGGTTTTGGCCTTTAAAGCCACCATCTTGTCACAACTAAATCAGTTCAGTTTGGAACTCAATCAGACCATATCTTTGCTTATTTCAGTTCTCTTTTACAGCCAGGGACAGTATATACGGGTGGCTGCCCCAAACCTTTTTTTCGTGTGTTGAGACTAATTCTTTCACAAATGGAACTCCACATTATTATATTACCAATCCCAGCTTTTTCAAAGTTTGTTCAAAGGACTAACTTTGACCCCTTGTTTCCCATTAGAGTTTAAACCCCTAGGGGTTAGTTGATATGGCCTGCACAACTTCAAGTGCTTATGATCATTCTTCCCAAAGACACCTACTGGTTTACTCTTTATCATAAGGGTGTAATTTCCTGCATAAACTATGGACCATAATAGATTAAAAATGAGGGGTTTTGGATCTAGAGGACCTAAAATATGAAGGATCCCCAAAAAGCTTGACGTCTTTCATAAGTGGACATCGACACAAGTTGAATGGTATATCATATGTTGGGGTTGTCCTCTATCGATGAGCTAGGAGGCATCGGACCAAACAAAGTCAGTTGATTTCAAAGCATCTATAAGCAATTGTTGCGAACACAGAAAAGTGTGTATGGCGGTTGAACACTGTGATTACAAACTCAAGGCTGACATTTCAATAAATGGCAGCATATTCTTAAGAAATACTTAAATGCAGAACTAAAAATGGCATGTGCTTAAGAAGCAGCATACACATCATTCTGAGCTATTGTGCATAGGCGGGCAGTTCAACCTTTTTTAAACAAACATGGAGAACTAGGCATTGACTTTTAGGAGATTTTAAATGCTGTTTGTGCAAATTTTTTCAAAGAAAAGATCAACTACCAGTGTAAAATACGAACACCCAAAGTGTGAGAATTACAGAAGTGTCTCATTTACAGTTCTATTTATGTGTTTATTTATTTAGCTTCTACAGAATCCTTACCATAGCTTTGTCTTTATTTCTGTTTTTTTGTGTTTTTCATTGTACTGAACCTCAAACATATAACATAATCTGAAGGGTATATGATTATAAGCCACCCACTCCAAAGAGCTGCAGAAGCGGATGACCAAAGTTACTTCCCTACAGGCTGGTAGCAACCATCACAACAAAGACATTATAATATATAAATTGTCAAAAACATATTATTTTAAACACATCTTATTGGACTACATTTTTACATACATGTATTGTTCAATCTTACTATATTGCTTGAAGAAATTAAGGGAACGCTTAAATCACACACTTGGTTTCGATGAGCAAAATATTCAAGTGGAAAATCTTTCCTGAATAATACTGTATAATTTGTTGAAAACGAAATGATGTAACAATGGACTCCAAAATGACCAACCTATTGAGGGCAGGACTCAACAGCACACTGAAAATCAAAGACAAAAATTGAAATCACGGCAACTCATAATGTGACTCAGTAGTGTGTATGGCCCCCACATACTGTACCTCTGTGCACTCCCTGATAACGTCTGGGCCTGCTTCTGATGAGACGACAGATGGTGTCCTGTCTCCTCCCAGACCTCGAATGGGGCATTGGTGAGCTCCTCGACAGTCCATGGCAGTATTTGGTTGCACCGATACATAACATCCCTGATGTTCTCAATTGGATTCAGGTATGGGAAATGTTAAGGCCAGTCAATGGCAATGACAAGCAGAAAAGGCAGCTCGTAAGCAGCAACAAGCCAGCAGATGATCAGACTGCTTCACCTTAGTGTGTGTTCAACCCCACCTTCACAACGTGAATGGAAGAGACATGAAGTGGCAAAAGGACAGCTGCTGTACAGGCTGATCCACAGGCAGAGCAACAGCAGCCGAAAGACAGCAGATGATCCGACGGCATCTCCTTAGCATGAGTTCAGCCGAGCAGCATTATACGTTCTGTGAGAAAGAGATTTAACCATGCCGGGGCCGGAAATAAAGGACAAGTATTGTTAATAAATGACATAGTGACAACAGATACTCACTAATATAATTTGTGGTAACACTTTAAATTAGGATTTGGTCATCATTTACTGTTATAGAAGAAGACCTTAGTAAAGGATTCTTTTGATGTTCATAACTCGACTTGATGTTATTTTAGGCGGATAGGACTGGTGAGTGTCGTTGCACTGAATGGCCTCTTCTCTTCCAAAATTGTTCTGATGTTCTAATTGAAGTGCTGCCACATAGAGGGTTTTCCTTTTTTATATGGTATATCCCATTTGGTGATTGTTAAATGTTAGTAACAACACTGGTAGCTCAGACGCAACAACAACAACAACATTTATTTATATAGCACATTTTCATACAAAAAAATGTAGCTCAAAGTGCTTTACAAAATGAAGAATAGAAAAATAGAAGACACAATAAAAAATAAACATAAGTCAACATTAATTAACATAGAATAAGTAAGGTCCGATGGCCAGGGTGGACAGAAAAAACAAAAAAAACAAACAAAAAAAAAAAAAAAGACCTGGGTTCGCGTCCCAGATCCTCCCTGCGTGGAGTTTGCATGTTCTCCTCTTGTCTGCGTGGTGCTCCGGTTTCCAGTCCAAAGACATGCTGGTTAGGTGCATTAGCGATTCTAAATTGTCCCTAGTGTGTGCTTGGTGTGTGGGTGTGCGTGTGTGTGTGTGCCCCGGGGTTTGTTTCCTGCCTTGCGCCCTGTGTTGGCTGGGATTGGCTCCAGAAGACCCCCGTGACCCAGTAGTTAGGATATAGTGGGTTGGATAATGGATGGATGGATAGTTGTAGGCCTGGGGCATCTTCTAGGAGCTGTGGATAGAAAAGAGGTCCCTAGAAACCTGTCAAGAGTCGCTAGGTACCCTCGATCCATCTCTAGTGGCTTCTAAAATGGCAGTGTAATTCATTTACAATGTCAATGAGTTAAAAAATTAAATCTTTCTCAAAGAAAAACTCAAACTCATAGATAAAAATAAACCTTGAAAATGAATCTTTGAAGATAAAAAAGTCTTATGAACCAAAAATAATTTTCCAAAAGCACAACAAATCTTCTAGCCTACCAAGATGGGTTTCGCAGTTCTTAACATTTACTGCTTTGCACTTGTAGGTTCAAATGTCATCTTCTTGGGTACTCATAGTGCTTACTATGAAAGATTTTATAAATGTTTAATTGATAGGATTCAGCTTTCCTGTGACCCTACTCAGAAAACAAAAATGGATGGATGGACTGATTCGAAGATGATATGTAAAGTGGATTCAGAAAGTATTCAGATCACATCATTTCTGCATGTTTTATTCTGTTGTTGATTTCATTTTAAATGGATACATTTTTCACCATGTCCATCAATCTACACTCAGTAAACTTTCTGAAAACATGTTTTTACTTTGCCATGATGGGTTATTGGGTATAGACTGATGGGCAAAAATAGCAAATTTATTCAGAAGAAGAGTTTGAATACTTTGAATTTACCGTAGCAGTTCTAGGGTCCCCAAATTATTTTCAAATGCCGTATCCTACGGTATCTCTGTCTGCACTGTGCTGCTCTACTCAGTTCAGATAATCATAAAGACTGCTTTTGCTCCAAATGTGTTATTCTGACTACTCTAGTAGATATCTGAATCCAAAACTCGGGTTTTCCTTCATTGAAGCCATAAAAATAAAAAAACAAATGAAACAAAAAAGAAAAATGCTGAGCAAGTGGAAAAGAATCACTTTATCAAAATGATCGATTAAACAATAAAAAAAAAAGAAGATTAAGCCTCCAGTACAGTATAAAGTATGTGACATCTTTGGGCCACTGAATGTTGGCAGGCACTGTTGTGTTTTTCTTTTTTTTCCAGTGCACAGGGCACATGTCCAAAAGAGATGTAAATTTCAATTTGTCTAATTGCAGTTTAGTCACGGAAAGGTCACTTCAGATTACATTCTAAAGCGCCAGCACGTAGAGTGAATGGTCTCACACGTCACAAGTGCAGAATGGAGCCTTCAAAATGATCAGTTCTTAAACAGGCATCTTGTTCATTAACAGGTTTGGATTTTATGTGTGTAACACAAGTAAGACCAGCCAGTCTTGTCCTCTCTAGTAAGTACCGGACTTTAAAAAAAAAGGATAAAAAAAAGGAAGAAGCACAAAAACATGACATTAAAAAAAAAAAAAATCTTTGATCAAAGATTGCAAATCACTCACTGATCCCCATAATTAGGATACATTTTTTTTCTTCTCTGTCTACCCAACTCACTCATCTGCTGGTATAACAACATGAGATGTTTCCTGTTGCACCCATGTTTCCTTCACTTCTATTGGTAAATGTTTTTAGAACACACCCTGTTCCTTGCTGAACAATAGTGGCATACTATAATTACATTTTTTGCAGAATAAATAGAAGGATGGTTTTCCTGTCTGTGAAAAAGGATATTTCATTAAGGAAACCTTTTTAATGCCTCATATTATCCTGTTATGCTTTTGATAGTGGATACAATTTTGGCTTTTTTTGCTAATGTCTTTGTTATGTGCAAACAGACAACACAAATAATAAAAAGCAACCTCTCCTGGAAAGGGTACAACTTTACAAAAAGAAGAAAAAAAAAATATATATATATATTTCTTTTTTTATTATAGCTTGCATCCATCCATACATCTATCTGTCTGTTTTCTAATGTGGTCAATCTAATTCTGGGAATGTAATCTTGCTGTTATGTTTAATTTATATATGCTTGTGTTTTAAAACACAGACAGTTTACTAAATTAAGAACGAGCTACTGTACACACATGAAGTGACAATACACAGTAGTTTGAAGAGAAAATACTTATTAATTATACAGTGCCTTCCACATCTATCTATCTATCTATCTATCTATCTATCTATCTATCTATCTATCTATCTATCTATCTATCTATCTATCTATCATATAGTGCCTTTCATCTATCTATCTATCTATCTATCTATCTATCTATCTATCTATCTATCTATCTATCTATCTATCTAT
>JANRMT010062852.1:25270806-25283030 GCA_026402145.1 Polypterus bichir lapradei | reverse complement strand
TTTAGTTAGCCAGTAAAAAGGGTCATATTGCTTGACTTCTCACTACAGCCAAGCAAAGCTAAAATTAAAGGTTGTAAAAGACCAACTGGTGTCCCTTGTCAGGATGGATCCTGCTCCCTTACCTGGTCAGGAAGCCATGGGAGATGAAGGACAGCTGGGGAGCGGTGACATTCCCCTGTTGTGCCAGGACATTGGTGTCCCAACAATCTTGGAAGGACACTCTGTTTGGGCTTGGGAGAGTGGGTGGCTACCTGCTATGGGTAGAACGTTCCCCCGTACGCTCGCTGACAGCATCACATCAGGCGAGACCCAGTATTGGAGTTGTGGGCCAGAGGGGTCAGCATTGCTGGGTTCTGTGGGGGCCACCAGGATACTGATAGCACAAGGCCCACTGGGGTCCTGCTTCCAGGGGGCAATAGATTAAGCAGCATATGTACTAACGAGTCTGAAGTTAAAAGTGAGCCCTCCACTCGACTCAGCAAGAGTTAGGGGTCAGATGTGAAGGAGGGAAAGGACCTGTAGGAAAAGAAAAATAACACTTGTGGTGTATTGATGAGTTGTGCAGAAGGTATTGTTTAAATTACAACAACAATATTTATTTCTATAGCACATGTTCATACAAGGGTGGCACGGTGGCGCAGTGTTAGCGCTGCTGCCTCTCTGTTAGGAGACCCGGGTTCGCTTCCCAGGTCATCCCTGCATGGAGTTTGCATGTTCTCCCTGTGTCTGCATGGGTTTCCTCCCACAGTCCAAAGACATGCAGGTTAGGTGCATTGGCGATTCTAAATAGTCCCGTGTGTGTATGCCCTGTCTGGGGTTTTTTTCCTACCTTGGCCCTGTGTTAGCTGGGATTGGATCCAGCAGATCCCCTTGGCCCTGTAGTTAGGATATAGCGGGTTGGATAATGGATGGATGGATGTTCATACAAATGAGGTAGCTCAAAGTGCTTTACAGGATGAAGAAAGAGAAAAAAGACAAAATGTCTTAAAAAAAAAAAATTAGGCAATACTATTTAATATAAAATAAAAGTAAGGTCCAATGGCCAGGGAGGACAGAAAAAAAAAAAAAAAAAAAACTCCAGACTGCTGGATAAAAAAATAAAATCTGCAGGGGTCCCAAGGCCACAAGACCACCCAACCCCCTCTAGGCATTCTACCTAACATAAATGACTTCAATCAGTCCTCATGGTATTCAGGGTTCACATGGAAGAACTTGATGATGATGGTCATGTGGACTTCTGGCCTTCAAATCCATCAATGTAAGGACATCACGGTGCTTTGATTAGGTGGTGGTGGTGCAGATCGCCACCACAGAAAACTGGAAAAAGAACAGCAGAGAAAGTAGGGGTTAGTATGGATTGTGGAGCCACCATGGATGATAATGATAATTAAATGCATATACAGTGGCACTTCAGTTTGCGAGCATAATTCACTCTAGAAATGTGCTTGTAATCCAAAGCACTCGTATATCAAAGTGAATTTCCCCATAAGAAATAATGGAAACTCAGATAATTCATTTCACAACCCACAAATATTTATATAAAAATGATTAATACAAAATCTTCACTCAAACTAACGAAATCCCTGCTATCTGTTGGCTCACTGGAATCTTTTTCTTTTTTTGTGACTTTAACAAGGAAACCTTTCCAATGACAATTGCTTTTGCCTGAAGAGTCACTACACTTGGACACAAAATGAAAAAAATGCTTTATGCACTTTAAGGTTTCTAAACTCTTTTGGGATTCCCACCCAACGGGACAACACATAGAAGAGCGTCCCGAAGCAACCGCAGGCTCCTAGCAGTTCGCCGTAAAAGTGAATCAGAAAAAGTCGCGGTCAAGCTAAAGCGCCTGCCATCGATGGGTGATGCAAGGAACATTATAAATGCAAGAGCACAGTATTACCTGGCCACGAACCTAACCCACTGCACGCCCAACATACCTGGAAAGGGGGTCTCTCTTTGAAGTGCCTTTCCTCAGGTTTCTTCCATTTGTTCCCTACTGGCTTTTTTTGGGAGTTTTTCCTTATCTTCTTAGAGAGTCAAGGCTTGGGGGCTGTCAAGAGGCAGGGCCTGTTAAAGCCCATTGCGGCACTCCTTGTGTGATTTTGGGCTATACAAAAATAAATTGTATTGTATTGTATTGTTACCTTGTCACGACCCTGCCTGATTGCTGTGTTTCTGTATAGGAGAGTGGCAGATCCCACTACAATAAATAACCCTGCTGTTCCTGTTTCACGATGAATAAAGCTGGTTTTGCTAAAGTATTGAGACTCAGCCTCGTGTTTTGGGGTGCATGACAGGGACTCGCACGTTACAGCACACACACACGTGGTCACCATGCTATAGTAAACAGTATACGCTTGTACAGATTTTGACTATATGAGTGAGGAACGCCAACTGAGAATGAGCATGGGAGATGATTACCCCAAATCCCCACGTGATGCTCGGCGGACAAAGCATATACATACTACTCGTTCATCAAGTTAAAGTTTATTAAAGATTTTAGCTCATCTTGCAAAACACTCACAAACCAAGTTACTCGCAATCCAAGGTTTCACTGTACAGAATATCAGGATTAAGTTCAAATGAAGCTACAATATGAGAAAGCTGTGTTAAACTAATGTGTTTTTAGCAATTTTTTAAAGTGCTCCACCTTATTAGCCTGGCGAATTCTATCAATTAGCTATTCTAGATTTTGGGTGCATAACAGCAGAAGGCCGCCTCACCACTTCTTTTAAGTTTAGCTCTTAGAATAAAATAAAAACACTTCAATTGAACTGGGACCTTTGTGGTGCAATTGTGTCTGGGGGTTTGGGGTGCTGATATGCCCTCTAGTGGTCACATCTGTTTGCATGCAGTGATGCACAGGTAAATGCTGCTGCCTCGCAGTAAGGAGACCAGAGTTCGCATTCTGGGCCCTTCCTGCATGGAGTTTCCATGGGTCACCTCTGGGTGCTCGGATTTCTTTCTACAGTCCAAAGACATGCAGGTTAGGTGGATTGGTGACACTGAATTGGCCTGAGTGTGCGTTTGGTGTGTGTGTTTGCCCTTCAATGGACCGGTGGCCTGTCCAGGATTTGTTCCTGCCTTGTGCCCTATGCTAGCTGGGATAGGCTTCAGCCCCCACTGTGACCCTGGTGTGGATTAAGCATCTTAGAAAATTACATGACTGTTAACATACATATTTTTAGCTAGCTAGCTAGCTAGCTAGCTAGCTAGATAGATAGATAGATAGATAGATAGATAGATAGATAGATAGATAGATAGATAGATAGATAGATAGATAGATAGATAGATACTTTATTAATCCCAAGGGGAAATTCACATAATCCAGCAGCAGCATACTGATACAAAAAAAAAGAAATAAAATTAAAAAGTAACAAAAATGCAGGTAAAACAGACAATAATTTTGAATAATGTTAACGTTTACCCCCCCGGGTGGAATTGAAGAGTCGCATAGTGTGGGGTCTCCTCAGTCTGTCAGTGGAGCAGGACGGTGACAGCAGTCTGTCGCTGAAGCTGCTCCTCTGTCTGGAGATGATCCTGTTCAGTGGATGCAGTGGATTCTCCATGATTGACAGGAGCCTGCTCAGCGACCGTCGCTCTGCCACAGATGTTAAACTGTCCAGCTTCATTCCTACAATAGAGCCTGCCTTCCTCACCAGTTTGTCCAGGCGTGAGGCGTCCCTCTTCTTTATGCTGCCTCCCCAGCACACCACCGCGTAGAAGAGGGCACTCGCCACAACCGTCTGGTAGAACATCTGCAGCATCTTATTGCAGATGTTGAAGGACGCCAGCCTTCTAAGGAAGTATAGTCGGCTCTGACAGAGCATCAGTATTGGCAGTCCAGTCCAACTTATCATCCAGCTGCACTCCCAGGTATTTATAGGTCTGCACCCTCTGCACACAGTCACCTCTGATGATCACAGGGTCCATGAGGGGCCTGGGCCTCCTAAAATCCACCACCAGCTCCTTGGTTTTGCTGGTGTTCAGGTGTAGGTGGTTTGAGTCGCACCATTTAACAAAGTCCTTAATTAGGTTCCTATACTCCTCCTCCTGCCCACTCCTGATGCAGCCCACGATAGCAGTGTCGTCAGCAAACCTTTGCACGTGGCAGGACTCAGAGTTGTATTGGAAGTCTGATGTATATATTCTGAACATTTACTTATTTGGCAGATGCCTTTATCACAGGTGACTTACAACATTGGTTACATCCCTTTTGTTTTTCTAATTGAAGCACAGGCAGGTAAAGTGTATTGCTCATGGGTCACCCAGAGTCAGTAATGGGATTTGAACACACAAACTCAGGAATTGAAGTCCAAGGCTTTAACCGCTATATTACATAATCTTAGCAAGTCGGAGGCAGTCATGCCGTGCACCTGTGACCTCCAGATGTGTGATCTGACATATCCAGTGAGTCTGCCCAAGCAGTTTGCAACTGTTTTGACTTTGTCCTAAATTGTAAGGGCAGCTTCTGCGTGTGTGAGAGTTGATAACCAATGAGTGCTCAGCTGGAAGTGCAGTTCATATAAAGCAGTTACGAGGAATAAGGGTGATGATAAGGGTGTTTTGGAACTCGCAAACAGAGCAGATGCTTTTCTCACTGATGTGTTGTGTTTTACAAACTCTCAGTAATGACTCGGACACGGGAACAAGGAATGGAGGTCCAAATGAGCATCTCAGAATCATATTAATAAAACAATAGCTGGCTATAATCACCTCCACCGTTCTCTCTTTCTGTCTTTTTCTGTATTCAGCCTCAGTCCTTCTCTCATCAATTAATTCTTCTTCATCTCTGGAGCTGAGCTTATAGTGGTCGGCCTGTAAGAGGCAGGGTTTCCAGATCCCACGGTATGGTCCGACTTGTCCAGGGTTTGCCCCTCAGAGCTGCAGGCAAAAGAGGAGAAAAAGTTAGCAATAGTGCCACCTCTCATTCCAAACTTAAACCTTTTACCTGGACGGAGCCTTGAAGGTGTCCCCTAGCCACATGTGCATGACAAAGTAATGACAGAATGCAAAAAAAAAAAAAAACAAAAAGGCAAATACTGTGACAGAGCTTGTTGAATCTGCCAAGTATTCATACAGCATGGGCTGGGTCAGACAGCACCTTATTGGCTGTCAGAAAAAGGGAATAATTTGCAAACCTGTACTGAATATTAATGTAATGAGAAAGTTAAGTTTTCACTTTGTCATTAAGGTTACTCCAGGGGTGGGTAAAGTCACTCCTGAAGGGCCGCAATGGCTACTGGTTTTTGTTCCAGCCCAGCTGCTTAATAAGAAGCACCTAATGCTCAAGTAACGCTTCTGCTTCATTTTAGTGGTCTCGCACATTAAAATTTTGAACCCTTATTGCTTATTTTAGTCCTAAACGTCTGTATTCTTGGTTTTTAATTGCTCATAATTAGCAATAAGATGAAAATTACAAAAAAAAACAGTGTTTCTTCATTCACCGTATATACTCGGGTATAAGTCGGGTCTTGAATCCCGAAAAATCAATCATAAAATCAGACCCTGACTTACGTTCAAAAAGTGCGACACTTACATTTTTTTTTACATCTTCTTGCTTCCTCCAATCTCACACCAGTTTCTCAGAAGCATCGTATTTTGTTGCAGTTACCAATTTCTTTCGCTACTTCAATGACATTTAATTTAAAACCAGCTTCATATTTTCTTCTGATCAAACGCTCCATCATAGATGAGGGATGCTCTTACGATAAAGTTGAATGAGGGTGTGAGTTACAGAAAACACAAAACGGTGCAAACCTTGCTTCGGAGTAGTTCGGGTATCATCGTGTGGTCACGTAGGCACAATACATAGAAAAAAAAGGCAGTGCGCTCCTTGGTTTCTCTCTCTGGTGGGCGTTAGCATATCATAATCTCTTGGACCAATAGCGTAAGTTTTCCGCATTCAACTTATACGACCGACATTATAAAATACTGGAAATTATACGGTAAAATCAAGCCCCGACTTATCCACGAGTATATACGGTAATTGTTTCCATTTACACCTGTGTGTATTTATCGTGTACTGTTTGGATTAATTAAATACTTGGAAGGAAAGTGAAGACAAAAATGTGAAGGACTGAGAATTACTCATCTGTTTTAGATTTCAAATCATTTGGATGATAACCTTAGAAAGGAAAAAAAATCTAAGATATGAGAATGACCCGACATGACAGAGTTAAAGCACTAAGAAGCCATGAAATTAAATTATAGTCAAGAATTTTTTGTAATTAAGCAACTGGGTTGGAAGAAAATCCTGCAGCCACTGCAGTCTTCCAGGAATGACTTTGAGCACCCCTACGTTACTGAGTGTAGACTGACTGGCAAAAATGGCAAATTTATTAACGTGAGTGTCTGGGCTTGCAAGTATCCTGGATAAAAACCAATATCCAGGCCTTTAATGACCTCTTGGGCACAGCTATCAGCAGTGTGTCTGTCTCCAGAGAGAGTGTCGACCTCATCGAGAGGTTTGCTTACCTAGGCAGTGACATTCATGTCTCTGGTGACTCTTCCTATGAAGTCAGTAGACGGATTGGGAGAGCTTGGGGGGTCATGAGGTTGCTGGAAAGGGGTGTGTGGTGCTCCCGATATCTATGCAAAAGGATGAAGGTCCAAGCCTTTAGAGTCCTGGTGCTTCCTGTCTTGGTATATGGTTGTGAGACATGGATGCCATCCTGCGACCTGAGGCGAAGACTGGACTCCTTCAGTACTGTGACTCTTTGGAGAATCCTTGGGTACCGCTGGTTTGACTTTGTGTAGAATTTGCAGTTGCTCATGGAGTCCCGAATGAGGTACATTACCTGCATTGTGAGGGAGAGTCAGTTCCGTGGCGTGATTCCCCGAGGGTGATCCGACTCGCAGGACCCTCATTGATGAGGACCCGAGAAGCTGGACCAGGCCAAGGGTACGCCCATATAACACTTGGCTGAGGCAGAGAGATGGTCATTTCTGGAAGATAGTACTGGACCATGTGTCTGCCTAGGGCAGGGGTCCTCAATCCCAGTCCTGGAGAGCCGCAGTGGTTGCAGGTTTTTGTTCTGACCTGGTTGCTTAATTAGAAAGCAATTCTTGCCAATAAAGCACTAACAAGCTATGAAATTAAATTAACTCTGCTATGTCAGGTCATTCTCATATCCTAGATTTTTTTTCCCTTTCTATCATGCAAATGATTTGAAGGCTAAAATGGACGAGTAATTCTCAGTCCTTCACTTTTTTCTCTTCATTTTTCTTCCAAGTATTTAATTAAACCCAATAGTGCAGATAAATACACACAGGTGTAAATGTAAATAAGCTAAATGGAGAAATGCTGCTCTCTCTTGTCATTTGCATGTTATTGATAATAAGGAGCAATTAAAATAGCTGTTTAAGACAAAATTAAGCAATAAGGGCTCAAAATCACTAAAGTGAAGCAGAAGTGTTACTTTAGCAATAAGTGCTTTTTATTAAGCAACTGGGTTGGAGCAAAAACCTGCAGCCACTGCGGCTCTCCAGGACCGTGATTGAGGACCCCTGGCCTAGGGGTTTGACATCATTGTGTGGTGGGTGTGCCAATTCTCTGTACCAATGCATGCTCCATAACCTGACCTGACCTGAAGAGTGCCGAATACTTTCTAAATCCACGGTATCTATATATAATTTACACATGCATAAATATTTTATATATATATATATATATATTATATATTCTGCGGTGGGCTGGCGCCCGGCCCGGGGTTTGTTTCCTGCCTTGTGCCCTGTGATGGCTGGGATTGGCTCCAGCAGACCCCCGTGACCCTGTAGTTATGATATAGCGGGTTGGGTAATGGATGGATGGATGGATATATTATATATTTGTGATATACAGTATACAAGGGAATCACTCAAGTACTACAGTGTAGTTATCGACTATGGTGCAAGGTATTACATGTCTACTGTCTTGTTAATCAGTCTGCCAAGCAGAATTGTGCTAATTTGATCAAGTACATATTTCTGTCATTTATTCTAGAATTGTGTAAATTTTTTTTGGCTTTTTTTTCTCAAAGCTGAGAAAAGCATGGCAAGTCATATCAAATATCAATATTAAAAGCAGTGTTGGCAAGCAGATAAGATCCCAGTTCAAGTAGGTCTGCTCCAGGGATCTTTTTTAAGTCCTTACCTCTATGATCAGGTTATGGATGTGTTGACATGTGGGGCTAATCCCTGGTTCAGGCTTTTTGCTGATGACATTAAAGTAGTGTAGTAACCCAGCTACAGGGGATGCACAATGCAGTGTGTTTCTTTGTGTCAGTCCCAAGCCCGGATAAACAGGGAGAGTTACGTCAAGAAGGGCATCCGGTGCAAAATTTTGCCAGATCAATATGCGGACAACAAAATGATTCGCTGTGGCAACCCCTAATGGGAGCAACTGAGAGAAGAAGAAGAAGATTAAAGTTGTGTAGTACCAGAAAAGAAGAATTAGAGAGAGAGGTTAGAAGCTTGCGCTGATAGCGCATTGTTGTACCTACCAAAGAACGAACCACCTGGACTGGGACCCGAATGCAGCGGGTGACACCTCAGTACCACACTGGAACAGTTTTAGGCTTTTTATGGTTGTCGGAGTGCCAATTCTGCTAACCAACCCAATAGTTTTCCCTGTAGGTGACCTGCTTGCAGGGCTGGATGCAGGTCAACGTCATACCCAGGATGAAACAATTGCAGGTTAAGGGCCTCACTCAGGGGCTCAACAGAGTAGAGTTTAGAAGTTGGAATAATGGAAACGGCTTTCAAAGACACAGGGTTGAAGATAAATAGAAAAAAGACAGAATTTCTGAGGTTTAGGGATGATCAGGCTTCAAGTGTTAGCCTGCATTAAAAAGAGTTGATAAATCTAAATGTCTAGGAGCATTGGTAGCCCAAGATGGAAAAACTAGATACAGAGATAACCTATACAGTTTAGTGTGGGTGAAACAATTGGAAGAAGGCAATAGGAGCATTATGGGATCAAAGAATTAAGGTGAAGGTAAAAAGTCAAGTTTTTAAGGCAGTGGTAAGACCAGCAATGATGTATGGAGGTGAGCCATGGGCAGTAATGGGAACTGGAACAGGAGAAGGTGGATGTGGCAGCAGGGCCATCTTAACAGCATTATAGGCCATTATAGGAAAAGCAGTGCACTGGGGCCTCTACCTACACAACCGCTCACAGGAATAAAAATGTAAATAGTCAATAAAATTAAACATATATTTATTGTATTGGTACTTCCAACAAAGTCAGTGTTTAAACATTAAAAAATATTCTGTACGGCAACGATTAATCAACACAAACGTTTTAACAATACAACATGAGCCTTGAAAAGCACAAAAAGATGCTCAGTTGGTAAACCATACAGACGGAGATGTCACAGTATGAAATGCCTATGAATTATTTCTTATTAATCAAGTGTTCAACACAAATATTTGCGAAATTTCTTTGCAGAGAATTGAGTTGAAGTGACATTAACATATATGTTTTTACGTTACATTATGAGTGAGATCCGTATGCATACAGGCACGTGAGGTTGCAGAGGTGACGTTGATACTACAGTAAATCAGAGGCGAATACCAATGTCCAATTGTCACACAATAACAAATATCTATAGTTTAGTGTAGTTTATTATTTATTTATTGACAGCAGTCACAACATACTGTACATCGATTATCATGGGGCCCCTATGCTCGTGGGGTCCTCGGGCAAATGCCCAGCATGCCCATGTGTTAAGACAGCCCTGTGTGGCAGAAATGAGAATGTTGAGATGGATGTATGGAGTTACAAAAAAGGACAGAATAAGAAATGAGACAATCAGAGGTACAACAAAAGTGGTGGAGAAATCTAAGAAAAGACAGGAGAGTAGGCTGAAGTGGTATGGACAGGTGATGAGGAGAGACAAGGAGGAATGGGAATGGAAGTCCAGAGGAAGAGAAAGTGAGTGAAGCCAAAGCAGAGGTGGATGGATAAAGTAAAAGAAGGTCTGAAGGAAAAGGGTTTGACTGGTGAGGAGGTTGATCAAGTATATTGACCCCACATTGAAGTGGGAGAAGATGAAGAGGAAAAAGAAGGAAGAAGAAGTCATATATATCAAGACAATGATAGTTAAATTTTTTAACATTGACAAAAATGTTCCTAAAGAGTTTGTTCCCCCTGAACAGACTGTTAATCAGCAACATTACACTGAGCCGCTAAGGCGGGGGTCCCCAACTTCAGTCCTGGAGGGCCGCAGTAGCTGCAGGCTTTCATTCTAACTCTTTTCTTAATTAGTGATCTGTTTTTGGTGCTAATTAACTTCTTTTTAATTAATTTTAATTAACTTAGTTTTTAAGAAATGTTTCCCTCAATTTTTTCATCATTCCTCTGAATTGCTTCATTTTTTTCTTTAAATGGCACGCAAAGAGAAATGAAATGTGAAGTGACTGAGCCAACAGAAGACCAACTAAGTCAGGGCCTCAAACTCCAACCAATTTCACTCAAACCAGTTGCTTAATGAGGCGCTGAGTCTTGTCGTTCATTAACCTCGTTCTTTAATTCCATGGCTTGTTGCTGCTCTCATTGTGCAGTAGCAGACATTTCTGAAATTGTGGATTTTCTCTTTTCTAAGAGCAGATCAGCATTCCTGAGACCTTCACCTTATTTATTTTCAGATATTGTATTATGGTCACAGTTTGTTGGTCATGTTTTGACTCATTTTGTGTCTCATTATTGTTTGGCTTCTAATTAAGGAAAAACAATTGAGGGTTCTGAGTCTTCAAGAGAAGTCAATTAAAATTAATTCAAAAGAAGTTAATTAGCAGCAAAAACAGATCACTGATTAAGAAAAGAGTTAGAACGAAAATCTGCAGCCACTTTGACCCTCCAGGACCGGAGCTGGGCACCACTGCGCTAAGGTGTCTGCGTGAAAAGCGTGAAGTAGTGGCGCACACACAACTGCATTTTGAACACTGACAGCCCACTTTTACATACCGTGTTGTCCATCAAAGAGCATTTCACTAAAAAAAAAAAAATATGGGTGTTGCTCCATAGTCCCCTGCATTCACCAGATCTCACTTCTGTGACTTCTTTTTGTGCCCAGAACTGAAACTGAAAAACTTAAGAAATCTAAGAAAAAATTGCAGGAGGCTGTAGACATGAGAAACGAATGAGGGCAAGAGGAAATGTTCCCAGGAATTGAACACGTGAGTATTTTGATGGTGACTAAGAAAGAACTGCCATAACTTGTGTAATAAGGTCTAGTTTGAACAATTCTGGGAACTTGTGGGCCCCCTCTTATATATTGCTTGGGGTTTCTCTGTTTTTGCTCCATTTATTTTTCTTTTTTCTTACTATATTTCTATTTATTTTATGGTACACTAGGCTTTCACGTGGACTTAAAAATAATAAATTCAGTTGAAAGGAAAGTGCACACCCAGTGGTGCCCCCTTTTAATTTGGTAACTTACACTGCACTGTCGGTACGTCACCTTATTTAGCTCAACTGAAAGAAGCCTGTCCTATCTATGATAACACAGTGGGAAGTGCATGTTTTATTTTACTTAAAAATAGAAAAAAAAAAAACTACATTATGAGGAGCTTCCCTAAACATCTTTTGTACTTAATGAGTCAAGCATGCTGGACTTCTGATAACCTTTGGAATGCCTGAGTATTTCTGAGTAGTGACTTCATGTAAGAGGCATTTACAGTAAATTAATGTTATGTCAAAGTGAAAGCACTATCTGCCTCGGAATGTTAATTTCTGGGTATAGATTAATATATACAATAAATAGTGAAATGGATAAAGGAAGGTCTAGTTCAGGGGTCCCCAACTCCGGTCCAGGAGGGCCGCAGTGGCTGCAGGTTTTCATTCTAACCCTTTTCTTAATTAGTGACCTGTTTTTGCTCCTAATTAACTTCTTTTGAATTAATTAGAATTGACTTGCTCTTGAAGACCCCTTAATTGTTTCTTTTTTTCTTAATTAGCAGCCAAACAATAATGAGATACAAAATAAGTCAAAACATGACCAGCAATCTGTGTCGATCATACAATATCTGAAAATAAAGAAATATGAAGGTCTCTGGAATGTTGATCTGCTCAGGTCCACAAAATATTTAATCAGCGCTCTTAGAAAAGAGAAAATCTAAAATGTCTTCTATTGCACAATGAGAGCAGCAACAAGTCATGGAATTAAAGAACGAGTTTAATGAATGACAAGACTATCTATCTATCTATCTATCTATCTATCTATCTATCTATCTATCTA
>JANRMT010062852.1:25194466-25270796 GCA_026402145.1 Polypterus bichir lapradei | reverse complement strand
ATCTATCTATCTATCTATCTATCTATCTATCTATCTATCTATCTATCATATAGTGCTTTAATATCTGTCTATCTATTATTTGGTACCTTATCTATCTATCTATCTATCTATCTATCTATCTATCTATCTATCTATCTATCTATCTATCTATCTTTCATATAGTGCTTTAATATCTATCTATCTATCTATCTATCTATTATATACTGCCTTCCATATCTATCTATCTATTATATAGTGTGTGGTAAATAGGGGGCGCTCTCGCTCCCTTGAACCCCTGTCCACGACTCCAAACACCAGGTAAAACTCCAAAATCTGACTTTATTAAATCTCCACAGTGCACAAAGCACACTCTCCACCACTATACTCATAAATCACAAATAATCACTAAGAAACACAATAAACCAATCCTCCAGCTCCCAGACGAGTTGCCACCCTTCCACCCAGCTCAGCTCACCGTCTGGGAGCTCCCACAGTCCTTTTATATCTCCTGACCTGGAAGTGTTCCCAATCCCCAGTCCATGTGATTCTCAATCACTTCCGGGTCAGGTAAAAGCTCTTCTCTTCAACCCGGAAGCCCGTCGCTCTTCCTATGATGAACTTCCGGGTCATAGGGCACGAAGAAGTCCTCGGTCCTCCCTGCAGCTCCCTCTTGTGGCCCCCATGGCATCCAGCAGGGCTGTGCATAAAAACCACATTTTCCATGATGCCCTGCTGGTCTTCTGGGGACCTCCATGCTGCAAGGAGGGCTACACCTGGTGGCTTGGGGGTATTGGCCGGGATAAACGGCCAGCCATCCTCCACAAGTGCCTTTCATATCTATCCTAGTGGGTGTTCGGTGTGTGTATGCCCTGCGGTGGGCTGGCGCCCTGCCAGGGGTTTGTTCCTGCCTTGCGCCCTGTGTTGGCTGGGATTGGCTCCAGCAGACCCCCATGACTCTGTGTTAGGATATAGCAGGTTGGATAATGACTGACTGACATTTCTTTCTACTCACATGTACAGCTAACACAAAGCCACATTTAGGAGGAGTTCACCATATAGGGCTGGCACCCTGCCCGGGGTTTGTTTGCGATTCTTCAATTCCACCTGGGGAGTAAACGTTAACATTATACAAAGTTATTTTCTGTTATACCTGCATTTTTATCTCTCTTTAATTTAATATTGTTCTTTATCAGTATGCTGCTGCTGGAGTAGGTGAATTTCCCCTTGGGATTAATAAAGTATCTATCTATCTATCTATCTATCTATCTATCTATCATAACCATAAGGGGCTGCTGTCACTGAGCCCCAAACCACAGACACAATGTTAATCAACACAATTCCGGGTTCAGAAAACACCCAATCCATGCAAGCTTTGAACAGGGTAGGAGCAAAAACACACCCCTGATGAACCTGAGAATCAATTGGTAAAAAACAGCCTTAAAATCCATATAATCAGCCTATAACAATGGATAGAAATCGTTGTTGCACAGTTTTCTTAGTCAAGCAAGGGCTGAGTGCTGACGTTCATGTGTTGCCTTCAGAACATACTGTAATCCACGACAACTTCATAAGTAATATGGAAACATCAGGTAAGCTGATTTGTGTTTTTTTTTTAATTCAATAAACTTACGTTTTTCTAATAGATTCTTGTTTATCACGGGTGCCAGAGACTTTGGGACATGTTGGATTTTCAACATACAAGTCAGAATTTTACTGTATTTGGCACACTTGACAATATCCCTTCTACTGCAGCGACTGCTAGAATAATTTGCTGTGTTGTCTAATTGTATTGTTTTATTCTGTAAATGAGATAAAAAGGGCACAATCAATTGTAATGAAGAACAAGCTTTTAAGGTGTCTGGGATCAACACTTAATAACAATAAAATGAAGCATTGGGTGCCTGATGGCTTTGTATCTCATTCCTTGTCATTTTGTCCTATTTGATATACTATATTAGTCCCCATTGTCTTTTTGTTTGACGTTTGGGGGTTAGAGTGCAGGGTCAGCCATTGAATCTAATCTATGATAAGCATAGCATTTAAAAGAAAAGGAGGAGAGAAAGAGGACACAGGGGCTGTAAAAGTAATCAGGCCTTGGCTAGGCAGAAAATCTTCTATATTTTGGTTGTGTAGTTTGTCATTTTCAACTCTAAGGAGTTTTCTCTGTAAGAGAATTCTGTAGGCTCATTGTTTTTTTTTTTTAAACTATAACTGGAAGCTATAATAACGCATCTGAAACTTTAAAACAGATGACCAAATATTTTCCCGACAAAGTGAGGAAAGCACATGGAAATTTTAAAAAGGATAAAATAACTTTCTATTCTGGGTGAAAACCGTAGGATTTCCCAGATCGCTTACTCTGAGAAGCGCTTTCACTTTTCTGGCGCCATGCCCAGGAATGACTTGCCACTAACTCAGAGTTTCACAATAAGCCGCCGCTGCTGCTGCTAACACTGCACAGTTTAACCTAGCAGATCTTGCTGATAAGAAAGACGACAACACAGAGCAGCAGTTCATTAAGTCACTCATCCATTATTGCCAGCTAAAAAACACAAAGAGAGCCAAATTATCATATGTGGATATAAAGTCCGTCCCAGCCAGTCACAGAATTGAGTTACTAACACTAATTTTTAAGCACAGTAGTGGCTCCTGGCAGAAAGAATGCTTTTGAAATTATTTAACTAATCTACATTTTGCATACGCCTCACAATAAGGGGACCAGGGTTCTTGTCCTGGAGTTTGCATGTTCTCCCTGTGTCTGCACGGGTTTCCTCCCAAAGTTCAAAGACATGGAGGTCAGATGTATTGGTGGTCCCCTGCAGATTTTATTTTTTCTTCTCCAGCTGTCTGGAGTTTTTTTTTTTTGTTGTTGTTGTTTTTTCTGTCCTCCCTGGCCATCAGACTTTACTTTTATTCTTTGTTAATTAGTGTTGCCTAATTTTATTTGTTATATATTTTAAATTTAATAGTAACTACAGGGGGATAAAATTGATGAGCCACAGCATGAAGTCATGGGAAAGAGTAGGGGAAGCTCGGTTAAGAAGTGAGGTTATGATTAGTGAGCAGCAGTATGGTTTCATGCCAAGAAAGAGCACCACAGATGTGATGTTTGCTCTGAGGATGTTGATGGAGAAGTTTAGAGAAGACCAGAAGGAGTTGCAGTATGTCTTTGTGGACCTGGAGAAAGCATATGACAGGGTGCCTCGAGAGGAGCTGTGGTATTGTATGAGGAAGATGGGAGTAACAGAGAAGTATGTAAGAGTTGTACAGGATATGTATGAGGGAAGTGTGACAGTGGTGAAGTCTACGGTAGGAGTGACAGATGCATTCAAGGTGAAGGTGGGATTACATCAGGGATCGGCTCTGAACCCTTTCTTATCTGCAATGGTGATGGACAGGTAGACAGACGAGATTAGACAGGAGTCCCTGTGGACTGTGATATTTGCTGATCACCTTGCGATCTGTAGCGGGAGTAGGGATCAGGTTGAGGAGATGGTGAGAGGTGGAGATATGCTGTAGAGAGGAGAGGAATGAAGGTCAGTAGGAACAAAACAGAATACATGTGTGTAAATGAGAGGGAGGTCAGTGGGATGGTGAGGATGAAAGGAGTAGAGTTGGCAAAGATGGGTGAGTTTAAATACTTGGGATCAACAGTACAGAGTAATGGGGAGTGTGGAAGAGAGGTGAAGAAGAGAGTGCAGGCAGGGTGGAATGGGTGGAGAAGAGTGTCAGGAGTGATTTGTGACAGACGAGTATCAGCAACAGTGAAAGGGAAGATCTACAGGACGCTAGTGAGACCAGCTATGTTATATGGGTTGGAGACAGTGGTGTTGACCAGAAAGCAGGAGACAGAGCTGGAGCTGGCAGAATTAAAGATGCTAAGATTTGCATTGGGTGTGACGAGGATGGATAGGATTAGAAATGAGGACATTAGAGGTTCAGCTCAAGTTGGACGGTTGGGAATCAAAGTCAGAGAGGCGAGATTGCGTTGGTTTGGACATGGGCAGAGGAGAGATGCTGGGTATATTGGGAGAAGGATGCTAAGGATAGTGCTGCCAGGCAAAAGGAAAAGAGGAAGGTCTAAGAGAAGGTTTATGGATGTGGTGAGAGAAGACATGCAGGTGATGAGTGTAACAGAGCAAGATACAGAGGACAGAGAGATATGGAAGAAGATGATCCGCTGTGGCGAACCCTAACGGGAGCAGCCGAAAGAAGAAGAAGAATATATTTTGTCTTTTTTTTCTTCATACACCCTGTAAAGAACTTTGAGCTACATTACTTGTATGAAAATGTGCTATAGAAATAAACATTGTTGTTGTTGTTGTTGTACATTGGCCCTGGTGTGTGTTTGGCCTGTGATGGACTGGCGCCCTGTCTAGGGTTTGTCCCTGCCTTGCACCCTATGCTTGCTGGGATGGGCTCCAGCAACTGTGACCCTGTTGTGGAAGCCGACCCGGCCACAGACAGGCAGACATGTCAATGTCACCCCCAACACGTTTATTACTCATATTTACAGTGCACAAACCCCAAAAGTCTCCAAAGTCCTGGCCACAACAAAATAATGCCTTTCTTTTCAGGCCGTCTCCTTGTCTCTCCTCCAGAGCTCCGTCCTACTCCACTCCCAACTCTTGCCATTGTCTGAAGGGAGGCGGCCACTGTTATAAGCACCCGGATGTGCTCCAGGTGTGTTCCGGCAACCTCCCACCGACACGGCCCTGTGTGGTGGAAGTGCCGGCTGCATCCCCAGAAGCACTCTGGGTGTCCCTGCTCTTCTTCCCCCCAGCACGTACGGGTGTGGCGGAAGTGCTGAGGTCCAGGTTCTCCAAGGCATTGGGGCGCACCCTGGCGGTGACCACGGGTCCCTACAGGGTCGAGCTTCAAAGCCCTGTACCCGTGGCTCCCAACGGCACCAGGGTGGTCGCCCCCACATATTTCTGAGGGAAACGTAAGCCCTCCTCCGGTCCTCCAAGGCGTCCCGGCCGGGTTGTCCCCCCAGCCATCTGCAACAATGTTCAGGACTAAGCGGGTTAGAATATGATTGACTGACTGACGGACATTCTGCAAACTCCTAATCTTTGACTCATTTATACATTCTATACAATTCTCTTTTTATTCCCTCCGTATCTCCAACTTATTAACTTTTTAAATTAAATGAAGTCAGTTGTACAGTCCCCTTTAAAAAGTATTTGTTCCCTTTAGAAGTTTTTATTTTATTGCTTCACAACATTGAATGACCATTGGATTAAATTTGGATGTTTTGACACTGATCAACACAAGAAGACTCTTTAATGTCAAAAGTGAAAATAGGGCTGCAATTCTCGAAAGCATCGTAACGCTGGTGGACTGACCACGCAGGAGGCCAAGTGAGTTCACTTTCTGGGTCCTGGATAGTGCTTTAAGTAGTGAGAAAAGTGCTATATAAATGTAAAGAATTATTATTATGATTTTTGGACAGCTACTGGCCATCATCTTCATGATACCTGCTGACATCTGTAACTGACCCTCAGATAGCAGCCAAACAACAACCCACCACATCAAAAAAGCCAGCAATGTGTGGAAAACAAGGTAGAGACAGAGCCATATGGAGAACATGCAGGTGCTGTCGTCATATGGGTTGTTGTTATTATTATTTTATTTTTTTATTTTTTTGCAGTCCATTACTCTAGTTATTTGCTATGTATTTGAGAAGAAGCATGCCATGCCACATCTAATGCATAATTGAATTTATGTGCTTGATTTAGTGGCTATGTAAAAAATTAATTAATTCAATTAATTGCACTTTTAATTAATTCAATTAAATGTATACTTAAAGAATTCACAAATTGCCACCAGGGTGTCCAGGTGGTGTTTGTGTGCCTGAGAAAGTGTAAAAGAGGCTGTGATGGGCAGACTTATTCTCTTCATGGTGTCATCCCACTTTTGTCTTTCTCGCTGCATGCCAGTGTGCTGTCATCCAAAGCATGAGCTGACTTTTACAATACAATACAATACAATTTACCTTTGTGATAGTAGCCCAAAATCAGATAAGAAGTGCTGCAATGGGCTTGAACAGGCCCTGCCTTTTGACAGCCCCCAAGTCTTGACTCTCCAAGAAGACAAGGAAAACTCCAAAACAAAAAACTCTTGTAGGGGAAAAAAATGGAAGAAACCGTGGGAAAGGCAGTTTAAAGGCAGACCCCTTTCCAGGTACTTTGGGTGTGCAGTGGGTGGCAAAAAAAGGGGGGTAAATACAATACAATGCACAGAACAGAACACAAGTAATCCTCAATACAATATAATAGTGCAATACAAATATTACAAGTACAGAACAGAATTCAACTGTAGATGATATCACAGAATACAATTTGGATTTGCTCAGAGTACTGGAGACCGCGGCCATCAAGCAGCCTCCCCCTATTGGCCATTCCACTGCTGGGAGAGCGCTGGGCCTGCCAATCTAAAGAAAGGAGCCCTCTACAAGACGATTCCTGTGATCCTGTGATTTTTTCATTTTGTAAAGCACTTTGAGCTACATTTTTTTGTATGAAAATGTGCTATATAAATAAATGTTGATTGATTGATTGATTGATTGATCCTCCATCAGGGATTACTTTTCCTTTGGCAGGTGGGCACCAAGTGCCACATTTGAGTACCTAGAAGAGAAACAGAATAGGTGAGGGTTAGTAACAAATTATAACTATCATATTACTTATGCCTAACAGCAGAGATGCAGTCTGTACAGTTAATCAGCAGCTCTAGTCAGGGTATACTAAACTAAAGTAGTGAATCTTCAGTTGGGATTTGAAAGCTGAAACTGAAGGGGCATCTCTTATAGTAGCAGGCAGACCATTCGACAGTTTAGGGACTCTACTAACTAAAAGCATGACCTCCCACTGTTATTTTATTAATTCTTGGAATCATAAGCAGACCAGCTTCTTGAGACCTTAATGTGCACTCTCGTTTGTAAGTCATGATAAGTTCAGATAAGTAAGCCGGACCTTGGTCATTTAATGCTTTATATGTTAAAAGGAGGATTTTGAAATTTGCCCTAAACTTAACCAGGAGCCAGTGTAAGGATTTAAGAACTGGAGTTATGTGTTCATGTTTTGTTGTTCTTGTAATAATTCTTGCAGCAGCATTTTGGATTAACTGGAGGCTGTATAAAGAACACTTTATCATCTCCCTCGTTTTCCTCTCTCATCACAATGGACTGTCTCCAGCTCCTCCATTTTCCACCTACATCCTAGACTGGTAGCAGGTAAGGTTGTCTGATGGTTTTAAACTGCTTATTTGAATGTGCCCTCCCAGTGAATGGAGGCAGTGGGTTCTGCAAATGAGTGGGAATTTTCATACCCAATTTCGATTAATTGTGCAAGGTTTCTCAGCGAAGCTATTGCAGGTGCACCTGAGCATTTATTTTAATTTCTTTCATTCAGCAAACATAACAGATGATTTGCACTTGTTTTTTAAACTGTATTTCCTTTGGCAATTGTCTTCCCTTGCTAAAAGATCAAAATTAAGGACCCAGAGCTGCGTACCCCTCTTCTAACGCTTTTGTTTTGGTTTACAAAAAAAAAAAAAGATTATACAGTTGGAAAAAAGATAAGCAAAAAGCTGATCAGCCATTCCCATGGTGAGGCTTGCCTGGAATGTGTTAGTAAATGGAAAAAGCGTTTGACCGCTGACTCCATCGGGTTCACTCTTATGCCACTTGTCAAACGTCTGCAAGATCAAGTTTGGAAAAACAGATTACATGCTCAAAATCTGACACCGCGCTACCCGAACTTTTCCATCAACATTTGTTTTGACCAAGTGGACAAGTTTTGAAAACAGGTTTGTTCGCTTTTGTGACGGGTTTCAAGGTGGATTCAAAACACCACGAGGCGTGAAATTAACGTGTGTACGAGTACATTTTGACAGACCAGCTGAGTAAACAAAATAGCTGAGGACAGAATGTGGTATTTTATTACCTAAGTACTGAATGACTTTGAAATGTGAGCGTTATATTGACACTTGTTGAAATCTGTGTTGACGATTCTTCGTGTTTGTGAAATTATCAGGGAAGCAAAGCGGTGCAGCGGATAACTAACTGTTTGTGACATCACAGAATGTCCAGGAGAGCGTGGGAGGCCAGTTGGCCTGAGTTTGATTTTGTTTGATGTGAATGGCGGTGGCCCCTCCAGAGGTTTACTTCCTTCTGAAATTGTTCTGACGGAGATTTTTTCCTCGGCCTATTTATCAACTGAACAACTGTCAATTATCTTATACTGCATATTGTGATTATTAATTTATATGAATTGATTTGAATTGTTCTGTGTTCATTTAACTTATTTTTTTTTAATTTATTGTCACCACCCCTCAGCAGCAAACTCCATGTGGGGAGGACCCGTGAAGCGAACCCAGGTCTCCTTACTGCGAGGCAGCAGCGCTACCACTATGCCACTATGCCACCATGCCACCCATGGATTATTCAACACTGGCTATTCATCTCTACAATATGACAAGCAACACTTCACTTTGGAGTGGTCTGAGGTGACTTAACTGAGACACATTTCTCTTGATAGTCCACATTTAGTATATCACCTGTGAATTCTTCATATTAAGAAGTCATTTTATCATCATGTCAATATGCCTCCCTGCACAGAGATGAATAATCGATCTGCTGATGTTTTATGAAGACCCGAAGAAGCCTTTGTTAGGTCTTGTTAGATAATAGTGAGTAATAGGTGCATTTTTGCAGTGCTCAAACTTAGTTTATGATATTATTTATCTTGACCTCCGGAAAGCATTTGAGAAGGAGACACCTGACAGGGTGGACATCAAACTAAAAGAAGTGGGAGTTCAGGGTGTTGTTTGTAGATGGGTGTGGAATTGGCTCAGACACAAGAAGCAGAGGGTAACGAGGAACCTTATCTGAAATGTTAAGAGTGTAGTCCAGCAGGGGTCCGTGCTAGGGCTGCTGCTATTTTGAATATATAAATGATTCAGAAGTAATATAAGTAACAAGATGTTAAGTTGACAGATGATACCAAACTAGGTGTACTGGTAGATAATATTGATTCTGCTGAATCATTACAGAGGAACTTGGACAGCATACAAGCTTGGGCAGATTTGTGGCAGATGAAGTTTATTGTAATTAAACGTAAAGTATTACAAGTAGGAAGTAAAAATGTGAGGTTTGAATACACAATGGGAGGTCTGATAATTGAGAGTACACCTTATGAGAAGGATTTAGGAGTCACAGTAGACTCAACATTATCAACTGCCAGACAGTGTTCAGAAGCCATTAAGAAGGCTAACAGAATTTGAGGTTATATAGCGCCCTGATGTGTGGAGTACAAGTCCAAGGAGGTTCTGCTTAACCTTTATAAAACACTGGTGAGGCCTCATATGGAGTACTGAGTCCAGTTTTGTTCTCCATGGTACTAAAAGGACACAGTAGTACTAGAAAAGGTCCAGAGAAGAGCAACTAGGCTGATTCCAGGGCTACAGGGGGTTGAGTTATGAGAAAAGATTAAAAGAGCTGAGCCTTTACAGTTTAAGCAAAAGAAGATTAAGAGAAGGCATGATTGAAGTATTTAAAATTATGCAGGGAATTGAGACTGTGACTTTAAAATGAGTTCAACAAGAACACGGGGACACAGTTTGAAACTTAAGGGCAAATTTTGTAGGAAGTTTTTCTTTACACAGAGAACCATTGACACATAGAAGGAGCTACCAAGTAACGTGGTAGACAGCAGAACTTTAGTGACTTTCAAAACTGAACTTGATGTTATTTTAGAAGAATTAAGTGGAAAAGACTTGCTGATCTGAATGGTCTGTTCCCGTCTAAATTGTTCTAATCATTTAAAGTGTGTCACACACGTGTGCATGGGAGGCAGCTGAAGGGCTTAGAGAGGACTGATTATACATCTGCCCGGGGGGGAGGGGCGGGGTACGCTAACGCTCTTTCTGAGTTCTCTACAGGTCTTTCCCGGGAAATCCCACCAGGAGCCGACACCTCGAAGCGGGACACATCACTTCCGGTTCCGGCACCGAGGACGACATCACTTCCGGTTCCAGCACCGAGGACAACATCACTTCCACCCTCCGTCCTATAAAGCTTCCTGCCTTTGTTCTGGCAGGCAGTTCTGTTTTGGACTCTGTTGAGTAAACTTGACTCTGATAAATCGATTACTTTTGCAGCCAGGAAACCGGATTAAACGGGTGGCTGCCCCAAACCTTGCCATGCCTCATGTCTCTTCTTCTTACAAGTGTTACCTATAAGTAAACACAAAGTCTGCATCAAATGAAAATGTGCTTGAAGAGAACGTGAAGCCATCTGTCCGAAAGTTGAAGTTGAAATAGCACTGGACTTGTCAGCACTTAATAACGATCTGAAGCACGCTATCAAATTCATCTTAAAAGTAGAAATGCAAGGTTATTGACAGGCCTGATTTGAATGACATTGAAGTGGGCAGTACATGTAGCAAAGCCTGCAAACATCTTGCAGCTGAAGGAATTTTGCATGAAGGTGTGGACAAAATTTCAAAGGGCCAAAGTCAGAAACAGATAGACAGGGCACAATTCTAGCTTTTGAAGCCGAGGATGGACTTACTTATTCTCCAGTAGACAGTTACATCTATTGATATTTTTTATATATTGATATTCCTTGTGTTTATATTCTCAACTTTATCTGTAGGCACTGCTTGCATGAAGATCTGCTGTTAGTCTGTTCCAATATGTTGAAAAAGTCAACAGTTTCTATAGGGTGCACTTTCTTTTTCACATGACTGTATTTTTGTAACCTGGAGCAGGAAAAAAATATGCAACTAAAAATCAAATCATGACTGTACATGTACAAAAAAAAATTACATAATGGAGCACATGCTGAGTAGTGCACATCTTCATATATTCAGTGTAGGCCTGACAGTCATCCCTGCAGATACTGTGGATTTCTAGGAATGGAGATTAGCTGACACTTATCATAACCACAAGATAAGAAACACACTGGAGGTCAGAGTTCAGTCGGTGATGACAGATAATTAGTTGCTCAAACACTCACACCAGCAAGGGTTTTAATTTGCTTTTGAACAAGATTACACATATGCGTAATAAATGAGGCAACATTTTCTAGTGAATTTCATGTAGCAGAAAAAGGTCAAAACATTTTACAGCTGCTCGTCATTTCCTGCTAGGTTTTATCTAAATTTCTTACTTTTATGAATGTTTAAATAATTATCTTATTATACATTGTGACAGATAGGGGCCGTTATCGCTCCCTTGAACCCTCCGATCCAACGTCAGACACCAGATAAAAGTCCAAATGTTTGACTTTTTATTCACAAACAGTGCACCAAGCACCCTCCTCTCCACAATACTCATAAATAAATTCACAATACTACAATAATCAATCCTCCACACTCCCAGACGCGTTGCCACCCTTCCACCCAGCTCAGCTCGCCGTCTGGGAGCTGTCACAGTCCTTTTATAGTCCCTCACCCGGAAGTGTTCCAATCCCCAGTCCATGTGATTCCTTATCACTTCCGGGTCAGATAAAAAGTACTTTTCTTCATCCCGGAAGTACGTCACTTTTGCTGTCGCTTTGTTTATAACACATGTGAACGCTGGCCCGGACACAGACAGACGGACATCATATTTCACCCAACACACGTTTATTTATACTATTTACAATGTTTGCTCACGTGCACCCCCAGTGCCTCTTGCACTGATTCCCCCAAAGTCCAGGGCCCACAGTCTCTGTGCCTTCTCTCTCTGGCCGCCCCCAGCCCTCTCTCCAGCTCTGTCTTGCTACCTCCCGACATCCACCGCTGACTGGAGGGAGGCGGCCCCTCTTATGGGAACCCGGATGGGCTCCAGCTGTTTCCCGGCAATTAATGTTAGCCACACCCCTGTGTGGCAGAAGTGCCAGCTGCGCACCCGGAAGCCGTCCGTGTAGCCCCTGTCGTCTTCCCCCCGGCACTTCCTGGTGTGGCACAAGCCCTCCTCACGTCCTCCTGGGCGTCCCGGCCGGGCTCCAGCACACTTCCGGGTTATAGGGCACATATAACTCTCTGAGCCTCCCTGCAGCGTCCTCTGTTGGCCCCTGGGGTATCCAGCAGGTTTGTAGGGGAAAACTCCATAGTCCTTGATTCCCTGCTGGTATCCGGGGCACCTCCATGCTGCAGGGAGAGCTCCATCTGGTGGTCTAGGGGTATTGGCCGTGATGACAAGCCGGCCATAGACCACAACATCCAAAACAGGTAATCAACCAATGCCTTAGGAATACAACTGTAGGGCCTTCATATCATGCATTTATTAGTCAATGACTGCTACAGTGCCTACAAATTACGTGTTTATAGTTATACATCATTGAATCTCACTGGATTTAATTTGGCTTTGTTCACACTGATCAACAGAAAAAGGCACTTTAATATCAAAGTAAAAAGTCCTCTACGTTAATTACAAATATAAAACTCAATATTAATGATCGCATAACTACTTAATATGAGACCCCTATATCACCACTGATGCAGCCAATTGGTTTTAGAAGTCCCAGAATGAGTTCAATGGAGGTCATCCATCTGGGGTTTCAGTTCTTTGTAGTCTGAATGCACCTCAATGTGGAAAGGCCAACTTGTGGGAAGTCAGTATGGAGGACAAACCTACACTATGAGGACAAAGGAACACTCCAAGCATCTCTATGAAAAGAACAAGTCAGGAACGGAGACACGAAAATGTCTAAGTGACAGAATAGTTGGAGTGTTCACTTTTATTCTAACCTCAGAGATGGCTGTGGCAGTGATTTGATCGGATGGTGGCAGGAAAACCAGCAAAGAAAGGACAGAAAAGTTAAGATTTATTATGATTGAAAATCTAATCCACATTTCTACGCATATCTTATATATAAACGTCTATGAATGGAAATGTGTGGGACTGTCCGTCCGACCTGGAAGTGAGAGGTGAAGTCAGGGTAAGGACTCCATCTCCGAGGATACACAAGCGAGGCCAGTACGTCGGCAAAACGAAACCTCCAAAGAAAGACAAAGTCGCTTAGTCGCTAATACACAAACGATGCAAGCACGTTGGCAAAATGAAACTTCCAAAGAAAGAGTCACTCGCTTAGTGGCTAATACACAAGCGAGGCGAGCACATCGGCAAAACGGTATCCCTTTTACTTTTCCTCCCGCCGCTAATATACAAGCGAGGTGAGCACGTCGGCAAAACGAAACCTCCAAAGAAAGACAAAGTCGCTTAGCTGCTAATACACAAGTGATGTAAGCACATTGGCAAAACGAAACCTCCTTGGAGAGAGAGCCAAGAGTAGTTCCTTTCAATTACCTGACATTTACCTCTACATTTCAGTTTTTTTTTCTGATGATTACAATTGTTTCTAGGACCCCAGGCTTTTTACAGAACGGGCTTACACAGCTAGTACAGTGTAATCTATTTAAAATAGAAGTTGCAAGTATGAAAAAGCCAAATTATTATTATTTTTAAGGATCTATGGTGTTAGCCTGGTATACTTCCATCAGTAAAGCATTCCACATCTTTGGTGCATAACAGCATCGGACCACCTCACCATTTCTTTCATGCTTGGCTCTTGGAATAATAAGCAAACCACCATTAGAAGATCTAAGGTTACGACTTGGAATGCAGGAAGTAATATTATTCAGAGCTTTATATACCATTAATAGTATTTTTAAAATCAACTCTAAAGGACACAGGTAACCAATGTAATGAAGCTAAGGATGGTGTGATGTGTTCAGATTGTCCTTTTCTGGTCAAGATACTTGCTGCTGCATTCTGGACTAACTACAACCAATTGATGTCTTTCTTAGGAAGTCCTGTTAGGAGTGCATTACAGTAATCTAGTCAACTAATAATGAAAGTTACTTTCTGAGCAACCTTCAGTGTAATAAGAGGTCTAACTTTTGCAATGTTCCTGAAGTGAAAAAATGCAGTCCTAGTAATCTAGTTAATGTGTGATTCAATGTTGAGGACGGAGTCCATGAGCGGAGAGAGGGGCTGGGAGCATTCACTGATACAGCATGTTGCCACAACCACCCAAATTAGGATCCAAGAAACAGGGGACACCTCAGTAACATGTTAGTTCAAATCGAGTGGAACAGTGTGATGTTTTTTACAGTGGCTGCTGTGTCAATCTTTCTACCAACTTCTGATTATTAACGGCAAGATGGAGGGACCACTTGAATGGTGGCTGGATGTAGGTTAACGTCATACCCAGGACAGAGCAATGGCAGGTTAAGGGCCTTGCTTAAGGATCCAATGGATTGGAATCACTTCTGGCATTTATGGGATTCGAACCGGCAACATTCCGGTAGCAGATGCAGATCTTTAGCCTCAGAGCCACTACTCTACATAGGAGTCTGTGATTACACCTAAATTCTTGACTTCTGCCTTGACTCGTATAAAGGTTATTTCTAAAACCTTCACTATTTCCATTTTTGCCAACAACTAAAATTTATGTTTTCTCTTTATTTAGCTTGAGGAAAATACTTATCATGCATTCAGAAATACAAGTTAGACATTTGGTCGGAGAGGCCAAAGTGTCAGGGTCATCAAGTGCTATACGTAGATACGTAAAGCTGTGTGTCATCTGCATAGCCATGGTAGTTCGCCTTGAGTTTTGATACAGGGTGGCGCAGGGAAATGGGAAATTTTGGAACTAGGTGTTGGCGGCCCTGGGGAATCAGCAGTTGTTTAGGACCAATGCAACCTCGTTTAGCACCCCTTGCCATTAGTTATAATGGAGAAGTGGAGTGGTGTGCAAGGAGTGTTCGCTGTGAAAGCCTTTTAGAAGAATGGTGATAGTGTGACTGTTACGCAAAGGGAATTTCACTGTCACTACCAGTTAGGACGTCGATTGTGTCCCGTCTGCTCATGCGATAACAACATGGATGAGTAATTTCGAAGAGACGGGTTCACCCTTAAAAAAAGAAGTCCCCAGGTGCAACCACTCCGCATACTGCCCGACAATCGATGACAGCTATTCAACGATTGTTTCGACGGCACATCATTTCACGCAACGGTGACATTCCATGGCCTCTGAGATCCCCAGATCTCACTGTTTGTGATTTTTTTCCATCGTAAAAGCCAAGTCCTACAACCATTGCTGAACTAAAAAGGAGGATTGAAGAGGAAATCGCTGGCATTCGTCTTGACATGTTACATCGAGCAATGCAGAATTTCCACAACAGGCTGTCAGAATGTGTACGGAGAAATGGACAACACCTTCATGATGTTTTCTTCAAAATATAAAATGGAATATTGATTACCATTATTAATTGAATATCCTATGCAATACATTTCATCATTAAATGTGTTTTGCAATGTGTTTACTCGTACATTGAACGTCAATTGAAAATGTCCCATTTCCCTGCACCACCCTGTATATTCCAGCCTAATGGAAGCAAGTAGGTTGAAAATAATAGCAAGCGCAGAATAAATCCTTGAAATTCCACAATACAATCTACACAACTAACAAAAAATGTTCAACCTGCTAAATGAGACTCAAACCTATTTAAGACTCTGCCAGAGTCTAAGGCGATTTATAAGAATACCGTGGTCTATTGTGTCCAATGCTGCACCTCAGGTCTAAGAGATCAAGAACAGATATACGGCTTCTGTCTGAATTAACCCACAAGTCATTTACTACTGTATCCAGTGCAGTTTCTGTACTGTGATTTGTTCAAAAACCTGACTGAAGCTTACCAAGAAGAGAATAATTCTCAAATTAATTATCTAACTGCTGAAAACTGCTTTTTCTGTAATAATACTTTAAAAAGGGAAGGTTAGAAATACTGTAAGGCTAAAGTTGTCAAAGACAATGGTGGTCTTGGTTGTTTTTCTTGATCAGCGACTTAACGATTTCAGTATTTAGAGGATCAAGAAACAAAGCGGATACATAAAGCAAATACAAAAATGAAAGAAAGGAACTAAATTCTAATTAATAAACTTGATGAAAAGTCAACCTACGACCAGATGGATAGACAATTTTATAGCAGACCCTTTTGAAAGACATTCCAGCTGTGGCCAGGGGTGAATGGGGTCTGAAGACACTTCAACTCTTTCTTTCCAATCTTAATCCATAGCAAAGCTCAATCTGGGACCAACCTTTCGGCCTCGCTGCACTTTTGGTGGCCAGTATTGTCTTTTTATAGAAGAGTTCATCTTCTCTCACATGCATAACCATTGCTGGATGTCATCTTTTCACTTGTCACTCTCTGGCAACCACTGAACAGAATGCTTGCACACTACACTAAAAGTATTTGTGTGTATTACACAGGCTGATGTGATTCATAAATATTATAACTATTAAAAGAAGGACAAGCACCCAATCAGATGTTTATGAACGGAAAAGCACACAACACGTGAAGTATGCAAGGTCACCAAATGGAATAACAACTTTAGCAAACTCGTTCTGCAAATGAATCCAATGTTTTCTTGGTATTCTCATTTCAAGTACTGACCCAATAAATCTCCTGCCAATCTTCATGGCTACCTTGTACTTTGTTCATGACATATTGTGCAATGATATGAAAATCCTTTTCTCTTCTTACTTATAAGGACATGTTTTCACGATTTTAAAATTACATCTGTGCAAAGTATGACAGACAATGCTAATCATAATAATACATATATACTAATCATTTTAACGTAAATTCCCCTTTAATTACAGTTCATTGATTTTAGTGTAAACACTTTCTTCCATGTAGAAGCCATTGCAGGTAATTCTGTCTGAACTGCATTTTCAGAAAAATCTCCAAATGGATTTTAAATAATTCAATGCTGTTCATAACTTAGTGTTACGAACTGCAAATTTTCCTCAGTGCTGGCGACCTGGGTTCAATTCTGCATGTAGCAGACAAATTCCGGATTGGCCTGCTGAAGATCTTCTTCGTCCTCCTGTCAAAAATACATGGCTTTGTGGCTCTGAATTGGCCCATTATGTGTGTGTGTGAATCTGAGCGGACCCTGCACTCGACTGGCTTCCCCTTGAGGCTTGGCACCTGCACTACTCCTGATGCTGCTGAGCTAGACTCTGACTCCATGTGACCCTGGGATGGAATAAGAGGCTTCAGATCATTGATGAACAGATATCCAGCAGAATTCTTTCAGCTTAAGGGTGGATCACATACTCGAGGACACCAGTGGATATTAAGGGGACATGCATTTAAGAATGAGAGTGACTAGATGGCTTGAAATCTAAGTGATCAATGCAGACCTCAGCGTTAACGTTTGCAGTACATCGTGTGATGCATATGTCTCCATTATATGCCATTTGGAATGGGATTTTGTAAAAGCAGTGCTAATGTTTGTGATGTGCCATCTATTGGAATCACAAAACATTGCATTTTATTTTATTAAAAATGTTTCTGATGCACTATTTGTTGGAATGACAGAGATATAACAACCGGACAAACACAAAGACAAACACACAAACACTTAAGCTTTTACAAAGGCGGAAGCCCAGAAGCACATCTTCATGCAAAATGTTGTGTGTATCTGAAACAAACTGCCAAGAAACTTTCGAGAGAAATGTCAGCATGGTGCTGCTGCCATATAGCCTGGTGGAATCTGGAATTTCTCCTTGCAGTCCTCATTTGCAATTTTTACCATGCTTATATTAACTTCACCTGTTTGTTGTCTGGCACAAATCTTCTAATTGATATTTAACCCACTTCCTATTGTCCAAATGACTTGCACACTTACTCACTTCCAATGACATTACCTGAATCAATAATCAGTTTTACTAATTGATCAATTAGTCCATGTTAATTAAGAAAATGAATTTTCATATGAATAATAGTTCAAGACTTCACCAATAGATGGCGCTAGTAACAGATAGAAATATTAAAGGAAGTGTTAAAATATTGATTACAAAATGATACTAAAACAAACCCAAGATTAAAAAGTTGAAAATAATATATATCTAAAAATATATATTTTTTTACGAGTGATGTATGAGAGACTTATTTTTTTGCTTTTTAGTACACTTTTTAACTTAATATAAGTGTGGTTTTTAAAAAGTATTTTTTATATATATATATTTTGAAATTGCAGTTTCTTTGGTTTTGGAGAGTTTTGCCCTCCCCTACACCAAACTCTGTTGTTTAGTCACCAGTAATGATAATTTCCCAAAAACATTCATCTTGATCCCATTAAAAGAAGATCCTGGCAGTAAATAACATGTTCTTGTTTCTGCTCTATGGTCAAGGCGTGAGGAACAAATCTCACGCAGATCTTTCTTCCCGGCGCCCCCCCCCCCAAGTCTTTGGTTGCAATCCGGCAAACTGTCTCCTTACCAATATCGAAATGATCAGCAATCATTTGGAGAGTGGTACTACGGTACATGAAACATAGTACTACGTAGTTTCGGTGTTGGCCACTAGACGTAACGCACAGTACTCTTTTAAAACAACTCACCTAGAAACTCTTGGTTCACAACGTGTAGCAGTTCACTAGACAAGATTGAGGAAGCAGGTTTAGAATTAGACCTTTTCTATAAATGAATGATGGGGAGAGTAGATAGGGTTGAGGGAAGGCCGAATGGAGCAAAATACGAAAACATTAAGGTTAATAGGACAACTCTGGGCTTGAATCCAATCGAACATCTCTGAAGAGACCTGAAAATAGCTGCTGACCAACTGTCTCCAACCAAGCTGACATCACTTGAGAAGATCTGCAGAGAAGAATGACAAAAAAATCCCCAAATCTAGATGTATAAAGCTTGTCACGTCAAACCCGATAAGACACCAGGCCGGAATCGCTGGCAAATGAGCTTCAGCTAAGTAATGAGTAAATGGTCTGAACATCTGCGTCTATGTGACATTTCAGTTTTTTATTTTTGAAATTAGCAAAAATATCTAAAATCCTATTTTTGCTTTGCCATTTCATAGGTACTGAGTGTTGCTTAATGTGGCGAAAAAATGAATTTAAATGATTTTAGCACAAGACTGCAACATAATAAAATCTTTTTCTTCTTCTTTCGGCTGCTCCAGTAAGGGGTTGCCACAGCAGATCATCTTCTTCCATATCTTTCTGTCCTCTCCATCTTGTTCTGTTACACCCACCACCTGCATGTCCTCTCTCACCACATCCATAAACCTTCTCTTAGGCCTTCCTCTTTTCCTCTTCCCTGGCAGCTCTATCCTTAACATCCTTCTCCCAATATACTCAGCATCTCTCCTCTGCACTTGTCCAAACCAACACAATCTCGCCTCTCTGACTTTGTCTCCCAGCCATCCAACCTGAGCTGAGCCACTAATATCCTCATTTCTAATCCTGTCCATCCTCGTCACACCCGAATCAAATCTAAACATCTTTAACTCTTCTACCTCCAGCTCTGGCTCCTGCTTTCTTGTCAGTGCCACCATCACCAAACCATATAACATAGTTGGTCTCACTAACGTCCTGTAGACCTTCCCTTTCACGCTTGCTGATACCCGTCTGTCACAAATCACTCCTGACACTCTTTTCCACCCACTCCACCCTGCCTGAACTCTCTTCTTCACCTCTCTTACACAATCCCCTTTACTCTGTACTGTTGATCCCAAGTATTTAAAACTCACCCACCTTCATCAACTGTACTCCTTTCATCCTCATCATTCCACTGACCTCCCTCTCATTCACACACATGTTTTGTTCCTACTGACCTTCATTCCTCTCCTCTCTACAGCATATCTCCATCTCTCCAGGGTCTCCTCAACCTGCTCCCTACTATTGCTACAGATCACCATGTCATCAGCAAACATCATAGTCCACGGGGACTCCTGTCTATTCTCGTCTGTCCATCACCAATGCAAATAAGAAAGGGCTCAGAGCCGATCCCTGATGTAATCCCACCTCCACGTTAAATGCATCTGTCACTCCTACTGCAGACCTCACCAATGTCACACTTCCCTCGTAATCATAGCCTGTACATCTGTTACATACTTCTCTGCCAATCCCGACTTCCTCATACAATACCACAGCTCCTCTCGAGGCACCCTGCCATATGCTTTCTCCAGGTCCACAAAGACACAATGCAACTCCTTCAGGCCTTCTCTATACTTGTCCATCAACATCCTTAGAGCAAATATCGCATATGTGGTGCTCTTTCTTGGCATGAAACGATACTGCTGCTCACTGATCATCAACTCCCATCTTAGCTGAGCTTCCTAACAAAATATGAATTAAATAAAGGGGTCTGAATAGTCTCTAAATCCACTGTACGTTGTAAGAATACTAGGGGTTGCTGTTGCCCCATTAAACCCAACAGACAGATACACAGACACAGGGTAAAAGCACAAAGCAGATCTTTTTCTTATTTTTTCTTCTTCAAAGTGCCCTTTAAGCACTACAGCCACCACACAGAAATAAACCAACAATAACTCAATACAATATTCTCCTCCACACCTCCCAGCAACCTCTGTCCTACTCCTCTCTACTCCGGCTCACTTGCTGGGTCTTCAGTATTCCTTTATATAGTCCTTGACCAGGAAGTGCTTCCGTTCTTCAGCCCAGAAGTACTTTGGGGCTTCCGACCCCGTGACTTGGGAGTACTTCCGGGCTATATGGGAAATACAAACCCCGAGATCTTCCCACAGCATCTCCTGGCGGCACCCACAGTACCCAGCAGGGCTGTGATGCCGAACTGCAGATTCTATGATGAACTGCAGGAATCCAGGGCACTACTATGATGCAGGGAACTTGCCATCTGGCGTCTTGGGGGGAGGCAGTGTCCAACAGTAGATGCCATCCCCCATCCTTCTCCTCTTTGGGCGGGTTGAGCAGCCGGTCATCCGCCACAATGTCCATTCAGAAAAAAAAGAAGCGCTAGAGAACACCCTTATTCTACCTAACCTGACTTTATATTCTCAAACCTGCTTTG
This sequence comes from Polypterus bichir lapradei, assembly GCA_026402145.1. NCBI lineage: Eukaryota > Metazoa > Chordata > Cladistia > Polypteriformes > Polypteridae > Polypterus > Polypterus bichir. The sequence goes on along the minus strand of JANRMT010062852.1, from coordinate 25,249,963 downwards.
ATGGCCAGAGAATAATTTGACAACATTTGGGTTAAAGGCAAGAACTCTGAATGAGGTGGCAGACCATTGTAGAGACATTACTTAAAAATAAAATTATTTTACTGATATATATTAGGCTGACATCATTATGTAGTGCAAAGGCAACTTACGACATCATAATATGTTAGCACTGTTAACAGTGCTCATTTTACGGGTTAAACACAGCCAAGATAAGGGATTTGTTCAGGGTCACGCAGCAAGCCACAGGTAGGAAATGAACTTGTGACCCTGAGATATAAAGTGCAACGGCTTGGCTGCTGTACCACTCCGCCGGCCTACTACAAGGGACAGATCAGAAGTTCAAGTTGTGTGCCGCAGTAGTTGCACATTTTCAAACTCTTGGTTTCACATCCCAGTCTGAACTTTGTCATGTAGTGTTTGTAGATTCTCCTTGTGGTTATTTTTTTTTTTTTGCTTACATTTCTTTAATTGAGCATAAAATAAATGATCATGATAAGTTAATGGATGGCTAGGCCCGTATGTCAAGATTACAATTTAATTTCTTATTTTTTTACATTTTTCCTATGGTCGTTAAAAATCATGAAGTCTTCGTTTTGGGGGATTTTGTAGGTCAAGTAACCTCACTGTCACATTTAGTTTTGTGTGTGATGTGTTCACAATTTTTGAATGATCTCCATGGAGATGATGGCAGAATTGGCACTTGACCCACTGTTTCAAACCTCACCCTGTTCCATTCCTTCTGAACTAGTGTGATGCTGAGGTGTCACCAGCTGCATGGCTGTACTTGGGTCCTGAGTTGGTTTGACATGTGGTGGGGACGGCAACACGCTGTATCAATGTGTGCTCCTAACCTCCTCTTTCTCCTCCAGACCATTCAGGATGCCTAAGCTCTACAAACTCAAGCCAATTATAGTCTTAATGATATTTAAAATTAGATCAATAATAATTACCTGCAATTAAAGTCAGAGGTCATACTCCATATCTGGTGAAAAATGCCAGTGTAAAACATCAGCATCGATGGTCAGTTGATTTCTAGTTTTTTCTTGGTTACAAAAAATGTGGTTAAATTTTAAAGTCACATTGCGTTCTTATCCAGAACTTAATTCTATTATTAATACTAGAATTCCTGAAACCTACAAAAAAAACTTGTAATCCCGACCCACCTTAAATCCCTTCGCAACTCCACATCAGCGTCTTTTGTTTTGTAAATGTGTCAATCAGCCTGCTATCCTATCCTGCCCCTTCACGGAGCTCAACTCGGGCAAAAAAGTTCTCCCAGCTCAAGCCAAGCCTCCTTATCTGCATGTGAGGTTCCTGGAGTTGTATCGAGTAAATAATACAGTATATCTTTATTTGGAATACATGCTTTTCATGTGTGTTCCATGTTTAGAAGGATCTGGGTAAGTGTAGGATGAAAGGAAATGTGAGAAATGCTGAACACATACCTAAATCAGAAACTTTTTCCATGTTATACTAATAAAAACAAAAAGTGTATAATGTGAGAAGACTTTAGTCCATATATCAAATAAACATGTGTACTTTTATTCAAGAATATAACCAAAGAAAAAAAAATGTGGCGATTGCAGTCACAGCAACGGCTCTCCCCACCTACTCGTATTCTGCGGAATCGGAAACAGGATGGAAATTCTTGCCCCGATGTATGTCCAGCTGAGATCAACTTATCTCTCGCCACTTTGCAGCGAAGCCCTCCACTGCCTCCGAGCAGATGGGCCCACGCTGTATACTGTTACGACAAAGCTCGCCAGTCCTATCCATCCATCCATTATCCAACCCGCTAACTACAGGGTCACGGGGTTCTGCTGGAGCCAATCCCAGCCAACACAGGAAACAAACCCCGGGCAGGGCGCCAGTCCACCACAGGGCACACACACCCACACTAACGACAATTTAGGATCACCAATGTACCTAATCTGCATGTCTTTGGACTGTGGGAGGAAATCGGAGCACCCGGAGGAAACCCACGCAGACACGGGGAAAACATGCAAACTCCATGCAGGGAGGAGCGCTACCCACTGCGCCACCGTGCCGCCCCAGTACTATCCACTTATTTCTTATTCTTATGTCTTTCTCCGGGCCCTCCTCTTACTCTAGGGCACAATGACGGTCTGGGTCTCCCTATAAGACAAAAAGAGACCCTGTGCCGTCTGCGCCCCTGTGGATATCTGTGAGACCGCCGCAGGCACTTGGGGCAGAGCGCTTTGGCAGCCAGCACTTACCATGTACCTCTGCCAGTCCCCCACCCCCCCCCCCCCCACTGCGCGATTGGTCAACACAGCTGCATCCCGTGTAGGGGTTGCAGTTATTTGGCAACCGGAAGTGACCATTACTGGCACCGTTTTGCACTGCACCCCTTTTACAGTACAGGATTCACCCACCTGTCTGACTGTAGAATCCAGAATAAGTGCAGAATCATTTAAGAATTTCTGTAAGTGACATGACCTGCTGTTATATTTACAATAAATGTTAAAGATAAAATTGCCACATGCCATTGAAATGATTTTACTTTGTTTAAAACATTTATAATTTTAGAAAAGGGATGGCATGAGGCTGAGCACTGCTATCCATACTTGGTGGAGTTTTTTCCACGTCTGCCTGGAGTTTATACAGCTTTTCCTCCAATATCCTAATTCAGTGGTTCTCAACCTGTGGGGCTGACCCCCCTAGGGGGGCGCGAAGTAACAGAAAGGGGGGATTGAAGATGTGAAAAAAAGAAAACAAGAATCAAAAATATGAAAAAACATCTGTTGAAACCAAAACAAATTAACTTAAACTACATTCTGATACTAGAACAATAAATATAGAGTTAGATAAATGTCGATAAAAGTTAAGTAGGTATAATAAAATATGCATCTATATTTCAAAAAAATGTTAGGGGGGGGGGCGCGATTAAAACTGTTATGAAAACTCGGGTCGCAAATACTTAAAGGTTGAGAAACGTTGTGCTAATTTGACTGACAACTCTAAATTGGGCCTGTAATACGTGAGTGCGGGTGGATCCACTGCAGTTGCATCTGATAGAGAAGTCTCCATTTACTTTTGATCTTGCGCACATTCAAACATTTAAACAAAAAAAAAAAAAACTGGCAGAAGGATGGATGGATGAACATTTATTTACTTTTACAGCAGTAAAATTCTCAAGTTGAATCGCTGTGCCAAAAAAATATGAAGTGGCTCAAAGTAACTGGCTGCATCCCAACATTGTGAGATGGTTAAATCGAAAAACAGATTCTTCTTGACCTGAATAGATTATTTTTTTTCAATTTTATATACATTTTATTTTATTGAGTTTACATGAAGCACTCAGAATAATGTCAAGAAGCAGCCCTTCTTGTATTAAGTTTACTTTTAGTGGCGGTCGATTTCATTATGCAACAAGTCAAATGTTGTACTTACCTGCTGTTGCTCTGGCTCGGCAGGTGGTTATGTTGATCTCTTGCCAGCTTATATTTAGTCTAACTCATTAAGTGGAAGATAAGTACTTTGGGGTTGTCTGCTTGACTCGCTGTGTCTAAGACAAGTTCATTCAAGGTTAATGGAAAAACTGCGGCGAAGAATGAAGTGCAATAATCTGTTGAGTCTTCATCCACAGTAGGATCTGATACTTCCTAAAATCTGACATCAGTTAACCTTCAGTACAAAAAAAAAAAAAAAAAACAAGCTCATTGTGGAATATCAATGTACATCCAGCATAAAAGGGATAGTTTTAGGATGGCACAGCTGTTATGTCCAAGGCTTCACAGCTGCACCGTCCTGGGTTTGAGTCCCAGCCTTGTGGGTTTTGCACCACCTGCCTAAGACTTTGGGGACATTTCTTCATAGTTTTTTTTCCCATGGCCATTAGATGTGTATGTTAGATTAATTGATGACTCTAGACTGACCTCTTATTCTCATTTCCCCTGAAATGGAAAAATGTGGATGACTGGATATGTTTAACCGCGAAGAAGCAGAATCAAGGACTCAGACAGCATTTCTGTAATATATAAAACCATTTTACAGTCCCTCCCATTCAAAGATCGAAGAGGACACTGGGAAAAGGATCTCTCACTCAATATCTCAGAAAAGGAGTGGAAGGTAGCAATGCAGAGAATCCACTCGAGCGCCATATGTGCAAAGCATACAATTATCCATTCATCCATCCATCCATTTTCCAACCTGCTATATCCTAACTACAGGGTCACGGGGGTCTGCTGGAGCCAATCCCAGCCAACACAGGGCGCAAGGCAGGAAACAAACCCCGGGAAGGGCACCAGCCCACCGCAGGCATACAATTATTCAACTCAAAATTATATATCGAGCACATCTGTCTCGTTTAAAATTGTCCAAAATGTTTTCAGGGTGAGATCCAACCTGCGAACGTTGCAATCAAGTTCCAGCCTCACTGGGTCACATGTTTTGGGCCTGCACCAAATTAACATCATTCTGGACCAAAATCTTTCAATGCCTTTCAGACAGCCTTTGTGTCACAATCCCTCCTAACCCACTAACAGCTCAGTTTGGTGGGCTCACAGAGGGGCTTAAAGTGAAGAAGGACAAACAAACTGGAATTGCCTTTACTACACTATTGGCACGTAGACTTATCTTGCTCAACTGGAAGAATCTTAACTCTCCTATTCTAAGTCAGTGGGTCCACATATACTATTTGAAACTGGAAAAAATCAAATTCTCACTTAGAGGATCTGTGCAGAACTTTTTCAAAACCTGGCAGGATCTGATCAATAACATTTTAGAATAAGCTTTTAAAGCACTGAGGAAGCAGATTCTCTCCCTAGTGGTAGTGCTTCTGCCTCACAGTAGGGAGACCTGGGTTTGCTTCCCGGGTCCTCCCTGCTTGGAGTTTGCATGTTCGCCCCTTGTCTGCGTGAGTTTCCTCCGGGTTGGAGAATGACTGACTGACTGACTAATTCATCTATTTACTTATTTTTACTAGCTTTAAGTTTTACTCTCCCGGCCATGCTCTCTTTCTCAGGGGTGGGGGTTAATTTGTTTTCAATCCTATTTTTGTCAAAATTGATCTATTTGTATGGAATGTCATGTGATTACAATAAAATCAATAAAAAAAGAAGCAAAAAGAGCAAGATGGATTGACAGGTATATATGTCACCATTAAATACGTACAATGGGGTGGGTATGTGGAACTACAACAACAACAACAACAACATTTATTTATATAGCAAATTTTCATACAAACAGTAGCTCAAAGTGCTTTACATAATAAAGAATAGAAAAATAAAAGACACTATAAGAAAACAAAATAAGTCAACATTAATTAACATAGAATAAGAGTAAGGTCCAATGGCCAGGGGGGACAGAAAAAAACAAAAAAAAAACTCCAGACGGCTGGAGAAAAAAAAATAAAATCTGTAGGGATTTTATCTACTATCTCATATCTCCAGAAGATTGAGCTCTGATCTCCATGTCTGGATAGGCTGCATGTCTCAGTCCGTGTGGAGCTGACATGGCGTCTGTTTGGACAGTCCAACTTTCCTCCCACCTCCCATGACATGTACGTTAAAATGATTGGTAATGTAAAAACTTTTCAATGAGAAAGAGTAGTTGTGTGTGTGCAAATGTCACCTGGAATGAACAGGCACCCCATCCACAGCTGGTTCCTGCCATCCTAAGCACAGGGTTAAGCAAACACAGTAAATGGGTGGTCCTGAGGAGGGTATTTCCTGTTTATCTGTCTGGCTTTATGTGTGTTGCTTTTGCCAGAATTTCCACAAATAAAGACTTGGTATATAATAAATAAGTCTAAAACCTAAACAATTTATGATTTTTCTTTCATTTGTGTAAATTCACAGCTAAAATGACCCCTGATACCTAAGAGTATCTGTTAGTTTTGTACTTCTGTTAATGGCCATCAACTCCCAAACTTGGAAAACAAGTGTATCTAGTTACTGTATTTATTACACTGGACAATAAAGATTTCACTTTCTGGACACATCTGGGAGTATTTTATGGATTTTGGTCTGCTGATCACCTTTAAATTTTCATTTACTATCATTACATTAGATTAGAAAAACTTTATTAATCTCATGGAGGAATTCAGATGAATATAGCAGCAGAAACATAAAAAACAAGGACACAGACTCACGGGACAAATAGTATAGCCAATCAATCACTAAAAAAGTAAAATCTCTCTATTATATAAAAAAAATCCTGGGACAAGACAAGACTTTTTCAGAGAGATAATTTGAAGTCCCGTGAGACGAGACTTTGAGCCAAGAGATTTAACCACGCCCGGGGCCAGAAATAAAAGACAAAGAGTAGAAGACAAAGTACAACGTTGTAAAGAGGTTCAAAAGCGTTGCCGCGAAACACATGCACAGCAGGTTAGAGATAATGAAAGTACTAAAATTCTAAAGTCTCAAAAAAATGATAATAAAGATTGCAATAGCTCAAACAAACGGAAATTATTACTCGGTGAAATAACGGAACAGCAAAAAGAGATTGAATATACAAACATAGGTGATATGACAGAAGCATATAATAATAATAATAATAATTCTTTGCATTTATATAGAGCTTTTCTCACTACTCAAAGCGCTCAGCAATTGCAGGTTAAGGGTAGATATTGTTCGGCTTTAAAGATTAAGTTAGAGAATTGTAGATCGTCTAATTCATGTTACCATCAGGGATAAGTACTGTTTCTTCCCAATGAAGAGGTGTAGCCACAAGAAATTAAAGATTTATTATTTGGTGAAAGTGAAATCCACCAATACTACAGACAAAATATCCAAATCTACAATAATCTGTTCGCGTTCACATCAATACTCAAATCGTACATTTACACGATTCAGGACCATATGCTATAAGAATCTGTGACACTACATGTTTACTACTACATGTTTAATTTCAAAGAAACCACAGTTTGGTCAGGTTTATATTTATGATCACGGAGAAGCGATGCAACATAGAATCGAAAGACTTAAACAATTGGATGTATTAGATATTCTACAGCCAACATTGAATATAAATCCATACATCCAAAAGTATCACACTTTACACAAAATTTATCTGAAAAACACGGACAAAGAAGTTTTCTTGGATTTCTATATGAATCCGCACACTTGCATATATAATAAACCAACATGTGACGAATTACAAGCGATAATAGTTTTGAAAGACGGAGATATTAAAGACAGAGCTGATATTCGTGTTAATCCAAAAACACAGCACGATTCATCACAAGCAACAGATCCGGGAAATGACTAGCGCGTAGGGCCCACACGGGGGTTGGCAAGCGAAGCGAGCAGGGGGCAGTCTCCTAGTAAATAAATAAAAATAAACTTAAGTACATTGCTAAAGAGATGTACTTAACAATGACATATGGAGGAAGCACTGAATTACCTGATAGCAGTGGACAGAAAACATCCCCAGAGGCGTTCTCCAAGAAAGCTTCTCCTGGGGGGGGGAGTGGAGGAAATTTTTCATGATGGCATCCAATTTTGCCATCATCCTCTTTTCCACGACAACTTCCTGGGTGTCCAGGGATCACCCGATGATGAAGCAGGTCTTCCTAATAAGTTTCTTCAGGCATTTTGCTTCTTTTGAGCTCAAGTTGCTTCCCCAGGAGTCCGCAGCATTAAACACCACACTGGCTACTATGGACTGGTAGAACATTTCCAGCTCAGATATACCAAGTACTGCTAAAAGAAACAGTCATGCTAACGACTCTGGTAACTTTAAAAGGAAATGGTCACTCTGTAAGGACAGAAAAGTGTGGCACAGAAACCACTGGTCAACCCAACAAAGATATGTTTGCCTTATCTTCATATAAAACTTGGAATGATGAAAGGTTTCATGAAAGCAATGAACAAGAAAGGTGAAGCATTTCAGTATTTGATGTTTCCATTAAAAGCTGATACCAAGATCAAGGAAATCATTGTTGTTGGTCCACAAATTAGACATAACATCAATAACAAGTGAGTTTGAAGATCTTGTTGTGTGGCCAGAGGAAATTGGCATGGAAGGCATTTAAGGATGTTCTTGAAAATTTCCTTGGCAACTACTATGTTCAGCTGGCTGACAACACGCTTCAAGCATACAAAGCCATAAAGTGCATCATGTTGGTAAAGATTTCTTTTCTGCATTCACACTTGGACTTCTTCCCTGCTAGTCTTGGTGTAGTCAGTGATGAAGATGGTGAAAGGTGCCACATAAGAGGCTGGGCATCAAACTAAAAGAAGTGGGGAGTTCAGGGTGATGTGTATAGATGAGTGCTAAATTGGCTCAGACACAGGAAGCAGACGGTGATGGTGCGAGGAACCTTTTCAGAATTGGCTGACGTTAAGAGTGGTGTCCAGCAGGGGTCAGTGCTATTTTTAATATATATACATGATATGGAGAGGAATATAAATAACAAGATGGTTAAGTTTGCAGATGATACTGGTGTAGCCCAGGTAAAAATGTGCTTAACTAACTGATTTATGTAAATAAGTTACTGATGTAAAAAATGTAAATGTTTGTGTTGTAAACTGTTCATTTTAGTATAGTAGTTCGTTACCTGGTTATGCAGACTTTTAATTTGATAACCGGATGGGTAGAAAAAACGGAAGGTGGTAGAAGAACCGGGAGAGAGAGAAGAAGGAAGCACGAGGAAGAAGAGAGAGCGGGACGGCGAGTTGGTGTAGCAAAAAGTTTGGGAGACAAATTATCAGCACGATAATTTCCTGGAATAGGAACTACTGATATAGATGGAGAATTTCGATTAGACGTTCGCAGTGTCTATCTGGCGAATAAACCACTCGTTAATTCAGCGAGGGGAAGTAGCAAGGTGAAGAGGCAGCAGCTAACGCAGCTCAACACGCTTCTGGTGGACGTTCGTTTAATTGGAGATGCTTTTGGATTAGCTCAGCAGCGGTTCCCTGCTCGCGGACAGAGGCGCAGAGGTTGGAAGGATTTGTTGGAATGATAACCACATTGTCAAGTAGGGTATTTTTTTTATTTTGTTTTGTTGCTCCTGGTGGAGTGAAGGGACCAATAGGTTTTTGGTCACAACGCTCACAAGCCACGAATCAGGCCTGCAACGTTTTGTTTTAAGTAGAGTGACAAGAGTGAATGTGTTGTTATTATTAATAGTGTAATATAGTTCTTGATTATTTACATTTTATTACTTGTGTTTTGTTGGTTTATTATTAAACGAGGAGTTTATCATTGTTTTATAACCCAGTTTCTTGGTGTTTTTTATAAGTTTGTTTAGTATAAACAATTGGTTTGCGAACAAATGTAACAGGTAACTTAATCTACCTTTATTTATTTGTTATTACCTGTCCAGTATATTGCTATACTTAATTAATAATGTTTTGTTCAATGTAACCCGAGACGTAAAATATTAAAGTAATTAAAATCATAATAATTTAGGCATTGGAGTAAAGAACTCAGGGCCCCTTTTTACACACAGTTAGAGTAGACGGGCTACACCAAACTAGGTGGATTGGCATATAATCTAGATTTCCGTTGAATCGGTTACAGAGAGACATGGAAAGGCCTGGACAGATCTGTGTAAGATAAATTATGAAGGAAGATTAAAAGAGCTGAGCCTTCTCAGTTTAAGTAAAAGAAGATCAAGCGATAACGTGACTGAAGTGTTTAAAATTATGAAGGGAATTAGTCCAATAGATCGAGACGGTGACTTTAAAATGAGTTTGAAATGAACTTGTTAAGAGTAAATTTCACACAAATATTAGAAAGTTTTTCTTTACGCAGAGAACCACAGACACTTGGAATAAGTGACCAAGTAGTGTGGTGGACAGCAGGACTTTAGGGACTTTCAAAACTCAACTTGATGTTTTTTTAGAAGAATTAAGCGGGTAAGACTGGCAAGCTTTGTTGGGCTGAGTGGCCTGTTCTTCTCTCCAGTGTTGTAATGTTCTAAACGATTCACCTGGACACTGTAATGGTAGAAAAATGGTATCTGGGCAAATGGAATCCATAAATGCTGGCTGACTATTGCTGGACACTAAAATGAGAAGCATCAGATGCTGAGTATAAGAGAGAAGTAACTAGGCTGATAAGAAGAGTGACTGGGCTACAGGGGATGAGTTATGAGGAAAAATGAACAGAGCTGAGCGTTTTCAGTTTAAGAAAAAGGAGATTAAAAGGAGACATGAGTGAAGTGTTTAAAATTATGAAGGGAATTAGTCCAGTGGATAGAGAGGGTGACTTTAAAATGAGTTCAGCAAGAGTAAGAAGACACAATTGGAAGCTTATTAAGGGTGATTTTTGCACAAACATCAGGAAGGTTTTCTTTACACTGAGAACCACAGACACATGGAATAATTAGTGTGGTAGACAGTAGGGACTTTCAAAACTCAACTTGGTGTTATTTTAGAAGAATTAAGTGGATAGGAACGGTAAGCTTTGTTGGGTTGAATGGCCTGTTCTCGTCTGGATTGTTCTAATGTCTGATATCGTCTAATAAACAAAAGTCAGCAGCAAAAGATGTTCAGCTTAACAGAATTACTGCAATGTGACAGCATTATTAAACAATTAAATATGAAAAATTCAATAAAAGTGAATTTTATATTTATCCAAATTCCAAACTTATATTTAATCTAAAATTCTGTAGGTGTTACGCTTGAATCTGTCTAATATACTCACCGAAAAGTTTTTCAGGAAGTAATTAATTTAGATCACTTTGCAGAAATCTGCTTTCACATTAACATTCTGTTGAACAGCGTCACAAAAGCCAAAGGATATCTACTGTGGTTCCATCTTGTAGAATGAAATGATAAAATTGTATATGTCATGAACAGGAGTTATTTTCTCTGCTGTCTGCTGACTTTATCACCATTTAAAAAGCTTTTGAGTAGATGTTGTACCAGGTCTAGCAGTAGGGGGCGCTATTGCTCCCTTGAACTCTCAGGTACCACGCCAAACACCAGGTAAAAGTCCAATACTTCTTTTTATTATAATAATTATGTGCACCAAGCACCCTCCACTCCACACTACTCATAAATAACTCAATAATAAATCAATAATCAATCCTCCAACTCCCAGACGCGTTGCCCTCCTACCACCCTTCTCAGCTCGCCGTCCGGGAGCTCCCACAGTCCTTTTATACCCCCTGACCCGGAGGTGTGCCTGCCCCACAGTCCACAAGTCCTTATCACTTCCGGGTCAGGTTAAAAGTCTTTCTCTTCAACCTGGAAGTACGTCATTTCTCCTGTTCACGTGACCAGGACATACTTCCAGGTTATAGGGCACATAAGAGTCCACGAGCCTCCCTACAGCGACTCCCTGTGGTCCCCAAGGTATCCAGCAGGGCTGTGTAAAAAAACTACAAAGTCCATGAGGCCCTGCTGGAATTCTGGGCACGTCCATGCTGTTGGGAGAGCTCCTCCTGGCGGCCTGGGGATGAGCGCCAGGAACTCTCGCCGGACATCCATCACACAGGATATTATACAGCCAGTGAAAATGGTCTCCAGTGTGCACTTGTAGAGGTTTTGTTTAGCATGGATGACATCAACTTTTACGTCGCTAAACACCAGAAAATGAAAATGCAGTGTGCTTTCTTGACTGTAGCTGAGGGGTGTTGTGTTCACCTCATCAGTGACAGTCACTCCAAGAATGCTGCTGGCCCACTTCATGATATCTTCACCTCTGCAGATCAAAGTGTGGTCTGCTTCCTACTTCCTACCTAGCTATTTGCTGACATCAAGTGATTGTTATTTAGACACCATTGTATCAGAAGGCAAATCTCATCTCTGAAAGCCTGTTGTGATCTGGAGTCTCAAACATAGTGAATGGCTGTGAGACCTCCAAAAAGAACCACAAATGCAGGCCCGGACCAGAAGAGGCTGACCCCAACCCACCCAATCCTCCCCAACTACTACCTGCAGGCTTCAACCTATACAGGCCTTAAAGAGGAAACTGGCCTTAAAAGTTAAAAAAAAGTCAAAATGTCATACAAGAGAATAAGGGTATTGAAAACTTCTGGTTTGTAGATAAAAGGGAAATGTCTTCATAAATTAAGTGTTTATTAACAACAAAAGCACAAAAAAGGGCCAAGAAGGTCTTGGATGAAAAGGCAACAAGTCCCAAACTCAAGCAAGTCCCAAAACACAAATTCACAAAGTAATCCACAAAAGAATTCAAATATAACGGGAAAAATCAAGAAATGCAATGCCTACAACAGTAAACTCTACTAAACTCAATGCACCAACGCTAGGCCTCACCCAGCAACAGTGACGTCAGGGCGGGGCTGCCAGACGTCACGATTTGGGCAGGACTGTCCTGCATTACCTCTGAAAATCCCGATTGAACGATAATTGTATGTAGAAAAAAAATCTTAATCTTTAAGTTTTATATTGGATATCTATTTAAAGAGGTTCACTGAATTTTTGTAGACAGCTTGGCGTATCACCTTTAATGAATACAATTTGTCACTGTCAGCTGAATCCGAGTGTTTGAATTGTTTGTGTTCATGTACGTCGTGTGCTCGTGTCGTCATGCGTTTGCTGTGAATCATCGTTCAAAGTGTACAATTGTGATTATTCTGTGACTATTTTATATATGTTCACTTCTATAGATGTACGTATTGTAATACACTTGTTGTGAGGATCAACCCGGCCACAGACAGACACCAGGACACACAATCCTCAAAAGCACACACGTTTATTTTACAGTTCTTTTCTCGCACAACACAGTACACCAAAACAGCCACAACAACTCAGTCATTTATTTACTTTTACTTTTTCTTCTTCTTCTTCTGCCACTGCTTCTACTCCTCTCCTCACAAGCTCCGTCCTCTGCCTCCCAGCTCCAGCTCCACATGTTCCCTGATGGCCTTCCTGCAGCACTTCAAGATGTGGCGGAAGTGCTGCATGGGCACCTGGTTCCTGTTCCGGCAGCACTTCCTCGTGTGGCTGAAGTGCTGTATTCCATGGCTCCGGAACCATCCAGGCACCCCCTGGCGGAAGCCTTGGGTCTCCACAAGGTTGAGCTTCCCAGATCCGTGGTTCCCATGCAATCCTGGAGAGCTGCCCTCTTGTGTCCCGGGATAGGAATTGTCCTTCTCCCGGTCCCCGGCTTTAATTCTCATGGAATTAAAGAACGAGTTTAATGAATGACAAAACTCAGTGCCTTATTAAGCAACTGCTTGGAGTGAAATTGGTTGGAGTTTGAGGACCGGGCTTAGTTGGTCTTCTGTTGGCTCACTAACTGCACATTAAATTTCTGTTTGGGTGCGATTTAAGGAAAAAAAATGAAGCAATTCAGAGGAATGATGAAGAACTTCAGGGGAACAAATCTTAAAAAAGTCAATTAAAATTAAATCAAAAGAAGTTAATTAGCAACAAAAACATGCCACTAATTAAGAAAAGGGTTAGAATGAAAACCAGCAGCCACTGCGGCCCTCCAGGACTGGAGTTGGGGACCCCTGCACACATATGTGACACATTTTACAGTATTTAATTTACATTTTCCTTCTACACTGGAATGAACATGTACAAATAATGTAATGAATGCAAATAATACTAAAACAAAAAAGGGAATTTTAAAAGAATTGTTACTTATTGATTGGATACAGGAACTTACGTTGAGTGATGAAGGGATGTTGATGTTGGGCAGTGGGTGAAGAACAAGTGAGAGTTGGAGCCTGAAACAGTATAAGCCTGAGGTCCATCAAGGTCTAAATCTGAGGACCAAGTGTGCACTCTTGTCTTCTTGGTACTCACTTTCTTGAAGCAAGGGACAAAAGAGCTCAAGGTGAAAGTCTGTTTCCATTCCCTTTGCTTGGAATCATACAGTTCTCAGTAATGTGAGGCTGCATTTATTGCATGTGACGGTTCTCCTGATGTCATGATCACATGCACTTACAACAACAGTCATTTTGTCTGCTTAATTTTTCTCTTTTTTTTTAAGATTTGCTGTCAAGCATTTACAACAGACATCTCACTAGAGTGAGTTCAATGTTCCTACGTTCTTTACTATGTGATGATACCATTTCTTCAACATTTCAGCCTCGGTTTATCCAGCTACCTTAGTAAGATCTAAGATTTTTTCCTGAACCAGTTGAGTTGGTTCGGGTGACTAATTTGGATTCCTCCTGGACGCCTTCCCTTGGGAGTTGTTTTGGCCATGTCCAACTGGGTGAAAACCACAGGGCAAACCCAGGACATGAGGGAGAGGTTATATCTCTCGGCTGTCCAGGGAATGCCTCGGTATCTCCCCCAGAGGATAGGAGATGCTGGAGGTAGCAGGGAAAAAAAACTTCTGGACATCTCTGGTTAGTCTGAAAATAGATGGATGGTTACATGGATTTATAGTGCATCCGGAAAGTATTCACAGCGCATCACTTTTTCCACATTTTGTTATGTTACAGCCTTATTCCAAAATGAATTAAATTCATTTTTTCCTCAGAATTCTACACACATCACCCCATAATGACAACGTGAAAAAAGTTTACTTGAGATTTTTGTAAATTTGTTAAAAATAAAAAATTTGAGAAAGCACATGTACATAAGTATTCACAGCCTTTGCCATGAAGCTCAAAATTGAGCTCAGGTGCATCCTGTTTCCCCTGATCATCCTTGAGATGTTTCTGCAGCTTAATTGGAGTCCACCTGTGGTAAATTCAGTTGATTGGACATGATTTGGAAAGGCACACACCTGTCTATAGAAGGTCCCACAGTTGACAGTTCATGTCAGAGCACAAACCAAGCATGAAGTCAAAGGAACTGTCTGTAGAACTCAGAGACAGGATTGTCTCGAGTCACAAATCTGGGGAAGGTTACAGAAAAATTTCTGCTGTTTTGAAGGTCCCAATGAGCACAGTGGCCTCCATCATCCGTAAGTGGAAGAAGTTTGAAACCACCAGGACTCTTCCTAGAGCTGGCCAACCATCTAAACTGAGCGATCGGGGAAGAAGGGCCTTAGTCAGGAGGTGACCAAGAACCCGATGGTCACTTTGTCAGAGCTCCAGAGGTCCACTGTGGAGAGAGGAGAACCTTCCAGAAGGACAACCATCTCTGCAGCAATCCACCAATCAGGCCTGTATGGTAGAGTGGCCAGACGGAAGCCACTCCTTAGTAAAAGGCACATGGCAGCCCTCCTGGAGTTTGCCAAAAGGCACCTGAAGGACTCTCAGACCATGAGAAACAAAATTCTCTGGTCTGATGAGACAAAGATTGAACTCTTTGGTGTGAATGCCAGGCGTCACGTTTGGAGAAAACCAGGCAGCACTCATCACCAGGCCAGTACCATCCCTACAGTGAAGCATGGTGGTGGCAGCATCATGCTGTGGGGATATTTTTCAGCAGCAGGAACTGGGAGACTAGTCAGGATAAAGGGAAAGATGACTGCAGCAATATACAGAGACATCCTGGATGAAAACCTGCTGCAGAGCGCTCTTGACCTCAGACTGGGGCGATGGTTCATCTTTCAGCAGGACAACGACCCTAAGCACACAGCCAAGATATCAAAGGAGTGGCTTCAGGACAACTCTGTGAATGTCCTTGAGTCGCCCAGCCAGAGCCCAGACTTGAATCCGATTGAACAACTCTGGAGAGATCTTAAAATGGCTGTGCACCGACGCTTCCCATCCAACCTGATGGAGCTTGAGAGGTGCTGCAAGGAGGAATGGGCGAAACTGGCCACGGATAGGTGTGGCAAGCTTGTGGCATCATATTCAAAAAGACTTGAGGCTGTAATTGCTGCCAAAGGTGCATCGACAAAGTACTGAGCAAAGGCTGTGAATACTTATGTACATGTGATTTCTCAGTTTTTTTTTTTATTTTTAATAAATTTTCAAAAAACTCAAGTAAACTTTTTTCACGTTGTCATTATGGGGTGTTGTGTGTAGAATTCTGAGGAAAAAAATGAATTTAATCCATTTTGGAATAAGGCTGTAACATAACAAAATGTGGAAAAAGTGATGCGCTGTGAATACTTTCTGGATGCACTGTATTTTATTTATTTATAAAGCACTTTAAAAACCAACATCAAGGCTGACCAAAGTGCTGTACAATAAAAAAAGAAAACCCAACATATCAGACACACAAAACCAAAGTGTAAATGAAACAGAAACAGAAACACATAAACACATAAGAACTGAAAAGATTCTTAATAAAAAGTATACAGATAGCCAACATATCTTACTGGGTTAAAAGCCAGAGAGTAAAAGTGTGTTTTTAAATAAGATTTAAAGACAGCTAGCGAAGGAGCCTGCCTAACGTGCAATGGCAAATCGTTCCAGAGTTTTGGGACTGCAACTGAAAAAGCTTGATCACCTTGGAGTTTGTATCGTGCCTTGGGAACACGTAAAAGCATCTGGCCTGCTGACCTGAGAGAGCGAGACGGTATGTAAGGGTGCAGCAGTTCCGACAAATAAAGTGGGGGCACAACCATTAAAAGATTTAAAAACAAATACAAGGATCTTAAAATGGATTCGAAAACAAATTGGAAGCCAGTGATGGGAAGCCAAAATCGGGGTAACATGCTCATGCTTTCTTGTGCCAGATGTTGGATTCTCTCCAACAGTGACAGGATAGCAACTGGATGTTGTTTTCAGACCCCCCTGAAAGATGCATACGGGCCACATAGAACTCCACCACCCATGCATATTCTGGGAGAGCGCACAGCCATATTCCTACCGTGGCCTTATCACACCTCATTATCTGGAAAGGTAAGCGACTTTCTTAGCTATTTACAAAAGAGAAAATAAAGGTATAAATAGTCATTTATAGTGACAAACCTTAGTCTTGTGATGTACCTCGTCACAGCGATGTGCTTTTCAGAAGCACATTTTGAGGGAACGTGGACCACCTCTGGCATTTATTTTCTGTGCGAGTTTTTGTTTTCCATTCCTTCTTTGTCAGTCTGCTAGATATTTGTTAGCAGGATCTTCTCTTGGCATGTTTTTCATTTATTTTTGTCCACAATTTATAGTAAAGTTGTGCATTCGGAGCTGCAGTTCCTTTGAACCTGTGGAATACAGTACAAAAGTTGCTGGACTTTTGCATGAATGTGGAAATGGACCAGTCAGAATTGAGCTTGCGAGACAACAATAGCAAGGACAGATTGAGTGTATGTTGAATTAAATTCCAGTAAAAACTCTGTTAATTTAAATTTCATTAAAAACTATGGAATTATAAACAGTGTCAGTCGAAACCCATTTGGCACCCTAGGCAGAGGTTGAATGAACGTCACTCCTCATTAGCACCTTTCTCCAAATTAGGTAGACTTCCATGACCTGTAGGAGGGAGGGGTCCCCCTTGGTGTACGGAGTACATGCCCCCTTTATGTTTATCCTGGAGAATTAAGGGATGTGGGGTACAGCCCGGACACAGACAGGTAGACATGCTCTTTCTCCACACACGTGTTTATTTACACTATTTACAAATGCACAACCCAGTGCCGCAGCACCAATCACCCCTTAAAGTCCTGGCCGCACAACAATGCCTTGCTCAGTCCTTCTGACCGCCTCCACTCCTCTCCTCTCCTCCGAGCTCCGTCCTCTTCCACCCGACTCTTGCCATCGACTGGAGGGAGGCGGCCCCTTTTATCCGCACCCGGATGTGCTCCAGGTGTTCCCTGGCAATCTTCCGCTGACACGCCCCAGTGTGGCGGAAGTGCCCGCTGTTCTCCCGGAAGCTCTCCGGGTGTCCCTGCTTCTCTTCCCCCCAGCACTTCCTGGTGTGGCGGAAGTACTGGGGTCCAGGGTTCCCAAGGCACTGGGGCACCCCCTGGCGGTGACCATGGGCCCCTACAGGGTTGGGCTTCCATGCCCTCAACACGTGGCCCCCAAAGCAACCAGGGTGGTGGCCCCCACGTGATCCACGGTGGGCGTAGACCCTCCTCCGGTCCCTCAAGGCGTCCCGGCCGGGTCGTTGCCCCTGGCGTCCTTGACAGGGAGCACATGGTTCTTGATGTACAGAGCTTGGGCACTTTTACTTTCATAAATAGTGCTCAGGGGGCAACAGAGTCCATTCAGTAAGATCAGAGTTTGATGATCTGTGGTAGGTCCCCCCGGTCATGCCCTCAATGTTTGGAGCGCTCACGCTTTCAGTAACACAAACTGCACCCCTCAGGTGACGGTGCCTTACGAGGCCACCCATGTCACCTAGTGGATTGGCCAGCTCTGATTATAAAAAAAATCCACCATACTTACAGAGGAAAGATTCAGTCATAATACCTCTATATTTAGGAAGACATTTCTGAGCACCAACTCATCAAAACATAAGAAAAATGGGACTGGCAGATATGTAAAGCCTTGAGCATGGGAAAGGCGCTATATAAATAAAATGTATTATTATTATTATTAAAGGACAACCAAAACCCACTAGTAGAGCAGATTAAACAAGGCAGGGACGTGAGACATTTAGACCAGGTTTCCATTTGGATAGGATCTCAGCTGTCTGTGCTGCGACAAACCTGCCAATGTTTTAAAGTCCAAAATCAGATTGTGGCAACACGACTGTTTAATGCTCTCTAGCTAATCCAAATTAAAATCCAGAGAGAAACAAGATGTATTCACTGCTTGTATTAAACAAGAAAAAATATTGAAATTTTAACATTTGTGTCAAAACAAATGTCCTTATAATTTTGATGCTGGTAAAGGTTTGGTGCTGCAAGGGGAAATGGTTTTATCCCCTTGCTGTGATCTGTGCTATCTACAGAAACGTCTTCGGACTTCATGGCTTGGTTTTTGTCCTGAAATGAAGTTTGAGTTGTGGGGCCTTACGTACACAGGTGCACGTGTGTCTTTTTAAACCTTTTCCTCATGCTTTCTGACTTCTTTCAATTTCATTTGGCACACTCCAAGCGGGCTCTCATGGGCCTTCTCATGTTGTTTATCCCACCTGTTATTTTCCAGAAGCTGTTACCCATAATCCCTGTTGTGGGGCATCCAGTAAATTTAGTCTTAATACAAACCTTAAATTAATTGATAACCAAAAAATAAGGTGTATAATTAGACCAAGGGATAAAACCAGACCCTCCACCAGGGGCATCTGTAATAGAAATTTACTTCAAATTAAAACAAAAAATATATCACCAGTTCAGAAAAAACCATGCAGTTTTAAATGCTGTTTATTGAACATTCGCTCTCTTGGCACTAAAGCTGTTTTGGTAAATGATATTATATTAAGTACAAAATCTGATCTGTGTCTTCTTACTGAAACCTGGCTTAGTAAATGTGACACTGTTCCCCTAGCAGAGGCGTCACCAGATGGATACTCGTTCCTTCATAAGTCTAGAGATTCTGGTCGAGGAGGAGGCCTTGGAATAATTCATTGTAATAAAATGCAAATCACTTCTAAAAATTTAGGCAACTTTACATCCTTTGAGGTATTAATTTTAAATGTTAAAAAAGATTCCAACACAATTATAGTGCTAGTCTACAGACCACCAGGGCCATATTCATTATTCATGACTGAATTTAGCAACCTTCTATCTGATTTGGCTATAAATTATGATCACGTGGTACTGATGGGGGATTTTAATGTACACATTGATGTGGAAACTGACACTTTTAGCAAATGTTTTACTTATTTGTTAAATTCAGTAGGATTTTGTCAGATTGTCAAAGGTCCAACTCATAATCATAACCACACATTAGATTTAATTATAACTTACGAAGTTGAAATTCAAAATTTAAATATTACTCCATTAAATGAAGTTATTTCTGATCACTTCTTAATTACATTTGATTTAGTTCTGCCCATGCCAACGCACTCACAGATTAAAACAAAGACACTGCGACATCTAGATTGTAATTCTGCTTCAAAATTTATAGATACCTTGAGTAAGTCGAGTGTAATTGTGGAAAACCATTTAGATTAGTTAACATCAAATGTAAATATGGAAAACAATTTAGATCAGCTAACATCACATTATAATGTAACATTGAGAGATGCTCTGGACACAGTGGCTCCCCTTAAAACAAAAGTGATCAAAGCACATAGAAACTCTCCCTGGTTTAATGAAAATACTCGAGCTCTTAAATTAGAGTGTAGAAAACTGGAGCGCAGATGGAGAACAACAAAGCTACATGTCTTTCAAATTGCATGGACAGAGAGTGTTAATAAATATAAAAAAGCCCTCTTTAAAGCTCGCTCAGAATACTATTCTACATTAATAGATAGCAATAATAAAAATCCTCGGGTACTGTTTAGAACAGTGGCTAAATTAACAAATGGGAATTCAGATAAACAGTGCAAAATACCAACAGATATTAGCAGTACAGACTTTATGAACTTCTTCAATGAGAAAATTAAAAATATAAGATCCCAGATCTCAGCATCACAGTATAAACCAAATACTAGCGTAGCAGACCCTGCCGCACATTGCATTCAGCACTTTAGTAATTTTAATCCTGTAACTGAGCAGGAAGTCTTAACTTTAATTACTAAAATGAAGCCCACTACCTGTTCTCTAGATCCAGTGCCAACAAAACTAGTAAAAAGTGCAATGGATGTTCTTGCAGCACCTATTCTAACCGTTATCAATAGTTCATTACTGCATGGCACCGTACCTGATGCACTAAAAGTGTCAGTCATTAAACCTTTACTTAAAAAGTCAGACCTAGACCCACACATACTAAATAATTATAGGCCTGTTTCAAATTTACCATTTCTCTCTAAAGTACTAGAAAAAGTAGTCGCCAGTCAGCTTCAGTCACACCTTACGCATTACAATTTATTTGAGAAATTCCAGTCTGGTTTTCGCACTGGTCATAGTAAAGAAACGGCACTAACACGGGTTGTAAATGACATTCTGATATCCTCTGATGAAGGAAACGCCACTGTAATTATGTTGTTAGATTTAAATGCAGCATTTGACACCATTGACCATTCTATTTTACTGCACAGGCTAGAAAACGATGTTGGGCTTACAGGCCCTGTGCTCGCTTGGTTTAGTTCTTATTTATCAAATCGATTCCAATACGTACAGAAATGTGCTGACAGTACTCCATCATTATACACAGAAGTTCAATATGGTGTCCCGCAGGGCTCAGTACTGGGACCTTTACTGTTTTCACTTTACATGCTTCCACTGGGATCTCTCATTAGGAAACATAATGTTAATTTTCACTCGTATGCAGATGACACCCAGTTATACCTTTCATTTAAATCAAATGAAGTATCTCCGATGTTGTCTTTAATTAGTTGTGTTAGTGAATTAAAGGAGTGGATGAATGAGAACTACTTGTCTTTAAATACAGATAAAACAGAGATGTTAATTGTTGGAGGGAATGATGCTGATCACAGCAATATTTTGTCATCATTTAACTCAGTTGGAATCCCAATTAATTTTACTGAATCAGCCCGCAATCTAGGAGTTATCTTTGATTCTAGCATGTCATTTAAAGCACATATTACAAAGTTGTCCAAAACATGTTTCTTCCATCTTAAAAATGTTAGGAAATTAAGGCGCTTTCTAAATAAACAGGATTCTGAGAAATTAATTCATGCATTTATCTCTAGTAGGATTGACTACTGCAATGCGGTGTTCACTGGCTGTTCAAACTGTTCTCTATACAGCCTCCAGTTAATCCAAAATGCGGCTGCAAGAATTATTACAAGAAAAAGAAAATATGAACACATAACTCCAGTTCTTAAATCCTTACACTGGCTCCCGGTTAAGTTTAGGGCAGATTTCAAAATCCTCCTTTTAACATATAAAGCATTAAATGGCCAAGGTCCGGCTTACTCGTCTGAACTTATCATGACTTACAAACCTGAGCGCACATTAAGATCTCAAGATGCCGGTCTGCTTATGATTCCAAGGATTAATAAAATAACAGTGGGAGGTCGAGCCTTTAGTTACAGGGCCCCTAAATTGTGGAATGGTCTTCCTGCTTCTATAAGAGATGCCCCTTCGGTCCCAGCCTTTAAATCTCGGCTGAAGACTCACTACTTCAGTTTAGCATATTCTGACTAGAGCTGCTGATTAACTGTACAGACTGCATCTCTGTTGTTAGTCATTAGCACTAAAACATAAGTAACATGATAGTTATAATTGGATACTAATCCTCACCTATTCTGTTTCTGTTCTCGGTACTCAAATGTGGCAATTGGTGCCACGACCCACCTGCCAAGTTGTTGCCTGCCTATGGTAAAGTCATCCCTGATGGAGGATCACAGGAATCATGGGAAAAAAGGGTCCTTTCATCGGATTGGCTGGCCGAGCAACGTTTCAGCCGTGGAATCGCCAAATGGGGAGGCAGCTTGATGGATGAGGTCTCCAGGACTCTAAAAATATCCAAATCTTATTATGGGATATCATCTACAGTTAAATTCTGCTCCGTGCTTCTAAAATTTGTATTATTATGCTGTATTAAGGATTTGTTCTGTTCTGTGTATTGTATTGTATTGACCCCCTTCTTTTGACACCCACTGCACGCCTAACCTACCTGGAAAGGGGTCTCTCTTTGAACTGCCTTTCCCAAGGTTTCTTCCATTTTTCCCTACAAGGTTTTTTTTGGGAGTTTTTCCTTGTCTTCTCAGAGAGTCAAGGCTGGGGGGCTGTCAAGAGGCAGGGCCTGTTAAAGCCCATTGCGGCACTTCCTGTGTGATTTTGGGCTATACAAAAATAAACTGCATTGTATTGTATTGTATTCTACTCAAGAATGTCTTCTGTCAAACTGCTCTTCCATACACGCCTGATTGATGGGGTGTTGTTGTGATGGTTGTCTTTCCAACAGGTTCTCAAATCTTAGAAGACCCGTGAAGGTCTGTTAGAGTGACCTTTGAGTTCTTGATCACCTCCTTGACCAAGGCCATTCTTGCCTGGTTATATTGTTTGGCTAGAAGATCAACTCCTGGGAGAATCCTGGTGGTTCCAAACCTGTTCTGCTTCAAAATTATGGAGACCACTGTGCTTCTGAAACACTCAAAGAATTAGAAATGGTTTTCTCCACTTGGTGTGATCTGTACCTCAGCACAATTTGATCTCAGATGTCTGCAGAGACTTCTTTGGACTTCATGGCTTGGTTTTTGTCCTGTAATGAAGTTTGAGTTGTGAGCCTTATGTACACAGGTGCACATGTGTCTTTCTAAACAATGTCTGAACAATTCAGTTTGCCACAAGTGGACTCCAATGAGCAATACCTGATCTTTGCCAGACAAAGTGCTTGGAATTCTGCTCAAAGAGTTCACTTTTTTTGTCTTTTCAGAAAAGAGAAAATTTTTCCTCATCTCCTCAAAGTCTTTTGCTCAAGAGTGACTTCTTTTTAGCCGTTGTACTACTTTATAAATACCATGTTGTTGCTGAGATGGTCATCCTCATGACAGGTTCTCTCATCTCAGTAGTGCGCTTCTGAAGCTCTGTTAGAGTGACCATTGGGTTCTTGATCATTTCCTTGACCAAGGCCCTTCTTGCCCGGTTACTTAGTTTAGCCTGACAGAAAACAGTAGGAAGAGACTTTATGGTTCCAAACTTCATCCATTTCACAATTATTGAAGCCACTGTGCTTCTGGGAACACTCAAAATTTTATAAATGGTTCTATTTTCTTGCCCTGATCTGTGTCTCATCTTAATTTGATCACAGAGGTCTACCAAAGAGTTCCTTGGACTTCATGGCTTGGTGTTTGTCCTTACATATTGTCTGAATTGTGGGAGCTTATATACATAAGTGTGCCTTTCTAAATGATGTCCAATCAATTCAGTTTACCACAGATGAGCTCCAATCAAGTTCTAGAAACATCTCAAGGCAGATTAAAACAAACAGGATGGTCGTGACCAATATTTGGAAGGCAACAGCAAATGGTATACATGATTATATAAATGAAAGATTTCATCATTAGATTTTGAATAAATCTGTAAAGCTCTTTGGAAAAAAAAATGTTTTCACTTTGTCATTTGGGTGAAGTGTAGATTGATGGGCAAAAATGACACATTTGTCCCTTTAACATGAAATCTGTGAGACAATAAAGTGTGCAGAAAGTGATGGGGTCTAAATACTTTCTAAACCCACGGAATTCTAA
Source organism: Polypterus bichir lapradei (assembly GCA_026402145.1). Lineage (NCBI taxonomy): Eukaryota > Metazoa > Chordata > Cladistia > Polypteriformes > Polypteridae > Polypterus > Polypterus bichir. Next base: position 25,226,012 of record JANRMT010062852.1, on the reverse strand, counting down.
TTGAAAAAATGCATTTTATTCCAAACGTCCTCTTTTTACCTTGAACATATTTATTCCATCATCTTCCAAACTTAGTCATTCTAGTGCTGGAGGATGAAGCTTTTATCTTTATCATTCTGTGCAAAAAAAAGAGCTATATCTGTACATGTGCATGGCATTGTGGAGCTCTTTGTCCTACCCTGGCATATTCTTTTTTGCACTCTAAATACCATTGTGGCTTTTCTTCCCTGTCAGTGGCACGTGCCAGGCACTTGTGCTGCTCTACTTCGCTCCAGGCCATCAGGAATCATAGCTGCTGCTCTCTTTATTCTTCTTCTCAGATTCAATGAAGCTCTACTATAATTAGAGTAGATTAGATTAAATTAGATAAACTTTATTTACCCTGTGGGACATCTTCATTACATCTTGCCTGAAGAAGAGACCCAAGTTGCCTCGAAAGCTTTGCATATTGTAATCTTTCTAGTTAGCCAATAAAAGACTTCATTTTGCTTAACTTCTCACTTCACCCTGTGTGGAAATTCAGATGCATGTAGCATCAGAAACATACAAAAACAAGGATATAAACTTCCATGACAAATGATACAGACAATTAATCAATAAATCTATAAGTAAATAAATATATAACAATGAACATAATGAGTATGTTTGGTGGAAGCATTGGATTGCCTGATAGCAGTGGGCAGTGGATTGAGCTTGTGACTAAAAGTACTCCAAGAGGGCACCTCCTGGAGGGGATGGAGGGGATTTTTATTGATGGCATCTAGTTCGACCATCATCCTCTTTCCACGACAGCTTCCATTGTGTCCAATGTGTTTACCACGTGATGGTGCAGGCGTTCTTATACGTCAGTTCAAGCATCATGCTTCTTTTGAGCTCAGGTTGCTTCCCCAAGAGACAGCAGCGTGGAACACCACACTGGCTACTATGGACTGGTAGAACATTCCTAATAGCTTGTTGCACAAATGCAAAGACCTGAGTCTCCTTAAGAAGTTCAGTCTGCTCTGACCCTTCTCGTGAAGTGCAATACTGTGTTGTCAGACCAGTCCAGTTTGTTGTTTATGTGGACCCACAGGCACTTGTAGCTCCACTTCCACGTCCTGTCACTGAATGCTGACTGGTCTCAGAGGCTCCTTGGCATGTCAGAAGTCCACCACCAGTTCTTTTGTGTTGCTGATGTTGAGTTGCAGGTTGTTGTCCCTGCACCACAAGATGAAGTCCTCCACGACTTTCCTGTACTGTGACTCTCCTCCATTATTAATGCAGCCTATGATGGATGAGTCATCTGAAAATTTCTGTAGATGGCAAGCACTAGTATTGCACTGGAAATCCATTGTGTAGAGGGGTGAACAGAAAGGGGCACAGGACATTACCCTGAGGTGCTCCAGTATTACAAACCACCATTTCTGACTTGCAGTCCCTGAGCCTGACAAACCGTTTCCTTGTTGGTCTGGTTGTCCATGATCCAGGAGACTGAGAGGACATCAAGATTCAAAGCCTTTAATGTGTTTTGGTAATATGTTCCTTTATGTATTTTATCATTCATGCTAATAAGACTGTTGTGAAGCCCGGGGACGTACAGCTGCCCTAACCCTGACACAGACAGGCAGAGAGATGTGTTTTTGCACCCAGCACACAGCTTCTTTACATTTTTGCAGACAGTGCACAAATCACCACACAGTACCATACGGTTCCTTCTTGCCACCAGTTCATCTGCCTCCACACCTTCTCAGGCTTTTTCCTCCTCCTCCCGACTCTGGCCATTGAGTGGTGGTGACTGACTCCCTTTATTGGGCACCTGGAAGGACTCCAGGTGCCCAACAAGCTTCTTCCAGGTGTGGAGGAAGTGTGGCCAGATAAGGCCCTGGAAATGTCCATGCACCCTGTGGCAGTGGCCACAGGCCTCAACAGGATTGAGCTCCCATGCTCATGACCCGTGACCCTGCTGGAAACCAAGGGGGCTGTCCTCTGTCGGCCCTGGGGAGAAACGTTCTTAAAAATCCAGTCTCCCTGGGTCCTTCCATGGTCAGGGCATCCTGGCCGGCTAAGGACTCCGGTCATCCTCCATACTATTTTGAGTATGACCTCAGTTTTTGCAATTACAATTTTATCCCTTAAATTGTCCGTACTACGATTTTTTGCCATTCTTAAATGACACCAATGTCTTCAGTAGGTGGCAGCAGTGGACAGTTCTTCTGTCTCATAGATTCAGCATTCTGGGTTCAAATTCTACATCTGGTTGTTGTCTTTGTGGAGTCTGCATGCTATCCTGAGATCTGTGTCATTTACTCCCAGAAGACATGTAGGTCAGGTTCTTAAATGGCCAAAATTATGTCTGCACAAATCGGCCAATTAATATAATTTTTTTGTTGCCTTGTATCTAATGCCATCTTAAAAATATTGGGAAATTAAGGCACTTTCTAAATAAGTGGGATTTTGAGAAATTAATTCATGCATTTATTTCTAGTAGGATTGACTACTGCAATGCGGTGTTTACTGGATGTTCAAATTTTTCTTTATACAGACTCCAGTTAATCCAAAATGCGGCTGCAAGAATTATTACAAGAACAAGAAAATACGAACACATAACTCCAGTTCTTAAATCCTTACACTGGCTTCCAGTTAAGTTTAGGGCAGATTTCAAAATCCTCCTTTTAACATATAAAGCATTAAATGGCCAAGGTCCAGCTTACTCGTCTGAACTTATCATGACTTACAAACGTGAGTGCACATTAAGATCTCAAGATGCCGGTCTGCTTATAATTCCAAGGATTTATAAAATAACAGCGGGAAGTCGAGCTTGTAGTTACAGGGCCCCTAAACTGTGAAATGGTTTGCCTGCTACTATAAGAGATGCCCCTTCGTTCTCAGCTTTTAAATCCTGGCTGAAGACTCACTACTTCAGTTTAGCATATCCTGACTAGAGCTGCTGATTAAATGTACAGACTTCATCTCTGTTGTTAGTCATTAGCACTAAAACATAAGTAACATGATAGTTATAACTGAATACTAACCCTCACCTATTCTGTTTCTGTTCTCGGTACTCAAATGTGGCAATTGGTGCCACGGTCCACCTGCCAAGTTGTTTGCCTGCCTAAGGTAAAGTCATCCCTAATGGAGGATCACAGGAATCATGGGAAAGAGGGGTCCTTTCATCGGATTGGCTGGCCCAGCACTGTTTAAGCCGTGGAATGGCCAAATGGGGGAGGCAGCTTGATGGATGAGGTCTCCAGGACTCTAAAAATATCCAAATCTTATTATGTGATATCATCTACTGTTAAATTCTGCTCCGTACTTCTAAAATTTGTATTATTATGCTGTATTAAGGATTTGTTCTGTTCTGTGTATTGTATTGTATTGACCCGTTTCTTTTGACACCCACTGTACGCCCAACCTACCTGGAAAGGGGTCTCTCTTTGAACTGCCTTTTCCAAGGTTTCTTCCATTTTTCCCTACAAGGTTTTTTTGGGAGTTTTTCCTTGTCTTCTCAGAGAGTCAAGGCTGCGGGGCTGTCAAGAGGAAGGGCCTGTTAATGCCCATTGAGGTACTCCCTGTGTGATTTTGGGCTATACAAAAATAAACTGTATTGTATTGTATTGTTTGCTTCCCAGGTCCTCCCTGCATGGAGTTTGCATGTTCTCCCAGTGTCTGCGTGGGTTTCCTCCAGGTGCTCCGGTTTCCTCCCAAAGACATGCAGGTTAGGTGCGCTGGCGATCCTAAATTGTCCCTAGTGTGTGCTTAGGGGGTGTGTGTGTGCCTTGCGGTGGGCTGGCGCCTTGCCTGGGGTTTGTTTCCTGCCTTGCGCACTGTGTTGGCTGGGATTGGCTCCAGCAGACCCCCGTGACCCTGTAGTTAGGATATAGCAGGTTGGATAATGGATGGATGTATTGTAAAAATGCTGCTAGAATGGGCTCCTAACCTCTGCAAGCCTGAATGTAATAAAGCAGGTTTGAAAATGCTATGCTATGTAATTTTTTGTGTCGATAGATGCTGTCAGACTTAACTCATTTATTCCTGTTTAATTGGTTTAACAGAGCACTGGTCTTCAGGACACCTCTAAAACTGGCCATAACCGTAGCCAGTAGAAGATTCTGCTGCAAGTCCTTTGAACTGCTTTGCGAGCAACATTACAGCAAACATCACATCAGCATAACTACGTCCCTGACATTCCTGAGCTCTCTTTTACTTTCACCAACATACAATTAGAAAACGCCAGCAACAGCCACTTAGGCAAAGGCAGAGAACAAGACTAATTACAAGGTAAGCAGCAGACACCTTTATTGTGGTGGACATGAAATCATACTGCCAAGCCTGGTTTCAGCCCGAGTGCTTTTCTTCCACAAAACTCCTGGCATGATAATGGGACTGCATACCTGTATAATTTTCACTAGATGAGGAGAGTGTCATCGATGTTTGTTTACAACCTGCTTTCCCCTAATACTGCATCACTGCGCCACTGCAGAACCTGACACATACATGGCAGGTCACAATGTCCAGACGGCAGGTCATTATTCTTTGAGCAATACTACTGTCACACCCTTTTTGGGAATCCAAATGATATTAAGAAATGTGTTGGCAAGCATGAAGTCACCATCGTATCATTTTTTTTAGGAGGCTACGATTCCCGGTGAATAAAAAATAACTGTGCCACATTCTTTAAGAATTCTTCATATAAAGCTGAAGTAAGTTTTTATCAAATAGGAAGTCTATTCAAAGTGCAGTACACTTACAATAAAAACTGCCACAAAGTTTTTCGCCACAAATAGTCATTTTGTTTTTCACAAGTATATTCAGCTTTTGATTATGACATGTTTCCATTCAACATATTTGCACATGTTCTTGATACCTGCGCTTAGGGCACCAAATAACGCAGGGGTCCCCAACTCCAGTCCTGGAGGGCCACAGTGGCTGCAAGTTTTCATTCTAACCCTTTTCTTAATTAGTGACCTGTTTTTGCTGTGGATTAACATTTTTTGTCTTAGTTTTAATTAGCTTGACACAAACCCCTTAGCCCAGGGGTCTCAAACTCCAGTCCTGGAAGGCCACAGTGGCTGCAGGTTTTCATTGTAACCCTTTTCTTAATTAGTGACCTGTTTGTACTCCTAATGAACTTTTTTTTTTAAATTAATTTTATTTGACTTGCTCTTGAAGACTCAGGTCCCTTAATTTTTTCTTTTTCCTAAATTAGCAGCCAAACAATAATGAGACACAAAATGAACCAAAACAGGACCAGTAAACTGTGTCCATCATACAATATCTGAAAATAAAGAAAGGTGAAGGTCTCAGGAATGTTTATCCACTCAGGTCCACAAAACATTTTAACAGTACTCTTAGAAAAAAGAAAATCACCAGTTTCAGAAATGTCTGCTAGTGCACAATGAGAGCAGCAACAAGCCATGGAATTAAAGAACGGGTTTAATGACTGACAAGACTCGGTGCCTGATTAAGCAACTGGTTGGAATGAAACTGGTTGGAGGCCCTGACTTACTTGGTCTTCTGTTGGTTCACTCACTTTACATTTCATTTCTATTTGGATGCTATTTAAGGAAAAATATGAAGCAATTCAGAGGAATGATTGAGAAATCTTAAAAACAAGTCAATTAAAATTTATTCAAAAGAAGTTAATTAGCAGCAAAAACAGGTCACTGATTAAGAAAAGGGTTAGAATGAAAACATGCAGCCATGGTGGTCCTCCAGGACTGAATTTGGGGACCCCTGAAATGAAGGCTCTTTGTGTGCCTCTAATTTAAAGACGGGAGCTTCTGTTTCACACTCCTGGATGTGTCATGTGGCCGCACTATCAGCCAATGAAGGTCTGCAGCATTGTGATTGCATATGTATGAGGCTGATTAGCATGGTCCATATCTGGTTATTTCAGGATGACAACTAGGCAAGGCCTGAGACGCAGTCACAAGCGCCCATTTACAAGATGATTGTGATTTACTGTATAAAGGCTAAATTATGTAGAAAAGTGCATATACCAAAAATAAAAAAAAAATGTTTTTTGGTGTATTTTCACACCTGAAGTTGTACAAAGTATTATAAATGAAGCCCCTTTTACTAATGGAGCGTGCACAGCTGTGTGCTCCCGCTTTCAGTTCTCTATTTCTGTATTTTGTATGAATGGCATTGTGCCTTATGATGATGTGCTCTAGTAATTCTTTTGTAAAAATGAAAGATAGATGGATTGATTTGTGAAAACATTAACATTTTAACACTGCTATAAAATCTAGACCTTTATGATAGTCTTTAGTTTTTCATTTTTCAGACTGGTTTTCAGCGCTACAATAAAATGCATGTTCTCCTAAACATCAGTGCATGTTTTCCCTTTTTCCTGCATTTCACATTCACACCCCATACTCTATTAAACAGCTCTTCAATGATGTATATCACAACTATTTTTTCTGTTTATTCTCAGCTTAGTCATTAACAAGAAAAAAGAACATATAACATGAGAGAAAAACACTCACGTCGGTTTGGGAAAACACCAGTTCATTATGAAGTGTAGTCAGGGAAAAGGCACCTTGGATTGAGAGACTTCATCGATCGCGCTGCTCTTACAGGGAGATCCCTTTGAAATGTAATTGATCTGTCCTAACAAATTGGTTACAGTACATTCTCTTCTGAGCATCGACAGCATTCTCCGTCTCTCGGGATTCCCTTTTACGAGACGTACAGGGGCCATAGCTAGTAATCCAAGGGAAAAATGCAGACAGAACAGAGACTTCCACTTAATAGCTCCATGCCTGTTCAAGTCCCACTTAAAAGGTTTTCCCATAACTGAGGCCTTGTAATGACGATCATAACAGTACATGATGGCTGACTGAAATGTTTTGAGCTGCTTGCAGTGCACTGCACTGTACTGTAGGCACCATGGCATCATGATATTGGGGAGTGGAGTCGAATCAAACTGGTGAGAATGTTTTGGTTTGTTCAACTTTATGACAGTGCGAACAGTTTTCATTTATTACTTTACAAAGAATTACACCCGCTTCAATTGTCATTTTGACAACTTGTTTCAGAGACATTTTCAAAACTGATTTATTTAGCATGTTTGGGACTAACTTGTGTTGTCTTTAATAATTATTTAGCGAGGAGACAAGGCAAGATGATCATGTGTGTATATATAGTGTGGTAAATAATCAAGCCTTGACACACAAAGAGGTTTGGGGCAGCCTTCCCAAAAGGTTGAGAAAATGGTCTTTACATACAAGAGTCCAAAACAGAACTGCCCAGGGTTAGTAAACATGACGGCTATACAGTGGAACGGCAGGAAGAGGAGGAGGGATCTTGGGACCGAAATCGGAAGTGAGGTCATCGGGTTGCGACTTCTTGGAATAATTCTTTATAATTCTTTGCATTTATACTGTATAGTGCTTTTCTCACTACTCAAAGCGCTCAGGTTAAGCAGGTTAAGGGCCATGCTCAAGGGCCCAACAGAGCAGAGTCCCTATTGGCATTTACGAGACTCTGCTCAGTTTGGGCCCTTGAGCAAGAAGGTGGAAGGTGGAACTAGAAGTGATGTCTTCTGGGGTGGAACCAGGCGGAGAAACAATTAACGCACTCTGCCTCCCCCTAGTCTGACCAGGAATTACCTTCTGTGAATGAGAAATAAGAGACAGAAACCAGCGTTAAGAGTTGGGGAACCATCCCTGTATAGTGTACAGAAGAACAAGAAGTTAGCGCTGCAGTAACAGTCGCAAGCATAACTAAAGTCACACTAGAGACAAAGAACAGTTGTCCAGGGGAAGGATTTATATGTTGGAACCGGAAATGTAACACCTGTAGGGACAATGAGACTGACGGACTGAGATTCGGATAATGGTGACGTCATCAGAGGGAGCCAGGAGTGATGACATCAGCAGGGAGTTGGACTTGACGTCATCGTGGATGGACGGTGGGTTGATGCGGAAGTGTACGTTTGCTGTTGTCTTTGGTTTGTCGGGTCTTCTTGTTTCCTGCCGAGGAAAGGAGAAAGGCATTAATGCGCTGTCCCGTAACCCTGTCCTGTGTTTTTCCGCCCTCCGTTGAGCCCGCAGGCTGCCACCTACTCGCTCATGCGTAACACTTCTTTTGAGCCCTTTAGCTGCCTCCAATGCGCATGTGTGTGACAATCGTCAGCAGGCATCTTGGGGGTCCTAATCAGAAATGATTTGGGTTGCTAGACATCTGGTCCTCCGTGTCGTCTGTCTGGAAGGCAAAGCTAAAAACTTGTGAAAAGTCCATCGTTTGCATGTTTATAGTGCTGGTTATTATTTCATGACCATTTTTAATTTAATCTTTGTCTTTACACAATATACAATCATGTAGTCCCTAAATTGTGTGCTTATTTATTTCTTTTTATACCAGCTATATTTTCCAGGTGCCTCTAGTCTATTATCTGGGTATAGTTACAATGTATTTCTGGTCAAAATGGTGATTTTTATTTCCGGTTACCACAAGCAGTGTCTGTTGTTATTAATTTTGTTACCCTTTAATGAATATGGCTTCTTCTAATAAGAGAAAGTCTAATTCTCATACAGTATGAAAACTACATATCCTTGCTTTGCTGAGGGATGCAACAAGAACAAAGCAAAGTGTGCAATGTGCCACAGTTACTAATCTGCTGCCAACAAGGAGCTACCAACTTGCTTATGTTATTGGTACTGGAGATCTGCTGCAGAGAGTTGGCTTTCAGAAATACTGTGTGCGATCAAGTAGGTGCTTAAGTAAATACTTTACGGCATTATGATTAAAAGCCTTATTTAGTTTTGTAAGCAGTTTTTTTATGTGACTTAGTTTCTTGGCTACTTAGGAGACCCCCTGAGTGAAACTTTCAATGCGTCTTCCTTTGTCCTCCTTTCCAGCTTTCTGTGTCCTCCTCTGGCTACTCGGGCATCTGTCAATCTTAGGGTTAACAGTAGTGGGACTCCTGTGATAACAGCCTTTCCTTTTTCACCTTTAGAGGAGATTAAGAAAACCAGGATGAAACACGCTGTCATTTCTGGCTCATCATTGGAAGCCCCATCCCTCCTGCTACTTCCACTTTGTTGAAGATGATGCAGGCCAAAAGTTGGCGTTCATTATTGAACTGGCATCCACAGTACCAGAGCCGTATACTTGGAAGCTCAAAACGTGGGCTGACAAAGCCATTATTCTGACCAGTGTAAAAGACTCAGGATGAGACAGCAAAAAGGTTTGGGGTTTTCCAGCCCCTTATATTGTTTACAATCCAGTATTATGAAAAAAACTCAGGTCAACAGACAAACAAAACACTTCATCTGCACGACGCCATACTAGGCGTCGGCGGCCATTTTATAAGGGAGGAGCCGGAAGTGGAGGAATGCTGGGAAAGAGGCGTGAGGGATGACGAGACTGCTGACGTCAGGGAAGATGGCGGAGGAAGGGCGGAAGTGGACGTACTGAGGTAAGGGTCCTTATGGCGGAGCGTCTTTGGTTCTGGAAAACAAAGAAAAAAGGTTAGTACCCCACCACTCCCCGCCGGCGAACATCTTTTGATGTGGTTTAAGGTCCATCCGCGGCTTCCTACTCGTGCATGCGTGACATCAGATTGTTGATTTGTCATGAATTACATGAATTCACTATTAAATTGGGCTCTGCCATGGACCCCAATACATCATCTGTGTCACCTTGTTTTGTTTATATGGTGTCACACATGCACAACAGGGAATCATCTTCAGGACTTGACTGAGGTAAGAGATACCACTTAGGGATGAGAGCTGTCACTAACAGTATCTCTTCTCTTTCCACAACAACTCAGAGAAGACACTCAGTCAGTACACCCAACCCCAACCATGATGCCCACAGCATGCCCTACCCCTTCAACCTGTGACCCTATAAAAAGAAATGGCACTTGAATTCACAACCAGGATTCAATAATGCACAACCTCCCGTGAAAGATCCAAGAACTAAAGGCAAGTGCAGAGAACTCTCTGGGTTGATTTTGTAGTCATTGTCTCTTTTATTGTCTTAAGCCTTGAAGGATGAGTAGGGCAGCAACCCTCCAAGAGGTTTGGTGGAAACACTCAGTGTGGAAGCTGGCAGCATTAATTATGGAAAGACCTTTAGCCTCCAGTGGAAACATGAGCTGGGGGATGCCATCACCTCGGTTACTTAAGTGGTAAATTCAGAGCCAGGACAGATGGCACAGAACTCCCACAACATAGTCATCCAGCCAGGAGTCATAGTTGGCATACCGTAGATCCCGGAATACAAGCCGAGAATTTCGTCCTAGATTTTTGGCTTGGAGTTTGGGGTTCGGTTTATACAACGAGTATCATTTCAGATTCCAGATTTCCAGCGCAATGCCGGTTTTGCCAATGAATACGGAAGTAAATAATGACGAAACCACAGAGCCATCTTTCAGATGAAGAAGTAACTTTGCATGCCGGTACTTTAAATTAAATAAAGAATTTATTCAAAAAAGTGTTTTAGTTGTTGATTTTATTAATAAAATTTATAATAAATTATCGGGAAGTTTAAAATAAAATTTATTTTGATTCACGATCCACATCTTGCGTTACGAAACGGATGCGGTCACGTGTATCCGCTTGCGCGATTGTAAACAAACAACCGAGAGCGTTAGTAGCGTCAGTCGGAGCCCAGATACATGTGTTTGTGGATGTAATTTCGAAACGAAGACATTGTGTGGAAATATCTCCTCCTCCTCCTCCCTTCCTGCAGCCCAAAGATGTCAAATTAAATGGTGAGTACAGTATGAAATTGTTTCTAGAATAGAATGTCTTTTACTGTCACTATACGCATCTACAATGAGATTAAAAGCAGCTCCTTCAGTGCAGAAAAATGTTCTGTATAGGGCTTGTATGGTTGTTTTTTAGCCTTAGCATAACGCCGTATCTGCGGCCCCGCTTCTGCTTTCTTTCCCTCCTCCGTCTGTGTCGTCTCCTAGACCCGACAACAAACCACGGAGAGCCCGCTGGTCTCGCTATGTTGTCTGGGATGTTGTGCGTGTGATGAAAAACACTCAAAACAGATGTCTGGCTCTGGACACCGGACACCGATGTCTATAAGGTTCTGAATGGTGTAGCGGATGTTCGCCAAACCGATCGTGCACAAACAAGGACAAAAAAAAAGTACAAAAACAACAAAAAAGTGCACTGAAAAGGAGTGCCCTGAGCCGCTGCGCGCCGCCATGCTCCTAGCCTAATCGAAGTAGGCTAGGCACTTTTTATAACTTTTTGGTTAGTACATTAGAAAAAATATTGGTGTTTTTTATTATGAAAAGGTTAAGTAAGTGTTGTAGTGGGAGGTTTGGAACGCATTATGGGTTAGCCTTTGCGAACGAATTAAGTTCGTAAGTCAAGGGTCCACTGTATTGCGTATTTAAGTTAATCAAATTTATAACAAGTCTCCGGAAATCCACCCGCCGATGTACCGTATTTGCGTATATAGTTTCAACACAAAGGTTCCAATTTACCAAACTTCTCTGCAATCACTTCCTAGTTTCCATCAAAAATGCCGGAAGTCTCAAATTCTCGCCGATAAACATTATAAATATACCCGAAGAGACACTTTTAAGGAAATTTAGAAAATTTTGCTTGGAGAAGGGGGTCGGCTTAAATACCTGTCATCGGCAAATACATGTAATTTAGTCGGTAGAGAAGGGGATCGGCTAATATACCGGGTCGGCTTGTATTCCGGGATCTATGGTAGTTACCTCCCAGAGGTAAAAAGGCAAGCTGGAAATAAAGAGGATGTTGGACTTTGGAGTTATTGAGGAGAGCAGCATCCCCTGGTGTGGCCCCATCATTCTCGTTCCCAAGACCTAAGGGAGTTGGTGCTTTTGCAATGACTTTTGTCACGTAAACCAGGTCTCCTGGTTTGACACCTATCCCAAAATGAGGGTGCACTATCTCCTGGAGTGCCTGGAAAGCGACCAGTTCCTGTCCACTCTCGACTTAATGAGGGGCTAGTGGCAGATCCCCCTGACAGACATGGTGAAGGAAAAGACTACCTTTTGGGCTACACAGGGTCTTGGCCACATTTCCACATCTGGTAGACAGACCACTCAGGCCCCATAACGCCTACTTGGATGACATAGTTGTATATTTCAGCCCCTGGAAGGAGCATGTACTCTGCACCATCCACAACACTGGCCTGCGGTCAACCCTAAAAAGTGTTTTATCGGGCTTTCTGAGGCTAAATATTTGGGGTACAAATGTTCCAAAGTTTTCCAAAGTTGATGCCATTTGTGACTGGCTCCATGTGCAAACTGAAATTTTTGTCCAAAGGATTCAGCCTTTTCCGGGGTGTACACACCGATCTCTGTCTGAATGCCATCTTCTGTCACCTCCAAGTGAGGTCCCACAGTGCCCAAGCTCTCCTAAATCCTGCTGAAGTTAGAAGTAGTTTCCTAAATTAAGATAACTGATAAACCGCATTTACTCTCACTCTTAAGAGAAGGACCAAATTTATGTCATTCTGAGACTTTTGATCCAATTAGGGTCATTTTACCTTTCTGAGATGTTTGATAAATTTGGGTGCTGTTCTCATTTCTGGCATCCAGCCAGTTAATAACACCAATTGGGGGGGAAATCATTTTCCTTACTCTCTTAACTAAAGTTTTCACTTTTTGCTATGCTTTGTACCGTGTCCTTGAGCTATGCAAAGTGTATTATAAAACATGTATTTTAACTCTTTTAGGGCAGATGTCAATGTCTGTCAACATGTAGCCCTCAGGGCAGATGTGGACAGAGGGCAAAAAAAAGCTGTAAATGTCAAAAATCTCACTGTTATATTATAGGTAGACCCCCTTTGCTAGGAGGACCGTTAGACTCTTTGACTTGACGTCAAATCCCTGTGTGTGCGTAAGTAGCATAAACAAAGTCCAGAATGGCATCGACATCGGGCGAGAGAGTGAAGCGAATGCACAAAGCAAAATACTCTGTGTGTATTATTTATGTATTTATTTGAGTATTATTGCTGAATCGTACTCTGACTTATCAAGCTCCGATTTTGATGGAAGTGATCTGAAGATCGAAAACACATTAGCCTGGTGAATTTCTATCGGTCAGCTATTCCAGATTTTAGGTGCATAACAGCAGAAGACCGCCTCACCATTTCTTTTAGGTTTAGCTCATGGAATACTAAATAGACACTCATTTGAAGAAATGAAAATACCGTGGAGATAGGTGGCACAGTGGTAATGCTGGTGCTTTGCAGTAAGGAGATTGTGGGTTCGCTTCCTGGGTCTTCCCTGTGTGGAGAGCGCTTTGAGTAGTGAGAAAAGCGCTATATAAATGTAAGGAATTATTATTATATTTGTTCACTCTATGCTTACACAATTCCTGTTACATTCATTTCTATAAAAGTGACCTTTTTTCCTTTACGTTCACAGCTAACTTACCTCAAGCAGCAGAAGAAGTGAGCGGCTAGACTAGGAGCTTACATGAGCTTGTACAGGGGGATCCACAGTGGCTGTCAGAAAGAGTAAAAGTTAAAGTGACCTCTGACAAGGTAAACTTGAATAATTAAGCTAATCCGTAATTGAAGTCACACGTAATGTTTCCCTGTTTTAAGATCGAGGAGTTTGCACATTCGTCAATGCTTTCCAGTGGGAGATTTTGAAACTTCAAAACTTTGTACAGCACTCTCTATTTGAGATATCTCAACATTTTGGAATGTGCATATCCTCAGCTTCATTTGCAGGAATTAAAATGCAGGAAAGGGTTTCTGCTTGGTAATCGCAAGGTGAGCAATGTGCAGAATGGAACGCTTGGGTACGTGTTAATAATAACCCATTAGTTTAACATGGCTTTCTCATAACTTCATCTTAGTTTAATCCTGATGCTCTGTATATTCAATTAAGTATCATTACTTATTATTCATGGAGGCTCCAAAATCCATACTAATCCCTACTTTCTCTACTGTTCTTTTTCTGGTTTTCTATGATGGTGATCTGCACCACCACCACCTGATCAAAGCACCGTGATGTCCCTACATTGATGGATTAAAGGCCAGAAGTCAACATGACCATCATCATCAAGTTCTTCCATGTGAACCCTGAATACCATGAGAACTGATTGAGGTCCTTTATGTTAGGTAGAATGCCTAGAGGGGGCTGGGTGGTCTCATGGCCTCAGGACCCCTGCAGATTTTATTTTTTTTCTCCAGCTGTCTGGAGTTTTTTTTTTTTTTTGTTTTTTTTTTCTGTCCTCCCTGGCCATTGGACCTTACTTTTATTCTATGTTAATTAGTGTTCCCCAATTTTAATTCTTATTTATTTTATCTTCTTTTCTCTTTCTTCATAATGTAAAGCACTTTGAGCTCCATCATTTGTATGAAAATGTGCTACAGAAATAAATGTTGTTGTTGTTCATTTCTCTGAGAACACCTTCATGGCTTCATTATTTACAGTTTAGGACGTGATCATTTAGCATTTCTCTTACATCAAAAAGTCAAGCAAAATGACACCTTTTATTGGCTAACTAAAAAGATTACAATATACAAAAATTTTGACACAACTCAGGCCCCTTCTTCAGGAAAGATGTAATACAGAAACTGGACTCCCCTGTGTTTATATAGACACTAGGACAGAGGCAGCATTGGAAAACCTTTAAGTGGGTCGCCTTCAATGTAAAAAATTAACCTTGTGGAACCTGGCCCGGACACAGACAGGCAGATATCGTGTTAAGCACCACAACACACGTTTATTTACAATATTCTATATACAAGTGCACACACAATCCCAAAACTCCCCCAAAGTCTTGGCCTCAACAATGCCTTTTCCTTCTTCAGGCCGCCTCCTTTCCTCCACTCCTCGAGCTCCGTCTTTCTCCGCTCCCAACTCAAGCCATCGAATGGTTGGAGGCGGCCCCTTTTATACACACCCGGATGAGCTCCAGGTGCCTCCTGATTAGCTTCCGTCGGCACTCCCAAGTGTGGCGGAAGTACCGGCTTCACACCCGGAAGCACTCCGGGTGTCCCTGGCCTTCTTTCCCCCAGCACTTCCGGGTGTGGCGGAAGTGCTGAGGGCCAGGGCTCCTCAGGCATTGGGGCGCCCCCGGTGGTGACCACGGGCACCTATAGGGTTGAGCTTCAAAGCTCTGTTCCCGTGGTCCCCAAAGCCACCAGGGCAGTCGCCCCTTCGTGGTCTAGAGGAGGCATAAGCCCTCCTCCAGTCCTCCTTGGCGTCCTGGCTGGCAACCACCCCCCAGTCACTCGCCACAACCTATTTCTTTAGTCTAAGATTCATTTAGCTGTTCAATTTTAGAAGGAAAGGAGAACAATGTATAGTCAAGATCTTGTGATAAGATAACTGTCCAACATGGTCCTCCTCCCTTCCATTCTCCCTCCTACCTTTTTCTCTCTTTTCTCTGAACTCTGTCAAAAACCTCTGCATTCCATCCACTCGCAAGGTGTCGGCCATCTTCTTGCCTACAACATGCACCAAAACGTCTCTCCTCCCTCCTTCCTCAGACACAAAAATGAGAACAATGCAAGTTGAACACTTCGGAACAAGGGCTGGTATCCGTCAATCATTTTGACATAGGCGGGAACACATTTGGGACAGCCAATCGTGTTCATCCCCTTTAAACTTTTTATTCTTGAAACCTTTCCATGCTATACCTTCATGGTGCTTTGATTATAAAACATTATTTTGTAGCATGCATTTTTATAATGTTCTCGTAGAAGATTTACAGTGTAAAATGATAACATTTACTCCGTTGACATTTATAGCATCGACCATTTTCCTTTTCCTGTCATTTAAAATTGGAGCATTAAATTGAACATTTTAGAGTGGTGATGGATGTTTTTCTCATATTTCAACATAAAAAAAACAAAACTATTCCCATATTTAATTTTAAAAACCAGGAGTGTGCTCCTCTCGACTTTCTTGTATACTGAGTGTCGGGTGGCCAAACACGCGTTCAAGCAAAGCCGGAATAAATCAAAAAGGTTTGGGAGACCAGCCGGGTAGTCCCTTTTAATTGTTTCAAATTTCTCAAACTTAAACAGGTGCTGTCTTGTAACACTCAACATAAGGCAAGTGAGAACAAAATTAAAACTACTATAGTGCTTGATAACAGCAAACAACAAAAAGTTTTCCAGGAGCTTTCACTCTCCAGAACTGGTCTCATCAAGATAAGACAACTTAGTGGAGGCACCCGGTCTTTTTATAATGGATGGACTGGAAGGGGTGGAGCTAATTTTCTTCACTGGGAGGTTTCTGGGAGTTGTGAGGAAAAAGGGAACAAGTTTAGTGACAGCGCCCCCTCTCGCCCTGGTGGGTTACCATTTACCTTGAATGAGCCTTCAAGGAGATCCTCAGACGCACACGCGTGACATGAGATAGAGGAAAAGGTCATCAGAACCACTTCCAGTTGCGCAATATTTCTCAAATATCATACTGTATATCTTTGTTTCTTATCATAACTAATTGATAATATCGATACACAATCATTTATCTTTATCTATAATCAAACTTTACATTAAAATGATATTTTCGCACTTAGTGAGGTGGAATTTTTTCATGATTACATATGCATTGCCTACATTACGTGCAAAGTAAAAAGAGTTATAGTCACCTAAAAACAGAAAAAGTGTTAGTATTATATAATATTTGTTGCAATAAATTGATATTGGTAAAACTGCATCATTTACCTACATTTAATTATGATAATGATGACAGAAATAAAAAAAAATCATAAAATTAAATGTACTACCAAGAATACGACGATTAATTGTTATCAGAGAGTGACATCCTCAGTAGCAAGAATAACTCATCATGCATTAAAAAATGTAATAATCACTTTGTGGTGTGTCAGTCTCTCTTAATGTATGAACAATCACTCTTGGTCTATCACACATTCTCACCTTTTCATTTCTTGAGTATTTTTGTAATCATGTTTGTGCACATCATGTCATGGAAAATGTGACCTGTAGGTGCCTCAGCTCCAAGGCTTTTAATTAAAACTACAATGCAGATTCAGTTCAGATTTATTGCTATGTGAACAAAGTACAACAAACCTCTTGTTCGCTCCTCGGTCTATCTAAAATAACAATACACAATGTAACAGGCGAAAAGTAGGCACCACCAGGGAAAAAATATGCAAGTGCATGGCCAAACATAACCACTGGAGAAACAAAACTGCCGAAGCAAAAGTAGCATAATTAGCAGATTATGGTGGAATGTCGAGAGGTAACTCCACCCACAATGGCCACTGCTAGCCAAAAACATATCTGGATCACGAGAAAACACCAAGAATCTTTGATAGAATGTGTTATTTCCAATATACTTTTATTGTCACAAGCATGCATTAGAAATGTGGGAAGCATGCTTTCTTAAACCAAAACCTCTTCAAAGTGGATGTATTTGGTACGTTTTAAGACTTTTGGCCACATTGGTACCCTATGAGCTCCATTATAAAACACAAGAGCAGGCTTGTTATTTTTTAAGAGTTATAAAATATGCTTTAATTTAGAACACAGTTTCATGTGGCAAATCTATACATACCCCCAATTGTAAAAAAATAACTTCAACTTGAAAAATACTGATTATCTTTTAATTTTACAATTCAATACAGATATAAACATTAAATAACTGTACATTTCAATAATAAATGCATTGTTGTCCATTTGTCTTCCATCTGCACTCTTTCTTTCAAGTGAGCAAAGTCTGGAGATTTTGCTGTGTGTGCTCCTTTCTTTTATAGTGCGATCGTCGTGGGACAGGTGCACATTACATTACCTCACAACATGTTGTGTCCATACCCGCAAAATGGAGGCATACATTAAAAAATGTTGAGAATGGAGAAAAAGAAGTAAAAAAACAAACAAACAAGATTTTGACTCTTTGTTTTAAGCAAGCAAAGTTTCAACATTTTTCTGTCTGTGCTCTTTTGTTTTATAGTGTTATTATCATTGTACAGGTGTACTTTACATTGCCTGATGTGAAATGAATAGCCTTGACACACGCAAAAAAGATCTGGGGCAGCCACCCATATATTGTCCCTGGCTGCAAAAAATTTTTGATACAGCACTCATGTGCACTGTTTTGAGTTCTCAACTGAACTGACTGGTGGAGGAAAGATGACGGCTTTATAAGTCGAAAAGGCAGAAGTGATGTCATCTGGTCGGAACCGGAAGTGACGTCAGTCTGGGATCCGGAGCCGGAAGTGGCACTAGTCTGGGGACCGGAACCGGGAGTGATGTCAGTCTGAAATCCAGAAGTGGCACCAGTCTGGTATCCGGAGCCGGAAGTGACATCAGTCTGGGATCCGGAGCCGGAAGTGATGTTGAATCAGGCAGGTTTTCCCATTTTTGGCCTGTGGAGATAACAGAGGTAGGTTTAGTGCAACTCTCCACCCCCTGGCAAAGCGGGTATAGACCTCCACTTGGTCCACTCAGCTCACTCCTAGTCGCACGTGTGTGACGCTGACAATGTGTCCTATCCATATCCATAAAATGTAAGCATCCATTAAAAAATATTAAGAATTTAAAAAAGAAACCAAAACAACCAAACAACCATGATGCAGACTCTTTCCATCAAGTGAGCAAAGTTTTGCTGTGAGTGCCGCTTTCTTTTATAGTGCAATAATCGTGGTACATTTGTGTATTATATTGCTTGACAATGTGTCTTATCCATATCCACAAAATGTAAACATCCATTAAAAAATATGAAGAATGGAAAAAATAAATCAAACCAACCAAGATTTGACTTTTTATTCTTCCAAATGAGCAAAGTTTTTCTGTATCTGTCCCTTTGTTTGAAAGTGTGATTATTGTGGTACATTTGTTCACTACATTGTCTGACATAGTGTCTTGTCCATATCTACAAAATGTAAGCATCCATTAAGAATACTGAGAATGGAAAAAAGAAATCAAAACAACCAAGATCCAGACTGTTTCTTGGACATTTTGCTGTGAGTGCTGCCTTCTTTTATAGTGCAATTATCATAGTACAAGTGCACATTACATTGCCTGACAGCATGTTGTCTACATATCCACAGTAAGCGTCCATTAAAAAATATTGAAAATGGAAAAATGAAATAAAAATAACCAAGATCCGGACTGTTTCTTTCAAGTGAGCAAAGTTTCTGTGTGTGCTCCTTTCTTTTATAGTACGATGGTACAGGTGAACTTTACAAAACCAAAAATGAATTAGCCATGTATTCCTGACACTGGAATTGTTGTGGATTATAGCTGTCTACAGTATACTGCTGATTTGGATTGCTCGATACCAACCAGTCCGGCTTCAAGAGGAACCAATCGACTGAGACGGCACTACTGACTGTGGTTGACGAGCTACGACTTACTAGAGCTACCAACATGTCATCAGTCCTGATCCTGCTAGATCTCTCTTCTGCCTATGATATGGTCAACCACAACATCCTTCTTGCCACCCTCTCTAAAACTGACATCTCTAGGATTGTTCTCAGATGGTCTGCGTCCTACAGAGTTCTCAAAGACACATCAGACATGCACAGAAGTGCCCCAAGGATTGGTGCTGGGTCCTCTATTTTTTTCTCTCTACATCACCACACTGGGGTCCGTCATCCAATCCCATGGGTTTTCTTATCAGTGCTATGCCGACGATACACAGCTGTACCTGTCATTCCCTCTGGAGGACAATACAATATTAGCTCAGAGTCTCTTCATATCTTACTGATATCTCAACTTAGATGAAGGACCGCAATCTACAGCTCAACCAGGCAAAAGCAGAGCTTCTTGAGATCCCATCCAGCCAGCTGTTCAACTCCACATCGCTGTACAGTTTGGCTCACTGTTGCCAAAACCTGCCAAGTAAGTATGTAACCTTGTGATTGTGACTGATGAGCAGCTAACTTTTTCTGACCACATTTCTAATGTTTTTTGTTCCTGTAGGTTGATACTGTACAACATCCACAAGATCAGCCCTTATCTGAGAGAGTATGCAGCATAACTTCTGGCCCAGGCTTTGGTGTTGTCACGTCTGGACTACTGCAACACGCTCCTGTGGTATCACATGTGGTCCAGAATGCAGCGGCCCAGCTTGTATCTAACCAGCCGAGACGGGCACATGTCACTCCTCTCTTCAGGTCACTACATTTTCTCCCTGTAGCAGCTAACATTAAGTTCAAATCCCTGATGCTTGCCTAAAGAAGAATCAATGGGTGAGCACCTGAGTATATGGAGGCACTGGTGAAGTGCTGTTTGCCTGTTCAAACACTCAGGTCTGCAAGGTGTGATGAAATATATGACTCCAACACAACAAAAAAGAGTTGAGGACCATCCCCGTATAATGTCCAAAGGACAATGAAGAAAACAGACTAGAAACTGGGATCAAAATACTGTTTAGCAATTGAAAAAAGTACATGGGAAAGAATGGTGTTTATATACAGGAAAAAATGGCGGACGGAAGAGAGTTGGCAGGAGATGACGTCATGGCTGTCAGACGGAAGTGACGTCACCTTTGGAAGCCAGAAGTGATATCATCAGGGAGTCAGAGGAGGACGTCACGATTGGTCACCATCTTGGGAACCCGGAAGTACTGGAGGTATTTTATATTTCTTGTTTTTGTCTGATGAGACAGAGAGAGAGGCGTTATTACCGTGTATCAACCCCTTGTCTCGTGAAATTTCACTCACTTACGGGCTTGTTCACTGCCTCCTAAGCGCACGTGTGTGACAAGTTTCAATCCAGACTGCTTTCCTGTGTACTTCCTAGTCGGTGGAAGGAGCTGCCCACCTCCATCTGTACTGCTGTCTCCCTCAATGTATTTAAAAAGTGGTCGGAGAACCATCTGTTCTGTGAACATTTGTAGAATTGAAAAGAGAAAAAAAAAACAAAACCTTTGCTTTGCTATATTCCATATTATCAGTTAATTTGTTGTTTAAGTTTAATTGCTTTATTGATTGTAAAATTATTAGTTATTACATCTTTTCACTTGTGACAATCAACTTTTGTTACCTGTCCTATTACACTTGCTGAACAGACAGGCCCAGGCCTAATGTTACACAATTGTTTACCTCTTTTGTAAGTCACTTTGGATAAAATCATCTGCCTTTATAATGTAAATGTAATAACTGTAAATGTAAATAATTTGCCCCTTTTTCAATATCCTTAATGATTCAGAAAGATGCTGACACCATGTACTGAAGCACTTAAAACATTCTAAATTCTTGCAGCTTTCGTTTCCCATAGAACATTTTTCATTCTTTTTAAGCTTTGAAGAATTCTGTCTCGGTTTTTGTTTAGTTATGCAAAACAGCTGTTGTGCTTAACATCCTTAGCAAAATTATAGGATTTCACGAAAATGCCCTTAAATTTGTGTTACAATATTTCATAACTGAAACCACAGAAGTCAAAAAAAAAAAAAGATCTTTTACAAGTGGGACCATGGTGTACATTGCTCTGGGCTGTCTTGCCCGACTTTGGCAGATACGCATTATATTTTGAAAGATTGTTACATTATTGACATATTTTTACAGACTTTTTTCAGTTTTTTTTTTTTTTTTTTTTTTTAATATGGATCATTCAACATGAAGTTTTACTTTGAAATGTATCCTTACTATCCTGAGGCAATGGTCTAAAACAAGCAGTGTATATAATATTATCATATTGTAAAAGAGCACCAAAATGAGTGAGAAAGCCAAAAACACACCACGTAGGACGAGAAGTTGGAGCTCTTGGACAGACAGACATATTTGCTGAAATTAAGCACTCCTACTGTGACAGGGCCACAGAAAATACCTCCAAAACAACAAATACACCCCTAAACACCAGGACAGGTGGTGACGGAGCTCTGCTTGTCCCCTTGCGACATGTGTTTGTGACTGTGCACCTGTCGACCCGTGGCAGCCTTGTTACAACCCCTTCTTCAGCATGTCACATCTCAGGGACTCCTCAGCCGCTCCTCTGCTCTCCTAACTCACTCCAGCTGTGCCAGTTCTCTTCGATTCTCTCATCAGTACTTGAGCTCCTCCATCTAACTCCTGTTATCCATCTGGGATCCTCCTCAGGTAGGCACCTCCTGCCACCAGACATGCCAGACTGCTAGGTTCAGTGCCTAGAAAAGGTTTCTATTCTCTATTTTCTTATTATACAACATTTAATTAGGATTTTTTAACACTGATCAATAGAAAAAGACTCTTTAATAGCCAAGTGAAAACAGAGCAGCAGTCTAAATTAGTTACAAATATAAACTACAAAACCATTGATCACATACAGTAAGTATTGTCTTTCTTCAAGTCAGTCTTTAGTAGGTGCACCTGTGGTAGCAATGGCAGCCTTGAGTCTGTGTGCTCAGGTCTACTAGCTCTCTATCATCCTTGCACATCTGGACTCTGCCATTTTTCCTCACTCTTCTTTGCAAAACTGTTGAAGTTCTGTCAGGACTCATGGTGATCACGAGTGAGCAGTCTTTGTCAAATCCAGCTGCAAATTCTCAGGTGAACTGAGATCAGGACCCCGACTTGGCCACTCCAGGACATTCACATTGCTGTTTCGAAGCTTTGGCTCTTTCTGGTGCAGATTTACCTTGAGAGTTGTTACCTCGCTCTGCACCTGCACTTGGTGAGGCATGCTGTGCAAGAACAAAGTAGTTTGTACTGCTGTATTGGATCTCTGAGGTGGCCATGATAGATTGGCAACCTAACTCTGTGAAGAGCATTACTTGGTTTATCTTTTGTATGTTGTATTAACCCCATTTTGTTGAAACCCATTGCACACTCATCCCAACTGGAAGAGGGTTCTCTCTGAATTGCCTTTCCCAATTTTTTTTTTCATTTTTTTACCCTAAAACATTTTTTTTGGGAGTTTTTTTTCTCGTCTTCTTAGAGAGCCACGACAAAGGAGCTGTCAAAAAACTGGGCCTTTATGGGATCATTGAGGCATTTCTTGTGGACAATAATAAGAAATAAATCGTTGTTGGTGCTGTTGTTTCTTGAAGACTGCATCAGGGTTTCTCCCCAGGATGTTCTTGTGTTTTGCTGCACTTATTTTCCCTTCACAAGCCTTCCACAACTTACTGCAAAGAAGCATTCGCAGAGCTGGATGATACAGCCACCATGCTTCAGATTGGAGATGATGTGTTACTGATATTGTGCAGTGTTGAAACACGGCATTTAGTCTGATGGCCAAAAAGCTCCATTTTGGACTCATCAGACCTTTAGAACCTATTTTATCAAACTTCAGAGTTTCCTGTGCCCCTTCTTTTTTATTTTTATTTGTTTTAACAATTTATTGAATTTATTAAAAGCAAATAATATTCCATTGTGAAGGAAACCCGGGCATCAGCAAGCCCAAACCTCAACATGAACACACAAGCACAGTCCCGGGTTCAAATAAAGGTTGGTTTATTAATCAACTCCTCTCACAATAATAGCAAAAAACAGGTGTTTCTCCTCATAATAATTTTGTCACCACCGCACTGCCCCCCCTCCAGTCAAGTGTTGCTTCTCTACCTCCCAGCTCCGACTCGCCTAGATAAGGGAGTGCAGTGCCTTTCATTACAGACCCGAGAGTACTTCCGGTGCCAGGGCGATTGCCCGATCAAAGTACTTCCAGATCACACGGAAGTCCATCACAGTACAGAGCTTGTTTCCCTGGAGTGTCCTCTTGCGGTACCCCGTGACCCCAGCAGAGCTGCCCTGCCGAACTACATTTACCGGTACACCCTGCTTACTTCCCACTGGGCACAGATAACCAGGGCTGCTGCCATCTAGCAGGGTGGGGGAATAAAAAAACCCCAGCGATATCTTTTCTTTTTAACGGGCTGTCTGTCCACCCTTTCCTTTCCGTCCTTCAAGGTCTGCTCCCTCTCCTGGCCAGGATGCCCGTCCAGCCCATGTGGTATCTACACTATACAAGCAAGTCAAATTTTGCAAAACTGAGTTCAAATCAAATCAACCTCCACTTATGAGAAAGAGTGCTAGTCCAACAGAGTAAAACTTTAATAGTATGAAAAATAAATAAATAAATACATACATACTGTACATACAATTAGAATAAATAAAGGAAGAGAATTCACTTCCTCCATTGAAAAGCTTATTCTAAAATGTTATTAATTAGATTCTGCCAGGTTTTAAAAAGGTTCTGCACAGATCCTCTAAGTGAGAATTAGATTTTTTCCAGTTTCAAATAGTATGTAACATCAGTTACCCACTGACTTAGAATAGGAGAGTTAGGATTCTTCCAGTTGAGCAAGATAAGTCTACGTGCCAATAGTGTAGTAAAGGCAATCACAGGTTGTTTGTCCTTCTCCACTTTAAGCCCCTCTGTGAGCCCACCAAACACACCTGTTAATAGATTAGGAGGGATTGTGACACCAAGGCTGTCTGATTGGCATTTAAAGATTTTGGTCCAGAATGATGTTAATTTGGTGCAGGCCTAAAAAAAAAATAAATATATATAATAATAATAATAATAATAATAAGTTACATTTATTGAGCGCATTTCACAAACCCAAGGTGGCTTTACATACAGAGTATAAAAAAAAAAAAAATACACAGATGACAAAAGTTCGAAGAAGAGGAAAGTTTTCAGTTGAGATTTAAAACTACAAAAAGAGGAGCAATCTTGGAGAGACTGAGGAAGAGAGTTCCAGAGTTGAGGGGCCATAACACTGAAGGACCTGCCCCCCAGGGTGGAGAGTCTGGTGTGTGGGACAGTAAGGAGACCTGAGAGAGCGACAAGGAGTGTAAGGAGCTAGGAGCTGAGTGAGGTAGAGGGGGGGCAAAGGTTATGTAGGGCTTTGAAGGTGAGAAGAAGAATCTTGAATTTAATCCTTGATGGAACAGGTTACCAGTGAAGCTGGGAGAGAACAGGGGAGATGTGAGGAGAACGCTTTGTGTGGGTGAGGACTCTGGCTGCGGAGTTCTGAATGTACCGTAGCTTCTGCATAGATTTTGCAGGGAGGCCAATGACAAGGGAATTACAGCAATCAATACCAGACATTGCGAAACAATGAACCAGAGTTTGAGCATCTTTAAAGGACAGAAATGGATGGAGGCGGGCGATGTTATGGAGATGATAGAATGAAATTTTGGAAAGAGACCTAATGTGTAGCTCAAAGTTAAGTGAAGAGTCAAATAAAACACCAAGGTTTCTGACAACAGGAGCAGGTTTGACAAGTGGACCATCAACAGAAATAGAGAAATTGGATGCCATAGAAAGTTGGGGTTTTGAGCCTACCAGTAACACTTTAGTTTCATTGGCATTAAGTTTGAGAAAGTTATTTTCCATCCATAAACTCAAAAAGATCAGTGATGCAGTCAGTGTGCTGGGCGGTGAATCTGTAGGGGAGTGTATAGTAAGATATAAATGTATATCGTTTGCACAACAGTGGAAGTTAAGGCCATGTCTGTGAATAATCTGACCCAAAGAAAGGATATAATGTAGAAAGAGTAATGGCCCAAGAACTGAACCCTGAGGGACACCACGAGACACAGGTGAGGTGGAGGATTTATATCGGCCGAATGTGAACTGAACCGCAATCTGCAGACCAGAGAAGATCACTGACTACACGGAGAAAAGCTGTCTCAGTGCTGTGCTGCGTATGATAGCCAGACTGAAAAGGCTCATAGAGTGTATTATCTAGTAGAAAAGCATGGAGTTGTGTAGCAACCACAAGTTCCATCACCTTAGCCAAAAAAGGGAGATTAGAGCTAGGCCTGTAACTGGAGAGAAGGGAATGATCCAGTGAGGCTGCAGCTCGATTGCAATGTTCGCAGGTTGGCTCTCGCCCTGGAAACATTTTGAACAATTTTAAATGAGAGAGATGTGCTTGACAGGTGATTTTAAGTTGAATAACTGAATGCTTTGCACATATGGAGCTCGAGTGAATTCTGTGCATGTGAGAGATACCTTTTCCCCTCCTGCTGAGATGTCCTGTGTGTTTTTTCTCTTTGCCACATTTCCATTAAGTTGCAGATGGTGAAGATTCCATGCACAGTTGCTGTCTGCACAGTCTCTCTAATCTAACCTACTGTTGCGTGTAACTCCTTCCGAGTCCTCTGGGGTCTCTTGGTGGCCTCCCTCACTCGTGGACAGCCTGCTCTAGCAGATATATAAGATATTCTGTCCATTTCCTAATGATTGATTCATGGAAAGAGTTTGACATTTAGATTATGTGGATTGGGTGGAGTTTTGCAGACAAACCATAAAATAAATAGCATTTTTAGATTCACAACCAAACTGATATCATAAATTGTTCATAATATAAAGTTACAAGACAAAGTAAATCTCTAAATTTATGAAATTATGAAAAAGTACACTTAATGCTTAAATCACAAAAAAAAAACTTTGCTTTCTTTCAGTGTAATTGTGACAAAATAAGCACTTTCTTTTTTAACAAATTCCAAATGGCATATCCCACAGGTGCATTTGGGGATCTGCGTTAAATGCTTCAAAAGTTGGAGCTTTTTAAATGTTTAATTTACTTCACCAAAGAGATAGATATGTTATTTTTGCATAATAAATGTTTAGTTACAGTGGTGTTTGTGACGTGTGATGAAGGACTGCCGCGTCACTGTTTGTACGGGCAGCACATTCATGTGTAAGAAATGGACACACATGTGCCACCGTTTCAGTGGTTTGTACTGGGTGCTCGAGGATCTGTTGTGGCGGCTGGAGTGCCTGTTGAATGTGTAGATATTGTCACACGTGTGCACATAGGGGGCAGCTTAAGGGCTCTAGTGATTGTAATTCCCCTCCACTCCAGGGGTTGGCGCTGTGTCCCTATGACTTTTCTCTTCATCACTCTGTAGAGAGGAAGATTGTCCATTCACCTGGACCTGCCTCTTCCTACTGGAAGGACTCATTGCCAGAACATCAGCCATCTTGAGGATGGCAAGGAGAGTTGTCTAAGTTACATAAGACATGCACAGGGGTGCCCCAAGGATTGGTGCTGGGTTCTCTACTTTTTTCATGGTATACCACCTTCCTGGGCTCCATCAACCAATCCCATGGGCTCTCTTAGTAGTGCTAAGCTGATGACACATTTTGTTCCCTCCTGAGGAGACAACATGGTATCAGCTAGAGAAGCGTTTCTCAACCTTTAAGTATTTGCAACCCGAGTTTTCATAACAGTTTTAATCGCGCCCTCCCTAACATTTTTTTGAAATGTAGATGCATATTTTATTATACCTACTTAATTTTAATCGACATTTATCTAAATCTATATTTATTGTTCCAGTATCGGAATGTAGTTTAAGTTAATTTGTTTTGGTTTCAACAGATGTTTTTTTCATATTTTTGATTCTTTTTTTTTTTTTCACATCTTCGCGCCCCTCCTAGGGGGGCCCGCCCCACAGGTTGAGTACCACTGAGCTAGAGTCTCCGCCTGTTCTTACTGATATATCAACCTGGAAGGATCACCATTTACAGCTCAACCTGGCAAAACCGAGCTTCTTGTGTCTGTTCAACTACCCATTTCTGTACAGTTTGGCTCACTGTTGATAACATATGCCAAGTCAGTACGCAACCTTAGGTTGGTGACTGATGAGCAGCTATTTCTGACCACATTTCCACCATTTCTTGTTCATGCAGGTACATGCTGTGCAACATCGCTAGAGCAGACCTTATCTGACAGAACATGCAACACAACTACTGGTCCAGACTTTGGTCTGGTCGCGTCTGGATTACTGCAACTCCCTTCTGGCAGGAGTACCCTCATGTCAAGTCAAGTCAAGTTGGGGAGAATGCACTAGTACAGTGCGTTGCCGCTCCCACTATACAGCGAAACAACTCGGGTTCCCGGTTTGCAACCCCCCAGGCAGACACGCAGTCCAGTCCTACCCTCCGGAAATGGCCCTCTATCTGCCGCAGCCAGGTGTTACATGGGCAACCCCTTGGCCTGGTCAGGCCACTCGGGTCCCCAGCAATGAGGATCTTACGAGCAGGATCACCCTTGGGGAGACGCACCACATGGCTGTAGTGCTGTAACTGATGCTCCCTCACAATGTAGGTCATGTGCCTCATTCGGGACTCCATGAGCCACACAAAGTCAAACCAACAGTACCCAAGGATTTTCCGGAGAGACACAGTACCACAACAGTCCAGTCTTTGTCTCAGGTCACTGGATACTGTCCATGTCTCGCAACCATATAGCAAGACAGGAAGCACCAGGACTCTAAAGACTTGGACCTTCGTCCTTTTGCATAGATATCGGGAGCACCACACACACCTTTCCAGCAACCTCATGACCCCCCATGCTCTCCCAATCCATCTACTGACTTCATTGGAAGAGTCACCAGAGACATGAATGTCACTGCCAAGGTAAGTAAACCTCTCAACAAGGTCGACACTCTCTCCACAGACAGACACTCTGCTGATGGCTGTGCCCAAGAAGTTGGGTTTTTATCCAGGACACTCACAAACCCAGACATTCAGACTCCTCACTCAGTCTCTCAAGCGCCCCGATCAGAGCCTCCATTGACTCCACGAAGATCACAGTATTGTCAGCAAAGTCAAGATCCATGAATCTTTCTTCACCAACAGATGCCCCACAGCCACTGGACCCCACGACCTTGCCCAACACTCAGACCATACAAGCATTGAACAGAGTAGGAGCAGAACACACCCCTGACGAACCACAGAATCAACTGGGAAAAACGCAGAGGTCCTGCCTCCACTCTGCACAGCACTCACAGTACCAGTGTACAGGCCAGCCATGATTACCAGCAACCTTGAGGGGATCCTGCGAACCCTCAGGATGTCCCACAGGGCAGCTCGATCAACTGAGTCGAACGCTTTGCGAAAATCGACAAAGGCTTCAAAGAAACTCTGCTGATATTCACGTTTGCGCTCCATGAGAACCCTCAGTGCCAGGATATGGTCGATGGTGGAATTCTTAAGCATAAAACCAGACTGTTCTGGTCGCTGGTAGGTTAGCAAGTGATCACAGATCCTATTGAGGATGACCCTTTTGAGCATGGACTTTACCCGGTGCCGAGAGCAGTGTTATTCCCCTGTAGTTGCTGCAATCCAGGCGATCACCCTTCCCTTTCCAGATCGGGACAAGTCCCGTTTTCCAGTCAGTTGGGATGATGCCAGTCTCCCAAATGGAAGCAAAGATTGCTTGCAATGCCAGGAGGACAGCCTTACCACCAGCCTGGAGAAGTTCACCCCGATACCATAGATCCCTGCAGCCTTTTCCCAAGCTGGTTCACCACCTGTGCAATCTCAGTGAGATTGGGTGGTTCACAGCTAATTGGAGGATCAGCCTCAAGAACCGTGGACCCAGAGATATTCAACGTCCTAGCCGGAGGATCAGCTTTGAACAACTGATCAAAGTAGCCAGCCCAGCGGGTCACAACTGTAGTGTCATCCATAAGGACCTTTCCATTAGCTGCCCTGACTGCGACTCTCCAAGGAACAGATTCAGATGTGTGTAATGCTTCGATTCCTCTGTAAGCAAGACGTGGGTCGCCAGACCACAGATGGTGTGTCACTTGCTCACAGATTCCTCTAACAAACGCCTCTTTATCTGCCCTCAGAGCCCTCGCAGCCATCCTTCTCAGTTCCCGGTACAGACCAGAGTTGCCATTGAGCCGTGCGCTGCGACTCCTCTCGATGATATCCAGGGTGCCATGCGAGATGAAACACCTCCTTCTGAGAACACCGGTAACACCAACACAACCCTCAGCAACCTTCAGGGTCTTGTAATGGAAGGTCTCCCACATCTCATTAGGATTGGCAGTTGTACCCAAATTTGAAAGTTCCTCGCACAAACAGCATGCAAAATTATTAGAAACAGCCTGGTCTTGGAGTCTGGCCAAGTCCAGGCTAATTTTCCTAGTAGGTGGTAACCTGCTGGACCTAAGCTGGATCCTAAGAGTAGCAACAACAAGTCTGTCGTCAGAATTTACAAACTGGGCACTTCCGTAGACCCTGCAGTTTTGCAAGAGCCTCCAGTGTCTGCCCATGAGGATGTGATCGATCTCCTTTATCGCACCCCAACAATGCAGTTCAGGGCACTGTAACCAGGATCCAGCGATTCGCAGCCCCTGACCTTTTGCAAAGCCAAGGAACATGGAACCACTTTCATCATGGTCACCAGACCCTTGGGGACCGAGACAATCCTCATAGCCAGCCCTATCAGTGCCAGTGGTTGCATTGAAGTCACCCATGACTAGAGGAGCATCACCTCATGGGCACCCATCAACCATTGAACGAAGCTGCGAATAAAAACCCTCATGTGCTAGCAGATAATCCAGAATGCAGCAGCCACCCAAGACGGGCACATGTCACTCCTCTCTTCAGGTTGCTACATTGGCTCCTTGTAGCAGCACACATTAAGTTCAAACCCCTGATGCTTGCCTAAAGAGCAGTCTGATAGTCTGTTTATCTTCAATCCTCTGTCTTCCAAAGATCTTCTCCATTCCCCCAACTTCCTCTCCACTTCCTCTTTTCTGGTGCTACACAACACAATGTCTTCAGGAAAAAGGTTGCACCAGGGGGATTTGCCTTTTAACCCATGACTCAGCACATCCATAATCAGATCAAAGAGGTCAGGATGTAAAGAAGATCCCTGGTGCAGACCTCCTCTAACAGATCTTGTCTATTTCCCCAACACTGCTTCTCACTCCCTTTTCCATATCCTAGACACTACTCAATATTTCTCTGGCCCTTCCCTTTCATGCACCTTCAAACCTCTTAACGTGGCACACGTGCGATTAGGAGGAAGCTGAGTGGACCAAGTGGAGGTAACTGCCTGCCAGGCCGGGAGGTGGCAGGGTGTGCTAAACCTACTTCTGTTGTCTCTGCAGGCCAGATACAGGAAAACCTACTAGATGTAACATAAGCACCGTCAGGTTCTGGTGCCAAGAACAACGTCACTTCTGGTTCCGGCCTCAGATGACATCACTTCCGGTTTTGGCTTTTAAAGCTGCCATCATTGAACAACTCAAGTCAGTTCAGTTTTGGAACTCAACCAGAGCGCTTATTTGCTTATTTCAATTCCCTTTTGCAGCCAGGGACAATATACGGGTGGCTGCCCCAAACCTTTCTTGTGTGTTGAGACTGATTCTTTCACACACTCTATTACAAGCCTTTTCCAAATCAGTAAACCTTTCTGTTTTTCTCGATGGTTCTGCCTCAATGCAATGTCTAATCTCAGTTTCTTCAGGATTAGGAAAGCAGAAGATCCAACCATTGGTGCTAATGAAGATCTTCTTTGCCATGAGGTTGCTCTCTGTAAAGAGGCGATGCTGGTCTTTTGGTCACCCACTTTTGACACCACCATAAGAGAGATCAGATTTGCTCTTCTTGTCATCTATGGCCAGTGGTAGGTAGTAATGAGTTACATTTACTCTGTTAAATTTACTTGAGTAACTTTTTTAAAAAGTTGTACTTTTAAGAGTAGTTTTACTGCACCATACTCTTTACTTTTACTTTACAATTGTGAAGAAGAAATGATACTCTTACTCCACTACATTGGGCAACACTTGACTCGTTACTTTTTTTTCCCATTTACACATGAAATACGCTATATTTTTGCCAGAGACAAGCCACCAGTGGATCTACTGCATGACTGTTTCACCAATAGCAACAATAATCACATGACTCTGTTTCACCAATCAGACGTAGCAACAATAATCAAATGACT
>JANRMT010062852.1:25182479-25194456 GCA_026402145.1 Polypterus bichir lapradei | reverse complement strand
CGTAGCAACAATAATCAAATGACTCTGTTTCACCAATCAGACGTAGCCATGCAGTCACACGACCACACACAAACTGTGGCGGCATAGCGGCACTTTGAATACACAATGGGCGGTCGGAAAATCGAGAGTACACCTTATGAGAAGGATTTAGGAGTCATAGTGGACTCTAAGCTATCAACTTCCCGACAGTGTTCAGAAGCCATTAAGAAGGCTAACAGAATGTTAGGATATATAGCACGATGTGTGGAGTACAAGTCACAGGAGGTTATGCTCAACCTTTATAATGCACTGGTGAGGCCTCATCTGGAGTACTGTGTGCAGTTTTGGTCTCCAGGCTACAAAAAGGACATAGCAGCACTAGAAAAGGTCCAGAGAAGAGCGACTAGGCTGATTCCAGGACTACAGGGGTTGAATTATGAGGAAAGATTAAAAGAGCTGAGCCTTTACAGTTTAAGCAAAAGAAGATTAAGAGGTGACATGATTGAAGTGTTTAAAATTATGAAGGGAATTAGTGCAGTGGATCGAGACTTGTATTTTAAAATGAGTTCATCAAGAACACGGGGACACAGTTGGAAACTTGTTAAGGGTAAATTTCGCACAAACATTAGGAAGTTTTTCTTTACACAAAGAACAATAGACACTTGGAATAAGCTACCAAGTAGTGTGGTAGACAGTAAGACGTTAGGGACTTTCAAAACTCGACTTGATGTTTTCTTGGAGGAAACAAGTGGATAGGACTGGCGAGCTTTGTTGGGCTGAATGGCCTGTTCTCGTCTAGAATGTTCTAATGTTCTAATGTTCTAACTCCTCATAGACAGCGAGCAGGGAAAGAAGGAATACAAGAAAAATGGCAGAGGCAACTGTCTCCAATGCTGAAACTGAAGAGGATGAGGATGAACACCCCTGGCCTCATATAAAAAGCATGTTTCACTTACACACAGTGCAAAAGTACAGCTATATAATGTGATGTCTTCTGTGTCTGCCAAAACAAGCGGACATTTCAGCA
Source organism: Polypterus bichir lapradei (assembly GCA_026402145.1). NCBI lineage: Eukaryota > Metazoa > Chordata > Cladistia > Polypteriformes > Polypteridae > Polypterus > Polypterus bichir. Next base: position 25,193,450 of record JANRMT010062852.1, on the reverse strand, counting down.
TACAAACTCAACGTCTAACCTGAGGAAACATGTTGCGGTAAGTTTTGCATGAATTCATTTTTTGCTGTTAGGTGGATGTTAGCTTTGTTGTGAAAAACTGAGATTTGGAACTTTGTGTTATTTGTGCATCTCTATTTTGTAAAGATGTTATTTATTTTTACTCATTTTTTATTTTATAATTTGGAAATAGCAGAATTTGCACATTATTTTATATTTTTGTCTGTCTTATTACAACATTTCTAAAAACGAAATCATTTATTATGATCAAACAGTTACTCAGTACTTGAGTAGTCTTTTCACCAAATACTTTTTTACTTCTACTTGAGTCATCTTTTGGATGACTGCTTTTTCCTTCTACTTGAGTAATGTTAAATTGGAGTAACACTACTCTTACTTGAGTACAATTTTTGGCTACTCTACCCACCGCTGCCTATGGGTCATCTCTCTTCTGTAATCAGTCCTGATCCTTGTGAAGTACAGAAACATGTGTCATAAATGGCTAAACCAAGCAAGCAGATGGTTCTGGGCTGGTGCTTTCAGTTCTCTATAACAGGCTTTCTTGCCACATGTTATAAAATCTCATTTTCTGGCAATAAACATGTGTGAGAATCGCTTATACCGACCTGTTTACAAGCATTCAACCCCACCTTATTATCGGAATTATAACATAACTTTCTCAAAAATGCTTGAATGATAAGATTGTCGTCCAAAACATTCCAAAATAAAAATAAATACAAAAAAAAAAAAAATAGAAACTATTTGATTCGTCATTTAAAGTAAGTTATGCAACATCAAATGCCCAGTGTGCAAAAATAATTGCTCCCTTGGATTCAAAGGCAGGTTTTAACTTTTTTTTAGCAACAATAATCACAACCAAATGCTTCTTGTCATTACTCATCAACCTCTCATGGTGCCGAGGAGGAATTTTGGCTACACTTCAGCAACGGCTCCTTTTAGGTCAAGTCGCAATGTCTAAATGAGGTTTAGGATTGGAATTTGGCTATGGTATTCTGAAACTCTTAATTGCTTTTTTTTTCCTTACACCATACTGATTGTAGGTTTTGACGGGATGTTTTGGATTGTTAAGTGTTTGCATGATCTCACTTCCATTTAAAGGTGGAAGGTCTGACATTTGCTTGAAGAATCATCTGTCAATGGCAAGTCAACAAGACATCCCTCTAAGCCAAAGACGTTAGCACCACTCCTGACCACTGGCATTGGTATGATGGCTTTGTAATAGAATGTAGTGTCAGCTTCAGTCCCGACATGCCATGTTTCACTTTTGACTCATTGTGACAGAAAAACAGTCCTCGAGTCTCACAAACTGTGGTCTGCCCAACAGATAGTCCATTAAGCAGGACAACATAGGCTCATCCACCTAGGAAGCTCTGAGAGTACCCCTTAATAGGGATGACTGGACGGTATCAAATCAGAGAACACTCTGGTGAAGGAAACGATGATGAAGCTAAATGGGTGTGCACATCCAAAGCATGCAGGAGAGGTCATGGTGTGCTATATGAGTCATTTGTGCCAATAAATTCGAGGAGGCATCTCGGCGTGAGGTTTTGATGCTGTGATGAAATGAGAAAATTTCACTGGAAGCTGTTTGAGTGAGAGTGTTAGAAGGCCTAAAAGTAAAAAAAAAAACAGAAATACGTACCAGAGAATAATTGAGGTTTGGGTGTCTGTGGTCATACACGTGCACGTGGCATGAGTTTCTTCTGATTGCAGCGTAACCAACATAAAGACAGACAAGGTAATCGGAACAGGCTGAAGAGGCGAATGCAGGGATTGGAGGACAAAATCCTGTAGTCACATACAACAGGAACATTGACACTGGAGGTCATGGAGTCTTGGGAGCCCTTTTTGAGCTATTGGTTGAAGAGTAGAGGAGTGCACGGTATCTGCTAATAATCCCCTACCATTGAGAGTGATTATAATCGGGTGAGCTGAATATTGATTGAATTTTTATTTGAATTATTTTTCTCTTTGGAACTTACTTTTGTGTCCTTGAGCAGTCCGGTAAAGGAGGAAGGATAAAAGATTTTGAGTCCTCTTTGTGCACTTTATGATTTTTGATTTATGTTATCATTCTTTTAACTCATTCATCGGGAAAAAACTGTTGGAATGAGTTGCATGAACGTGAAATTTCAAGTGTGATATTTTTGACATCATTTTGTTTTAATAAAGATCTGTCTTTGTCTCTCTTGGTCATGTGGAGTGGTGGCTCTGAGGCTAGAGATCCACTCTGTTGGGACCTTTGAGCAGAGCGCAAACCTGCCGTTGCTTTGTCCTGGATATGATATTAATCTGCATCCAGCCCTTCAAGCAGGTCCTCCAGCTTGCAAGGGAACATTTAGGGGTTGGTGGCAGGATTGGCACTCCAGCCACTGTAAAAACCCTTACACTGTTCCAGTGTGGTGCTGAGGTGTCACCTGTTGCACGGCTGCACTTGGATCTCAATCCGGGTGGTTCGTCGTGTGGTGTGTGTGGCAAAGTGCTGTAATCAGCAGATACTCCCAACCTCTCTCATAGTCACCCTTACTTTATCCTCAGTTATGAACTATAAGATGCCCCATGGTAAGACCTGTGCCAGGGAGATGGTTGGGTGACATCACATTTTGTGGTAGCGGTGGGATAAATTAGTGGGGAGGGAAGAACTTCCACATGAAGTAGAGCAAAGTTGAAGACAGATTCTTTATTGGATGTTTCCCAGAGGACAACATGGGATTGGAACTCCAGAATAGTCACAGGGCGTTACTCCAGAGACAGTGCACTCTTGGTAGAAGACAGGTGGCTGTCAGACAGTGTGTCAGTAAAAATGGATACAAGGTTTTGTTGTGGATACCCACCTGAAAGTGTGGCTTGTTAGCAGAGTCGTGCTAAATTTTTTACTTTCTTGTATACGAAGTGTAGGGAAAGTACTTTAATCGTCCAAAGATTTGATGTCGAGATTTTGATAAATCTTGATGTTTTAGACCTCCCTGACTTTCTCATTTATAAAGTGCAGGAAAATTATTATAAACCTCCAAAAATTCCATTTCGAGATTTTGATGAATCTTGAGATTTTAGGCCTCCCCGAGTCCGAAAATACCATTTTTAGAATTATGTCTGTGTCTGTGTGTGTGTGTCTGTAAATGAGTATGCTTTCAGTTAGGTCAACCAAATTTTGCATGCAAGTATTAGGTACAAAGCATAGACGTCTATCAACTTTTTTCCGCTAATGTGGTACTTTACCTTCTGTTCATGCAGCTGCAGTGTTCGATTTATTCTTCACTTTTATAATAATTGTTCAATATATTATTAATTTGATTTGATTTGTTGTTGATGGTTCTTTAATGTACATAATATCTACTCTCTATATATAAAATCCTAAGTCTAAAAGTGGAATGATGTTAATGTGACGTTTTTGTCACGGTTTAAATCGGGCTTATTTTAAAACCTACATATATATGTTTGTTATCATTCTTTTCAGAATTTATCGAAATTTAATGTGATGTTGTTAGATTTTTAGATTCTTATTCCATTTCTTAATTATAAACTAAAAAAATATCAATAACTCACATCACGTGAGACAAGACTTTGTGCCAAAAGATTTAACCACGGAAATAAAAGACAAAGAGTAGATGACAAACACAGCTGCTGTACAGGCTTTTGAATGTTTGAAGCACTGCGCAAGATGCAGATCACCCAGCATGGCAGCAACAGTCCAGAAGCTGATTGTAATTGTATTTGTTTCCAATTGTATCACCATTTAAGAGGGGGTTTCGGAGGAGCAACCACATCTCCTTGGGGTGCGTTTAGTCCCACTGTTCACAACATGAGCAGCAGAGATGCGAAGTGGCTGACGCGTAGCGCAGGCAAGAGGGGGGTCGGCAAGCGAAGCGAGCACGGGGTAAACCCCTAGTAAAAATATAATCATTGTCTTGCAGTTTACTGCTCCAATATCCATCACCATATCTGAGACCACTCTCTTATGCTTTATTTTTGTTCTACTTACACTTACATACAGAACATAGCTTACATTTCTACACAATGTAGGGGTAAGAGTAGTATAAGTATAACTTGCGGCCAAGTACAGGGATATCCTGGACAAAAACCTTCTCCAGAGTGCTAAGGACCTCAGACTGGGCCGAAGGTTTACCATCCAACCTGACAGAACTGGAGAGGATCTGCAAGGAGGAATGGCAGAGGATCCCCAAATCCAGGTGTGAAAAACTTGTTGCATCTTTCCCAAGAAGACTCATGGCTGTATTAGCTCAAAAGGGTGCTTCTACTAAATACTGAGCAAAGGGTCTGAATACTTAGGACCATGTGATATTTCAGTTTTTCTTTTTTAATAAATCTGCAACAATTTCAAAAATTCTTTTTTTGTCTGTCAATATGGGGTGCTGTGTGTACATTAATGAGGGAAAAAATTAATTTAAATGATTTTAGCAAGTGGCTGCAATATAACAAAGAGTGAAAAATTGAAGGGGGTCTAAATACTTTCCATACCCACTGTATTTAGGAAACTAGCCCAGACTTTATCAGGATTTAGGAAAGCTTGACAGAAACAGGCGGACCCTCTCACATGCACTGCTGCTCCTGTCTATTGCAATCTAGGGCACCAAACTCATAAACAAAGTTTACCAACTTAAAGCTTACCTCAGTTCAATTCAACGTTAGTATTTTTTTTTATGACGCTCTTCACTGATAACAGGTTCAGAGAACTTGCACAGTTTTATAGCTATAGTCTGTATATACCTGGAGGACCCCAGTGGCTGCAAGTTTTCATTCTAACCCTTTTCTTAATTAGTGACCTGTTTTTGCTGCACAAGAAAAAATTGATGCGCCATAGCATGAAGTTATGGGAAAGAGTAGTGGAAGTTCGGTAGAGAAGTTCGGTGATGATTAGTGAGCATTAGTATGGTTTCATGCCAAGAAAGAGCACCACAGATGTGATGTTTGCTCTGAGGGTATTGATGGAGAAGTATAGAGAAGGCCAGAAGAAGTTGCATTGTGTCTTTGTGAACCTGGAGAAAGTATATGACATGCCGCCTTCGAGAGGAGCTGTGGTATTGTATGAGGAAGTCGGGAGTGAAAGAGAAGTACGTAAGAGTTGTACAGGATATGAATGAGGGAAGTGTGACAGTGGTGAGGTCTGCGGTAGGAGAGACGGATGCATTCAAGGTGAAGGTGGGATTACATCAGGGATCGGCTCTGAGCCCTTTCTTATTTGCAATGGTGATGGACAGGTTGACAGACGAGATTAGACAGGAGTCCCCATGGACTATGATGTTTGCCGATGACATTGTGATCTGTAGAAATAGTAGGGAGCAGGTTGAGGAGACCCTGGAGAGGTGGAAATGTGAGAAGAGAGGAATGAAGGTCAGTAGGAACAAAACAGAATACATGTGTGTAAATGAGAGGGAGGTCAGTGGAAATGGTGAGGATGCAGGGAGTAGAGTTGGTGAAGGTGGATGAGTTTAAATACTTGGGATCAACAGTACAGAGGAATGGGGATTATGGAAGAGAGGTGAAGAAGAGAGTGCAGGCAGGGTGGAATGGGTGGAGAAGAGTGTCAGAAGTGATTTGTGACAGACAGGTATCAGCAAGAGTGAAAGGGAAGGTCTACAGGATGGTAGTAAGACCAGCTAGGTTATATGGGTTGGAGACGGTGGCACTGACCAGAAAGAAGGAGACAGAACTGGAGGTTAAAGATGCTAAGATTTGCATTGGGTGTGATGAGGATGGACAGGATTAGAAATGAGTACATTAGAGGGTCAGCTCAGGTTGGATGGTTTTAAGTCAGAGAGGTGAGATTGCGTTGGTTTGGACATGTGCAGAGGAGAGATGCTAGGTATACTGGGAGAAGGGTGCTAAGGATAGAGCTGCCAGGGAAGAGGAAAAGAGGAAGGCCTAAGAGGGGGTTTATGGATGTGGTGAGAGAGGACATGCAAGTGATGGGTGTAAGTGAACAAGATGATGAGGACAGAAAGATATGGATGAAGATGATCTGCTGTGGAACCCCTAATGGGAGCAGCCAAACAATAATGAGATACAAAATAAGCCAAAGCATTACCAGCTAACTGTGCCCATCATACAATATCTGGATATAAAAAGGTCTCAGGAATGTTGATCTGCTCAGGTCCACAAAACATTTTAGCAGTGCTCTTAGAAAAGAGAAAATGAAAAATTTTGTAAATGTCTGCTATGACACAATGAGAGCAGCAACAAGCCACAGAATTAAAGAATGAGTTTAATGAACAACCAGACTCAGCACCTCATTAAGCAACTGGTTGGAGTGAAATTGATTGGAGTCTAAGGCCCTGACTTAGTTGGTCTTCTGTTGCATCACTCGCTTCATATTTCATTTTTGTTTGGGTGTCATTTAAGGAACAAAATGAAGAAATTCAGGGGAACAAATCTTAAAAACAAATCAATTAAAAGTAATTCAAAAGAATTAATTAGCAGCAAAAACAGGTCACTAATTAAGAAAAGGGTTAGAATGAAAACCTGCAGCCACTGGGGCCCTCCTTGAGCGGAGCTGGGGACCCCGGCATATACTGTATACACTTTATACTGGATATACAGCAAGTATTCAAACTCCTGCACACTTGATTGTATTGTAGATTAACTTTTGAATGCATATCTTGGTAGTTTTTGTCTATAAATCTACTCTTCTTCTTCTTCTTTTGGCTGCTCCCGCTAGTGGTCTTCACAGCGGATCATCTTCCTCCATATCTTTTCGTCCTCTGCATCTTGTTCTGTCACACCCATCACCGGCATGGCCTCTCTCACCACATCCATAAACCTTCTCTTAGGCCTTCCTCTTTTCCTCTTCCCTGGCAGCTCTATCCTTAGCATCCTTCTCCCAATATACTCAGCATTACTCCTCTGAACATGTCCAAACCAATGTAATCTCGCGTCTCTGAATTTGTCTCCCAACCATCCCACCTGATCTGACCCTCTAATGTCATCATTTCTAATCCTGTTCATCCTCGTCACACCCAATGAAAATCTTAGCATCTTTAACTCTGCCACCTCCAGCTCTGTCTCCTGCTTTCTGGTCATTGCCACCATCTACAACCCATATAACATAGCTGGTCTCACTAGCGTCCTGTAGACCTTCTCTTTCACTCTTGCTAATACCCGTCTGTCACACATTACTCCCATCAGTCTATTCTTAATAACCCATAATGAGAAAGTTAAAACATCCTTTCAGAAAGGTTTTTCAAAAAATAAATAAAAATTGAAATATCTCTTTCATAGAAGCATTCTGAACTGTTGCTGTGGCACTCCACGTCGTGGTCAGGACCATCTTGTTTGTTTCAAATCTTCTTGAGATGTTTCTACATCTTGACTGGATTCCACCTGTGAAACACTGAACTGAATGGACATCATTTAGATAGGTACATGCATACCCCGTGCATGCAAGGTCTCACAATTCACATAGTGTGTCAGGACAAAAACCAAGCCATGAATTCCAAGGATCTCTCTGTAGTCCTCTGTGATCAAATTGTGGTGAGATACAGGGCAGGGAAAAAGGTATAAAATCATTTCAAAAGCTTGGAATGTTCCCAGGGCGGCACGGTGGCGCAGTGGTAGCGCTGCTGCCTCGCAGTTAGGAGACCCTGGTTCGCTTCCTGGATCCTCCATGTGTGGAGTTTGCATGTTCTCCCCGTGTCTGCGTGGGTTTCCTCCAGGCACTCCAGTTTCCTCCCACAGTCCAAAGACATGCAGGTTAGGTGGATTGGCGATTCTAAATTGGCCCTAGTGTGTGCTTGGTGTGTGGGTGTGTTTGTGTGTGTCCTGCGGTGGGTTGGCACCCTGCCCAGGATTGGTTCCTGCCCTTTGTTGGCTGGGATTGACTCCAGTAGACTCCCGGGACCCTGTGTTCGGATTCAGCGGGTTGGAAAATGGATGGATGGATAGATGGAATGTTCCCAAGAATACAGTGGCCTCAACAATTGTGAGATGGAAGAGGTTTGGAACAGGCAGGACTCATCGTAGGGTTGGCCATCTGGCCAAACTGAGTCGTGAGGCAAGAAAGACCTTGGTCAGGGAGGTGAACAAAATTCCAGTGGTCCCTCTAACATGAGTCCTCTGCTGAGGTGGGAGAACTTGTTGGAAGGACAGCCATCTCAGCAGCATTCAGTTAATCAGGTGTTTGTGGTAGAGTGACTAGAAGGAAGCCTCTGGAGTAAAAGACATTTGACAGTTTCAAGGACTATGAGAGCATTAAGGTAAAAGATTCCCAGGTATGATGGGACAAAAACTGAAGTATTTGGGCAGAACACCAAGCACTATGTCACTATGGCCAATGCTCAACACCTACCTAGAATCATCTCTATGGTGGTGGCAGCATCACACTACAGAACACAGGGACATTGAGATGCTCAAGACTGAGGGAAGGAAGAATGCAGACAAATACAGAGAGGTACTTGAAGAAAACCAGAGTGCTCCTGGCTGAGGCGACGATTCAACTTTCATCATGGCAATGATCTGAAGCATATAGCCAAGACAAAGTTGGAGCTTGGAGCTCAGACTTCAACCCTGTAGAACATCTGTGGAGATACCTGAAGATGGCAGTTTACAGACACTTCCGATCTAAACTAACAGAGTTTGAGAGGATCTGCCAGGTAGAGTGGGATAAACTGTGCCAATCCAGGTGTGCAAAGCTTGTAAAGACTTACCTCAAAGACTCAAAGCTGCAGCTGAGATTGCCCAGAGGGGACTGGGCGGTCTCTTGGTCTGGAATCCCTACAGATTTTATTTTTTTTCTCCAGCTCTTGGAGTTTTTTTTTTTTGTTTTTTCTGTCCACCCTGGCCATCGGACCTTACTTATTCTATGTTAATTAATGTTGACTTATGTTTATTTTTTTATTGTGTCTTCTATTTTTCTATTCTTCATTTTGTAAAGCACTTTGAGCTACATTTTTTTGTATGAAAATGTGCTATATAAATAAATGTTGATTGATTGATTGATTGATTGATTGATTGAGATTTCAGTTTTTGATTTCTAATAAATATGCAAACCTTTACGAAAATATGTTCTCATTTTGTCATTAGGGGTTATTGAGTGTAGACTGATGGTCAAAAATGGCAAATTTAATAATAATAAATAATAATAATAATAATTCTTTGTATTTATATAGCGCTTTTCTGACTACTCAAAGTGCTCAGCAATTGCAGGTTAAGGGCCTTGCTCAAGGGCCCAACAGAGCAGAGTCCATATTGGCATTTACAGGATTCGAACCGGCAACAACATGACAGAGTGTACAGAATGTCTGAATACTTTTTGATTCCAAAGTTATGTCATGACAGAAATGGTTAAACTATACATGATGCATATGCATAAACACACCAATGACTGTAAACACACAATCCTTTGCCCCCTTCCCACTCTCTCCTGGATGGCTAACCATGGGATTTTCTACTAAACTGTGCCCACCTGGTGGTGCCCATGTCGTTTACAACCTCATGGAGAAACCCCCTGACAAATGGCACAAAGAAAGACACTATGAAAAAACAAGGTTGTTGGTTTTTTTTGTTTTTTTTTTCTAAATGTTTTGCAACACAGAGGATCATTTGCTCACTCAGCAGAGCACAATTTTCAAAAATTGTTCTTCATAATTAATGTAAGTTATTACTTTTAAAAGCAGGGACATTTTTTGGATAATTGTTTTAAAAAAACAAAACAAACAAACAACAATCAGCTACAGGGGAATCTCGGTGAACAGACCCCCCTGAGGCCTTGAATCATTCAAAATGTCATCTTTCTGTTCTTTGTTCTTTTGTGTTTGCAAACCCTTCTGATTATTACTTTGTTTGTTTTCTCTTCATAAACTTTGTTTTGGCACTTTATTCCGCTCCAAAGGGCTTTTTGTTAACTGTGTGATGCTCTGCCATTACCCTCAATTTGCCAATCTAATAAACAGCTTTAGAATGAAATTTAAATTATAGCAGCAGCCATAAATCTCTCCTTAAAAACATCACTTAAACGTTTTTATACTCTGATAATTTATAGCATTACATGTCTGAACCAATTCGACTAGACATTTTAAAACAATTCTCTATTGGCCAGGCAGGGCTTTTTTATGAGAGAAAAATCGCGGTTTACAAAATCTAATGGCTAACAATATTGATGAGATGAAGTGCAAACACTGCCTTGTGTTCTACAGTTCTATACGGAGAGGGGCATGGCAGCTCAAATGCCCTCATTGCTGTGTCACAGCTCCAAAGACATGGGTTCAAGTCCAAGTCTCATTATGTGATGTTTGCATATCCTCCCTGCGTCCCCCCGGGGCTTTTCTGGTTTCTTCAAGGCCTCAAAAACTTAGTGACATACATGGTAGATTATCAGGTGACACACATTTGTCCATTGGCATGGCTGTGACACTTAATTCACTTCAATTCAGTGTTTTTTTTTAATTATATAAAATACTCTTCACTCAGTGAAGTTGCAGAGCACTATGACAAGTATTCATGTAAACTGCAAGTATGGATTTTAAAAATTACTAAATTAGTAAGCATAAAGATACAGATTTGTTAAAACACAAAACAGAAATTGATTAACATAGATGGAAACCAACAACATGGTGGGGCAGTAGTACCACTGGTGCCTCACAGTAAGGACACCAGAGTTCACGTCTCAGGTATTCCCTGTCTGTAGTTTGCATGTCCTCCCCATGTCTATGTGGGTTTCCTCCGGGTGCTCAGGCTTCCTCACAAACTCCGGAGACATGCAGGTCAGGTGGATTGGCATTGCTAAAATGGTGCATGTGTGTGGGTGTGTGTTTATGTGGTGAATAAGAGTGTGTGTTCACCCTGTGATGGACAGGCCCTCTTGTCCAGGGATAGTTCCTGTCTTGCACCCTTTGCTAGTTGGGATAGGCTCCGGCTTCCTGACATGAAAAAGTCATGGAATTAGATAGATAGATAGATAGATAGATAGATAGATAGATAGATAGATAGATAGATAGATAG
>JANRMT010062852.1:25089094-25182469 GCA_026402145.1 Polypterus bichir lapradei | reverse complement strand
TAGATAGATAGATAGATAGATAGATAGATAGATAGATAGATAGATAGTGTGGCAGATGGCTGGGACCCATGCCCGGCCGGGATGCCCCTTTGGCACTGGATCCAGGGGAGCAGTCATGGGATGCACATTACGTCTCCTGGAACACTAGGTGGCAGCCTCCCTGGGTTGCATCGGGGCCACACTTATGTTACACCAGAGCTCACCCCTGTTGGGCTCAGTGGCCACCACCTGGGGGAACTGCATGGCTTCCTGAGCCCGTTTTGTCGGCAATACAGCCACACCCGGGAGTGCAGCCAGATGCAGGTTATCAAGCACCGGCACCACTTCCGGGTGGGCTATAAAGGGAGCCAGCAGCCACCACTCCGGGAGACAGAGTCGGGAGGATGAGGACAATGCTGGCCAAGATGAGTGGTGGTGAAGAGTGTGTCTTGTTTTGGTACTTTGCTTTATTTCGTTTGGTGTGCTATTGGGACTGTGCACTGCCTGTGGGACACGGGGAAGACGTGCCCCGCAGGTGAAGAAAAAGAAATCTTTTTGTTTCATTTTCACGTGCCTCCGTTGTCAGTCTGTGTCGGGTCGGGCACCTATATAGTGCCTTTCACAATAGATAGATATGAAAGGCACTATATAATAGATAGATATGAAAGGCTCTATATAATAGATAGATAGATAGATATGAAAGGCTCTATATAATAGATAGATAGATAGATATGAAAGGCTCTATATAATAGATAGATAGATAGATATAAAAGGCACTATATAATAGATAGATATGAAAGGCACTATATAATAGATAGATAGATAGATATGAAAGGCACTATATAATAGATAGATATGAAAGGCTCTATATAATAGATAGATAGATATGAAAGGCACTATATAATAGATAGATATGAAAGGCTCTATATAATAGATAGATAGATAGATATGAAAGGCACTATATAATAGATAGATATGAAAGGCTCTATATAATAGATAGATAGATAGATATGAAAGGCACTATATAATAAATAGATATGAAAGGCTCTATATAATAGATAGATAGATAGATATAAAAGGCACTATATAATAGATAGATATGAAAGGCTCTATATAATAGATAGATAGATAGATATGAAAGGCTCTATATAATAGATAGATAGATAGATATGAAAGGCTCTATATAATAGATAGATAGATAGATATAAAAGGCACTATATAATAGATAGATAGATAGATAGATAGATAGATAGATAGATAGATAGATATAAAAGGCTCTATATAATAGATTTTTAGATAGATAGATAGATAGGAAAGGCACTATATGAGAGATAAATAGATAAGTCAAAAATTTTCTGCACTCTGATTATATTAAACCTTCTGTTGGCTGCAGTGTCCGTACGAGGTCCCTGTCTCCCCAGTCACTGCTGTGTACAGTACAGGCCAAAAGTTTGGACACACCTCCTCATTCAATGTGTTTTCTTTATTTTCATGACTGAAGGCATCAAAACTATGAATGAACACATGTGGAGTTATGTACTTAACAAAAAAAGGTGAAATAACTGAAAACATGTTTTATATTCTAGTTTCTTCAAAATAGCCACCCTTTGCTCTGATTACTGCTTTGCACACTCTTGGCATTCTCTCGATGAGCTTCAACAGGTAGTCACCTCAAATGGTTTTCACTTCACAGGTGTGCCTTATCAGGGTTATTTAGTGGAATTTCTTGCTTTATCAATGGGGTTGGGACCAGCAGTTGTGTTGTGCAGAAGTCAGGTTAGTTGGACGATCATTTATTTTTCAACAGGACAATGACCCCAAACACACCTCCAGGCTGTGTAAGGACTATTTGACCAAGAAGGAGAGTGATGGAGTGCTGTAAATGGTCATGAAAATAAAGAAAACACATTGAATGAGGAGGTGTGTCCAAACTTTTGGCCTGTACTGTAGGTGTGAACGTGTTACATCAGATCATTTGTAACTGTAGTGTAAGAAACAATGGCTGCCCCGCTTATGATTTGTCTGAAAGAAGAGCAACATGCAGTGATTCGTATTTTTGTGGTCTGAGGGTGTGCCTGGTGCTGATATTTATCAAACATTTTGTGCACAGTATGGAGAAAGTGTTTTGTTGCAAAGAAGTGTGTATGAATGGACAGAGAAATTTAAGGAAGGCCGCATAAGTGTCAACCATGAAGAAGGAGGTGGAGGCCTCATTGAGCGTAAACGTAAAATGATTCTTTTGAATAGAGGAGTAACAGTAGTTGATGTGGCAAATCATTTGTAAATCAGCCCTGGCTCTATCTAGATAGATAGATCTATGCAGTACTCCATGACAGACTTGGGTTTTGAAAGGTTTGTGTGAGATGGGTACCGAAACAACTCACAGAAGAGCACAAACAGAAGTGTTTGGATATCTGCAAACAAAATTTGAAGCGATACTCTAAGGAAGGTAAGAGCCTCTTAAAAAGAATCATTACTGGTGACGAGACATGGATTCATCACTACGGGCCTGAGAATAAATGGAAGAGTATGGAATAAAAACATCCCCAGTCAGCTGGAAAATTCATGCTTAAAGTTTTCTGGGATTCTCAAGGGCCAATACTGGAGCATTATCAGGAAAAAGGTACAACAATCAGCAGTGCTTATTACAGGGATATGCTCTCTGAAGAGCTAAAGCCTAAGGACTAAGGACTGTTATCCAAAGGGCATTGTGTTCTTGCATGACGATGCACGCCCACACACCGCTGCCAACACTATTGACACTCTGCAGAAACTTCATTTTGAGGTGTTACAGCATCCTCCCTAGAGTCCTGATCTTGTCCCATCAGACTATCACCTGTTTGGTCCCCTGAAAGAAACCCTATGAGGACGAATAGTCACATCTGATGAAGAGGTGAAGACAGCGGTGCATTTTGTGGCTCACAGCTTAGCCTAAAACATTTTTTAATGAAGAAATACAAAAGGCTTGTTGACAGATGGACAAAGTGCATTGAAAAGCAGGGAGATTATGTCGAAAAATGATGTATTTGTCTTTTCTGAAAGTTGATTAAAATAAATTCTACACCCAGATTGCGGGTCATGTTTGATTCACCCTCGTATAATTATATATATATATGATTTGGTGGGCCTCTCTTGAAGTGATGTTACCAGCCCAGCACGTGACAGCATAGAAAATTACAGACTGGGTATCAGAGATGTAGGAGATGTGAAGGGTGTCACTGAGGAAGAAGAGCCTGCGCTCCTCTTTCCTCTATAGTTCTGGTGTGTTAGGAGACTAATTCAATCCTGTCATTGATGTAGACCCCCAAGTACTTGTAAGAGTGGACCACCTCAACATACATTCCCTGAATCGTGACCAGACAGAGAAGCTCTGTCATTTTTTCCCTACAAGGGTTTTTTTGGGAGTTTTTCCTTGCCTTCTAAGGGCCGATTTATACTTCACGCTCAGAACGCGTACGCGCCCGCATCATGGCTGCCACGCGTTCCCAGCGTTCATTTCACGCGTCCTCTGAGCAGGTCCTCAGAAATTAACGCGACGCGTGCGCGAGTTGCAGACACAGCAAAAAGTCGGGGGGCGCAGTGTGCTAAAAGTCGGAATGTGACGTCAGAGTCTCTGTTTACTATCTACATGTGACAGAAAGCCTCTATGCAGATCCTACGGGGATCAATGTGCGTGCTTTGCTGTTTGATGAATGGTTCGATGTGTTGAAGCAAAATGCCGACATACAGATGCATTCGTGGTGATTTTATATTCAAGCGTCGTATATTCCTGATTGTAATGACACGATGCATTTTAAAAGTCTCACATAACATCTTTGTGCCGTGTTTTTTTTTTTTTTTTTTTTGCAACTTCACAACAGCAACATAATGTATAGCGCTGTATTTGAGCCACTGAGAAAAAAATAAAGGACACGGTGAAAACGTGTATTTTGTGATTAAAGTGGAAATTTCGGCTTTAATCTCAAATTGTCCACTTTAACCTCGTAGTTTACTTTATCATTAAAGCAGACGGTCGTAAACGTCATCCTAGTTTTTAATCGCTGCGAGCTTCTTGGACCTGACAGCTGCGGCAAGCAGCAATAGATCAACACACAGAACAAATTAAATGTATGATATTCCAACTCTCTGCACATTTAGAATCTTTAGATTCATACTTGATATGACTTTCATGATAAAATGCATTAAAGTGTGTATGTTACATTTTACATATAATTTAGTTTAAATAATGAATACTGTTAATAATTACACACATGGGGGTGACACGGCGGCGGAGCGATAGCACTGCTGTTTCGCAGGGAGTTATGTTGCTGGTATTTCCTGCTTATATTCCACACTGTGCTCCGGTTTCCTTCCAAAGATATGCAGATTTGGGGATTTGGTGCCGCTAAAATGACACTAGTGTATGTGTGTGCTTGTATTCACCTTGAGATGAGCTGAGACCTCGTCCAGGGATTGTTTCTCAGTCGTGCCCAATGCTTGCTGGAATGGACACATCCCTGGATTTATGGATTTAATCAATAAACATCCTTTTCAGAGATATTGCGGTAAGGCGTTATCGGAATTTAATGAGTGTTCTAGGCAATTCACTACACAGAGAAGCCGAACATGTTCTCACCATGATAATATCGCACACTGCCACCTGGTGGATTCCTCCAGATTTACGTAAAGTACGCGCGCAAGTATAAACACTACAACGCTTGCGTAGCAGGAGCGTCCTCTGCAGCATGCGTCGCGTCGCGTGAAGTATAACTCCGGCCTTAGAGAGTCAAGGCTGGGGGGCTCTCAAGAGGCAGGGCCTGTTAAAGCCCATTGCGGCACTTCTTATGTGATTTTTGGGCTACAGAAAAATAAATGGTATTGTATTGTATTTGGTCCAGTGAATGTCAATAACCAGTTCCTTGGTTTTGCTGATATTTAGTTGCAGACAATTCTTTCTGCAACAGGAAACCAAGTTCTCCACCTGAGCTTGAACATTCATCTTGTGTTCATGTGGGTTTTTTAGCAGGTGGTTCTTGTTCCAAAGCTTGAAGACATAAATGTTTCATTGATTGGTGACTCAAATTCAGTCTCCCATAATGACCTATCCAGACTGATTTCTGTTTTTAACACTAAGTTTGGCTGAAATAAGTCCAGATCCCTATACACTTCACTTTGCAGAAGTAGTCCCAGAAGATAATAAGTGAAAGTCAAGTTTATCATGAATGTCACCATTAATCTCTGATTATACTGACTATGTTTTAAGATAATACATCAAGAGGTTGCAGCTAGTTCTGGAAGAGAAAAAGATGCCTGTCTGTTTCCTCGACTGTGTGGAAGTTGCTGAACAGGATGAAGAACCATGGCCCGAACATGACTTCACTTGCCCACACGATCATATTCACTGTGTGGCATGATCAGATGGCAACCTCTCTTCAATGGATCTTTCAAGTGCAACAGTCAATGCCATCAGACCCTTCGAAATTTTAACTGCTGCCATAAACATTTGGGTGTGAACTCTTAACAGTCATCTTCTGCTTTAATTTTTACACCATTAAGCAACGTTCTTTCAGTTTAAGTGTGAATCATGTGCTTGAGGACATCAAGACAGGAAGATCTTCTTCACACAGAGAGTTGTGGGAGTCTGGAACAAACTACCGTGACATGGAGTTAATACAGAAACCTTGACAACTTTAAGAAGATATTGGGGACAGCTTAGATATTAGCTAAACTAATGGGCTTGACGGACTGAACGGTCCCCTCTCTTTTGTCAAATTTCCTATACTCTTATGTTCTTATGTATTTCAAAATTGAACAATTTTGCTTTGCCACAACGTCATTTTTAGGTGCTATTTTGAGATACTCTTTGTCTCTCTATTATATAAAAAAATCCTGGGATGAGACAAGACTTTATCCTGTGATGTGATGTAACTTTTTCAGAGAGATAATTTAATGTCGGCAGCATGGTGGCGTAGTGGTAGCGCTGCTGCCTCGCAGTAAGGAGACTTGGGTTCACTTCCCGGTTCCTCCCTGCGTGGAGTTTGCATGTTCTCCCCGTGTCTGTGTGGGTTTCCTCCGGGTGCTCCGGTTCCTCCCACAGTCCAAAGACATGCAGGTTAGGTGCATTGACGATTCTAAACTGTCCCTAGCGTGTGGGTGTATATATGTCCTGTGGTAAGTTGGCGCCCTGCCCGGGACTTGTTCCTGCCTTGCACCCTGTGCTGGCTAGGATTAGCTCCAGCAGACCCCCATGACCCTGTGTTAGGATATAGCGGGTTGGATAATGACTGACTGACTGACTAATTTTATGTCCCGCGAGACTTTGAGCCAAGAGATTTAACCACGCCCGGGGCCGTAAATAAAAGACAAAGAGTAGATGACAAAGTAGAACGTCGTAAAGAGGACGCGATACACATGCAGAGCAGGTTAGAGATAATGAAAGTACTAAAAAGTCTCAAAAAAATGATAGTAAAGATCACATTAGCGCAAACAAACGGAAATTATTACTTGGTGAAATAATGGAAAAGCGAAAAGAGATCAAACATATGGACATAGGTGATATGACAGAAGTATGTAGATATTGTTCGGATTTAAACTTTAAGTCGGAGACTTGTAGATTGTCTAATTCGTGTTGCCATCAGGGAAAAGTAATGTTTCTTCCCAATAAGAGGCCTATCTGCAAGAATTCAAAGTTTTGTTGTTTGGTGAAAGTGAAATCCACATATGCGAGCGGCAGAGACTCAAAGCGGCTGACGCATAGTGTAGGCCGGGGGAGTTGGCGAGTAAAGCGAGCAGGGAGCAAAGCCCTCTAGTAAACCCGGAATTTCTTGGGTGATGCGAAACACTTCTGTCATCGCAATGGCAACTGTATAAAAGTCAACCTTGGCATTTCTGGGGTGTCTGAATTTGCAGATAAATAATGACCTTTGCGATTTTCTTTGAGACTGTTTAAGTCTTTGAGTCTGTTTCTTTCAAATTCCTATTTACAAATTTTTCCTTCTGTTCCAAGTTTTTGATTTTTTGATTATTAATTAGGCTTTGTTAAAACAATCGCTTTGACTCTCAATATTGACCTTGGCTTGATTGTCTTGATCTACTAGTCTTTCTTATACAAAATATTTTCACTTCCTCTGGCAAGTTTGTACAGTTATCTCAGATGCGAGTATTCAAAGCAGCTTGGCTAGACTGCAGCACAGAGACTCTCTTCCTGCCTTTTAATTTCAAGCTGCTTCCTTCGATTTTATGCTGACAAAATGAGAGACAGAGAGAACTGCTAGATGTTATTAGCAACAGACTAGGGCAGGGGTCGACAAACTACGTGGCACGCAGAACGATTTTCAATGGCACTCTGATTGAAGTGAAACATGGTAAAAAAAAATATATATTTTAACTAGGGGGTTTCTCCCTGCTCGCTTTGCTCGCCAGCTACTTCGCATCTCTGCCGCTCACGTTGTGAAGATGGGGGCTGAATGCACCCCAAAGACATGCGGTCGCTCCTCCGAAACCCCTCTTAAACGGTGAAACAATGGGAAACAAATACAGTTTTTTTTTTTACCATCTCTTTGCTCGATCAGCTGCTGGCTTACCTCACCTACATTTTACAAATGCGACTCACATGTAAATGGAAACCATGTGTTCGGGGCAGCTGTGGAACGTTAAAACCAATCTCTTGTTATTAAGTAATATACTGCCCTGAAATGACTCATAAAAGACCAAAACTTGATGTTCGCTCTTTGCAAGACTGTTGGACGAATGAATATGGATTTGAACAAATCAAAAGGACCGTGGTGTGTGTGCGTTATGCTGTGAAAGTGTTGTGTGTCGTATGTCAAGTGTACAAAGACATTATCAAACTAAACATCAGTCCATGTTTAAAAACTCTGATGAGAAAAGTGAAGCTATAAAAAGGGCTGTTTCTGGCTTTAAGAAACAAACTACTTATTTTAGTCAAATAATTAAAACCAAAAATAAAGCCACCAAATGCAGTTATAAAAAAAATTTGACAAAACATTGTTTTCACATATGATTTTATGTATTTTAAAATATTGAATGAGCAATAATGTAAGATCCGGTTATAATGGGCTTCAAAAATATATAACGTTGAAGCCTATTATAACTGGACCAATTTTGATACTTCTTCTTCTTTCGGCTGCTCCTGTTAGGGGTTGCCACAGCGGATCATCTTCTTCCATATCTTTCTGTCCTCTGCATCTTGTTCTGTTACACCCATCAGCTGCATGTCTTCTCTCACCACATCCATAAACCTTCGCTTAGGCCTTCCTCTTTTCCTCTTCCCTGGCAGCTCTATCCTTAGCACCCTTCTCCCAGTATACCTAGCATCTCTCCTCTGCACATGTCCAAACCAACACAATCTCTCCTCTCTGACTTTGTCTCCTAACCGTCCAACTTGAGCTGACCCTGTAATGTCCTCATTTCTAATCCTGTCCATTCTCATCACACCCAATGCAAATCTTAGCATCTTTAACTCTGCCACCTCCTGCTCTGTCTCCTGCTTTCTGGTCAGTGCCACCATCTCCAACCCACTACCGTCCTGTAGACCTTCCTTTTCACTCTTGCTGATACCCATCTGTCACAAATTACTCCTGACACTCTTCTCCACCCATTCCACCCTGCCTGCACTCTCTTTTTCACCTGTCTTCCACAATCCCAATTACTCTGTACTATTGATCCCAAGTATTTAAACTCATCCACCTTTGCCAACTCTACTCCCTGCATCCTCACCATTACACTAACCTCCCTCTCATTGACACACCTGTATTCTATTTTGTTCCTACTGACCTTTATTCCTCTCCTCTCTAGAGCTTATCTCCACCTCTCCAGGGTCTCCTTAACCTGCTCCCTACTCTCACTACATATCACATTGTCATCAGGAAACAACATAGTCCACGGGGACTCCTGTTTAATCTCGTCTGTCCATCACCATTGCAAATAAGAAAGGGCTCAGAGCTGATCCCTGATGTAATCCCACATCCACGTTGAATGCATCCGTCGCTCCTACCGCAGACCTCACCACTGTCACACTTCCCTCGTACATATCCTGTACAACTCTTACGTACTTCTCTGCCACTCCCAACTTCCTCATACAATACCACAGCTCTTCTCTCAGCACCCTGTGATATGCTTTCTCCAGGTCCACAAAGACGCAATGCAACTCCTTCTGGCCTTCTCTATACTTCTCCATCAACACCCTCAAAGCAAACATTGCATCTGTGGTGCCCTTTCTTGGCATGAAACCACACTGCTGTTCACTAATCATCACCTAACTTCTTAACCGAGCTTCCACTACTCTTTCTTATAACTTCATGTTGTGGCTCATCAATTTTATTCCCCTGTAGTTACTACAGTTCTGCACATCCCCCTTTTTTTTTAAATATCGGCACCAGTATAATTCTTCTCCACTCCTCAGGCATCTTCTCACTTTCCAAGATTCCATTAAACAATCTGGTTAAAATCTCCACTGCCATCTCTCCTAAACACCTCCATGCTTTCACAGGTATGTCATCTGGACCAACAACCTTTCCATCCTCTTCATAGTTGTCCTTACTTCCTCCTTGCTAATCTGTTGCACTTCCTGATTCACTATCTCCACATCATCCAACCTCTTCTCTCTCTTATTCTCTTCATTCATCAGCCACTCAAAGTACTCTTTCCATCTGCTCAACACACCCTCCTCGCGTGTGAGTACGTTTCCATCTTTATCCTTTATCACCCTAACCTGCTGCATATCTTTCCCAGCTCGGTCCCTCTGTCTTGCCCACTGGTCCTTTCCTCCCTCCTTAGTGTCCAACCTCTCATACTACTCATCATACGCTTTTTCTTTAGCCTTCACCACCTCTCTCTTCACCTTGCCCCTTATCTGCTTGTACTCTTGTCTACTTCCTGCATCTCTCTGACTATCCCACTTCTTCTTTGCCATCCTCTTCCTCTATATACTCTCCTGTATTTCCTCATTCCACCACCAGGTTTCCTTTTCCTCCTTCCTCTTCCCAGTTGTTACACCAAGCACCCTTCTTGCTGTCACCCTTACTACATCTGCTGTAGTTTTTAAAACTATATATAACAAAATTGGTAGAATTATGTTGACATGCGGAATAACATTGTAACATAGGTTCGGCACGATGGCATCACTAAAAGTTTGCTAACCCCTGGAGTAGGGGATGCAAACAGTTTTCAAGGATGAAACTAAAAAAATGGTCTCTAAATACTCTAGTAAATTTCTATCAAAAATGAGCAAAAACCAGACGGTTTAACCTAATGTCATAATCACACGGTAATATATGAGCAAATAAATGCATATATATTTTTTAATTAGTGGTCATTTTGATCTATCCAAATTCTGAATCCGTCATTTGTTATGTGTTTTTTTGTGAAAATAAGTTTATTTTTATTCATCATCTCATTTTCGTGTAGACACACAACACTGTGTGCTGTGATCATGTGACAGCAATGGTCGTGCTTGTGACATCACAGGAAGTTTCTATAAATAGGCGTCATGCTTGCATATTGGACTATATATACTAGGGGTGCAAGCCCGTACTGCAAAAAGCCTGGGCTCATAGAAACCATGGGTTTGGCACTTCAATCAATCAATTGCATTGGTTGTGCATTAGCGGCTAAGTGAGGTTTTCTTTCCTCGGTGGTTTCGTTTTGCCGACGTGCTCGCCTCCATTATCTATCAGTGGCTTATAATAATAATAATAATTCTTTGGCTAAGCGAGTTTCTCTCTCATTGGAGGTTTCGTTTTAAGCGAGGTTGTCTTTCCTTGGCAGTTTCCTTTTGCCGACATGCTCGCCTTCTTTGTCTATCAGCGGCTAAGCGAGTTTCTCTCTCCTTGGAGGTTTCATTTTGCCGATGTGCTTGCCTTGCTTGTGTATTAGCGACTAAGCGAGTTTCTTTTTTCTCAGCGGTTTCAGTTTGCCGATAGAGTCGATTTCTTTTAGCTTCATGCTGTACCCTTGCACTTCCCTTGCCGAACAGACATACACAGACACACTTCCACATGTAGACATTTATATATAAAATATATATTTTTTTACAAACAAATATTTTAAATAAAAACACACACTTGAAAATAAAGCTTGTAATTGTAATCTCATTAGCTAAAACTTTTTAAATTTACTAACAAGACCACAAAGAATTTTCAGTTCTTAACATATTTCACATGTGTGTTTGTGAATTGCCAAGGAAGTTTTTTTTTCCTTCAAACAGGAGATTTGATCAAGAAAACAAACCCCCCATTTGCTGGTGAAGGAGGTCTTTGATTTTATATGACCTGCTCGTTTCCTGACGTCAGTTGTATAACTTATGACAGTGACAGTCAAAGCACGTTTGGAGCTCTAGGCGGGGTGGACAGACATTGCCACTCGTTCATAGACAGGTAGTCACTACTTTTAGACTTTGACAACCTGGGAAGGCCCGTCTCAGTGTCCGGACCTCACACCACTTGAGTGGCACATAATGCCACTCCTTTGTGTATATACCGTGGACTTTAAGGAGTGAGTTCCCCTTGGTGTATATAGCGTGCTTATTTTTACATTCATAAATGGTGCCCAGCAGGTAATAGCACCCACTCAGTATTATCAAAGTTCGACGACTGCTGGGGTTTGGTAGATGGGGTTGATGGGTAATCCCTTGATGTTCGGAGCTTTCATAAATGGCACCCATCCGATGACGGTGCCCTAGGCGGCCGTCTATGTCATCTAATGGATTGACCAGCTCTGGCACTTGCATAGAATGCAATTTCAGGCCTATTATCACATACTTACAAATTTACATCAAACATAACACTAACAAAGTACAGAATCTCAAGACAAAAAATGTAGGGATAAAAAAATAACACAGCTCAGATCCTAAAACCCAACCCCAATCAGATAAGGTGTAATGTATAAATTCCTACTTAACATAATCCATTACTCAACTGACCACAGCATGCTAGCATGGCCTCAAGAAGACAAGAGTTCAATCAAATAAATTACAGCACACACTACATGACACGGTTATATGCTGCCTCGCCTCTCACAATTACAACATATGGAAAAAGAGTGACATACCTCCTTTTGTTTATTTGTGTTTTTGTTTGTCTTTTTTTTTATTAGTTAGCAACAGAAAAGATTTGGGCTTATTATGGGAGTGCAATTAGTGCACTGCCATGCCATAATACTTCCTACATTAGCAAGCTTGCTAGGATGAAACAAAGCACAACTGCACTGAGATAAGAGAACCTTTCATTTAAATGTTTGAAAAAGCAATAAAGACCTTGTTTACTGTTTTTTATAATCAACAATAAAACCCTAATTATAGAGCATTACTGTCTGCTTGTTAACCTTTCCTGTTTGATGGGTGTCTGCCCTACGGCTTGAGCAGATACCTTCAAGGCGTGCTTGACTGCTACGCAGACACGGAGGACTTCTGCTTAGGCGTCCTCAAAAGTGACATCAGTGGCAAAAGTAAAACACAAACAGGGTTTGTGGTATTTAAAGATGTGTGAGATGGTTGACTGGGGACATACATTTGGCCCTCGTGGGCATGAATTGGTTCTGTAATGGACAGATTAATGGGCTGTATGGTCTCCTTTGGCATTATGTTTATTATGGAAAAAGGCAGCACAATACATGATGAGAACATTTCACCAAATATATGTAAATATGTTCATTTAAAAATATTTTTATTGCTATACTGTATATACATTTATCTATTTATAGGGGCACAGTGGCACACTGCTTAGCAATTCCAAGGTGGCAGGGTCATCCGTTTGCGATCTGTGCGAAGTCTGAATATTTTTCCTTGGATCCATAAGGGTTTTTTCTCCCACATCCCAAAATATATGTACACATTTGGTTATATGTCAATTCTAATATGGCTTTGTATGAATCAATCAGGGTATGTGGGGGGCTTTGCGATTTAATGGCAAGGTCTCCTACCTTGCAACCAGTACTTTCTGAATAGGATCAGTCCTGATGACCCTGAACTTAATAAAGCAGGATTGTTAATGAATAATGGATGGATAATCATTAATAGATAGATGAGTCGGCTCTGTGGTCTCCCCTATTTTTTATGCTACTACTAGGGGGCTCTGCCCCCTGCTCGCTTCACTCGCCCACCCCCCAGGTTTGGTTAACTGGATATACAATTTTAAGAGTTGGTCATTTTCATAGTAATTGTTGCATATGCATTATTTTCACTTTTACTTTAAAACTTTAGTAAAAACAATATTTCGAATTAACTTTTTGTCAAGATTGCATTGAATTTTGATTCCGTGTTTGGACTTATATCGTGACAATGCAATGTATAACTGCCTGTGAGTTTCTTTCTCTCTAATAAATAAAATGACTTTTTCGAATGTTTGTCCATGTTCTTTCTTCTTCGCTTCATCAATGACGTGTCATCTAGAACGTATAAAATTATTGTCCTGATAAAATATATAAGAGCTGAGAGAGCAGGACATGTGTCTGCCAAAAGCATTCACATGACTAAGAGCTGAGAGCACAGGAACTGTGTCTGACAAAAGCATTCACACAACTGAGGTTAAATGACTGTGGTCTTGTTTGAAAACAGTTGTAAGTAGGGTGTGACTTGAAAGAATCTCATGTTAAAAGTCTCCATCTCACAGGACTTCATATCGTGCCAACGTTTTTGGAATTTTTTAATTCTCGCTGGCAACCCAAATTAGATGATCTACAAGTCTCTGACTTAAAGTTTAAATCCGAACAATATATTCAATCTCTTTTCGCTGTTCCGTTATTTCACCGAGTAATAATTTCTGTTTGTTTGCACTAATGTGATCTTTCCTATCCTTTTTTTGAGACTTTTAAATTTTCATATTTCCATTATCTCTAACCTGCTCTGCATGTGTACCGCACCAAACATTTTTGAATTCTATCCGACATTCTACTTTGTCATCTACTTTTTGTCCATTATTTCCGGTCCCAGGCGTGGACTTGTCTCGTGGGATGTATAAGTGTCTCTCTGAGAAAATCATGTCTTGTCTCTTTCCAAGATTTTTTTTTTTTTTTATAATAGAGAGATGTAAAAAGAAGCAAAATATGTAATGCATTCATAAAGGCATTAAATGTCTGAATTAGTTAAGACACCCTAATTTGGGGTGTTCATAAGGAATGGAATGAGGAAGAAGTACATAATAAATAAGGATAGTTGCATCAAATATTTGAAATACTAAAATGTGTGTTTAAATATAATGTTTAAAGTCTAAATATTCTTGATTTTAATTAAAATATGGTTGTAATTATACAGTAATTAATGAACTAATTACATTTGTATACCGCTTTTCTCGCTACTCAAAGTAATTTAAAAACACAGAGGGGAACCACTTCAACCACCACCAATGTTTAACACCCACCTGGATGTGCAATGGCAGCCATTCTTATGCCAATGCGCTCACCACACATGAGCTGTTTGGTGGTGAAGAGGTGAGAGAGACAGTTAGCCTATTAGAGACAGAGTATAATAACAGCTGCGGTGGGTTGGCACCCTGCCCAGGATTGGTTCCTGCCTTGTGCCCTGTGTTGGCTGGGATTGGGTCCAGCAGACCCCCCGTGACCCTGTGTTCGGATTCAGCGGGTTGGAAAATGGATGGATGGTATAATAACGGACAATTTAGACTGGCCATTGGGATAAACCCTGTTCTGAAATTGGTTTTATGTCTCATCTGAAGAATGGCACCATATATGCAGCACAGTGTCCCCATCACTGCGCTGGGGTCAATGGGATCCACACACAGATCACAGGGTAAGTGCCCCCTGCTGGCCTCACCAACACTTCTTAGAACAGTGACCCAAGCTTTTTCATAGATTGCAACTCACCCCCCCTCCAAGCCTGAATATACTTCACTTGAGTTGAATGACCTCTGAAGCACAGGTGGTATGGCAGCTAATTGTAATGCAACTTTGTCATTTTTCACCCTCTGACAGAGGTCCATAGAGGGCCAGACCCCTTGTAAAGAATCAAACATCAAAAATAACATCATATTCATAATCACTGACCCTCTCATTGTCTAAATGATACTCCACAGGCTTATGCTGGTCATTTTCAGACCTCTGGGAGTGACTGTTAGAGGGCCAGGACCACTGGTAAAGAATCAAATTTAAAAAATATCATATTCATGATCAGCAACCTTCAAATAACATAAAACAATGCTCCATATGTCTTTATTACCAATACCCAGTTTAATTCTTTTAATTTTTTTTAAACAAAAAATGAAACCCCTCCTACCTCATTAGGGTTGAGCCCCTGGGGTCAGATGATGTGGCCTACACAACTTCAATTCCTTCAGATCATCTTTTCTCAGGACACCCTTTATCAGAAGGGTGTCATTTCCTGCACAAAATATGGTAAAAATGGCCTCAACACGAGTGTTTTTGAGGTCCAAAGGGCCAAAGGATAGGGGGGAACCCCTAGAAAGCTCGATGTCATGCGTAACTAGACATCAAGACTCATTGATTCATATATCATACGTTGGGGTTTTCCTAAGTCAGGAGGCACCAAAAAAATGCATAAATAAAGTGAAGTGATTTAGAAGTTTTCATTTGTAATTTTTATGACCATAAATATCCCCTCAAATATTCTTTCTTTTTTATTTTCTTTCTTTATAGTCATACGGTGTATGTTCTGGCAAAGTATATGTGTATGTCTGTTTACCTAGACTACCCCTAATAAAGTAACAGACTCTTTTTTGTATCATAAAATTCTATTAATGTAGGCTGGCATCAGGAATGGCATCCAACCATAACGCTTTTTTGCTCCAATACCCGTTAAGATTTAAGTGGTAAATGGCCAATCTTGGTAAACCCAGAAAATGGCTGTTAAAGCAGCAGAGAGATTTCCATATACTTAACGTCGACTGCACTTCATGCTTCTCTGTGACAGACTGGTGTCCTGTCCGTGGTTGGCTTCTCCCATGTGCTGCCAGGATAGGTTTTGCCTCTCAACAGACCTTAAGTAAGTTAGTAAAGTGGGTGGACATTTGTAAATGTTTAATTGTGAAAAGACAGTTTCCCTCAGGGATTAATACGGTGTAATAACTGCACCTTATATTTGTCTTTGAAGGACCAGCAACGTGTCTAAAGCTGCCTTTTGTCCTGCATCCAATATGATATACTTTAGTTGTATTAATAGCTAGATTTTAGCAAAAGCTGACAGGGGCAGTAGTCTGGGCCCCGACCTGTAGTAGACCCCAACAAAGCATTTTTCACAGTGAATTTGCTGAATTATTCACCTGAAAATTCATCATGGGACCAGCTTTTGCAAAAAATTTTTTTCCATTGACCCATGATGCTTTGAGAGGCAACAATATTGCTCATGATTACTTAAACATGTTAAACGCACTCATCACTTCAGACCTCATACAAGGGGTGAGAATCATCGTCCATGATAGTGGTAGTGAGTGACTGTCTGTTTTACTTCTTCCTCCAGCCTGACTCCCCAAATTGAACAAGCCTTTTAAATCAGTTTATTTAGTCTGTTGGCATCACCTACAGAAATGCCAGCTCCTCCGCACACTACCATATAGAAGATTACACTTGCAACTAGCGACTGTTAGAAAACATATAAGAGTGGCCTGCGTACACCAAACAATCTCAACCTCTGGAGGAAGTAGAGGCGACTCTGACCCCCTTTATATACTGACTAGCTGTGTAGGCTCGTGCTGTAAAAATCCTGGAGTCCTAGAAAATATTGAAATCATCAGAAAATAAACTGAAATTTAAAGATGTCAGGTAATTGAAGGGAAGTATTCTGGGCATCTATCTTCTAGGAGGATTTGATTCGCCGATGTGCTCGCCTCGCTTGCATATTAGCGGCAAGAAGAAAAGTAAAAGGGATACTGTTTTGCCGATGTTAGTGGCTAAGCGACTTT
The DNA here is from genome assembly GCA_026402145.1 of Polypterus bichir lapradei. Taxonomy (NCBI): domain Eukaryota; kingdom Metazoa; phylum Chordata; class Cladistia; order Polypteriformes; family Polypteridae; genus Polypterus; species Polypterus bichir. The sequence goes on along the minus strand of JANRMT010062852.1, from coordinate 25,165,622 downwards.
GTCTTTCTTCTGAGGTTTCATTTTGCTGATGTGCTCGCCTCACTTGTGTTATTAGCAGCTAAGTGAGTTTTTTGTTTCCTTACCCCGACTCCACCACTCGCTTCCGGGCCGGACAGACACACACACACTTCCAACGCGTAGACGTTTATATATAAGATGGTCTCTTTGTTGGTACTTCACTCAAGACTGATTATTACAGAAGCTAACTATCACTAGGGAATTGATAGTCAAGGTGAGGGATAATGTGCAACTGTGCCGCCACCATACTTCTATCATTACATCCTGTGACAAAATGTATATGACACATCCTAAAGATCGAAACAGAACAGGAATAAGATAAAACTTCAAAATGATCATAAAAACCCTTGAAAATAAATTTCACCAAAAACCTTACGGCAAGGAGCTTTAGGACAGGGAGAGAACAAACAAAGTCCATCCAGGTGCTGACGTGTGCTTTGCAAATGCTAGAGGCTGCTGAGAGTTTTCAGTGTTTTCTGTGGTGTGAGAATTAAATAAAAAACTATACATTTTGCTCTTAAAAACTTGGGTTTTGGTTGCCGCTACGGAATCGTGTGGGAATTTTTAAAGCTTTTTTCCCTTTTAACTTTTTTTTCACCTGCACAAGAGCAAAAGTAGCTGGGTGTTTGGAGGTGCACTTGGAAAAGTTACTTGTACTTGTACGTGTACTTGTTCTTGTTATCTGTATTTGAATTAGGATCGAGGAGGTAATGTAGAATACAGCAGTAACTGATATCGACATTTGTAAGCAAATAACCGTGTCGTCGTCGTAACAGCGATTTCTTAGTTTAAAGGAAAAGAAAAAAAAGAGGCCGCAGCTGACTTCAAAGTAGTAAAGGGGAAGGCTCAGCAGTGCGCAGGTAAGCAGCCAGCGTTAAGACGCCGATCAGGCACAAGGGGCTGTAGGAAGAGATAAGGTAGTAAAGTTTTATTTATTTGTTTATCTTAGATTAAACAGTCCTTAGCGGTCCAGAGGTAGAACAATTAAGTGGGCGACAGCGTAAGGGTTCATTAATACGGAGGAATACAAACAGTGCAAGTGAAGAGCTTATAAGCAAGAGGAGCGCAAAGTTAGGAGAAGAGACAGAGAAAAGTAAAGTTAACCTCCTAGAAGGACAAACAGCAGGCAGCTGAGAGGGAGAACAGTACAGGGAGCTTAAGGAGAAAAGGTGTAAAATATCTGCAGCAGATCTTAGTCTTACCATTTAAGTTAAATCATTTAATTAAAAAAAAAAAAAGTTAAGGCAGTTTACTATTCCCTAATCAAATTTTAATAATGAGGCCCGTGCAATGCAAGTCCTGTTGGATGTTGGACTTTTTAGATGATGGTTTGGAAGAGCCAGTTGTCTATGAGGGCTACATCTACAAGAGATGCCAGCTGATCCAGCACCTCGAGCTCAGGGTCGCTGAACTGGAGGAGAGAGTTGGCTGACCTGCGTTGTAATAGAGAATTGGTGGACTTGGTCCAGGCATCATTTAGAGAGATAGTGTGCACCCCCAAGGTGGCGCGGGAGGAGATTCCAGACCAGACAGGTAGGAATGGGTGGGTCACGGTCACAAGGCTTAAGATAAAGGGTGCACACTGTCCGGAGGCATCAACTCCAGAAGTTGAAGAGTCAAACCATTATGTCCTTGTGTAGCTGGACAGTGTCTCTGATAGTTCTGAGGTGGTAAGCAGGGATGAGGAGCCCCAACGGGCCACCTCAAAACCAGTTCCCAAAAAGAGAGAGGTAATGAAAGTTGAGGACTCAATCATTAGGGGGATTTAAGCGCAGGTGTGCTCCAGAGAGAGAGAGACAGAGAGTCTTGCACGGTGTGTTGCCTTCCAGCAGCACAGGTGGGGGACCTCCCTGGAAGGGTGGATAGGCTCTTGGCCAGAGCGGGAATGGATCCAGTTGTCATTGTCCATGTTGGAACAAATGACATACATAAGGGTAGTTTGTCAGTTCTGCGATCCAAATTCAAAGAGTTAGGTGCCAAGTTGAGGAGCACAACTAATAAGGTAGTCTTTGCTAAAGTTCTGCCTGTGCCACGTGCCAGTCCAGGTAAGACTGAGGAGATTAGAAGGCTTAACGCGTGGCTCAAATCTTGGTGCAGGGTAGAAAGGTATAGGTTTATGGGGCATTGGGACTCCTTTTGGAACAGATGGGACCTGTTCCTCCGTGATGGGTTACATCTGAACTGGAGGGGCACCAATGTATTGGGGAGGTGTATGTGTAGGCTAGTCGAGGATTGTTTAAACTAGGGAATGGGGGGGTGCAGGGAGTTTAGGACAGGCCAGGTTTAGATCTATACATAGAAGAACAAACCATGGTGTAGAAATAAAAGTGCATAGTAATGTAAATTCTAAGAAAACATTTAAATGTAGAAGGAGTAACACATTAAAAATAGCTTGCCTTAATGCTAGAAGTATCAAAAATTAGGTAAGTGAGTTGGAGTTGTATGTAGCAGAGCATAATTATGATATTATAGCAATAACGGAAACCTGGCTAAATAACAAAGATGGGGATGAGTGTAACATAGAGGGATACACATTTAATAGGAAGGATATACAGAACAGGAAATGAGGTGAGGTTTCTGTTTATGCCAAACAGGGTTTAAATGTAAGACCTCTTCAGTTGGATGATGAGCTCCATCTTAGTGAGGACATGTGGCTTTGTCTGGAAAATATTAGGGAAAGAGGTCTTAATTTAGGGGTGTGTTATAGACCACCCAATTCAGACAGTAATTTCAACACACATCTTTTTAGTAATATCAAAAAGGCAAGTTTACAGGGGGATATTATAGTCATGGGGGACTTTAATTATCCAAATATTAACTGGGATAACCTTGCAGATGGAGGAGTACAAGAGCAAGAGTTTTTAGAAGTAATCAGCGACTGTTTTTTAACACAGCATGCTAAAGCACCAACACGGGGTGAAGCCTGTCTGGATTTAGTATTCTGTAATAATCAGGATAGGATTGAGGGTGTAGAGGTGATTAAACCACTAGGGTCAAGTGACCATAATGTAATACAATTCTCAGTAATTTGTAAGAGTGCAGATGCAAAGACTAAAATTGTTAAGTTGAACTTTGGTCGGGCTAATTTTGGGCAGATGCGACAAAGTCTAAGTAGGATAGACTGGGATAAGCTTTTAAGTGTGGAGACAGTTGAGGAGCAGTGGAACAGGTTTAAAAATGTTTTAGATGTAATGCAGGACAGATACAGACCTAAATTTGGAATTAATAGGAAATTTAAAAAAACTCCATGGTGGATTAATAATGATTTAAAAAAGAAGTTGCAAAGGAAAAAACTGCTTTATAAGGCATATAAGACTAATGACTGCAAAGTGAATCGTAGAGCTTATGAGAACATGAGAGCAACCATTAAGAAGAATATCAAGGAGGCTGAAAGACAGTTGGAGAGGAATATAGCAGATAAGGCGAAAGAAGACCAGTCAAGGAGGAGGTCAAGTGCATCAGAAATAGTAAAGGGGAATTAAAAGATACAGACAGTGAAATAGTGGATGCTTTAAACTTACATTTTTCTGAGGTGTTTACAAGTGGATAACCTCCCAGAGGTAAACGCGACTACTAAGGAGGTACTGAGGGATTTAGAAATTGTAGAGAGAGAAGTGCTGCTCAGATTAAATAAGATGAAATCAAACAAATCACCAGGCCCAGATCATATTTATCCTCGTGTTCTTAAGGAAGCTAGTGAGTACATATATAAACCCTTGACACATATTTTTAGGAAGTCACTGTGCACTGGAGAGATTCCGAAGGACTGGAAAATGGCAAATATCATCCCAATATATAAAAAGGGTGACAGGGCAGATCCAAGCAACTATAGGCCAGTGAGCTTAACAAGCATCACAGGAAAATTAATGGAAGGAATTATTAAGGATAAGACTGAGCAACACATGGCAAGGGCAGGAGTTATTCTGAACAGTCAGCATGGGTTCAGAAGAAGGAGGTTGTGTATTACTAACATGCTGGAATTCTATGAGGAGGCAATAAAAGGATACGATCAAAGTGGAGAACATGATGCGATTTATCTTGACTTTCAAAAAGCATTTGATAAGGAGCCACCTGACAGGGTGGACATAAAACTAAAAGAAGTGGGAGTTCAGGGTGTGGTGTGTAGGTGGGTGCAGAATTGGCTCAGACACAGGAAGCAGAGGGTGATGGTGCGAGGAACCTCATCAGAACTGGCCGATGTTAAGAGTGGTGACCAGCAGGGGTCAGTGCTGGGGCCGCTGCTATTTTTAATATATATAAATGATTTAGATAGGAATATAAGTAACAAGCTGGTAAAGTTTGCAGATGATACCAAGACAGGTGGATTAGCAGATAATTTGGAATCCGTTATATCATTACTGGAAGACTTGGACAGCATACAGGTTTGGGCAGATTAGTGGCAGATGAAATTTAATGTCAGTAAATGTAAAGAATTACACATAGGAAGTAAAAATGTTAGGTTTGAATACACAATGGACGGTCGGAAAATTGAGAGTACACCTTATGAGAAGGTTTTAGGAGTCATAGTGGACTCTAAGTTATCGACTTCCCAACAGTGTTCAGAAGCCATTAAGAAGGCTAACAGAATGTCAGGTTATATAGCACCCTGATGTGTGGAGTACAAGTCACAGGAGGTTCTGCTCAGCCTTTATAACACACTGGTGAGGCCTCATCTGGAGTACTGGGTGCAGTTTTGGTCTCCAGGCTACAAAAAGGACATAGCAGCACTAGAAAAGGTCCAGAGAAGAGTGACGAGGCTGATTCCAGGGCTACAGGGGTTGAATTATGAGGAAAGATTAAAAGAGCTGAGAGTTTACAGTTTAAGCAAAAGGAGATTAAGAGGTGACATGATAGAAGTGTTTAAAATTATGAAGGGAATTAGTCCAGTGGATCGAGATTGTTATTTTAAAATGAGTTCATCAAGAACACAAGAACACAGTTGGAAACTTGTTAAGGGTAAGTTTCGCACAAACATTAGGAAGTTTTTCTTTACACAAAGAACGATAGAAACTTGGAATAAGTGACTAAGTAGTGTGGTAGACAGTAAGACTTTAGGGACTTTCAAAATTCGATTTGATGTGTTTTTGGAAGAAATAAGTGGATAGGACTCGTGAGCTTTGTTGGGCTGAATGGCCTGTTCTTGTCTAGACTGTTCTAATGTTCAGGGGCCTCATGTATTAACGGTGCGTTTCCACACTCACATAGTGATGCATAAATACTAAACTTGGCGTAAATCAACACACATTTTCACGCCAACTCAATACTTGGCGTATGCAAGTTCTCTGCTCGGTTTTGCAGACTGGCGGCACGCAGCATCAAAGCAATGCTTTTGTTCCAGTGTGGTTTCCCTTTCTTTTTTAGATGCACATTCCAGACAGCTTTATCAAATACACTGAAATTAACCACATATTGTTTATTAGTTTAAGGCATCTGATTGTAATTAACCTGTAACAATATAATGGCCCACGGATTGGCCAAACTATTCCAAATACCATAGCTGCTTTAGCGTTGTTCCTCTCAAGTATTTATCCCACTGTATCTGAGTGTGGAATCACAGCTCTCAAGCAGCTGATCGGAAAGAGAATTATAGGTATACAGCATCAAGCACATGCTGCCTCAGCCATGCGCTATTTGAACTGCTTCCATACGGGACACGCTTCAGAGCCTTTCCTATAGGGACATCGCGGTTCAGAAACAGTTTCATCCCAAGAGCTCTAAATGCATTCAATTAGTCCATCAAGTGCTCCTTGTAGAACTGTTTGTACTTATTAATAGAATCACCTCACTGTAAACTTGCGATACAGTTATAATATTGCACAACCTGAGCCACTTTATAAAGCACGTATTTACATATGATGATGATATCATTTTTAAGATGAAATGCAGCAAAATATGTTTTTTACATTATATAGACAAAATTTTGACATCATTTAAATATTGTTAATAATTACACATGTGAGGACACGGTGTTGCAGAGCTAGCGACGATCTGGCACCCCATTCAGGGATTGTTCCTGTCTCGCACTGTATTCTTGCTCAGGCTGGCGCGACACTCGAGGAATAGATGGATAGAATTATTAAACATGTACTATGAAGGTATTTCAATGTTCCTTAAAAGTTTTAAAAAATCTGCGTTCTAAGCTTACAGATGGCTTGACATTACAGAGCTGATCGAGTGGCGATTGGGTACATGGAGAAAGAAAAAGACAGGAATTGGGTGTTAGTACACTTGAGAGAGACAGTACTGCTGCAATAAATTATTTCATCGAAGATCGCGCACGGCGCAGCAAGTATCTTGCATGAGGCAGGAACAATCTCTGGAGGGGGTGCCAGTTCGTCACTATCACTGCGCCACCGTGTTCCCATGTTTAATTACATGCTTTAATTTTTATCATCTTGAAAATGATATCAAGTATACATCTCAATATTTAATTTATTCAGAGAGCTGTAATATCATGAATGTAATGGATACTGTGTTCTGTCAGAGGAAGAGAAAGCTCATTTAAGAAGCATGTAGTGATTCACACACATAGAGCAAATAGAAGAACACATACAAAACAGCATTTAACATGCTACTTTAGTTACAATGGGATTGAGAAACCAGTAAATTAAACAATTTTAAGATGAAGTTTATGTTCCACTTTAATGACAAAATAAACTATGTGATTAAAATGGAAATTTTGAGATTAAAGTTGACATTTCGAGGTTTTTTCCCCCACTGTGTCCCTATTTTTTTTTTCTCTGTACCCTAATAAGCTTTCATATGACACTCAGACGGTGGGCTGCCACTTACCTTTTCCAAGTGAATTTGATATCTGACAACTTCTTTTTTATTTCGGGCACTGTGCGACTTTGTGAACTTGAACTTTTGAGTTTCTCCGACACTCTATATCACTCGATTAACTTCCTTTTGTTGTTTATACCACTGTTTAAAGCAACAAATAGTACGTTTTTCTTTGCCTCCACTTGGTATTCACTGAACTTCTTCTATTTTCCTCCGTGCTTTTGCCATTGTCTTTTTACAGAACACTGAGCTTAAGGGCTATTTATATTGATTTGCCTATTCAAAGAGGTGTAATTCTGGGAGGAGTTTGGGGAGTGGCAGCAGGCGCATGCACGTGCGTTACTTATCACGCTGACCGGGATTTATGTAGTGGAAGAACGTGGAAGTTGCCGTACGCATAGATTCTTGCATCTGGAGTTTTTTGTGTGTACACACATTTACACTTTTGTCCACATGCCATGTTTTAGTGTGAATTCTAAGCAAGCCGTTATGCATGAGGCCCCAGATGTTTAGGTCCATGTGGAATCCTGGTACTTGAAGTGGTAAGGATGCACTGTGCTCCCTAGATAAACTGGATATAATAAATAAATCCTATTGCATGAAGACAACCTAAAATATACTGTATACTGTCCAGTTATTCATTTCAATATTAAAGTAATCATGTTTAAGTATGGGCAGCACAGTTGCTGTCTTGCAGTAGGGTGGCCAGGTTCCATGTCCTGAGTCCTCCCTGTGTAGAGTTTAAATGTTCTCCTTGTGTCTGTATGAGCTTCCTCTGGGTGCTCCAGTTTCTTCCCACATTCCAAAGACATACAAGTTGGGTGGATTGGTGAAACTAAATTGGCCTTAGTATGTGGTAGGGTGTGTGTGTTTGCCATGCTATGTACTGGCGTCTTGTTCAAGGTTTCAAGGTTCAAGGTTTCTTTTAGTGATATTTACACAGGAAAACATGAAATTTGCCTTCTCAGTTGCATCTAATAACAAGACAGCAAAACAAAACAAATGGAGACAATACAGGTTCAGGTAGGCAGTTTGACAGTGCATATTTACACAAAAACTTTAATCATTGTTCTCCGATATTCCTTATTAAAAAGTCATATGGCTCTAGGAAGAAAGGTGTTTTTGGGGGGATTTGTGTGGGTTTTTAAAGTGACTATCCTTCCTGATTTCCTGAAGTTCTACAGTTAATGGATGTCTGTCATCAGTTGAGTCCAAGGTTTGTTCCTGCCTTGCACCATATGCTAACTGTGATAGGCTTCAGCACCCCTCATGACCCTGCCTGTTCGGGACTAAGTGATTCAGAACATGACTGACTCATGACTAAGTATATAGGGTTGTAGAAAAGATAAACTTGAGTGCTGGAAGTCAAAAAATTAGCTATATTTAGATACACATCCTACCTAAGATTTTTTTATAGCTCTGACTCTGAGTTGTAGCTGTGGTTACCAAAACAACTGTTGATATAACAAAAGTAAAAAACATATTTTAAAAAATACATTTATATTACAACAAGTATGGGTCAGACAGTTCAATTGCTCTTGGTCCTTGGAAGGAATGCTAGGTAAAGTCACGTAAAGAAAGCCAGACTGTTAATACATACAGTAGTCTTGACAGTGTAATGGTGCCCATTCCAGCTCCTCTCTTCATGTGCTGTTTTTCTCGGCCCACCTACTCTCGTCTGTTGCTTAGTAATGGTAATTAGGGCTAAACAATAACATTTATTTATGTGGTATTTTTTATTTTACCTGACCAACTGGGTTGTGAATTGGTGTGCATGGAGTGATTTTTTAAATGATCCATCCATTCATCATTTTTATACGGTCCCGGCCACAGGAACAGAAGTCTAAGCAAAGATACCAAGACGTCACCACCTCCTTCAACTCCTCTAGGGGGGATATGGAGGTGTTCCCTGGGCAGCTGAGTGGTATAATCTAATCTCTTCAGTTTGTCCTAGGTCTGCCCAGAGGTCTCCTCCTGGTTTACATGCCCAATACCCCTCTGCAGGGGAGACATCCTAATCAGAAGCCCGAACCACCTCAAGTGGCCCCTTTTAATGTAAAGGAGCAGTGGTGCTACTTTGAACTCCTGCCAAATGTCAGCACTCCTCACTCGATCTCCAAGGCTGAGCCAACACACTTGGCAAAGGAAGTTCATTTCCAATGCTTGTATCCGTGATCTAGTTGTTTCAGTCACCACCTAAAGACCATGGCCATAGGTGAGGGTTGGATTGTAGATCAACCAGTAAATTGAGAGTTTTGCTGCCTCGTTACCATTCCTGACCAGTGCAATGTATGCATAACCTCTGACCCTGCCCCATCAATCTTCTACATGAGGCAACACACCCTGGCCAACTTGGAAAAGGCACCTTGGAGGTGCTAAACCTAATCCCGACTGCTTCACACTCTGCCTCAAACCACCCTGGTGCACATCCTTCCCTGAAGCTAACAAGACCATATCATCTGCAAAAATCAGAGATGTGATCCTGAGGTCACTGAACTGGTCCATAAAAATTATGAACAGGATTAGAGACAAAGGGGATGCCTGGTGGAGCCGCACACCCACAGGGAACAAGCCCGACTTGCTGCTGACAAAGTGAACCAATATCTTGCTCTGGTTGTATAGGGATCAGATAGCATGTAACAGCAGGCTTAAATCATTTTGTGGTTATCCAAGGGAATGACAGACTCAAACAAAAATAAATTTTGGGGCACCAACCCAGTTGTCCCAGTTTACTTAACATTATGAACAAACACTTTGCTTGATGAAGTATAAAGAAAACAAAAACTGTGACCACTAGAATAACGCGGTTAGGATAGTAATGGCTGCTTAATCTGCCTTTGAAAACGTTGAGGATTTCCTTTGGTCTTGTCGTTCAAGAAAGAAGTGACACCTCCTTCCAGGCAGTTGTGTTTTTATGGCCGTTTTTATGGGGGCGGGGTCAATAGCCCTCATTAGACTAATTCTCTGAACTATGCAGGAAGGAAAAGACAAGACAGCTCGTGGCAGTACCCCCACTCAGCCTGGGGTGGTACCCTATACCTTGGACAAACTTGGAGGATGACCCTCTGACATTCATGCGTGACAGTTTAAATTAGGTTTTCTTCCACATCAAGCAACAAATTGAAACAGGATTTTAAAAACAGACTGATAGGCTAGAGTTTGTTAGTTTTTTCAACAGCAGGTCAGTCTCAGTGCCGGTCAAATGAGGAGTTCCTCACAGCTCTGTCCTCGGCCCTCTGCTCTTCTATTTATCTACATGCTTCTCCTTTGCATTGGTGATGGACAGATGAGATTAGACAGGAGTCCCTATGGACTGTGATATTTGCAGATGACACTGTGATCTGTAGCAAGAGTAGGGAGCAGGTTGAGGAGACCCTGAAGAGGTGGAGATATGCTGTAGAGAGGAGAGGAGAGGAATGAAGGTCAGTAGGAACAAGACATGTGTGTGAATGAGAGGGAGGTCAGTGGGATGGTGAGGATAAAAGGAGTAGAGTTGGTGAAGGTGATTGAGTTTAAATACTTGGGATCAACAGTACAGAGTAATGGGGATTGTGGAAGAGAGGTTAAGAAGAGATTGCAGGCAGGGTGGAGTGGGTGGTGAAGAGTGTCAGGAGTGATTTGTATCAGCAAGAGTGAAAGGGAAGGTCTACAGGACGGCACAGAGACCAACTATGATATATGGTTTGGTGATGGTGGCACTGACAAGAAAGCAGGAGACAGAGCTGTAGGTGGAAGAGTTAAAGATGCTAAGATTTGCGTTGGGTGTGACGAGGATGGACAGGATTAGAAATGAGGACATTAGAGAGTCAGCTCAAGTTGGACGGTTGGGAGACAAAGTAAGAGAGGCGAGATTGTGTTGGTTTGGACATTTGCAGAGGAGAGATGCTGGGTATATTGGGAGAAGGGTGCTAAGGGTAGAGCTGCCAGGTAAGAGGAAAAACGGAAGGCCTAAGTGGAGGTTTATGGATGTGGTAAGAGAGGACATGCAGGTGGTGGGTGTAACAGATCAAGATGCAGAGGACAGGAAGATATTGAAGAAGATGATCCGCTGTGGCAACCCCTAACGGGAGCAGCCAAAAAGAAGAAGAAGAAGAGTCATGTCTGGAGGAGACCCGGCGCCTATGCAATACCGTTCTAGTGGTCAAGCATGGTAGTGGCAACATTACGTTATGGGGTTGTTTTTCAGAAGTAGGGACTGGGAAGCTAGACAGGGTAGAGGGAAAGCAGAAGAAACCAAAGTACAGAGACCTTCTTAATGGAAGCCTACTGCAGAGTGCCCTGAACTTCAGACTGGGCCGAATGTTTGCCTTCTTACATAACAATGCTGCTAAGCACAAAGCAAACCTAACACAGGAGTGGCTTAGGGACATCTATGGGAATGTCCTTGAGTGGCCCAGTTACAGCTTAACCTTGAACCCAATAGAACATTCTGGATAGACCTGAAAATGAATGTCTCCATCCAACCTGAAAGAGCTTGAGAGGATCTGCAGAGAAGAATGGCAGAAAATCCCCAAATCGAGGTGTGTGAAAAGCTTGTTGCATGAAACCCAGAAGACCCCAGGCTGGAATGGCTGCCAAAGGGGTTTCAGCTAAGTACACAGTAAAGGCTCTAAATACTCGTGTCAATCATTTTTAATACATTTCAAAAATTCTACATTTTCGCTTGAAGTTATTTAGTGTTCCCTGATGTGAGGAAAAAATCAATCGAAACAGTTTCAGCCAAAGTCTGTGATGTAACAAAATGTGTAAAATAGTGAAGGGGTCTGAATACTTAATAAATCCATAGTATTATAATGATGTGCGAGAAAATAATTTTGTTGTCTTTATGACATTTGGCCATACATTAATTAAAACTAATTATTCATCCAGTTTTGTTACAATATACAAATTATTTCATTTGGTACTAGGTGTGTTCTCAAATTAAAGGGAGCAGCTAATTATTTTAGTAAACCATTTCTTTAATATCCAGTAAACCATAATCAAAAAAGTATATTTTCACCATTTTATCAGGTACAGTAGTAACATCATTTATACCTTATGCACTTTGTTCAATTTAAACAAAATATATTATTAATGGCATTGTTTTACTATTACTGGAAATGTGTTTGTAAAGTGCACTCAGATGCACAGAAGAAGAAAAAAATGGCAGCAGTTCCAAAACAACGATATGGTTATAATTAGAGAATATTTCACGATTGCAGATGTTATCCTACAAAGATACCCTTCTTTCTTTTTTTGTTCTTTTTTTTTCACTATGGGGGGTCCCTCATGGCAGAATAAATTCATTGCCAAATTATTTGTTGCCACCCCTCCCCACCCCCACCCTCACCAACCAGACTTTCACTTCCCCAAAAGGACTCTTGTGCCCCCCGAGGGGCCCCTTATTTAAAAAATATGTCAGCTGTTAATTTATGTGAGCCATGTGTGGAATATTTTATAGTTATATAAAAACATTTGGACTGGACTTCAGTCCAAGACTGGATTCTTAGCAGAGAAGCTTTATCTCAAACTACAAAGACGTAAGCGTGCAAAACAGCACTTCCTAGAACACAATAAGCATTTCGGACCACACAGGGTTTGCAATCACGCAGTCCTGTTGGTCAAACTGCAGCCAACCCTTTCTCTAGCAAGCTGCTGGAGCATTAAGGCAATGTGATACTTTTCTTTTCTTTTTTTTTTTTTTTTTTACAGTCTTTTTGTATTATAAAATAATCTCTGCATGAAGTTATTGCCTTGTCTGAAATGTGCACCACTTGGATTTTTCCTCTGCTTAAAATTTATTTGGGAGTCTGATGAGGGCAAAAATGCTTTTCTTACCCTGGGCTGACTGCACTACTGTATGGCTAAAATATAGTGGTCAGCATTTTGCAATTTACCACTTTGTCCCAGTTGGGTTGTGAGAAGAATGCCTATGGATCTGCTATTGTCGGGTTCTTACTCTTTCTTTTTATTACTTAACTAGAGCTTGTCTGCAGGAATGTAGGAATGAAGAGTGCCTCGGCACCAACAGCTCTGTATCACGCTGACTCAGTGAGGGTCAAGAGACACCTGGAGACGACACTGCATAAACTTACACAAGCCTGTAACTCGCAATGTTAAAAACAAATATGGAGGGGGAATATTAAATGGTATAGTTGGTCTCTTTCTTGATGTCATGTTACATTTCTTATATTGATCAACAACTTGATACCTCCTTTTGATTGCAATTTAAAATGTAGAGTGGGAACACTGAAAGTCGTGTAATATGTTTAATGTAATGATAGGAGTGTAATTAAAATTGAATTTCATTATAACACTGCTAGCTGTGTAAGCCCATGCTGTACAAAGCCCAGGGTCCTAGAAACTATTGAAATTGTCAGAAAAAAAAATTAAAATGTAGAGATGTCAGGTAATTGAAAGGAACTACTCTGGGCGTCTCTCTCCTAGAAGGATTTGTTTTGCCGATGTGCTTGCCTCGCTTGTGAACTAGAGGTGGGATGAAAAGTAAAAGTGATACCGTTTTGTCAATGTTAGCGGCTAAGCGACTTTGTCTTTCTTCTGAGGTTTCGTTTTGCTGACCTGCTGGCCTTGCTTGTGTTATTAGCAGCTAAGCAACTTTGTCATTCTTCTGAGGTTTCGTTTTGCCGATGTGCTTGCCTCGCTTGTGTACTAGAGGTGGGAGGAAAAGTAAAAGGGATACCGTTTTGTCGATGTTAGCGGCTAAGCGACTTTCTTTCTTCTGAGGTTTTGTTTTGCTGACGTGCTGGTCTCGCTTGTGTTATTAGTGGTGTCACAGGCGGTTGGGGGTGGAGCCCAGCCGGGACGCCCGAGGGGACCGGAGGAGGGCTGGTGCCTCCTCCCGACCACGAGGGGGCGACCGCCCTGGTTTTGTTGGTGGCCTCGGGTAGGGGGCTTGGAAGCCCAACCCTGTAGGGGCCCATGGCCACCGCCAGGCGGCGCCTCGGTGCCTAAAGATCCCTGGAGCCCAGCACTTCCACCACAACAGGAAGTGCTGGGGGGGAAGAAGAATGGAGACACCCGGAGGGCTTCCGGGTGCAGAGCCGGCACTTCCGCTACACGGGGGCGTGTCCAAGGAGGAGTACCGGGAAGCAGCTGTAGCCCATCTGGGGTGGTATAAAAGGGGTCGCCTCCCTGCATTCGAGAGCGGAAGTCGGGTGGAAGAGGACGGACCTGGAGAGAGGACTGGAGGCGGCCAGAAGAAAGGCATTTGGGACTGTGTAAAAGGCGTCCGTGCTAAAGGCACTGGGTTTATGCACTGCTACACTTGTAAATATTGTAAATGGTTGTGGTAAATAAACGTGTGTGTGGTGAAAACAACGATGTCCGTCTGTCTGTGTCCGGGGCCAGTTCCACAGTGGCTAAGCAAGTTTTCTGTTTCCTTACCCGACTCCACCTCTAACTTCAGACTACAGAAACACACACTTTCACACATAGACATTTATATATAAGATGTTCTATAATTTAAAATATAACATATTTCTTATACCTAATATTTTCTGGTCTATGTTTATGAAGCTGGAATATATTCATAAAGGATGAATAACTGTGTGACACAATATCCATTTTATTTCACACTTGGCTATATCCACACACACACACTCTCACTTACATATACATATATGTTCATATGGAAAAAGACATGCAGGTTATGATTATTGCAATAGCTTTATTAACTCAAAAGAATGGCACAATGGCACAGTGCACTTCTCACAGGTGCTCAAATTGCCGGCCTTCATTATTTACACATTCTTGTAGTTAACTTTCTAAGTAAGGATAACAAATAATAATAAGAATAAGACAAATAATACACATAAATAATACAATAATTAATAAATCAACAATAATACAAGAATAAATTGTGTTTCACATACAACTGTACTTTTATATATATACAGTGTATAGATAAATGTAGTGTATATATATGCTCTAAATTAGCCCTTGGGATTAATAAAGTTTATCTAATCTAGTCTATATATTTCCACACGTGTGCGCATAGGAGACAGTTTAAGGGCCATCCCACAGGTTGGCACTGTGTACTAACGCTCATTATCTTTCTCCTCTGCACACTGGAAGATTGTCAGCTTTAACACCAATGATGTCATTTCCAGTGTTCATCTATCCATCCATCCATCCATCTATCTATCCACCTGTGCCCAGAAGTACTCAAAAAAGAAGTCAGAGGCATGTTAATCATTTTGTTTATGATTCCCATCTGAAAAGAACATTTCTCTACATTGCATTTTATTTTTCAATTCAATTATGCAGGGTTTGCTCTCCGTGCTCCAACTCTTTATGTGTCTTATATATACAGTATATATATATATACCAGTAAGGGCGCACTACATGACAATGTGCAGTGAATACACTTGACTTGAGCATTCATAGTTTTCATCCTCTTTCTCTGTACATTTACCATTCGTTTGCTCAGAGGTTGATGCGCTTGTTGCTTCCTAAGCAGCTCTTCTTTTCTCCACCCTAGCAGCCCGCTTCTTCTCTTCTTGCGTCAGCATCTTTTCACGTTAAGACCGATTAAGTCAGCGTTTGTGTTGCAATTACTTAGTACATTTTCTTTAATTTTTCACTTAAGCTGGCACTTAAGTCTTCAATCTGCCTCAAGAATGATTTAAGATATGAAGAGGCAGGGGAAGTGACGGCAAAGATGGTAGGGATGAGAACAGCACCCATATGCATCTGCCACATGGCCGCCCTGCTGGCCACTGCCGAGAGTTGATTCTACAATAAATAAAATAAAAAATAAAAAGAGGAATAACCTTGAAGGTCAATCATCACCCCGAAAGTGGATAGTAGACGTCACGTAGTATATGTGTACCAAATTTCAGGTCAACAGGTCAAACGGTTTGTGAGCTACAGGTGATTTAAAATCCTGGACAGACAAACGAACAGCCATGGTAGTGTATTATATATATACACTAGGCTGACCCGCCTTTTAAGGCGACCGACTTTTAAGTTGGCCACTTCTTAAGGCAATTCAATATGTAGATCAATTTGATATTTTATACAAACTCATTAATTTGGTTATATTGCATTTGAGCGGTATTACTTTAATACTCGTAGTTTGTTATTTTTGTGATGAAATTTAAACTTTTTTTCTATATTGAGGTCACCCTTTTGAACCGTCCTGATATTTACTACGTGGTGAGGCATTTGTACTCCATCAACATTAATTATTTCCAGAGACATAATTTTGTCTATTTTTCCAGCGCATCGCGCACAAAAGCAAGGGAACGATGGGAGCACCAGAACTCTGCTCACATCATGTCGCTTCGTACCGCAAGCTGCAAGTAGTAAGTCTGTGAAAAGCGGAATACCGCTACGCTTTCCACTCACGGGACGGAAGGACAATCCCAACCGCTTTTATATAGTAAGATTATTATACAATATATTATTTATTTAATATATTATACAAGTTATAATAAGTGCAATGATTTTATGTGACTTTTTATATGACTTTTTTGTCACGCTTTAAATCGGGCTTATTTTAAAACCTACATATATATATATTTGGTGTCATTCTTTTCAGAATTTATCGAATTTAATGTGATGTTGTTAGATTTTCAGACGCTTATTCGGTTTTTAAATTATAAACTAAAAAATATCAAGAACTCACGTCCCGCGAGACAAGAATTAACCAAGAGTGCCAAGAGATTTAACCAGGCCCAGGGCCAGAAATAAAATGCAAAGAGTAGGACAGCTGCTGTACAGGCTTTTAAATGTTTGAAGCACCGTGCGAGATGCAGATCATGCAGCACAGCAGCGGCAGCAGTAGCAGCAAGCGAGCAGCTGATCGAGCAAAGAGGAGGTAAAAAAAAAAATTGCATTTGTTTCCCATTGTATCACTGTTTAAGAGGGGGTTTCGGAGGAGCGACCGCATCTCATTGGGGTGCGTTCAGCCCGCCTCTTTACAATGCGAACAGCAGACTGGCTGCAATTGAGGGTTGGATGCCAAAGGCGCCAGGAGGGGCTTGCCCTTCTACTATATATATATATATATATATATATATATATATATATAGTAAAATAAACACAAGAACAAAGTCAAAGGTATGAGGATTCACCCCGTATACTGTAGAGTATAGGAAAAGGCAATGACGTCTACACAGACTGGTGTCCAAAACATAACTGACAATAACAAAAATGGAGGTTGGCTACAGCAGTTCTCAAACTCAGTCCTGGTGTCCCCTGTGTGGCTGCAGGTTTTTATTACAACCAGTTTCACACTCAGTGAGTCATTTTACCTCATTTAAATAGCTGGTCTCTTTTCATCTGTTATCCTGCTTTCAGAAAAGCACATTAGTGTCACTTTTACATTTAAATGACATTTAAACTAATGTCGCATTAGATAGATAGATAGATAGATACTTTATTAATAATTAATTATTAAGCAGCATACTGATAAAAAACAAAATTAAATTAAAGGGTGATAAAAATGCAGGTATAACAGACAATAACTTTGTATAATGTGAACGTTTACCCTCCCGGGTGGAATTGAAGAGTCGTATAGTGTGGGGTCTCCTCAGTCTGTCGGTGGAGCAGGGCGGTGACAGCAGTCGGTCGCTGAAGCTGCTCCTCTGTCTGGAGATGATCCTGTTCAGTGGATGCAGTGGATTCTCCATGATTGACAGGAGCCTGCTCAGTGCCCATCGCTCTGCCACGGATGTCAAACTGTCCCGCTCTGTGCCTACAATAGAGTCTGCCTTCCTCACCAGTTTGTCCAGGCGTGAGGCGTCCCTCTTCTTTATGCTGTCTCCCCAGCCCACCATTGCGTAGGAGAGGGCGCTCGCCACAACCGTTTGATAGAACATCTGCAGCATCTTATTGCAGATGTTGAAGGACGCCAGTCTTCTAAGGAAGTATAGTCGGCTCTGTCCTCTCTTATACAGAGCATCAGTATTGGCAGTCCAGTCCAATTTATCATCCAGCTGCACTCCCAGGTATTTATAGGTCTGCACCCTCTGCACACAGTCACCTCTGATGATCACGGGGTCCATGAGGGGCCTGGGCCTTCTAAAATCTACCACCAGCTCCTTGGTTTTGTTTTGTGTTCATTTGTGGGTAGTTTGAGTCACACCATTTAACAAAGTCCTTGATTAGGTTCCTATACTCCTCCTCCTGCCCATTATGTGATCTTTGTCATGGGGTATGTCAGAATTGCTAATCGCAGTCACTAATCTTGTTGTTGCACCATGATAAGTTACAAAACTGAAAATCCCAGTCCATGTCACATCTACTGAGTGCCAGTCTTCCCGCGCAGTGAAAGCACTTGCCCACTTTCATTAACAGCAAAAAGCGTGTTGCCTGATTGAGTGGCACTTTACGAAAGGTTGGTAGGTGCAGCATGTTCAGCAGTGATCTCTGCCCTTTGATTAATTTTTCCATGCTCTTATGGTACATAACACACAAGACATTAGACAGACAAGCTTCTCCTCTATTTGTCAAGTTCAAAACATGCTTGTTCCTTCCCTTACTTCATCACTACATTTTGTTCATTGTACTTCCTGATGAGCATTCATTGGTTCATTTGGTTGTCAGCTCTCCTGCATACACAGTCCACCCTTCTGAGTAACAAGAAAATCAAACCTCTTTCATTTTATCCTAGCTGCTCACAGACTAATTGGTCTCAGTCATCAGGTATGTCACATTACGCTAACATCTTTACAGGAGCGCATCACCAACTGCCTCTGACTGGATATGGTTACGTATACTAAGGCTGCTTGAAATCACTGGAAAAATTGTCTAATATGACAGAAGTATTAGAAATATTTGTAGTTTTGCTATAAATACTAAACTGTCTTTTGTTGCTTTCCTTTTAATTTGCCTTTATTCTCCGGAGTTTGCACCTTTAATTGTATCCTAAAAATTATAATTAACAAAGAGTAGACGACACTTAATGCAGGAAAATCTATACTGACTTCAGGTTTAGACTCACTGGGATCGTCATTAGTAAATAATGGATCAAATAACCAGAGCCCATGCAGAACACAAAATTAAAAAATCATGAAAATGCTGAAAATCTTAAAAACCAAGGGTGGTCTATGGCCGGCTTGTCTTCCCAGCCAATACCCCCAGGCCGTCAGATGGAGCTCTCTCAGCAGCATGGAAGTGCCCCAGATACCAGCAGGGAATCATGGACGATGGAGTTTTCCTTTACAGCTCTGCTGGATACCACAGGGGCCAACAGAGGACGCAGCAGGGAGGTCCAGAGAGTCGTTTGTGCCCTATTAACCAGAAGTGCGTCTTAGTCACATCGACAGGGGAGATGACGTACTTCCGGGATGAAGAAGAGGACTTTTTATCTGACCCGGAAGTGAAAAGGAGTCACATGGACTGAAGGATTGGAAACACTTCCGGGTCAGGGACTATAAAAGACTGGGAACAACACCAGAGCGTTGAGCTGAGCTGGGTGGAAGGGTGGCAACACGTCTGGAAGAGTGGAGGAAGTGATTATTGAGAATTGTATTTTTTATTTATGAGTATTGTGGAGAGGAGGGTGCTTTGTGCACTTATTTGTCTAAATAAATTAAATATTTGGACTTTTACATGGTGTCTGACGTATTGTCCGAGGGTTCAAGAGGACGAGAGCGCCCTCTTTCTGTTGTTACACAAGTTAAACATCTAACCTTAACAGTACTCTTTGTCTACTGATGTTTAATCAATGTGTGGTCTTGAGTTCTCTGTGCATATGAAACTCTCTCCAATTGACCAAAAAATCGAAAGTTAGTTTTATTTAATATACGTTACAGGTCAAAAGTTTTAGAACACCTCAGTTTTTCTAGTTTTTCTTCAAATTTAATCCGTTGAAATGTGATGAATGACCCAACATGGTGACAAGGTAAGTAGTAAAATATCAGAGGTTTAAATTTAAAGTTCAGGTTAGCAAAAGGAAAGGGAAATTTCAGAATATTACAGATGGGCCTTCCTCTGGGAAAATCTAATAGGTTACAACCTACAGACATTCTGCACCAATTCAAGTCATTTAAGCCTTGCAAGTTGAGGCAAACAATTTGTTCAGGTTTCCTAAATTCTGTTGATTACCCAAAAACCCCCCAGTCTGTCTTAAAGCAGAGTTGGAACAGACTACTGGTGTTACTACATCTTCCGAAGTGCTACTTGGAGAATATTACACTGTAGAAAGTTGTAAATTCCAGTGATAATGGCAAGAAAACAGCAATTAATAAAAGAAATGAGATTGAGTATTATTACCCTCAAAAGTGTAGGTCTTTTATTTAGAGAAATTGCATAAAACATCAAAGTGTCCGTGCGTCTAGTGGTGTCCTACACAACCCAAAGGCAACTGGAAACTGAAAGAAACTCTGATAGGAAGGAGGTCTGGCAGAGCCAAAGTCACAATCCAATCAGAAGACAAGTTACTGAGGGCCACCAGCTTGTGTGATCACAGGCGCCTCACAGCACAACAGCTTCAAGCACAGCTTAACAGTGCAGGCTGAAAAAAAAAAGCAAGTGTCATTTTCTACCGTGAGGAGGAGACTTTGTGCTGCAGGTTTGACAGGGCGAGTGGCAGTGACAAAGCCACTCCTTAAAGGACAAAAGAGGGCCTTGAAAAACCAGCTGTGCACTACTGCCGACTGAAAGAATGTCTTATGGACCTTCTTCTTTTTGCTGCTCCTATTAGGGGTTGCCACAGCGGATCACCTTCTTCCATATCGTCCTGTGTTCTGCATCTTGCTCTATTAAAAAAATGTTTTATGAATCCAAATTTTCAGTTAATCTTGCAATGTGTTTGTACACCATTGAGTTGGTGACAGAATGGTTCCTCAGTGTGTCACACCAACTGTCAAACATGGAGCAGGATGTGTGATGGTCTGGGGTTCTTTTGCAGGAGGCAGAGATGGTGACTGGCCTTCTCAATCAAAACGTTTACCACAGTTTGGCTAGCATAGCAACAAAAGATGGCTACTTTGATGAATCAAAAATTTGAATAACATTTAACTCCGTGATTCCTTGACCAATTTTTTTTTTGCCATTGTTCATTTGAACTATGCCTCGATTTAATGAAATATTAAGATATTAAACTGTGTCCATTTACATAAAAACTGAAAAAACTCAAACTTTTGACCGGTAGCATAGATGTAACAAGGTGTATGTAAATTAGAATATTTTATACTCCTGGGGTAGATGTACGGAGCCCCCATGGGGACATTGTGTCATTTTTTTTCTTCTGGGAATTTTTCTGGTGCACACCAACCGCACAATAACTGAAAAGGGGCTCCATACCTATACATAATTTCTGATGCATATTAGTTCTGTTTTATAGTCGCACTTAGGAAAAATGGAAATTGGAGACTTTATAGATGTGTACTTTCAGCTTGGTCTTAAACACAAAGACATAGCGCTTGTTCTTAAAGTTCATCATGGAAACATTATCACTGAAAGGTATTTAAAACGTATATTAAAGTGTAAAAGTCTATTTCGTCATAAGGTCTATAGCTTATGCATCCATTATCCAACCCGCTATATCCTAACTACAGGGTCACGGGGGTCTGTTGGAGCCAATCCCGGCCAATTCAGGGCACAAGGCAGGAAACAAACCCCGGGCAGGGCACCAGCCCACCGTAGTCTATAGTAACAGTGAGGAAATGATTCTGTTTATACAGCAACAATTGCAAAGCTCAGGATAGCTTCATGGCTATCGATGGATGCACACAAAATGTCAAAAAAAATGGTTTGCATGTGAAGAAGGAAGATGTTCGTCTGATATTGATACAATCTGGTGCGCACCAGAAACATCCCCAGAAAGAAAAGTGACAATGTCCTCTCGGGGGCTCCATATAGATGAGGTAAATGTGATACCCCATTCTGCTCTTATCACTACTCCTACTTGTCCTATACATTACATAGCTTGAAGATCATATTTATTATTTATCTCTTCTAACTTTACGATTAATCTTTGTTGTGGAGGTTTAAAGAAGAGACCATGTTATTACTACTGTGTTCATAAGAACTACCTTTGAACACTTTGAAATGACTTCAGTTTTTCTGACTGACTCATCAGTACAGGAAAGCCCCCAAATAGGAGACATCTTTAGCTGGTCTGGATATCTATTATTATTATTTAGCAGATACCTTAATCCAAGGCAATTTACAAAGACCGTTATAATACATACAAGAATGACAATGGTAGTGCCACAGATTTCATAGATTCCTACTTTTTTTTCCCCTTAATTAAAAACTTTCTGTAAGTAAGCCAAATTATCTGAATGAGGGAGTAAACTAGGTTTCCTTAAAAAAAAAAAAATAAATAAATAAATATTCACCATTATTTAAAATCAACTGATCTTCAGTACTTCAACAAATTTCACAAGCAAAGCAGACAAATTCCTGGGCGGCCGAGCTGCGTCCTCTGATGACACATGGAGCACATTATCAGGTGTTTACTGTGGTGACGGCCACTTGCAGGCTCACAGGTACTTTAACCTTAATGTGGATGGGGTCAGCGTAATGCGGGCCTACAGGTAATGAGGCACTCCGGCTGACGTCAAAACTACTGAGGCGTCTAGTCATTCATATTAAAAACTAACCCACATAATTCTGTGGTTTCCTCTTTATATCTTGCTGGTAATGGACGCCTTCTTGGGTATTTAAAACAAATCACTGGGTAAACTAGTGACAGGCACCTGTTACGCGTGACATGAAATTAAGCATTTCCAGCTGCTCTTAGACTGTGTTTTTAGACTCTGCCTGTCATATAGTGCAGTTTTTTAAATGCCGGTGACTTTTTTTTTTTTTAATAATTCTATGACTCTTCACAATGTTATTTATTACTTTTCTTTCTAATAACACTCTTACTGACTGTGTTCACTATGTTTAAAGCCTAAATAGTTTAGTGGACAATTGGAAAATTCTGCTCCATCACCAACAGAACCCTGGATGTTGCTGTTGTGGAAAAGAGGATTCTGGTAAAATTAGATGCAATCGTGAAGAATCCCCTCCAGGAGGCGCTCTTTAGGAACACTTTTAGCCACAGGCTGATTTCACCAAGGAGCACCTACAGTATAGGGGTCTTTTCTGCCCATTGCTATCTGGCAATTCAATGCCTCCACCCGATATACTCGGAACTTTATCTTTATTTACATAATTATCGATTGATTGCTGTATTGTCTGGCCTCACGATTCTGTATCCTTGTTTTTTAATATTTCTGTTGCTATATGCATCTGAATTTCCCCATACGATTAATAAAGTTTATCTAATCTAATCTAAAAATAGGCATATTGTAGTTTTTCCAAGTGTTGAAAGCTTTCAAGGTATTGGAATTTGTATAGATTGGAAACTGAAGCTGTGTTTACTATGTTTTAAGTCAAAATAGTGGGGAGAACTTCACTTCCCAGCAGCACATGGGGGGTTACCCGCTGTGGACGCGGCCCGGGCACAGACAGGCAGACATGTTGTCAAGTCACCACCACACGTTTATTTACACTATTTACAAGTTCCCGTGCACACAAACCCCCCAAAGTCCTGGCCACAAAACGCCTTTCTTCGGGCCACCTCCACTCTCTCTCTCTCTTGCCTTGTCCTGCCTCCACCCGACTCCAGCCTCGAATGAAGGGAGTCGGCCCCTTTTATTTCATCCCGGCACTCCTCCCTGGACACACCCCAGTGTGGCGGAAGTGCCGGCTGTTCTCCCGGAAGCTCTCCGGGTGTCCCTGCTCCTCTTCCCCCCCAGCACTTCCTGGTGTGGGGGAAGTGCTGAGGTCCAGGGTTCCCAAGGCATTGGGGCGCCCCCTGGTGGTGACCACAGGCCCCTACAGGGATGGGCTTCCAAGCCCTCTACCCGTGGCCCCCAAAGCAACCAGGATGGCGACCCCCATGTGATCCAGGGTGGGCATAGACCCTCTTCCAGTCCCTCGAGGCATCCCGGCAGGGTCGTTGCCCCTGGCATCCCTGACACCGCATAAGATGATGGGAATGGAAGTAGGGGTTGCTGGGAATGAAAGAGGCCAGCAGGAAAGTTTAAAAGGGAGGCTTGATGGAGAAAAACAGAGATCGGTGTTTTGTGTATCCTGTCCAACGTGTTGTCTGAAAAGTCAATTGTGCCCTGGATCGTTTCACGTTAGATGAATGGAGTGTCTCGTGACTGTCTGTCGTGTTATCGTGGTGGATTAATTGTTGTGCATCTTCAAAAGGAGCACTCCTGGAAATCTCACCCCTCGCCACTCATGACTACCGACAGGACTGTTTCATTCATTTCTATGGAAGCTGTTCTCAGGATTTTCATCTTCACACCATATCATTTCACCTGCTTTTGCTGTGTTGGACTGCATAAGGACATTGTTTTGAGTGTTTATTTTTGTTGTTTGTTTGTGTTTATTGTACATCGCCATAAGGGGACTGGAGTGGGATTATCAAGCGTGTAGTTATATTTCGTATTAGTGGTAAATACATTCTTTAATTGTTTTATTATCTGTTGTTTTTTGTCTATGCTTGTGAGTGTGTGCGGGTCATGCCAAGGCTGGGTGAGACAATGGAATCTCCACCAAAAAAATAAATAAATCACCATCTCTTCAACAGTCTGAATCTTAGCGGCACTGGACTGCTATAGGATAATCAGAACATTGCAGGTGTATTTTAAAACTGCAGTGTTTCTTTCAGGGTTTGAGGCAGTCAGATTATTGGAAGTTGCAAAGACTGGAAACTGAAGTTCTGACGAACACATTAAGTCATGTGGTGTTTGGATGCCCAGTGTTAGCACCTACAGAAAACCTGCACAGGCATATCAAACTGGCCAGCTATCTGCACAGGTTGATGTGCAAGTGACTTAGTCATGAAGTGCCCGATCTTTGGCATAAGCACAAGACACAAAGTGTCATCAACCACAGTGATATTACCATCATAAGGAACATGGATGTCAACACCAATTGCGCTATGGCAGCCAATCAACCAGATATAGTGCTTCATGACAGAAAGGCAAAGACCTCCCTTGTCATTGATGTTGCCATCCCAGGAGATCCTAACCTTTTAAGGGTTCCAGTGCAGAAGGGCACAACAAAAAACATGCCACTTCAACCTCTAACACAGAATCATAGCAAACAGGAGCTCCATCGGGCTCGGGTACTAAACGAGACGCCTCCTTCCAGGCACAGCTCTTGTTATGGTGTCAAGACCAGAAGGGGAGGGACCTTCTCCAGGTGTCGTAGGTGGGTCAGATGCCCTCATTGGGTGTCTACTCAGAGCTGCAGGTTGAAGAGAAAGAACAGTTGGAGGCAGCACTTCCTCTTGGTTCAAGGTGGTAATGCCTCCATTGAGCTCTGAAGGAGATCCCCAGGCACGCATATGTGACAACAACATAATACAAAACAAGCATAAAAATGTTAAAATTGCAACTAATATCATAAAATGAGTTTAAATATTTATCATAATACTTTTATTATTGTAAAAGATCAACTGATGAGTAAAGCCAACAAGATTTAAATTAATGTTTGAGAATGATGAGTGAATAAAATGTTGTGGTAGGACTTAATACAATTCTTGGAGACAGGATTGCGTCGGGGCCAAGATCTGTGGAAGACTACAAAACATTGAAGGTTCACAAGTTGCCTCCATAATTCTTAAATAGAAGACATTTGGAACAACCACATCTCTTCCTAGAGCTGGCCACTTTGCTAAACTTAGCAATCATTGGAGAAGGGTCATGGAGGAGAGGCAACCAAGAACCCGATGATTACTTTGACTGGGCATTTAGAGAACCAATGTGGAGGTAACTTCCAGAAGGGCAACCATCATCGCAGAACTCAACCAATCTGAGCTTTATGACGAGTAACTTGATCTGCAAGTGTTTTGCAAGATGAGCAAAAATTTTTAATACATTTAACTTGATAAACGAGCGAAGTCTTGCAATACGAGTAGTACATATACGCTTTGTCTGCCGAGCGTTACGTGATCACAAATGAGCCGATGGTTCTTCTCTCTCTCTCTCGCTCCAGGATTGTGGGTAATTGTCTCCCATGCTCGGTCTCAGTCGGCATGCCTCACTCGTATAGTCAACATCCATATAAGCGTATACTGTTTTCTATAGCATTGTGACCATGTGTGTGTGCATAAAGGATTTTTTTTTATTTTGTGTCCAAGTGTAGTGACTGCTCATTAGTAACTGTACTGCAACAAAAAAAATTTTGTAGAAGAGCACCACCCGAATAAGGCTGTAGCAGTGCGAGCGATGAATCTGTTTAACGACAATGCAAAGTCACATTTCTGCGAAATCCTCAAAAGAAGGCAAAAGCAACTGTCATTGGATAGGTTCCTTTTTAAAGTCGCAAACAAAAAAAAAAGATTGCAGTGATTCCATTAGTTATAGTGAAAGTCGTCCTACACAATAACCCTCCTCCTCCTCTCTTTTGTCTCCCTCCTATCAGCCATGATTCTTTTCAAAGGTAAAGTGCAGGTTCATTTATTTTAGGTATTTTTACTTTATATTTTGTATTAAGAATTTTTATAATAATACTAGCCATCCCCGTGGGTTTGTTTGCATATTAGTGAAACAGGACAGTGAGGAGGGCCCCGCCCAGCTGTCTAGTCCTGACATCACTCTTCCCCCTCCCCTCAGCCCGCAGCCTCTGTCTTAGATTAGCACCAATATATCGCTCCTGCAAGCGAACTACCATTCTTAGCGCAATGAGAGGAGTCGCAAAATCAAGCAAATTATAGAAAAAAAAAATCTAAATCCATTAAGTAGTTCTCTCGTTTGCTAGCTAAGCGGAGTTAAGGTTTTTGCCCCAAGGCAGATGCGTGAGTGAGGAGGGCCCCTCCCTGCAGCCCGATGAGTCTCTCTCAGATTCACGCTAATAAATCAGCACCGCAAGAAAACTATGATACTTAGGAAGATGAGAAACTCGCAGAATCAACAGAATGTTCAAGCAAATTATAGAAAAAAAACCCAATCTAAATCCGTTAAGGGGACAGACATACAAACGGGTCTAAAAAACCATAAGAAATTTTGCGCTTGGACCACAAAATTTTTAAAACTTACCGAACACCTATAGGCCAAGGGTAACCTACATTCCAAATTTCAAGTCCTCATGGTTCGAGAGATTTTGTGATGAGTGAGTCAGTGGTATTTGGTTTTTATTTATATATATATATATATATATATATATATATATATATATATATATATTTACAGTGGAACCTCGGTTCACGAACGTCTCGGTACACGTACAACTCAGTTCACGACCAAAAAGTTCGCCAAACTTTTGCCTCGGTTCACGACCACACACTCGGTATGCGAACAAGCCACTTTCCCTTTCCGTTTGTGCGCGCCGATGATTTCCGCACGTGTTGCATTGTTCTCGGTCAGACGTGCCTGCCTGCCTGCCTGCAAGTGCGTGCCTGCCTGCTGCTGAGAGAGAGGGGGAGGGTGCGTGCTGCTGAGAGAGAGAGAGAGAGAGAGAGAGCGAGCCTGCACGTGCGTGCCTGCCTGGCCTGCTGGTTCATATGCGCCGATTACTGTATTTAAGCAAAGCCGCTCCCTGTTCATTGTTCTCAGTCAGACGTGCGTGCTTTACCTGCGCTGTCTTTGTGCTCTACAGTATTTCGTGTGCTTTTGCAGTTAACTATGGCTTCTAAGCAAGTGAAGAGTGGTGAGAAGAAAGTTTTGAAGAAAATTGAAATCGAAGAAAGAAATTATTCAAAAGTATGAGCATGGCGTTCGTGTTACTGATCTTGCCGCCAAGTACAAGAAGTCAAAATCTATAATTTCGACTGTTCTAAAGCAGAAAGAATCTATTAAAGCAGCTGATGTTGCAAAAGGAGTTACAGCATTAACCAGGCAGAGGCTTCAAGTGCTGGAAGAGGTGGAAAAACTGTTACCTGTTTACTCATTTACCAATTTGAGAACCCTCGTGCTTTCAAGCAGCACAATGTAATAAAAAACAAGATTGCCAGTAATGTGGAGGGCAAACACGAAGAGTTGGGTCACAAGGACTTTGTTTTTGGAATGGCTGCATGAGGCTTTCGCTCCCACCAGCTAAACAGCTAAAACACCAGAAACCCAATAAATCACAAGAGAGAAAACACCTAAAGGAAAACATCCCTCCATCACGGAGCCAGACTCTCCCTCAAAACTGTAACCTCCTCTCCACCCAGTTCCTCCTCACTTCATGCCAGAACTCGGCTCATGCAAGGTTAGTTTTCTTGGTGGTTTATGGTTTTTGTATTACAGATTTTTCAAAAGTTAATTTTTCAGTTCGTAGCGTGAATTGTTGCAATGTTACATTTCTCTTTTTTCAAATGTTTGTTTTTTTCCCTGTGCTTAAAACTCATTAAAAAAAAAGTGTTTACATGGAGTGGTTCGTAGCGTGATTTGTTGCAATGTTACCTTTCTTGGTGGTTTATTAAATTACAGATTTTTCAAATGTTCCTTTTTTTCCTGTGCTTAAAACTAATTTTAAAAAAAGTGTTTACTGTACAGCAATCGAGCTGTAAGGCTATTAGCGTGAACTCCTGCAATGTTACTTTTTTGGTTGCTTGTGGTTGGTTTTTAAATAAATTTCGGATTTGTTCTAATGTTCCTTTTTTTTCCCTGTGCTTAAAACTCATTTTAAAAAAGGTGTTTACTGTACAGCGATCGGGCTGTAAGGCTATTAGCGTGAACTCCTGCAATGTTACTTTTTTGGTTGGTTTTTAAATTACAGTTCGGATTTGTTCAAATGTTCCTCTCTGTTCTAAGAGAGAGAGAGAGCGAGCGAGCGCGTGCTGGAGAGAGAGAGAGAGAGAGAGAGAGAGAGAGCGAGCAAGCACATGCTGCTGAGAGAGAGAGAGCAAGCGCGTGCTGCTGAGAGAGAGAGAGAGAGAGAGAGAGAGAGAGAGAGAGAGAGCGAGCAAGCGCGTGCTGCTGAGAGAGAGAGAGAGAGCGAGCAAGCACGTGCTGCTGAGAGAGAGAGAGAGAGAGAGAGAGAGTGAGCGTGTGCTGCTGAGAGAGAGAGAGAGAGAGCGCGTGCTGCTGAGAGAGAGGGGGAGAGAGAGAGAGCAAGCCTGCTCGTGCAGCTGAGAAGGGAGCCTGGGTGTTTTGTGTCAGTGTTATTCAATGTTTTTACATTAGTTTACTATTACACTGTGCATTGTATGGTGTAATTAACTATATTTGTGCTTAATCTTTAAAAAAAAATATTTACACACAGTTCGTACGGTCTGGAATGGATTAATTGTATTTACATACAATCCTATGGGGGAAACTGCTTCGGTTCACGACCAACTCAGTTTACGACCAAAGTTCTGGAACGAATTATGGTCGTGAACCGAGGTTCCACTGTATAGATTTTTGGGTTGTGGAATGAATCATCCGAGTTTCCATTATTTCTTAAATTTGCTTTGATATATGAGTGTACACATTTCCGGAACGAATTATGCTCGCAAACCAAGACACCACTGTATTTAGTAAAAGACACGTGGAAGATTACTTGGAATTTGCAAAAAGGCATATAAAGAACCCTCAGACTGTGAGAAGTAAGATTCTCTTGTTAAATTAAACCCAAATTAACATCATGCCTGGAGCATCACCTGTGCAGTGGCACTCCCAACAGTGACACGTAAGAACATAACAAATTTGACAAACAAAAGGGGACCATGCAGTCCTCTACAGAGATGCCGTGGAAGAATTTTCTAGAGCATGGGAGCAGCTGCATTGAACGATCCATTTTCTACAGTAGATAAACATGGAACAGGACTAGAAAGTAGGCAAGAGCCAGAGGATCTGAGGAAGTGTACAGGTTTATGGGGACAGAGACGTAAGAAGGAGCAAGGCCATTCAGAACTTTAAATGTGAGGACAAGAACTTTCTGTTCTATACGAACTGCTACAGGAAGCCAGTGTAACTGACGTAGAACAGGTGTGATATCTGCAGATTTCCTAGTGTGAGTAAGCAACTTGGCCGCAGAATTGTGTACATTTTGCAGTTTATGAAGAGATTTGGCAGACAGTCCTAAAAAAACAATGAATTATGAAATGAAATGATCTGCATGAGAAGTGATAAAGGCTTGAAAAAGAACAAAAACCTCTGCATCATGAAAGCTGAGAGAAGATCAGAGATGGGCAATGTTACATAAGTAACAAAATGTTATTTTAATCAAGTAAGGATCAAAAGTAACACCAAGGTTACACATTGCACTAGAGGGGAGTGCTGTGATCCCATCTAAAGTTAAGGTAGAAATTATTAACCCTTGAAAGAGCCACTTTAGATCCAACAAGCATAATCTCTGACTTTCACTGTTCAGCATTAGGAAGTTTAACGGCATCCAAAGCTTAATGTTAGATAAGCATTTTACCAAGGAGGAAGCTGGAAGCTGACCTTTGGGACTAGTACTAAAGTAAATATGTGTGTTGTCAGCATAAAATTGAAATTGTATGCCATGCTGACACATAATGAAGCCCAGAGGTAGAATGTAAACCGTAAACAGGAGGCACCCGCCATCTAAAACACAGCCTTGTGATTTATGTCTTCCGATAGAAATGCATTGTGGCCTATTGGTAAGATATGATTTCAGCCATG
The DNA here is from genome assembly GCA_026402145.1 of Polypterus bichir lapradei. Taxonomy (NCBI): domain Eukaryota; kingdom Metazoa; phylum Chordata; class Cladistia; order Polypteriformes; family Polypteridae; genus Polypterus; species Polypterus bichir. The sequence goes on along the minus strand of JANRMT010062852.1, from coordinate 25,135,305 downwards.
TCAAAGCAAAGCCACAAAATCACAAAAGGTGTGATTGGAGATGGGAGAGTAGAACAATATGACTAACTGTAACAAATGGAGCCTGAAGATCAATAAGTTATAAAATATTAACAAGACTGGAATCAGCACAAAGGAGAAGGTTATTGATTACTCTAAGAAGATCAGTTTTGGTACTGTGATAAGAACAAAAGCTGGGATGTCTAAAAAGGCTCAAGTAGGTTGTTATTGAGCATATGTGCCTATAACTGTGAGGCAACCACCTTCTCTCAAGACTTTTAACAAAAATAGATGGTTGGAAATTGACCTGTAGTTGCTAAAGAATCAAAGTGACAAGTGCAGTTTTTAAAATAGAGCGGAGCGAAACTAGAGGAAAGACAATCATTGAAAATCTGAGAATTGATCCTAAAAGAAGAGAAAGACAACTATTAAGAAAGGCTGTTGATGCTGGATCAAAAAAGTATGGAGATGCATTGGATTTCTTTATCAGTTTATGAATCTAAGATGGATCTGTAAGAGCAAACCATTGAAAGGAACTGATACAAATACTGTTGGTCTTAGAGCACAATGACAACATATGAGATTGGGAGCATGTTGGAAGTTGCTTATGCATACAGTATTGTCAAGACATGCTTCAGAAAAGACACAGCAGCCTTTGCCATTATTTGATCCCTCAGGCATTCGACTCAATTTAAACACCAAGGTGAGAATTTATCTGAGCAATGTTCCATGTGTCCTCCAGTATTGCTCAGAATGTTAGCATATCACCCAGCAGGACACAAGCAGACTCTCAAGTTTTCATAACAATTGCCTGAGAAGATACATGAAAATCCACTGGCCAATCACAAAATCCAATGCAAGATTCCACGATATCACTAAACTGGAAAGCCCAACAACCATACTGAAGCAACTGTGATAGAGGTGGCTAGGACCTGTCTTCTCCACACACAGCAAAGGAAGAAGAAAGAAGCAAGAAAGACTGACAAAAACATGGAAACACACCATGGAGGAAGAGCTTTAGACTGCCAGATTCACCTAGAGAACTGCACTGAAGACAGTCCAAAAGAGCTTTGGACTCATCATGTGCAAACTTTATATGCCACTAGACATGAAGAGTATACATAAATAAGTAATCAATGTTCATACATGGTCAGAACAGTGTCTCATAACTATGACAATTACAAAATAGAAAGAAATAAAACAGTTGGGATAATGCTAGCTAATCTAATCTATATACTGTATATATAAAATCCTAAGCCTATAAAGTGCAATGATTTTATGTGACTTTTTTGTCACGCTTTAAATAAGGCTTAATTTTATATGTTTGGTATCATTCTTTTCAGAACTTATCGAACTTTAATGTGATGTTGTTAAATTTTCAGATTCTTATTCCGTTTTTAAATTATAAACTGCAAAATATCAAGAACTCACGTCCTGTGACACGTGACTTTGTGCCAAGACATTTAGCCACGCCCGGGGCCGGAAATAAAAGACAAATAGTAGATGACAAAGACAGCTGCTGTACAGGCTTTTTAATTTTCGAAGCGCTGCGCAAGATGCAGATCACGCAGCACGGCAGCAACAGCAATCTAGCAGCTGATCGAGCAAAGAGGAGGTAAAAGAAAAACACTGTATTTGTTTCCCATTGTATCACCGTTTAACAGGGGGTTTCGGAGAAGCGACTGCATCTCCTTGGGGTGCGTTCAGCCCTCCTATTCACAATGCGTGAAGTGGCTGGCCAGTGAAGCGCGAAGGGGGGAAACTCCTAGTAATTACAATATTCTTTGAACATTTGTAAACTATAAATGTAGTTTCAGATAGATAGATAGATAGATAGATTTTTAAATACAGTAGCTGTAGCTGCTGTTGAGTAAGGCAGGATCAAGCACGGGTAAGAAGCGTGCTGAAAAACTCTTAGTCCAAAAGTTTGTTTTAAAAGATTTAGTGAAAATTCAAAGCAAACAGTCCACAAAAGAATAAAGAAAAAAGTTTGTTACACACTTAAAATAAAAGGCAAAAAACTGGGAAAAAATTATTCTTGTCAAACCTTAGTTGTTTCTATACTTATAGATGCTTTATTTTGCCTTCAATACGCTCTAAACGTATGCCGCTGCTCATTCAATAGAACATATTAACTTGCATACTACCGAGCTCACTTTAAAACTGTGTGCCCTCCATGCCTTACACACAGCAAGGCAGGTCACTAACTGAGACTAATCTGTAGTCAGAGGGGCAAGAAGTAGTTAGAATACACTAATTCAATTCAACTTGTGGGGGTTTTAAGAACCTCCCACAGACTATACTAATATAGGCAAACATTTAATATAACTTAAATAACTAGCACATGGCTCCTACAGAGAGATGCACAAATGTACACATAACAAGAATTACCATGCTCTTTAGCAGTTTAACAAGGTACAACTACACATATAATGAAAACTATCTATATGTATTGGCACACACGTCAACTTAGGGGCAACTTCAAGGCCCTGACAAGGTAAGCGATTACCACCACATGTAGAGACATGGTGCTGTCACTAACAACCTTGTCTTTCCATCCGCAGCTCCAAATGGCTGCAGTCAGAGGACAGCTGACCACGCCTTACAATCCTTCTAAGCCCCACCCCTTCCAGGCTAGAAAGCATATAAAGAGCTATCAGACAGAAGTTGATGCCTTTGATTTGGGTCCAGATGCAAGAGAAAGGGAGAAAAAAGTGCAACAAAAATGAACATTATTATTAAAGAGCTACATTATTTAATAATGTCAGTGGATGAGCATTTCAAATTTGTATCTTTATTTTTTTTATTTAAGTGGGGGCTACCAGGATGATCCCCCAACATTTTTTACCTGTGTTCATCCTTTCTTCCATAGTATATTAACAAAATGTGTGTATTTACTTAGAGTAAAGTGATTTGAATTGCACAAGCTCATCAGTAACAAATAAAGACAAGTTGAATAATAATGTTTTTCAACCCATGTTTAAAATGATTTCACTTTTTGAAGTTGTTGGCTTCTTATGTTTTTTGATGTAGATTCTGCATTTAAAAAAAAAGATCAAATTAAAGAAATGCAGAATACTAGCCAGTTTAATTAGGGGTAATCCACTGTTATTAAACTTCAGAAGGAACCCAACAATGGTGTAAACACATTAAAGAATAACAGTCAGTGCCTCATGGAAACTGTGTATTTCTTCCATTATTAAAGATGGTCTAAGTATGTTTGTAATTCTAGTTCTGTACTAAGGATTTCCATATATTTGTGCTGGATATCTGTTTAATTCTTTCCACTTTTAGATACGGAGCTTATGCATCTTTTTTTAAAAAAACACATGTTAATAATAAAAGTACTCCTATTTACCCTTTACATGAACTTTAAGCTCCACTCCTTTAAAATTAGTTGCAAAGGGTTTTCCTATCTTGTCAAGCACCAATGGAATGCATGACAGCTACATCACATTTTTAAGTCCTTTTCAAAACCCTCTCCCCTGATGATAAATCTTATTCTCCTAGGTTCTTAGGAATAGACAACAATGATTTATTTTTAAGATCTGAGTCAAAGTATACTGTTGGTTTTCATTGTTGTGCATAGTAAGACATTACTAATTTGTGTTACTTTTCTATTTTTGACACTTCTCCCCTGCTACATTCTTAAAACAGAAAAGGGGATGAGATTATTTAAACTCAATGAACTGCCGTAGGTGAACTTGGTAGAAGAAAGGAAAAGCGACAGTGAAAAATTAAGCAGTCATAAAGCAGATTAGAAATTTGGATTTCAGGCAGTTATTTGGGGGATTTTAATCTTTTGCATATGTGCATAGTATATAAAGTATAAATCTGTTTCATAAACATTTCTGATTTGTTTAATCCATTCTGTGTTGGTTATGACATGCAGAAACATTCAGCATCACTTTCTTTCCTTGCACAGATTTTGTAGCAAGTGCTTTTGATATCTATCACTGATATACTATAATAACATTTCTATCTATCTGTCTATATACACACAGAGTTTATAGGCCATCCCAAGCCCTGAGGGACATTTTAAAGACCATTGCAACATTATAATCCATTCAAAACTAGATCAGTTTCTACTTCCTCATTGACTTATATGCATTTTGCACAGCTCCCCAAAATTCACAAACATCTCCGCATTTTTTCCAAATTAAATTAGAAAAACTCAAAGGCGAACAGGCTATTCAACCCATCATTGCTTACCAGTCCTATGCACTTGATTCCTCCAAAATTACATCAAGTTATTTTAGAAGATCACTAATGTCCTACAAACTACCACAGTTCAGCGGGTTCGCTCATCACTAGTGATCAGTATACCAAAATATTTTCAAATAGAGGTAATTGAGCATACACGGCCTATTTTAATTGTCAATCAACCTAAACTGCTTGCTTGAAGGAATGTTGAAGGAAAATCAGTGACAAAACAACATCAACATGTTGAAGCACCACCCTGTTTACCATGTATAATTGAAATAAGGTAACAATTAAAAACATTATGTCCTTTCAGACAGGAGCTCAGAACTGAACTGAACTCAAAATGGCCGAACTTCCGGTCATATGGGTTCCAGGCAGGAAGGGGCGGGACCAGGAGGGTGGATAACAGAAGTGATGTCAGTGGTTGGACAGCTTTCAATCTTCCGTTCTGCCAAGAGAGGAAGAGAGAAGGCATCAACTCACAATACCAACCCCTGATTTGGTGGGTAATTACTATAATCAGAGTCCTTAAACTATCGCCTAGGCACATGTGCGTGACACCAGATTACTTAGAGAAAAATCTGCATGGACACAAAGAGAATGAGCGAACTCCACACAGACAATAACCTGGAGCAGACTCTGACCTGAGGACACTGGATCCATGAGGCAGAAGCACGAACCACTGTGCTACCATGCTGCCTTCATCCCAGTATGTTGTACTTATTGCAATATAAGAACACATAGTACACACCACCCAGGTTCTAACATACTATTACTTTCATTTTACTTTACACATGAAAGTGTATTATTACTGAATTTATAGATTTCACTAACTTTAAAGTCATTATCCTTTTATGGTAGTTTTGTAAGTGGAAACAAAAATGCATTAACTATGATTCATAGTGTAACCTGAACGGTTCTTCTATGTATATTTCAGTATATTTAATACATTGCTTATCTTTCTAATTCTTTCACTATTCTTCATTTTATTAGAGTTATTAAATCTGAACTTTTGAAAAATTTGTAGTAGTTGGAAGTTTATCTTGGCCAAGTGTTTCATACTGCTGAAGCTTTATGAGGGATTTTCTCCCTTTTTTAGCTTTGTTATGAAATATTCCTACTTATTAATTGCCTTTTTTTCATCCTGAGTTGAATGAATTTTAAACGTATTGAGCAAAAAAGTAAATCTTCCATTTGGCACAGAAATGCTGTTATCTACAGATGACTTACAGTTGGATTTGGCAGGTGTATAAATTCACTTTCAGCTTAGGATAGACCCCTGGCTGACGTCTGTGTTGTAATATTTAAAGCTTGTATTTTATATAGAAAATTGGGTTTAAAGAACTCACCTTAATCCATCATTAGTGGAATACTTGTTAAATCAGAGAACAAGAGTGTCATATAGCTTGATGTGTAATCACACCATGGGAGCCAAATTAATGGAGACAAGACTTGAGGTTCTCTGTTATATTAGAGCCAGGCTTTACACCATGGCTGGCATTTATTTTCTGCTTTTCTGCTGTTTACACATAAGAACATACAAAATTTAAGAAATGAGGGGAGATCTTTTAGTCCATCTTGCTTCTTTGTTTAGCTAATGGCCTTGCTGTCCCAATATCTCATTCAGATTCTTCTTAAAGGTTGTCAAGGTTTCTACTTCAACTCCATGTCTCGCTAGTTTGCTCTAGATTCCCACAGCTGTTTGAGTAAAAGTGCTCCCTAGCTTTAGTCCTACATGCACTTCTTGTTAATTTCCACAGGCATTCTTGAGTACGTGATGTTTTATTTACTACTAGCCGAAGCCCGCCGTAGCATACGGCAGTGTAAGAATAGGAACGGAAAACGATGAGAAAGGAATTCAGTATAACAAAGGCTTAGGAAGCCAACGTCACAGTATAACGAAAATAGCAAGGAGCGAAACCAATGCCAATGGTCGAGAGAGTACCTTCCTGTAGCAGGCTAGGAAAACATAGACATATATAGATAGACGCCGCATTCACTGTGTTGCCCAGTTGACACGATAAGTCAGCGCGTCCGCCCTATTGCAAGTGGTAAAAGTGCCATTTAAACTAATACAGGTAGACGTGGAAACCGGGTTTTCTGATGAAACAGTTTTAAACAGTATTGTTTACATACAACAGATTTTGGCGAATCGTTTACATGCAATTATTTATATCCATTTATACACTAAATGTGTGCGTATCCCATGGTGTCAGAATTGGTGGGCGGGGCTCTGTGAGTTGGCGGGCGTGGCTCTCTGTCTTGCTTGCCCTTAGTTAGAGTTGGCAGGCGGGGCTCTGTGAGTTAACGATTGTGGCTCTCTGTCGTGTGTGCGGTGTAAAGTCAACGTGGCTCAGAGGTGCATGTGGACTTTTGCATAGACGAAAGCGACTGAGTCTGTGTTTGGTGAGTTGTTGCATGCCACGAAAGCGATGCTGGACTTGGGAGGACGGTTACAGTTGGCGCGCATGGCTCTGTCGTGCGTATCCCATGACACGGCAGGAGGGTTAGAGTTGGTGGGCGGGGCTCTGTCGAGCGTATCCCACGGTCTTAGAGTTGGTGGGCGGGGCTCTGTCTTGCTTGCGCTCACTGTCTTGCTTGCGCTCAGTATCTTGCATGCCCTTAGTGAATTATATACTGTATATAGATGAATCATTAAGGTTAATGTTTCTGTGTTATTTTTTTATTGTTTATTACCAGTAATGGTGCACTGCACGTTACACTTGACTTGAGCATTCCTAGTTTTCATCCTCTTTCTCTGTGCGTTCAGCATTCCTTTGCTTAGAGGTTGCTTCCTAAGCAGCTCTTCTTTTCTCCACCCTTGCGGCCCGCTTCTTGTCTTCTATCGTCAGCATGTTTGCGCGTTAAAACTGATTAAGTCAGTGCAATAACTTAGTATGTTTTCTTTCATTTTTCACTTAAGCTGGCACTTAAGTCTTCAATCTGTCTCAAGAATGACTGAGGTTAGGGGAACTGATGGCGAAGGTGGTAGGGCCCTGCTGGCCGCTGCCAAGAGTTGATTCTACAATAAAATAAAATAAAAAGAGGTATAACATTGGAGGTCAATCATCATCCCAAAAGCAGATAGTAGAGGTCATGTAGTATATGTGTACCAAATTTCAGGTCAGTTGGTCAAACGGTTTGCGAGTTACAGGTGATTTAAAACCCTGGACAGACAAACGAACAGCCATGGTAGCATATTATATATAAAGATTTACGGTCTGCCTCTTTTAAGTGATGTCCATTTCTTGTTCCTTATTGATTGAGCCCCAGGAGGCGTGTCCACCCTGTTGTCACTAATGTTGGGTCCTCTCTCTGGCTTTGTAAATTTGCCAGAAAGAAGGATCTAGCCATGATCCATAGAATGCTGTTAGGAGTATTTTGTGCAAGTATTCTTTGTAATTTGGATTTACTAGTATTAAGACTGCACTGTGGTGGGCTGGCGCCCTGCCCGGGGTTTGTTTCCTGCCTTGTGCCTGTGTTGGCTGGGTTTGGGTTGGATAATGGATGGATGGGTAGTATTAAGACTCAATTCTTCTTTATATTTTCTGTGCACTTTCTAAAGTGCCCATGGTTTTCTGTTGTCTTTTCTTGGGTTTTCAGTCCCAAGGAAACCCTTTGATTGTTATTTGAAGGCTTTATTAAAAAGATAATAATGTTTCTCATTACCTTTTGTTGCCATTTTGTTTGGAGAATGGGGGTAGCTATTTTGTGGATATTGTGTCTTTCATTACATAGGTAAGTTTCCCTCAATTCATTAGGACGACACTACAATGATATCATTGACATAACTATTTAAGGGTCACCCTGTTTAGTTTTAATTTATCCAAAACTGGATAGAAACTTATGAACTCTTTGTTGATCATTTCTTTGCAGTTTCTAAATTTAAAAGACATCTTTCTAAATTTTGATCATGGATATTGCCCTTCTTGTTTTGACAGAAGATAGGATTGCCTTCTGGTTGACAAACTTTCACATCGCTATCATTTCTCATCCAGTCTTTTTTCAAAATCTTTCCATCTACCTTTGACAGAACAACTGGGTTTTCTGATCATTTTTGTATTTGAATTTTTGCTAATGGTTTGTGTTTTGGGAATTCTTTGCCTTCAAAGTTTCTTATTGGCATATCTCATCTTGCTCATTTGAGCATTTTTGTTAATTCCTTCTATTTCTGAAATATATTTTTTTTCTGAAATATATTTCTGAAATATTTTTTATTTATAATTTTTTTTGGTGGGACCTGTCTCTACAAGAAAGAGATTTTAAGGTTTCTCTCAGAGGCATTTTTGAATTTTTGAACTTTTAGAGTCAGCTCCCCATTTACAGGCCCGTCTAGAATGAAGCCTACATGTATCAGTTGGCTGGTTTGGGATGAGGGTATTCTGAGTAGGTCTGTAAAGGTTCGAGCGCGGTTGGGGAGTACTATTAAAGGCCTCACACCCTCTTTACTATGTTTGGAACGAAAAATTGTAAAAGTTCTTATAGCTACAGAGAATTGTTGCAAGAAAAAGAAACATGGACAAAAAGGTAAAAGGTATCCAAAACGACCAACAAACCAGATTAGGACCTTCACTGGCCTATAAAGAGATAGGCCTCGCCTCAGAGAGCCTGATCCCAAACTTAACAGTCTGACTTTGTTGAAAAATAGCGACTGACTTGACTAAAATTCAAAAACTAAAACTATGTCTTGGATATATAAAAATATCTTTCAAGGAAGAGAAAACTGTAAAGCCGAATGAATGAGAAGATAAAACCAATTATTTATATTTTGAACGAAATAACTTATTATTGTTACACATTTTTATTTTACTTTCAAAACGTTGAATGTATTTTTCATTTGATTTGAGTACTCTGTCATTAATAATAATAAGAGATACAACGATTTACTTCAGAATCATTACAGAGTAAGAAAAATAAAGAAGGTCATACAAAGGAACAAAAATAAATAACATTTAACCCCCATAAAGAATTTATTTATATGATGACGACTCAACTTTATTGTCATTGCACAGGTAGCACAGAATGTAGTTACATACACAAAAGAGGAACAAACTAGGGGATAAAGGGTAAAAAAGACAAAAGGGTATGTAATCTCAGAGCTAACAAGTAGAAATACAAAGGCAAAACTTATAAATTAACCATAAATGTGAAAAATATAATGCTGTCACAGGAATGATATTAACTTTTAACATTGCAAAAAAACAAGTGTGACCACAAAGAACCTTTGACCTTTAAAATCTCCAAGAAGAGGTCCTCATGATTTTTAGCAGCCAAAATGATAAAAAAAATAAAGAAACAAAACATCATGACTCTATATTGGCAATGTCAGACTGAAGGAAAGTTTTCCCAACTAAATCACGCTAGATTGAGTACACCTTACTCTCATTATACAATATATACCTTCCTTTACTCATCTAGGCCAGAAATTTTATTTCTGAATAATTACAAATACTGTGTGATAAGTAGGCCGGACACAGACAGGCAGACATCGTTGTATCACTCAACATGCGTTTATTTTACAAATATATACAATGGTGAACACGCACAACCCAGTGCCACAGCACCAATCACCCCAAAGTCCTGGCCTCACAATGCCTTTTCTAGTCACGCCACGCCACGCCACGCCACGCCACGCCACGCCACGCCACGCCACGCCACGCCACGCCTCTGAGCTCTGTCCTCTTCCACCCGACTCCAGCCATCAAACGGAGGAAGGCCCCTTTTATAATCACCCAGATATGCTCCAGGTGCCTCCTGACAATCTTCCACCGGCACTCCCCAGTGTGGCGGAAGTACCGGCTCTGCACCCAGATATGCTCCAGGTGTCCCTGATCCTCTATCCCCCCAGCATTTCCGCCACACCTGGTCCAGGGCTCTGTAGGCATCAGGGTGCCCCCTAACGGTGACCATGGGTCCCTACAGGGCTGAGCTTCAAAGCTCTGTACCCGTGGTCCCCTCATGGTCTGGAGGAGGCACAAGCCCTCCTCCAGTTCTCCTGTGCGTCCTGGCTGGGTACCACTCCCAGCCGCCTGCCACAACTGAAATACCAAAAAAGTTAGGAGTGGCCTCTTGTCTTTTATTAATTTGTCACTGGTAATGAAAAAAATTGAGGTAATTATTTAATTGCTTTGATTTGATCCAGTCTATCCTGATAAATAATGAGATGACAAAAATGTTTAGGTGCGTATATAATATTTAAGAATTATTTATTTATAGCAAACTTCATACTTAAACTGAATGAAAAGTGAAAAGTTTTTTATTGACATTAGCGTAATTAAAGTAAAAGTTAATCTTGCCAATATTTTAATGGTAGGTTTCTGTGTTAAAACAGAATTAAAATGACTATGTAAATGCAGAATAATAGTAAACATGAACTGAGAGTATCACAATATAAAAGAAAGCTCTCTACAGAATGCACTCTGAGTGCTAGTCAGATTTACAACATTTGAGTTTTAATAAGAACAACAGCTAACTTCACAAAAAAAACAATCTGGAACTGTGTATTAAAGTTTTCCTTTCTATTGGTAACAATTACTTTATGGATAACTTATTACAATATATGATAAGACTAGTGTTATGTTAACTGTTTGTTAATTTTTAAGAACTTTGTAAATATTTTAAATTAATTTTCATTTCTATTTTTTTGTATTTTTGTTTAAAGCTTTGTATTTTAATTCATCTTTAAGTTTAGTTTTAAGCCTATATGGTAACACTGAATAAATAGCATCTCATTGTGTCGTTAGTTACTTTGTTTCTACTCTTACTCTTTTTAAATTTATAAGAAACTAACAAAATACCTGCGCTTCGCAGCGGAGAAGTAGTGTGTTAAAGAAGTTATGAAAAAGAAAAGGAAAAATTTTAAAAACAACATAACATGATTGTCAATGTAATTGTCGTAGGCTTATTTTAATATTGACAGTGAATTTGATGATTGTAAAGAGTTTAATTTATGATTGTAAATGTTGTGTATGAGAAATGCACGTTTTATGGATGCAGGGATCTCTTTGTAAATGAAAAGGCTGGAGTCACCAGCAGGAAGACATAAAGAAAGGTGAACAATAACAAGCTTGAAGCAGTGGAGTAAAGAAAAAAGGAGCAGTGAGCACGACGAACAGCTGAGGAAAGTAAGGAAGCGAGCGAAGAGGCACATGAGCATGGGATGTCATTAATGTATTTAGGCAGCGAGCCAAACACGTGGAAAAAGGAAGGGGGACTGGGGGCGGCCCTTGTGCATCTCTTCCATGAAATAAATCCTATGTTAACGGAAATAAGGAATAAAACCACCAAAAGAAGAGATCAGTTCCGAAAGTTCCTTACAGCATAATTGTGAGAACCGCCAAAAAGACGTTATTTTCAAAAGTTCGTTACGGGGCACGGCGCAAAATGAAACATACTTAATGTTTCTAAGTATAGTGTAAAGGATGAGCATGGGAAATTTGGGCTTCCTACGTATATTGGAAGTCTCAGAAATAGTGAGGACGGGTTTCCCCTATCTATATATACAGTTTAGGGGGTACACCCATTTCCCCCCCTTGGGTGTTGCAATAGGACATGAAACATAACTTACTTTTGTAAGTATACTGCAAGGAATGAGCATGAGAAATTTCAGCTTCCCACCTATAAGGAAATTGGGAGAATTAGTGATGAGTCAGTGAGGGCTTTGCCTTTTATATGTGTAGATTTCGAAATGTTAGCATTTTTGCCAAATGTTTACAACTTGTGTATCTTCTTGTCTTCAATTTAATATTTTCTGTGGAGTTAGTATCCTTAACTTTATCGACATGTTCACAATTAAATCAAAAAGCAGACACAAAATAGCAGATTGTTATGTTTTAGACTGCATTTTTTCCCTGGCTTACGGTCATGTGAAAAAGTAAGTACACCCCATGATTTTGTTTTCTGTTTTGACATTTATGAACATATCACAATTTGATCTTCATCTAAATAATATCCCTAAATCATGGTGATATAAAGTAACAAACAATCAAGCCACGATTATATTTTGTAATAGATGGTAGAATTTAAATAAACTTAATTTTGGAAGTTTCAGCATTATTACTTTCTCACAAGACCATATGTGTATTTTCATTTTTGTGTCTTCTATTTTTATTTCTAAGTATATGTTTCATGTGTTAATGTTTTTGTTAATATTGTGTTTTATTAACTATCCATGTGCATTATTCACTGATGATATGCTAATGCCCACCTGAGAGAGTAACCACCGAGCACACTGCCTTTGTTTTTTATGTATTGTGCCTACGTGACCATACGGTAATACCCAAACTATTCCGAAGCGACGTTTGCACTGTTTTGTGTTTTTTGTATCTCACACCCTCATACACCTTTATCGTAAGAGAATCCCTTATTTATGATGGATCGTTAAATCAGAAGAAAATATGAAGCTGGTTTTAAATTAAAAGTCGTTGAAGTGGCCAAAGAAATTGGTAACTGCGCTGCTGCAATAAAATTTTATGTGTCTGAGAAACTGATGAGAGATTGGAGGAAGCAAGAAGATGTAAAAAAAAAAAACTAAGTGTCACATTTTATGATCGATTTTTCAGGTTTCAGGACCCGACTTATATGAGAGTATATATGGTAGTACTTTATTTATCCTCTAGAAGAAATAACATTTTATATAAGATAAATAATATAAATATTATAAAGAACAATAACCACAAGCACACAAGAAATTCTAGCTTAGATACTAAGACAATGCAGGCTTGTAGGTGGCAGTAAGAAGAAGTCAGATCTGCCCATTTGTACCACAGGTTTACATTTAAGGGCATTAAGATTTGAAAAGACTGGGTTCAGCTTGTGTCCTCACATTGACAGAAGTTTGTTCCCCTGGTTGAACTAAACCAGCATTTCAAAGCCAGAATGATTCATCATTAGAATCTTAGTAACAGACTAAATCATTTGCATTGCTGAGTTAGCCAGGATGATGTAACTTATCTACTTATCTTCCTGTGCAATAAAGTGGACAAATTCAGTCAGCATTTCATCTGGATTACACATTTTAGTATAATTATAATGTGCACACTCTTTAATTATAATGTGTATTGACAGCCCACTTGATGCTTTTTCTACTCCGTCTAATAAGATCAGAAGAAACCTGTTCAGCATTAAAAGCCCCCTTTTACATACTGCATGGGCAGCATGTTGCTATACCTATTAAGTAATTTCACCATGCCCCATGAAATCCCCTTGTATCGGCCATCTTACATCGTTTGAATTGATAAAAGGAAAAATAAGCAGATTATAATAGGGCTTTAAAGATAACAAAACACCCTATAAAACAGATGGAAATGGAGAGTGGTAGCAACACAGTATGCTTGGTCTTCATCTATGTCTAATAAAGAGCCAACCTAAATCGTAGTTGCCAACTCCTTCAAGCAAATTCAGAGGCTCAGGACTTCAGAGACACCTGAAACATGTTGGGGAGTTCTAGCAGGATGGCTGCAAGAGTTCTAGAAGATCATCCTAGTTCCTAGGGATAATCCTTGGCAGTAGTTCAAAAACCTCTAATGTGTATTGAACTTGGAGTTGGGAGGACAGTTGAACAAGCTGCTGAGTGACATGAGGAAGAAAGGCCAAGAGTTTCAGAAACAGGTTGAGGAGAGGTAAGGGAGCAGTTTTTGTGTGGTATGTTTAATGGAAAGTGGATCAACCACTAGATGTTTAAGGGAGGTGCTTTATAGTTATTTTGGCCTACACAGATAAAGGAACTTATAATAGATACACAGATAGATAGGTGATGACCGGGAGCCTAATTAGGCACAACATGAACCTATTTTGTGTATTAGTATGGGTCAGACCTGGCAGGAGGAGAAGAGACCAATCTCATATCTACTAAAATGCTTTTATGTCTGTGCATTATGTTAATGTTTTTCGTCACTTGAAAACTATTACAACTATTCACTAATTTGTCTCTTGGATTATACAATATTCTGTCTATTTAAGTTGTCTATTTTGTCTATATGTTGTTGTATAATGTGCACTTATCTTTATGTTTGTGTTCATACATTGAGCCTGGAGAACCACAATTTCGTTCAGTTGTGCACTGCTTGTTATATGGCTTGGATAAATCAGTCCAATCCAATCAACTTCAATATGGGTTAAAGAAATACTTCGCCCAAAAATATTTTGGTTAAACGGTAATCACCCCATGTGTTTTGTAGTAATGGGCAAGAAAAAAATTTTAATCTCCTGTTTTCATGCAGAACAAGTAACGTTAAACTCAAAAGACCCTGAAAGCATATAAGCCTGTAATGCTTTCTCAGTTGTCACTTTGCTCTGTCGCACTATGCTCTGTTCCTGATCGGGACAAAGCCGCCATCTTTCTGGCTGGTCACTTTTAGATAGATAGATACTTTATTAATCCCAAGGGTAAATTCACATACTCCAGCATCAGCATACTGATAAAAAACAATATTAATTAAAGAGTGATAACAGTGAAGGTATAACAGACAGACAATAACTTTGTATAATGTTAACATTTACTCCCCCGGGTGGAACTGAAGAGTCACATAGTGTAGGGAAGGAACGATCTCCTCAGTGTGTCAGTGGAGCAGGACGGTGACAGCAGTCTGTCGCTGAAGCTGCTCCTCTGTCTGGAAATGATCCTGTTCAGTGGATGTAGTGGATTCTCCATGATTGACAGGAGCATTCTCAGCGCCCGTCACAGATGTCAAACTGTCCAGCTTCATGCCTACAATAAAGCCTGCCATCCTTACCAGTCTGTCAAGGCGTGAGGCGTCCTTCTTCTTTATGCTGCCCACCCAGCACACCACCGCGTAGAAGAGGGCACTCGCCACAACCGTCTGGTAGAACATCTGCAGCATCTTATTGCAGATGTTGATGGACGCCAGCCTTCTAAAGAAGTATAGTCAGCTCTGTCCTCTCTTGCACAGAGCATCAGTATTGGCAGTCCAGTCCAATTTATCATCCAGCTGCACTCCCATGTATTTATAGGTCTGCATCCTCTGCACACAGTCACCTCTGATGATCACAGGGTCCATGAGGGGCCTGGTCGTCCTAAAATCCACCACTAGCTCCTTGGTTTTGCTTGTTCAGGTGTAAGTGGTTTGAGTCACACCATTTAACAACTTTTAACATTTTAACTTTTAACATTTGCCTTTTAATAGCAGAACGACCCTTCATTAGTTACATAATGGCTGATTGTACATGCCATGCCCTCAGTGGGCATCTTCTCTGGGCTGTGGAGAAAGGAGAGGATACCAATTGCAACAGCACCCATCTCACTCCGGAGTGGAATTACTTACCTTGGCTAAGCTTGTCAGGGAATGCCCAGGCATACATACATGTCAACAGTTAAATGCATTCCCACAATTCTATGCCTTTGAAATGAAGACAGGGCTCTTGACCAGTAAAGGAGGGAGAAAGTTGGATCTTCAATTCAGATGCTCATTTGTGTGTCTGTTGGTGAGTTTCTCCTTCGTTCATGAAATTGTTTACTAGATGTTGTTAATTTAAAAATATTTTAATAAAAATACAGCATATGTGTGGGACGTTGTGAGCAAATGAATGGATGGCTTTGCATGTTGATTGTGCAACACAAGTAACGTGAGATTTTATTTATGGATATTTTTATTTTGTTTGCTTTTGTCTTGCATTGGTCACCTTCCATGACTTTCAAATCATTAATTTTATTGTCACTAAATTGCACCTGGGATAAGTAACATTTAAAAATATATCATTTTCAGGTGGAGTATATCTCTTAAGAAAAAGGAAGTAGAGTTTACAGCACCCACTATCTGGAAGGTACACACTTGGGCAGGAAGGCCTCACCCTCGCCATCTCATAGTTAATCAAAATTGGTGGCCCTGGTCCTTGAAGAAAACCAAAAATTTAACAAAATTAGTAAATAAAAAATCATTATACAAAAATAGACATGGGCAAACCCTGATAAGAATGTAACACTCATAATAACCCGGGCCAACACACAACAGTAAGAAGTTAATTCTGGTTTATAATATTAGAGTGTTTTGAAGTTCAACACCAGGCAAGTTCATGAAAACTAGTGTTCAGGGGACAAGGCTAAAATAACAATCACTTGACTCATTTTTCTTTAAGTAACTGAGTGTCACACACCCTTCTTCCTTAAATCCTACTATAATATGAGACAACAGCTGACAAATACTGAAAGAGTTAAATTAGCTGGAAGTCGTAGCTGTAATGAAATCCAGAAGACGCTGCAGCCCAGGAGGACTGGAGATTGCAAACCCTGATTTAAACAATTGTAAAAAATGTATTCTTAAAACATTCAGTGGTCTATAGGACCAGAATGTGTTCCAGAGTCTTCAAAGATGGAATGAGATGGCATAAACAAAATTGGTGCCTCAAAAATGAATAACAAACTTTCTTTTTTTTTTTTTTTTTTTTTAGTTCTGTACTGTAACTACAATCCTAAACTCTAATCTGGGAGGGGAGCAAAACGGTTTGCCCAAATTAAGTAGCTAACATTTTCCTAACCATCTTTATTTTACACCGCATTGGGATGTAACAATATTACCAGATGTGGTGGAAATCTTGGTGGAGGTAATTAGTGCAAAGCGCAGTTTTCTTGGCACTTTTACATACCACATTATGTACATCCAGTGCCCGGAATGTACTCGTGATTTAAGAAGCCTCTGACACCATAAGTGACAATTATGTTTTAAGAAAATAACATTAAGTTAAACAGCAGGCCAATTCTGTCCAATCCATTGTGTAGTAGTTTTCAAATTTTTGCTACAGATCTTGTTGCGCTTTTGCTAGTAACAGAAGTGCACCCTTTTGTTTGCAATTACAGAAGTATAAAATAATATTGTCTTTGAATATATGAAGATTCCTTTACCCAAGACATCTCACAGGGTCAGACTACATTGCAAATGTCTACTTATATAGTGCCTTATAAAAAATATTTACTGCCCACTGGGAAGTTTTCACAGTATATTGTTATATAACAATGAGTCCCAGTGGATTTAATTTGTCTTTTTTTAACAGAAAAAGAATCTTTAAGTGAAAACAGGTCTCTCCATAGAGGCGTAACTTAATTTCAAATGTAAAACACAAAATAATTGATCACATAAGTATTCGCTCCCTTTCATATGACACGCCTAAATTGTCACTACTGCTATGGACCGCAGACGCATGCAGAGAGTAGTAAAGACTGCTGAGAAGATCACCAGGACCCCACTGCCCTCTCTGCAGAGTCCGCAGGAGAACGTCTCCTGCCTTGATCCTCAGGGACCCCAACACAAACTTCTACCCTCAGGCAGGAGGTATAGAAATATGAAATGCAGGACTTCCAGGCTAAAGAACTCTTTCTTTTCCAAGGCCATTAGACTCCGAAATAACTGACTGGAGTTTATAACCATGGTTCACCTCATTCTATCGACCTCACACAAGTGTATTTGACTTGTCCATCACACACCTACCTGCACAATTACACTTTATACTTTTATTCTGTTTTTATACGTTATGCTGCCTCTGTTACTTATTATCTATCTGCTATGTTTATCTTTATATGTTGGTTTTGGCATTTGGTGTGGATAGCAAAGAAATAATTTTATTGTACAGAGAGACATGTCTCCTTACTGTGCACATGACAATAAACTTTGAACTTGAACTAGTGCAGCCCATTGGTTTTCAGAGTCACATGATCAGTTCAATGCTGACCACCTGTCTGGGTATTCAATTGATCTTATTATAAATGTACCCGAATCTGGAAGTGCCAACTTCTCAGGATGGTGTACTAATTTACACAATGAAGACGTAAGAACACTTCATGAAAAGGGGATTAAAAGGCACAAGTCAGCAGATACAGATGTTTACAGACAGGAAGTAAGCAAAAAAATTACAATTTTTATAAAGAAAGAAATGGTGTCTAGAAAGACATGCTCTTAATTGTTTAATGAAAGCAAGTAATTCCAGGCTTCTTGGGTGAAATGGAAAGTAAGTATGTGCATCTCTATACATAAAGCAATAAGACGTCCATACGTCTGTTTGTACTCAGGTGTAAAGTTGTTTGTTAAGATGGAATTAATTCTTTGCATTTATATAGCGCTTTTCTCACTACTCAAAACGCTCAGCAATTGCAGGTTAAGGGCCTTGCTCAAGGGCCCAACAGAGCAGAGTCCCTTTTGGCATTTACAGGATTCGAACCGGCAACCTTCCGATTACCAGTGCAGATCCCTAGCCTCAGAGCCACCACTCCCCAGCATTAATGTCTAATGAGCCAAGGTAATTGGTCAACGTAAGATAAATCTACCAAGTCAAATTCCTATACATTAAGTACTGGTGTATACAAGTGATTCTGATTCTGAAACTGTGTGTCGTACATCCGGATGTCATGTCATCCGACATTCAAAAGGTGCTGGAATGTTCATTTTCCGGCAAAGAAAAGTGACATCACGCATAAACAAAGAGGGATGTAAGACATATTTGGTATAATTACATTTAATACAATTTCCTTAATAAAGGTAAGTCTAACTCTTAGTGACTCAGGTCTAACCGAGCTTTGGGTAATCTGCCAAATTCCCAGGATGATATGTTTACAGCTCTGCGCCCTATCAGACACGACTTTTCAAATCAGAAAATTCAGAAAATCCCATTTCAATGTTCCTGTTGTTTCTCTTCTCGTTATCCTCATGTGTCACGTGCTGATGTGGCCACTGCTCTATTGCCATGTTGTTTGCCTGCCATGGAAAAGTCATTTCATATAAAGGAGCACTGGAACCATCAGGTAGGAGGGTCCTTTCATCTGATTGGCCGGCCCAGCACTGACTCAGTTATGAAATGGCCAATAAAGGGGTGGCGGCTTGTTGGCTGAGGTCGGCAGGACTCTTAAATGTGTCTGGTTTGCCTGACTCCTATTCTGCAATCTGGCTGTGGTTCTGCAATTAGCAGTTGGACAGATATTTTCATTTATGATAATTAGTTTCTGCTTTGTTTTTGATGTATTTAAACAAATCTCTGTCTTCATATCATAGTTCTGTAATTATTGAGTGGATTCATCTATTCTTGCTTTTTGCCTCAAGAGTAGGGAGCAGATTGAGGAGACCCTGGAAAGGTGAAGATCTGCTCTAGAGAGGAGAGGAATGAAGGTCAGTAGGACCACCAAGACAGAATACATGTGTGTGAATGAGAGGGAGGTCAGTGGAATGGTGAGGATGAAGAGAGTAGAGTTGGTGAAGGTGGATGAGTTTAAATACTTGGGATCAACAGTACAGAGTAATGGAGATTGTGGAAGAGAGGTGAAGAAGAGAGTGCAGGCAGGGAGGAATGGGTGGAGAAGAATGTCAGGAGTGATTTGTGACAGACGGGTATCACCAACAGTGAAAGGGAAGGTATGTTATATGGGTTGGGGATGGTGGCACTGACAAGAAAGCAGGAGACAGATGTGGATGTTAAAGATGCTAAGATTTGCATTGGGTGTGACGAGGATGGACAGGATTAGAAATGAGGACATTAGAGAGTCAGCTCAGGTTGGACGGTTGGGAGACAAAATCAGAGAGTCGAGATTGCGTTGGTTTGGACATGTGCAGAGGAGAGATGCTGGGTATATTGGGAGAAGGATGCTAAGGATAGAGCTGCCAGGGAAGAGGAAAAGAGGAAGACCTAAGTGAAGGTTTATGGATGTGGTGAGAGAAGACAATGCAGGTGATATGTGTGACAGAACAAGATAATGAGGACAGGAAATTATGGAAAAAGATAATCCACTGTGGTGACCCCTAATGGAAGCAGCTGAAAGAAGAAGAAGAAGTTATCGCTGTGCTCTGTGCCTACACTTGGTGAGGTGTGCTAGGCAGGAACAAAGTAGTTTTCACTGTTGTATTGTTTCTACACCCTCTGCATGCCCAATCAACCTTAAAGGGGGTCTCTCCCTAAGTTGTCTTTCCCAAGATTTCTTCCCTTTTTATTTTTCCCTGCAATTTTGTTTTTTTAGGAGTTTTTTTCTTGTCTTCTTAGGGACTTAGGGGCCGGGAGGGCCTGTTAAAGCCCATGGAGGCATTCCTTGTATGATTTTGGGCTATACAAGAAATGAATTGTTGCTGTTGTCTCTATCTTAAATAAATTTTACATTCATCCGTACACTGCACCTTGAACTCCGACTTCTTATTAGTTCCATCACTTGCCTCTCGTGTAGCACTTTATTGAAAACGTTTTCAAAGCCGAGGTAAATAATATCGTATGTGCCCTTTCTGATCAGATGCAAATATAGAGCATGCAAGTAGGAAACTGACATACTCAGAAGAAAAGCAAATGATTCTAGACATGAGGCATTCAAGCCCAGATGTGAGCCTGGGATCGAGGCTAGCATGGCAGCAACATTAACCCTTATAATATCTTGATTTGTTTAATAGGAAACAAAAGGGGACAATGCATTTAACTTTATAATAAGCATGAGGAACACATTTAAACTGAGGTCAGAAAGCACAAATGTTCATTTTCTGGTCAATAATACTGACGAACACTTTGGCCAGAAGGGGATTTGATCATAAACAAAATGAAAAGGACATTGAAAGCTGTCCTGCAGACATGTTTCTATAATTGGTAGAGGAAAGCAGTTGCACAATGTCTGATGACCAGTACGTCTGTTGCTACCACATTTTACTGAGTCATTTCCCTTAACAATCATATAAGGAAGTTTCCCTTCAAAACAACACATTTTCAGTATTGCAAGCATATGCTCTCAAAATGATGCTGACACAATGACTCGCCTTTCATCACAAGTAGATAAATGTATTTTTTCACTTTTATGTATTTACTGCATTTGTTGTTATTTTTCATTTTTTGAATTAATGGAGCTTTTCTATGTAGACCATTTCATAAACTAAATGATGATGATAGAACTGGTGTGAATCATAAGGGCAAAAGGAAATTATTATTGGCTTGGCTTGTACTGTTGCCTTACAGTTCTAGTTGTCTGTGCTTGACTCCCAACCCGGACTCATGAGTTTGCATGCTCGGTCTGTCTCTACACAGGTTTATTCTGGGTTACCCAGATTCTTTTGAAATCCAAAAATGTATATGGAAATGGACTTATTAGGGGGGGGGTGTGTTCTGAGATAGACAAGTATCCCCTCTCCTCGTTTGTGATAAATTCAGAATAGCTCTCCAAAATGCTCAAATGGAGGAAACAGGATAAGAACATTAAAACATATTAGAACAGGCCATTCAGCCCAACAAAGCTCACCAGTACTATTCATTAAATTCTTACAAAATAACATAAGTTGAGCTTTAAAAGTACCTAAAGTCCTACTGTCTACAACACTACTTGGTCACTTATCCCATGTGTCTGTCGTTCTCTGTGTACAGAAAAACTTCCTAATGTTTGTGTGAAGTTTTCCCTTAACAAGTTTCCAACTGTGTCCCTGTGTCCTTAAAGAACTCATTTTAACTCTTTCAAGGCTAATATTTTTTCCAAAAACAAGATGGCGAAAAAGGCAATGCAAGGCAAACGAGTCCAAAATGTTAAGCAATGTTATTGAATTCCCAGAGTTGTAGCCCTTGATCCGTTTTATTCTTCATTTATATCTTTGAGGGCTGAATATTTTTCCAAAAACTCAGTTTTCTGAAAAGCACACAAAGCAATGGTTTCACACATGCAGTAAGTCAACATAAAATGTCTGTTACTATGTGCTGTGGCACATTATGATCACAAGTGTCTGTGGTTAGATAGATAGATAGAATGATAGATAGATAGATAGATAGATAGATAGATAGATAGATAGATAGATACTTTATTAATTCCAAGGGGAAATTCACATAATGCAGCAGCAGTATACTGATACAAAAACAATATTAAATTAAAGAGTAATAAAAATGCATGTAAAAACAGACAATAACTTTGTATAATATTAACGTTTACTCCCCTGGGTGGAATTGAAGTGTCGCATAGTGTTGGGGAGGAACGATCTCCTCAGTCTGTCAGTGGAGCAGGGCGGTGACAGCAGTCTGTCGCTGAAACTGCTCCTCTGTCTGGTGATGATCGTTGTTCAGTGGATGCAGTGGATTCTCCATGATTGACAGGAGCCTGCTCAGCGCCCATCACTCTGCCACAGATGTCAAACTGTCCAGCTCCATGCCTACAATAGAACCTGCCTTCCTCACTAGTTTGTTCAGGCGTAAGGCGTCCTTCATCTTTATGCTGCCTCCCCAGCACACCACCGCATAGAAGAGGGCGCTCGCCATAACCGTCTGGTAGAACATCTGCAGCATCTTACTGCAGATGTTGAAGGACACCAACCTTCTAAGGAAGTATAGTCGGCTCTGACCTTTCTTACACAGAGCATCAGTATTCTCAGTGTTCTCTGTGTAAAGAAAAACTTCCTAATGTCTATGTGAAATTTTCCCTTAACAAGTTTCCAACTGTGTCCCTGTGATCTTGATGGGCTCATTTTAACTCTTTCAGGGCTAATATTTTTTCCAAAAAACTCTGTTGGCGCATGTTCAGCAACTCTGATGGCAGTGGCTGCTCAGAGGTGCCTCGATGGCCAGCAGGAATGCATGGTGGGCCAGCTGCCTGGCTCTCTTCGCACGGCTGCTGGGCGGCGGTGGCAGTTGCAGTGTGACGCAATATGGTTTGTACCTCTTGACATCATAAGTGATGGTCCTCCCAGACAAATGCTGCTGTAGGTGTATCAGCTACACACACACGTGTTCAACACCACCATCAACTGGGAACTGATCAGCTGATGCTGGTACCAAACTTTTGTTTTCAATGTCCATCTCCTGATCGCTTGCATCAAATTCCAAGTCTGACAAGTCAGAGTCTGATTCAGTGATAATATGTAAAATGTCCTTGGAGTATTTTCACTCTCGCTAGATGTCAATCCCATTTTAGAGGTTCTTTGCTGTTCGCTACTCATGCAGAGAATCGAGGGTAAATCAACAAAGCTACTTAACTTTCCTTCTAGCAAAGAGAGTCAAACGTAAATGTTAGGACGAGTCACAGTTTACAGCTGATTACCGTCATCCACCCCTGACTTTCGACAAAAGTCGACATCAACCCTGAAAGAGTTAAAGTCACAATCTCAGCCCACTGGACCAGTGGTTCCCAAACTCAGTCTTGGGGAGCCCTTGTGTCTGCAGGTTTTTGTTCCAACCAGATTCACAATCAGTGATAATAATCAATAACAACTGATCTCATTTAATTAGCTGGTCTTTTTTACTCTTCTGTTATTCTGCATTCAGAAAAACACAACAGTATGTTTTTTTTTACATTTATAAGACATTTAGAAATATTTCTATTTTTTCTAAAACTATAAATACTTAACTCTATTTTGCTCTTTTCCTATTATTTTCCCCTTTTTCTATGTAGTTTGCTCCCTTCGTTTATCCCTAATAGTGACAATCAACAACCAGCATAGCAGACAACCGAGATGATGAAAGCTGCAACGACTTCAGTGTCAGACCCGCCAAGTAGAAAATAATTAATTAAATTACCAGAAGACCTGGAAAAGCAGAAAGAAAATTAGGTTGAAAATACTGTTAACGACTTAAAAAAAATGACATATTCCCCATATAACTGCTTAACTTAGTCTGCAATTTCTTCATTGACTCCAAAACACAGAAACTGGGAAATAATGACTCACTTAATTAGGCTAAGACTCCAAAGAAAAATGGAAGTTGGTTGGAACAAAAACCTGCAGCCACAGGGGGTCCCTAGGACCGAGTTTGGGAACCACTGCACTGGACTAAATCCCTTCATAACTTTAAACATTTCAGTCATGTCATCTCTTAATCTCCTTGTGCTTAAACTGTAAAGGCTCAGCTCTTTTAATCTTTCCTCATAACTCAACCCCTGTAGCCCTGGAATCAGCCTAGTCGCTCTTCTCTGGTCCTTTTCTAGCGCTGCTGTGTCCTTTTTGTAGCCTGGAGACCAAAAGTGCACCCAGGACTCCAGATGAGGCCTCACCAGTGTGTTATAAAGACCTGAGCAGAACCTCCTGTGACTTGTACTCCACACATCAGGGCGCTATATAACCTGTCATCCTGTTAGCCACATTTTGTTAGGCTTCAGAAAACTGTCAGGCTATTGATAGTGTTGAGTCCACTACAACTTCTAAATCTTTCTCATAAGGTGTACTCTCGGTTTTCAGACGTCCCATTGTGTATTGAAACCTAGCATTTTTACACCCTATGTAGTGTATAATACTTTATATTTACGGACATCACATTTCATCTGCCACAAAACTGCCCAAGCTTGTATGCTATTCAAGTCTCTCCGATGATTCAATAGATTCTCGATTATTTGCCAGTCCACCTATTTTGATATCATCTGCAAACTTAACCAGCTTACTTATATTCCTATCCAAGTCATTTATGTATATTAAAAGATCAGCAGCTGTATCACTGACCCCTGCTGAATACCACTCTTAACCTCTGCTCATTCTGATGAGGTTCTTCACACCATCACCCTGTGTCTGAGCCAATTTTGCACCCTGAACTGCTGCTTCTTTTAGTTTGAAACTCAGCCTCTCATGTGGCACCTTAGCAAATGCTTTCTGAAAGTCAAGATAAATAATGTCATGTGCTCCACTCTGATCGTATCCTTTTGTTGCTTTCTGCCTATTGGTTAAACATGATCTCCTCCTTCCGAACCCATGCTGACTGTTCAGTAAAACTAATTTTCTTGCCATATGTTGCTCAATCTCTCAGTTAATAATTCCTTATATTAAATTATCTGTGATGTGATAAGGTGATGGAAGGACTCACAGTAGTTGAATGCCTCATACTTTTCTAACATGTTCTTACTGTTTTTACTATTCCATTTATTATAACCCTATAATGATATACTATTAACATCTATGGTAAGGGCATACGATAACTGGAAGATGTATAGCTACTTGTGAGATAACAAACTGTATTAAAAATCACAGCAGTTAGTCACTGTTGTGATTTAATCTGCACAAAAATTGCAAAATGAGGATGCAGAAATGAAATTTGCCATTAGCAAGACCCAGAATCATATTTATTAAGTGTCTTAGAATTATATCAGGATAAGAATTTATCCTACCTCAGTGTAGAACATGAGAAGCATTTATGAAGCCTCGTACACCCACACCCAATGAGGACTAGCACTAGAATTATCAGAGCCTATGAAAAAACTCGTAGATCCGTCCCACCTTAAATCGCTTCTTAAATCCATTCACACCTCTCCGCCAGCGTCTTTTGTCTTCTAAATGTGCCAATAAAGACAAATGCAAGCAGCCGGCTATTCCATCCCCCCACCAACTTAGAACGTGCACGAACTTCTCCCAGCTCATGCCTTGATTGATTATCTGGGAGTGAAATGGAGTTTTATGGTGGAAATAATAGATTGCTATTTGGAACACACACATTTCATGTGTGTTCCGTTTCTACAGGAATCTGTGTAAACACATTTTCAAAACAGAAACGTTTTTCATATTCTAATTGTAAAAGACAAAATGTAGGCATAAACTATATAGTGTGTGAAGCCTGAATTCCAAATATCAAAGAACCATCGTCATGATTTCAGTTTACCTCTGTTATAGTGCGTCTATGTGAAAACAGCAGTGTCAAATACGGGGTGGGGGGTATGGCGAGTTGGGATCGTGAACGTGGCTGAGAAAATAATATAATAAAAAAACAAAGCTAACCTTTAAAAGTATCATAAATTACACCGGCTGTTACAGACTGGAATCAAATGTAAGTTTTTATTCTAAAATAGTAAGAATAGGAGCAGCTCAGTTCTCAAAACGGGATCAAACTCGTGAAGCTTTGATTACCAGTCAATGGCTGATACCATTGCGTCACCGAATCTGCGATAATGAATGCATGTCTATGTCGCAGGTAAACGCGGGCTGTTTTTCTGCAGTTATATTTTTGAATAAAAGTGCATTTGTTCTGTTATATTTGTACCTTTTGTGAAAGTGTTTCTTTGATATTTGGAATTCAGGCTTCACACATTATATACTTCATGTCTACATTTTGTCATTTATTACTAACACATGAAAAACGTCTCTGTTTTAACGATGTGTTTACTGTACATAGATTGCTGTAGACATGGAACAAACATGAAATGCAAGTGTTCCAAATAACGATATAGTATTTATAAAAGGTGTCATTTTGCTTGACTTCTCACTCCATACAACTCTAAGCAACGGACACGCAGGTAAACAGACTTGAACTGAGAAAACCGTGCGCGGTGGGGGGATGTGATAGCAGACTGCTTGCTTTTTGCTGCTTATCAACACATTTAAAGGACAAAAGACGCTGACGGAGAGGTGAGAAGCGTTTTAAGGTGGGCCGGAGTTTTTTCGTAGGCTCTGGTAATTCTAGTGCTAGAGGTTTGTGTTTGAAAATGAATGAAGTCATGATTTTATGACAGTTAAAGCTGAAAAGTGCTACTCATGATGATGTTTAGTGGTTTATCTCAAAATCATGACTACATGCTTTGTATTTTTCTGAGACAAATTATATTACTTCATCACAAAGATAAAAATAATAAAACGAAGGAGAAGAATATTGAAGAAGAAGAAGGGAAACATAGTAAGGTAGAATATTGCATAAGAATATAAGAACATAAGAAATTTGACAAACGAGAGGAGACTGTTTAGTCCATCAAGCCCATTTGTTTAGCTGATAGCCAAGCCATCTGAATATCTTATGTGGATTCTTCTTAAAGGTTGTTGATGTTTCTGATTCAACTCCATATCTCGGTAGTTTATTCCAGAGTCCAACAACTCTTTGCGTAAAGAAGTGCTTCCTGGCTTCAGTTTTAAATGTACTTCCCCATAATTTCAACTGATGCCCTCGAGTACACGAATCACCCTTAAGCCGAATAAATGTTGCTAGATCTCCTTTATCAATGCTTTTGAGGATCTTAAATACAGTGGTGACTTAGTTTGCAAGTTTAATCCAAAGCATTCGTATATCACAGCGAATTTCCCCATAAGAAATAATGAAAACTCAAATGATTCGTTATACAACCCCAAAATATTCATATAAAATGATTAATACAAAATATAAAGTAAAAATACATAAAACAAATTAACCTGCACTTTACCTTTGAGAAGAATCGTGGCTGGTGTGAGGGAGACGAGAGAGGAGAGGAGGACGGTTATTGTATAGGACGACTTTCACTCTAACGGAATCCCTGCTACCTGTTGGCTCACTGGAATCTTTATCTTTTTTTGTGACTTTAACAAGGAAACCTGTCCAATGACAGTTGCTTTTGCCTGAAGAGTCACTACACTTGGACACAAAATAAAAAAAAATGCTTTACGCACTGTAAGGATTCTAAACTCTTTTGGGATTCCCTGCCAGCGGGACGACATGCGGAAGAGTGTCTTGAAGCAACCACAGGCTCCCAGCGCTGTAGCAGTTTGCCATAAAAGCGAATCCGAAAACATTGCGGTCGCTCTATAAGCGTCTGCCGTCGATGGGTGATGCAAGGAACATTATAAATGCAAGGAAACAGTATTAATTAGCCACTAACCGGATTGCTGTGTCTGTGTATAGGAGAGTGGCAGATCCCGCTACAATAAATAACCGTGCTGTTCCTGTTTCACGCTGAATAAAGCTGGTTTTGCTAAAGTACTGAGACTCAGCCTCGTGCTTTGGGGTGCATGACAGGGACTCACATGTTACAGCACACACACGTGTTCACAATGCTATAGTAAAACAGTATACGCTCGTACGAATGTTGACTACATGAGTGAGGCACGCCGACTGATACCGAGCATGGGAGACAATTAGCCACTAAAACATAACCGAGGTGAGCATGTCAGCAAAACACAACCTCCGAAGAAAGACAAAGTCGCTTAGCCGCTAACATTGGCAAAACAGTGTCCCTTTTACTTTTCCTCCCACTGCTAATGCACAAGCGATGTAAAAATGTCGGCAAAACAAATCTTTCTTGGAGCGAGATGCCCAGAGTAGTTCCTTTCAATTACCTGACATCTCTACACTTCAATTTTCTTTTTGACGATTTCAATAATTTCTAGGACCCCGGGTTTTTTACAACAGGGGCTTACACGGCTACTTTTTACATAAAATTTCAAGCCGAAGAAACACGGTTAACATCAAGGAGGTTAATCTTACCCCTGAGTTTCTCATCAACAGAGCCTGTGAAACATTCCCCATACTTGCATGGGTGACACTAGTTTTTCGTGTAGTGGATTCTATCTCTTTGGATGTATTTAGTAAAATGTTATTGTGTCCGTCTTTCTAAGATCTTATTGTAAAATATTAAATAATAATGGTTGGTACCCCATTAAATGCTGGCAAATAAATGAAAATAAAAGTCCAAGTAAATTGTAGAATGATCACTGATCACCTCGTCCAGTGGTGCCTCATTTGTCAGGTATTTTCTCTTGAGAATTCTTGGAGCTCTGTGATCATTTGAATCTAGTCTGGGAATAAGTGCTGGCTTTATTCCATGGAACTGGAGAGGCCTGGAAGTGACATCAGCAGACTTTGTCATCTGGACTGCAGGCAGAAGGAAAGAGGTTGTTAATGACTGCACACCTCAGCCCTTACCTTAACAGTGTCACCTGGATGATTCCTACACTCATATGTGTGACAATATGTATTTGGTTTCTTCTGGATCTAACCCTTGTTTTCATGTTGTCACACACGAGCGACTAGGGAGCAGCTAACAGACCCAACGAGCCACACAAAATCGCAAGACGGTGTACTAACAGCTCTCTCTTTATTTTAACAGGAAAGAGGAGAAAACAACACCTTGAGTTCATCTCCAAAACCCTAGCCAGGCGTCCGGGCCGCTTCCAGGTTCCTTCATTTCCTCCAGTTGTCCACTGATGACATCACCACCATCCCAAGACCCTCAGCGTCCTGTTTCCCAGCATTCCCACTTCCATTCCGACCTCATAAAATGTCCGTGTTCTCCCTACTGGTTGTCTTTTCTGTGTAACTCATGACTGACTGTATTAATTCGACGCCTAGTGATTCACAGTATACGGGGACAGAATCCCCAACCCTTAATCTTGGTCTCTGCGTTTCCTTTTAAAACGTCTTTATTATTTTTTTTTCTAATGCTGCAGTTTTAAATGCTTCAAAGCACATGGAAACAATGCTGCACCCCCTCCAACACCTCAAGGCAGTTGGGTCCTGCTGCTGACTTAATGGCTAAGGAATGGAACTTCAAACCATGAGGCTGCTTCTTCAAATGTCACTTTCAAGTCACTGTATTACTTTTTGGGATTGACATGAAATAAAATACACAAATAAATAAGTGCAGCAGAGATCAAGTGGAATGAGCCAAAGACATCTTCCCAGTCAGACATCCAATTAGTCACTTGACCAAATGACTTCTGCTTTTGTTTGAGTGGCTAAGTCAATGGCTTACACTTTCTGTGTGTACTGAAGAGCTGGGTGCACTACAAAGTTGCTGGTAATTTATGCCCCTTATTACTATTGTTGTTGATTAAAGAAAAATAATGAAAGTAAGAATCACTTTTAGATCTTGGTGTTTCTTTCAGATTGAATGCATGGTCAGTCACTCAAGCTCAGGTATTGCAAACCCCAATATCTAATTTCCATGTCTAGCCATTATCATTGTATGCTGAGGTGTGATCTGAGTTAGATATTTGGGACACTGTTTAGAACTCTTGTCACTTTTTATATGTGTAGAACGATACTGTTGGTTTACATGGATTCATTTTATTTCAAACCACATGCACTTCAGAAGAGGTCGCCCAACTAAAGCTAAGCATGTTCAGGCCCAGCCAGTACTTGGATGAGAGACCAACCAGGAAATCCTTGGCTTGCTGCTGGAAGAGTTGCTGGTGAGACCAGCAGGGGGCGCTTACCCATGTGGATCCCAGTGCCCCAGTGCAGTGATGGGGAGACTGTACTGTTAAAATGGTGTTGTCCTTTGAATGAGAAGTAAAACCTGACTGTGATCATTAAAGATCCCTATGCAAAACTAGCTAAATTGACCACCTTAGCCTAGTCATTCTGGCCCCATAATCATCACCCTGTCACTAATTGGCTAACTATCTCCCACCCCTACGCCATCTAATACAGTGGTCTCAAACTCCAGTCCAGGAGGGCCGCAGTGGCTGCAGGTTTTCACTCTAACCCTATTCTTAATTGGTGACCAGTTGCAGGGACATTCAGTGTTTGGTGAAAAATTTGAGAAATAGTTGGTTGTGACTGACCCAAATCATCACTATTGCAAAGCTGTATTTCACATATAACGGTAACAACACTTTCATTATGGCAAATCGTTAATGCCTTCTCTGTGGAAATGAAGCGATCACTAAATGTACATATTGTTCTATTTTTATTAGATACAGTATCTTTTTACAAATTTATTTTTGTCCAACATTTCCAAGCCATTCCATTGTGTCTGCCAAACTCTGCCTCAACACCATCTTCTGGCAGCTCCTAGCAAGTTAGGACAGCTCACAAGGTCTCCTAAATCCTGGTGAATAGAAGTAGTTTTCTAAAAGAGGAAAACTGATAAAAGAGTAGGACCAAAAGTGTCACTCTAAGATTTTTGAGTCAGTTAGGGTCATTTTCTACTCTGAGATATTTGATAACTACAGATACAGGATTTCACTGAGTCTGACCCCAAATAGTCCTCATCCCAGGCAGCCAGGCCACAAAATTCAAGAGGCAGGCTCAGACCTGCATTGGCCCAAAATGGGGCACTGACTTTAACAACTGAAAAACAAACTAAATATTCAAAATAACCTTTAAGGGAGAGGATGATCATAAACCTCTGGCTTGATAAGACAAAGATAAAGCAAGCATCTCTATAAATGAAGAGTGTGATTAATAAAGTGTATCTACTCTACTCAAATTCCCTTGCATTCTAAAGATTTGAGACCCCTTCATAAAATCTTCTGTCATTGTTTGCAACCCCAGGCCAAAGTCTTCCCTTCTTGTTTTTCCCAAGGGAAAAAAGTGTGCCCTTTAACAAGGGGACTATGTTATGTTTCAGCCAAGGCCCCCAACTGGGGTTCAGATTCCTCAATTGTGTTTTTTTTATTATTTTTTCCTCTTATTTTAATTGACTTGTTTTTTAAGATTTGTTCCCCTAATCGTTATTCTGATTTGCTTCATTTCTTTCCTTAAATGGCACCCAAACAGAAATGAAATGTGACGTGAGTGAATCAACAGAAGACCAACTAAGTCAGGGCCTTCATACTGATGCACTGTGTAAGAAAGGTCAGAGCCGACTATACTTCCTTAGAAGGTTGGCATCCTTCAACATCTGCAATAAGATGCTGCAGATGTTCTACCAGACGGTTGTGGCGAGTGCCCTCTTCTATGCGGTGGTGTGCTGGGGAGGCAGCATAAAGTAGAAGGGCGCCTCACACCTGGACAAACTTGTTAGGAAGGCAGGCTCTATTGTAGGAATGAAGCTGGACAGTTTAACATCCGTGGCAGAGCAACGGGCGCTAAGTAAGCTCCTGTCAATCATGGAGAATCCACTGCATCCACTGCACAGTGTCATCTCCAGACAGAGGAGCAGCTTCAGCGACAGACTGCTGTCACCGTCCTGCTCCACTGACACACTGAGGAGATCGTTCCTCCTCCACACTATGCGACTCTTCAATTCCACCCAGGGGGGTAAACGCTAACATTATTCAAAGTTATTGTCTGTTTTTACATGCATTTTTATTACTCTTTAATTTAATATTGTTTTATTTGTATCAGTATACTGCTGCTGGATTATGTGAATTTCCCCTTGGGATTAATAAAGTATCTATCTATCTATCTATCTATCTATCTATCTATCTATCTATCTATCTATCTATCTATCTATCTATCTATCTATCAATTCCAAACATATGGTTAATCAGGCACCGAGTCTTGAACTTATTCTTTAATTCCATGGCTTGTTGCTGCTCTCATTCTGCAATATCACAGAGGGAGGAAACCAGTTTCTGCGATACCATTCCAACAGTGAAGCATGATGGTGGCTACATCATGCTGTGGGGTTGTTTTTCAGCAGCAGGAACTGGGAGACTGTTCAAGGTTGAGGGAAACGTGACCAGGTAAAAGTACCAAGATTAATGAAAACCAGTGCTCTGGACTGAAGGTTCACCTTTGAGCATGGCAATGGCCATAAGCACAGAGCAAAAACAACACAAGAATGGCTAAGGGCTTGGAGATTGGAAAGTCACAAGGTGCCGTTGTTTATTATCACCAGGCACGTGTATTGATAGGATTGCTTATACAGGAAATAGTACAGGCCATATGAAAAACTGTGGCCTCTGCCAGTTACTTTACCAACAAGCTGGCAGCCAGCCACTACATTCAGGACCAATAGCAAATCATTTGCCAAGGCTACTTTGCCTCAAAATAAATGAATCAGGGGTTAACCCAGGCCACCAAGCCACAATGGTTGTCATTCTTATCTTGGCATCACAGATGACTTGTGTTTTAGTGAATTGTAATCGCTTACAGTTAACAAAAGCAGCTTCATTCTCACTAGGTGCCCTTATTGCAGTAAGAGTGCAGTGACATCAAGTGAAGCTTTCCTGAGATATTGCTAACCTGTCGGTCAATTCCCTGAGAAGTTACAGCAGGTAGCCAATATAAACTGATGACAACAAAAATGTTCATCATTCCAAATACACAGCATTGGTCCTCTTAAAGGAAACTTAAACAGAGTCTGTCATCAACTGAGGTTTAATATTTTCTCTCGTCAACACGTCTACTAACAGCTTGGTGATACTAATTATTATTTACACATGTTGCCATTCAGCAACATGTGTAAATATGCCTGAATTTCCCTACTTTATTGAAGGTGTCATCATTTCCCAATTTCTCCAAAATGTTGCGTACAGATGTGTCAGAGGGTCATATTAGTTTAACTGGCACCTTGACAGTATATAACTGTGCCCTGTGATGGACTGGCATCCAGTCAAGGTTGGGGTCCCATCTTCTGTGCAAAGCTGTAAGCACTAGAAATTCCCATCCTTGAATTGCAGAGATGACTTTAACATAATTTCAGAAGCTAAAGGACAGTTTTTTCTTTCTTTTTAATTGAACTTTCTTTCTCTTTAAAGTCATCACTCCAAGAACCATTCTTGTTTTAGAAAGTAAACTATGGTGTAACTTTCCATTTCATTGCTTAACTGAAAAAAAAGTACAAGTAAGTGAATACATGCACTCAGCCTCTATTTCCAGATTGCTAGCTTGAGATAGATTTGCAGAAGGAGGCGTCTGTTTCTATAAAATAAATGGCATGAGCAAGTTTTGTGTACAACTGCCCCACATAATAATTCTGTTAACTCCATTGTGCTTGCAGTCTTATGACTGTGCTCTTGGATTGCAGTCAGTTGCCCTTAAGCACATTAAGCAGAGCCTGCTGTTAACAGTTGTTGTTAAAAAAGGAATGCAAAGGAGTTTGTCACATACTGAGTTTATACATATAATATATATATATGTACACTGTTCAGATGTATCGTGACAGGAGAGGTGGCAGTCATTTTGCTGTTGTACTTTCATGTTATAAAAACTCCTGATAAGTGCCAGTTTCTGTAATATACTACATTGTATAAGATGTATTTCTCTGGCTGGGGTTCTTGTTAATTCACGTCCTGATTAAGGGCAGTGTAGCTATGCCACTGTTAGAAAGCAGCTCTGATAAAGCATCTATGAGTTCATAAGAGGTGACTAAGCACAGAAGATACAATGGAGTAAAGCAACATGTGAGTCTCCAGAGCCCTGCACACAACAGTATCTATCTATCTATCTATCTATCTATCTATCTATCTATCTATCTATCTATCTATCTATCTATCTATTGTGGTGTATGGCCGGCCGTTCATCCCGGCCAATACCCCCAAGCCGCCAGGTGGAGCTCTCCCTGCAGTGTGGAGGTGCCCCGAAGACCAGCAGGGCATCATGGACATTGGAGTCTTTATCCACAGCCCTGCTGGATACCTTGGGGGCCACTAGATGACGATGCAGGGAGGAACGATGGTTATTTACCCTACGCCCCGGAAGTACGTCCAATTCACATGGACAAGGGGAATGACGTGCTTCCGGGGTGAAGAAAAGGACTTTTTATCTGATAGGAGTGATAGGAGATCACATGGACTGGGGATTGGAACACTTCTGGGTCAGGGAATATAAAAGGACTGTGGGAGCTCCCAGACGGCGAGCTGAGCTGGGTGGAAGGGTGGCAACGCGTCTGGGAGTGGAGGAGAGTTTATTGTTAGAGATTTGTGATTGATTTAATGAGTATTGTGGAGAGGAGGGTGCTTTTTGCACTGTGCAGAATTAATAAAGTCTACTGTTGGACTTTTATCTGGTGTCTGGCGTATTGGACGAGGGTTCAAGGGAGCGATAGCGCCCCCTATCTATCTATCTATCTATCTATCTATCTATCTATCTATCTATCTATCTATCTATCTATTCATTATATAGTGCCTTTCACTATCTATCTATTTAATCATTATATAGCACCTTTAATTATCTATCTATCTATGTTCAGTCATATGAAAAAGTTTTTTGAATTAACAGAAAATATGCAATATGCATCTTAACAAAATTAGACAGGTGCATAAATTTGGGCACCCCAACAGAGAGATTACATCAATACTTAGTTAAGCCTCCTTTTGCAAATCTAACAGCCTCTAGACGTCTCCTATAGCGTTTGATGAGTGTGTGGATTTTGGATGGAGGTATTTTTGATCATTCTTCCATACAAAATCTCTCCAGTTCAGTTAAATATGATGGCTGCCGAGTCATGGACAGCCTGCTTCAAATCATCTCATAGATTTTCGATGATATTCAAGTCAGGGGACTGTGACAGCCATTCCAGAACATTGTACTTCTCCCTCTGCATAAATGCCTCTGTGCAGAAAGGGCTTCTTTCTCATCACCCTGCCATACAGATGTTCTTTGTGCAAATTGCGCTGAATTGGAGAACGGTGTACAGATACACCATCTGCAGCAAGATGTTCTTGCAGGTCTTTGGAGGTGATCTATGGGTTGTCTGTAACCTTCTCACAATCCTGCGCATATTGACCACCTTAAATACCTTTTCTCATGAATGGACACACCGGTCTAAGAAGTTTCAAGGCTTAACGAGCTAATCCAACCAATTTGGTGTTGCAAGTAATCAGCATTGAGCAGTGACAGGCATTCAAATCAGCAAAATTACAAAGGTACCCAAATTTTTGCACAGCCAGTTTTTCACATTTGATTTAATTTCATACAAGTAAATACTGCTTCACTAAAACTCTTTGTTCGGAAAACACCCCAGGACTCAGATGTTCCTAGGAAATTAAAGACATACCACTGTTATCTTTTTTATTGAAAGGAGAGGAAATTATTATGCAGGCTGAGAGGGGTTTCATATGACTATATCTATCTATCTATCTATCTATCTATCTATCTATCTATCTATCTATCTATCTATCTATCTATCTATCTATCTACAGTATATTATAGGAGTAGTCTAGGCATCCCAGCCAGGATGGAATGAATGCAGTTTCTTACCCGGATGGGAGGCCAGAACAGAAGGACAGATGGGTTGGCTGGATGGACAAAAAATACCTTTCTGCTCAGCTTTGTGCAACACTGTTGGGGTCCCTGGGTACCGGTAGAGGGTGCTGTCGGGGGAGGACAAAAGTGCTTTCAGTAACATATGATGTGCAACTGGATGCATTTTCAGGTCAGGCTTGAAAAGAAGCCATGGAGTCAGAGTCAGGAGGCAGTGGGCAACACTCAAACGAGGAGCAGAAGGAGAGAAGAGAGACAATTGTTTGGATTACATCTGATTAGTCTTTTATTGCACATTTGGTGACCTGTTCATAATAAATTGCTTTATTTTTAACCAGGATTGTGTGGAGTCCTATTATGTCTGAGGTTTTGGGGCCCAGAGGCACCTCTGTATGGTCACAATATACAGTATATGCAGTATATATTGTTGTAGACCAAGGGAACAAACTGTCCACTACTGTCCATTACAGAGTCCAAAAATAAACAAGTACTTGATGGGATGCAGAATGGCAACAGAACCCAAAATTATATGATATATATATATATATATATATATATATATATATATACACTGTATCACTTCGCTCACTCACTTCCCCCCGAGGCATGCTAATCACCAGCCACTTTGTGTCTCTGCCTCTCGCGTTGTGAAGAGGGGGGCTGAACGTACACTAAGGAGATGCGGTTGCTCCTCTGAAACCCCCCTCTTAAACGGTGATACAGTGGTAAACAAATACATTTTTTTTACCTCCTCTATGCTTGATCAGCTGGGTTGCTGCTGCTGCTGCTGCTTGTGTCTGGCTGCGTGATCTGAATGTCGCACAGCGCTTCAAACATTTAAAAGCCTGTATAGCTGCTGTCCTTTTGTCTCACTGCCTTTTTTTGCTGTACGTTAAAGTGTCTCCGAGAAAATCATGTTTTGACCCAAGATTTTTTTATTATATATATAGTGCGAGACTACAGCATGAAGCTCAAAGAGCCGGCAAGGCGGCCCCAACTTCACGAGTCGGAAGAGGAAAGACATACTGTAAGAGGATGCAGCATAAAGCTAATAGACAAAGCGACTCTGTCGCCAAAGTGAAACCGCCAAGGGAAGACAAACAAGAGAGAAACTCGCTTAGCCGCTGATAGACAAGGGGGGCAAGCACTGCATTTCAGTTTTTTTCAGACGATTTCAATTGTTTCTAGGAGCCCCATTTTTTTACAGCACGGCCTTACACAGCTAGTATATATATGCCGTACATACTGTATATACACACACATACATGCATACATTGAATAACACAAAAACTTATTAGAATGATTCCAGAACCCTGAAGAAAGCGTTTTTCGTCAAATGTCTGTTTTTGCAATTTTGACCGTTGAATCAGTCATTCAATACTACTCAGTCAGCTGACATTATCATGGAATTCCTCCAACTCTTTATTTTGTGTTTTCTCTGTTCATTTCTTCATAACCTGTATTATTGATGCCACTGTGCTCCTGGGAACACTCAAAAGCTTTAGAGATGATTTTATCCCCCTTGACCTGATCTGTGCCTCACCACAATTTGATCGCGTAGGTCTTCGGAGAGTTCCTTGGCCCTCACAGCTTGGTTTTTGTCCTGACATGCAGTGTGAATTGTGTATACCTTGTATACACAGGGATACGTGTCTCTTTCTAAACAATGTCCACACAATTCAATTGGCCACCGAAGAAAAGCTTTTCTTAAACAAGAAAATTACCACATTTTCCACCTGTAATGGGGATTAAAAATTTGAGTTTTTTTTAGTTTATTAAATAAGACTCATAATACTTAATCTTGACTCTTTTATTTACATAAGATGTAGCTTTTAACACTAGAATTACCACAGCCTACGAAAAAACGAATATATCCGGCCCACCTTAAATCCATTTGCACCTCTCTGCCAGCGTCTTTTGTCCTGTAAATGTGCCGATAATGACAAGCAGCAAGCAGCCTACTGTTCCATCTCCACACCAACTTAGAATGTGCACAAACTTCTCCCAGCTCATGCTTTGATTATCTGGGAGTGACGTGCTAGAGTTTTAGAGTGGAAATAACAGATCGTTATTTGGAGCACATATATTTCATGTATCTGTGTAAACACATTTTTAAAACAGAAACGTTTTTCATATTTTAGTAGTAAATGACATAATGTAGACAAAAACTATATAATGTATGAAGCCTGAAGTCCAAAGTTCAAATAAAAACTTTCACAAAAGGTTCAAGGAAAAGACAACAGTTTCTGTGGTGTAGCGGTAAGGTTTTCTGACTTGTAATTAAGAGTTCCCGGCTCGATTTGACTGCCTCCTATATTTGCCGTTTTCAGTAGTGAGCTGCTCTTATTGTTAATATTACACAGTACACACATACACTTGGTTTGCGTCTGTAACAGACGGTGTACATTTATAGGACTTGTAAAAGTTACCATTTTATTTTCACTTTTATTCTCTCAGTCACGATCATGATACATACTACCGCCGCCCCACCCAGGGATCTGATGCTGATAGTTTTTATTTGAAACTGGAAGTAACTGTAAATGTGAGTGGTGTTTTGAGGTAATGGAACTGGACATTCTCTCATCTGGAGGGATAAAAGCTGACACCCAAACGCTGGCGAATCTGCCTTCTTCGTATCTCACCGTTACTTGATTTTTTTTATTCAGTTTTATTGAGTGTTCCTGCTCATGCTGAATTAGTATGCGCCTTATGGTCTATGATGTCAAAAAAAAAAAACCCAGAGACATAGGTATATATGATATTTGGAATTATTACATAGGTTTTATGACCTGTATAGTACATTTCAGAAAACATTGTGACACAGATGCAACATTACTCATATTACTCATATCGCATAACATCTTGCGATTGTAATCAGTGACCGTGTGTTTGTTTTTTTTTATCCCCCCGATCTTGCCAGTCCCCACATGTTGCTGTATGGGGCTGTTTCTTGTGTACTCCAGGACACGCAGAGGAAATAATAGTACAGAAAGGTCAGTTCAGCGCTATATGCAATCATCAAATTCAAATGTTAACAGTTCACACACACGCAAGGATGGTCCTTCCTACATTTACGATGTGTGTACCTGTTGCAATGCACACACGTCTCTCTATGCTGTGGTTTCTATTACACACCTGAAAGAAAGAGACGATATATGTGAAAACATCATCGCAATAATGCAATATTATTTGAAAATGAACAGCGTCATATCGGGTGTGAATTTATGAATATGAATAATATGAGTAATGTTGCATCCATGCCACAATGTTTTCCGAAATGTACTATACAGGTCATCTGGTAATTCTAGTGTTAAGTGAATAAACTGTGTGACCAAGAGTATAGCTGTCCTACAACTATTATAAGTGAAAATGAACACAACTTTTTATTGTATGTATTATATCAGTTAAAGGCTTGGGTGATGGTAATTTCCAGCTGGAACACAGCATGGCACTGTATACTAACACCTTGTTTGTTCCTCCCTCTGCAGACCGGAAGATTGATGGTTTTACCACCCTTGATGTCACTTGTGAGGTCCATCCACCTGGATACGACTCTTCCTGCTGGATGTCCTTATCAAAAGAAGTTCCACCATCTTGAATCAGTCACTTTTGAGACTTGTGTCTGTGAAGACATTTCTTTTCAGTTTTAACACGTTTATAACTCACGTTTTGTTTACAATTTTACGGGGTTTACCTATGTGTGCCCCAAGTCTTTACGATTGTCTGTGGTTTCTGTTATGGTATTTAAAGGGAGTTTTGCAAAATGGTTTGGAGAAACAGCAAATTCAGGCACAGGATAAGGAGATCTGATAAGCAGGTGATTAGCTCAATGATTACATCATATTGTCAGAGACATCCGGGGGACGGGGGAAGTAGACGAAGCTGGATGAAGATAAGTGCTTGAAGGCCTAGTGAGAGAAGTGCAAGTTTTAGAAGACATTGTAGGCCAAGTTTGAAACCACTTTTGCAAAGGGGTTCTTAAGGTCTGCTCTTATTTTGAACTATCAGCTAAATAAATTGAAAGGAATAAACAATGTGTTTTAATTAGTGCTGAATTCTGAGATGCAAACAAGATGAGAATTATTTGAAATTTGCAAATGTAAACCAGAAGTTGTTTAAGCACAGATAAATTAATCAGTGTGTATATGCTTGTAAGAAGATGTGATTTAAGTAGTGAAAAAGGTGCTATATAAATGTAAATAATGATAATAATTATTATTATTAAATTGGAGCTTTAGGGGACTGTGTTACATATAATTAAAAATACTGATAATTCTTTATATTTCCATAGCAGTTTTTTTTTACTACTGAAAGCACTTCAGTAAGTTGGGAGTCACTTCATCCACCACTAATGTGCAGCATCCACCTGGATGATGCGATAGCAGCTATTCTTGCACAAGTTCGCTCACCACACATTAGCTTATAGATGGTGAAGGGGTAGGTGACAGTTAGACAATTAGAGACAGGGAATGATTAGGGGGCCAGAATGACTAGTCTGAGGTGGGCAATTTAACCTGGACATCAGGCAAAACCCTGTTCTTCACTAAGGATGCCCATGGATCTTTTATATATATCTTATATTTATCTTTTTATTTCATCTGAAGGATGGCGCCAATTTTATAGCCCAGTGTCCCTGTTAATACACTGGGACATTGAGATTCATATTCAGACCACAGGGTAAGCATCCCCTGCTGGCCTCACCAACACTTCTTTCAGCAGCAACCCAAGGTTTTCCTAGATTTCTCCCATCCAAGTATTGGCCGGACCCAAACATGCTTATCTTCAGGTGGATGACCTGTTTTGAAGTGCAAGTGGTATGGCTGATGCATCTTGTATATCTTGTATATTTAGGTTAAAACACTACTGTAAAATTTGCTACTGTCACTTAATTGAATAGTGAGAAAAGTGCTATATAAATGTAATGAATTCTTATTAGCACTTAATAGCAATCAAGCCACGGTATCAAAAGAAAGTACCTCCATTGGTGTGGCACAGACACAACAGATTTTGATAGTTTAGGATGCTGTGTAGCTTTTTAAGAGGGATTGGCACACACTATGTGAGAGAGGAGGCGTAGGCATCAAACCATAATGCTTTCCAAGAACAAAAGCACAGTGCCACCTAAAATGCTCTCCAAAAAAAAGAAGAAGAAGGCTACTCGATAAAGGGGCATACTTCTAAGGAGCACATTAGTTGGATTAAGAATCACGGACTCTTGAAATTACAGACATCTCTTTCTCCTGTTTATAGTGAAGTAAAGCTTGTTTTACGGACATTCATTTGGACTATTCAGGTTTTCTGTTTTCTTTTTCTCTTTTGACCTCTACTGTTTAATGCCAGTTTCTGCATATAAATATAAATAATGATTCAATTAAAGTTTGAATATTACCTAACTGAAACGTGCCTTGTTTTTTGATATTATTTGCCCCAGTGTGCTTGTTCAAGTAATTTATTTATTTAGCTCCTTCAAAGGTAGTGATGTGGCCTTTCTGGGGTAAGTCTTACATGTTTATTTAGGTACGAGCTCTGCTTCTTCGGTTAGAATTCTGCAGCCCTTTCAGAGGTAGTGATGAAGTAGCCAGCTTCTGTTCTGAAGCCGAGGTAGCCAGCCTCGACCATATTGCTGTTTTTGATTTGTGTGTTTGAGATTTAAGTGTTGAGTGAATGTCACATAGGTAAGTACTGTGGTGTGTATTTGTAAATCAAGGTTAATAATTTAGTCATTTCCAGTATTATCTTGTCATGGTCAAGGTTACTTTATTGTCATCAGCAACTGTTTACACCTACATAGTGAGATGAGACAACATTGTGATGATATGGTTCCTCTCCAAGCTCCCTCTTTACATTTGGAAGACTCTTGAACCCAACACCATTGAGAGTTATGACTGAATGAGCTGACTGACGGGACAAAGCACACATGGAGCAAGGGGATGGTGTAAAAAGCGTTCCATGCTTTTATTAAAAAGAATCAAAACAAAATCAAAAATAGTGTCCACATTGCAGTGATTCAAAAATATCCAGAATAAATAATCCATAAAAACGAGTGAATAGTGGGGGATAAAAACACAATAAATAAATCTATTAAAAGCAGAGGATAAAAATGCAGTCACTGGCTTCTTCAGATCCCAGCCCACCTCCTTCACCCGTAACTCATGCAGGAGGAGGGGACTCAGCAGCCACGAATTTCACCCCCCGACTCCCGTCTTGGCTGCCTCCTCACAGTGTAGCCAGACCGTCCGAGGTTGGCACTCCTCCAGTCATTCTTAATGCACCCACAGTTGTACTTCAGATTCCTGGGGAGGTCGATCACCATGCCCGCCCCACTCCACACTAATGATCAGTGGGGCGAACCAGCCTCTAGAGCACCACAACCTATGCTTCTTCATGGGGCCCCTGTTCCTGCTGCCTTTCCTCTCTAGGTTGCCGGATCGTCCTACTTGGGAATGCTCTTCAGCCGCCTTTTAATCTGTATTCCTTTTCTCGTTACTTTCCATCTCCTTTTTTTTTCTACTTCACACTCTCATTCATCCTTTTCATTTTATATGTGGGGACGTGACACAGGTGTGGCAAATAGTAGCTCCCGGCATCAATTATGGATACGAAAGATTCCGCGCCTGTGCACTTAAGTGAGGAGTGTGTCCCATAACTGAGCCTGCCCTTTTAATTAGCTTGTTGATGCAGTGGGCCTCCCCTGAAGTGATGTCACCAGCCCAGCACACCATAATGTAGGAAATCACACTGGCCATATAGTTACTCTGTGTCCCGAGACCAGTCCAACCAGCCATTCATGTGGAACCCCAAGTTCTTGTAGGAGTGCACTACCTCTACATTTATTCTCTGAACGGTGACCATACATAGAGCTTCTATTGTGTGGTGAAAGTTAATAAGCACTTCTTGGGTTTTGCTGATTTTAAGGTGCAGACAAATCCCAAAGTTTTCCATCTGACTCTTCTCCTATGTCTCATCCCCCTTATTAATACAGCCCATAAGTACAGAAGGATACAGTCATATGAAAAAGTTTGGGAACCCCTCTCAGTCTGCATAATAATTGACTTTACTGTCAACAAAAAAATAACAGTGGTATGTCTTTCATTTCCTAGGAACAACTGAGTACTGTGGTGTTTTCTAAACAAAGATTTTTAGTGAAGCAGTATTTAGTTGTATGAAATTAAATCAAATGTGAAAACCTGGCAGTGCAAAGATGTGGGACCTCTTGTAATTTTACTGATTTGAATGCATGTAACTGCTCAATGCTGATTACTTGCAACACCAAAATGGTTGGATGAGCTCGTTAAGCCTTGAACTTCATAGACAGGAGTGTCCAATCATGAGAAAAGGTATTTAAGGTGGCCAATTGCAAGTTGTGCTTCCATTTGACTCTCCTCTGAAGAGTGACAGACAGCATGGGATCCTCAAAGCAACTCTCAAAAGATCTGAAAACAAAGATTGTTCAGTCTCATGGTTTAGGGGAAGGCCACAAAAAGCCATCTCAGAGGTTTAAACTTTCAGTGTCAACTGTAAGGAATGGAATCAGGAAATGGAAGGCCACAGGCACAGTTGCTGTTAAACCAACCCAGGTCTGGCTGGCCAAGACAAACACAGGAGTGGCATATACGCAGAATTGTGAGAATGGTTACAGACAACCCACAGATCACCTCCAAAGACCTGCAGGAATATCTTGCTGCAGATGGTGTATCTGTACATTGTTCTACAATTCAACGCAATTTGCACAAAGAACATCTGTATGGCAGGGTGATGAGAAAGAAGCCCTTTCTGCACTCGCACCACAAACAGAGTCGCTAGTTGTATGCAAATGCTTATTTAGACAAACCAGATTTATTTTGGAACAAAGTGCTTTGGACTGATGAGACAAAAATTGAGTTATTTGACCATAACAAAAAGAACACCAAATTCCAAGGAAAACACCTGCTACCTGCTGTCAAATTTGATGGAGGTTCCATCATGCTGTGGGTCTGTGTGGCTAGTTCAGGGACTGGGGCCCTTGTTAAAGTTGAGGGTTGGATGAATTCAACCCAATATCAACAAATTCTTCAGGATAATGTTCAAGCATCAGTCAGAAAGTTGAAGTTACACAGGGGTTGGATATTCCAACAAGACAATGACCCAAATCACAGTTTGAAATCTACAAAGACATTCATGCAGAGCGAGAAGTACAATGTTCTGGAATGGCCGTCAGAGTCCTCTGACTTGAATATCATCGAAAATCTGTGGGATGATTTGAAGCAGGCTGTCCATGCTCGGCAGCCATCAAATTGAACTGAACTGAAGAGATTTTGTATGGAAGAATGGGGTCAACAATACCTCCATCCAGAATCCAGACACTCATCAAAGGCTATAGAAGGAGTCTAGAGGCTGTTATATTTGAAAAAGGAGGCTCAACTAAGTATTGATGTCATATCTTTGTTGGGGTGCCGAAATTTATACACCTGTCTAATTTTGTTATGATGCATATTGCATATTTTCTGTTAATACAATAAACTTAATGTCACTTCTGAAATACTACTGTTTCCATAAGGCATGTCATCTATTAAAAGGAAGTTGCTACTTTGAAAGCTCAACCAATGATAAACAAAAATCCAAAGAATTAAGAGAGGTTCCCAGACTTTTTCATTTGACTGTATTTATAGTCTAAGGATTACAGAGTGAAGAGAAGAACAGGCAGGCCTGTTCCTAGTGGTGCTCCAGTGTCGCTCACACAGTCCTTGACTCTCACAAACTGAAGTCTACCTGACAGATACTCCATCATCAGGACACCACAGGCTCATCCACCAGCTTATCT
The DNA here is from genome assembly GCA_026402145.1 of Polypterus bichir lapradei. Lineage (NCBI taxonomy): Eukaryota > Metazoa > Chordata > Cladistia > Polypteriformes > Polypteridae > Polypterus > Polypterus bichir. Next base: position 25,090,838 of record JANRMT010062852.1, on the reverse strand, counting down.
CTGAGTTGACCCCTTAACAGGGATGGCTGGATGGTGTTGAAGGCAAAAAACGTAATATTCACAGTGCTGCCAGCTTTTTCCAGGTGAGAATGAATGAATGAATGTGAATAATAAAGTTCTTGTAAATATATATATTTGCATGCTAACATTTTATAAATGCCATTATATGAAGTATTTTTTAATCTGGAACGGTTCCATAGGAATGCATTTGCAATATAAAAGTTTGTGAAGCTGTTTGCTCAAGTCACACCCGACACTTTGTTTTCTCATTACCGACCACCTTACCAAATTAGGATAATGATTAAATGATGTGCTCTGCCAAAATTAGAAGAGCTTAATAAGTAAGCATTTACTTAAAAGAATCCAAAAGTACAAAAAACATGTACCTCGAACACCACACATAAAGTAAAGATCTTTTACAAGGTAAAGCAAATATAGAAAGCGTGCACTTTCGACACCCCGAGTTAAAAATTACCTGCCTCATCTATTTCACAAAGTTCATTAATGCCCTGGAAGAATTAAAAAGAAACCATTTTTTGCAAAATTGTCATTGAAATATTTTATTCTTATTATTTTTGTCAATTGAGTAAAAATGGAAATGTGGCTGTTCACATTTATATTTGATTCATGATCTGTAGGTTTAATTCTTTAATGTTTCATTTCTTGTCTGAGAGTTACATGCAATGAATTAGCAGAAATACCTTTTTAAAAATCTTTTTCTACATATATGGGTGTCCAAGAATTTTTTCTTTTATTAGGCAAGAATATAGTAATAGATTTTTTATTAAATTTATGTACATTTTTGGGGCAGCTACAGCAGACTTAGAAAGTATTCAGACCCCTTCATATTTTATAAATTTTGTTAAGTTGTAGCTTTATTCTAAAATCATTTAAATTCATCTTGTCTCATCAATACCATAGGATGTCAGAGCAAACAGGAATTTAGTCATTTTTGCAAATTTAATGAAAAAATAAAACCTGAAATATCCCACGGACACAAGTATTCAGTGTGACACCCCATGTAGTGGGAATTGGGGGACTCCAGCCTACACTCTAGGTGTCTAATATGTGGGACTGAGCGTGACCAGGATGATGGTGTAAGACAAGGAGACACGGACACAAAAGGGTTGGGTATTTGCAAAATAAAATGACGTTTTATTTACAGGTGCACTTAAAGAAAAAAAAAATATATATACTGTATATATATATATATATACAGTCCAATACGTGCTGCTCAGATTAAATGAGATGAAATCAAACAAATCACCAGGACCAGATTATATTTACCAAAGAGTTCTTAAGGAGGCTAGTGAGTACAGATATAAACCCTTGACACATAATTTTAGGAAGTCACTGCGCACTGGAGACATTCCGAAGGACTGGAAAATGGCAATTTTTTTTGTATCAGTATACTGCTGCTGGATTATGTGAATTTCCCCTTGAGATTAATAAAGTATCTATCTATCTATCTATCTATCTATCTATCTATCTATCTATCTATCTATCTATCTATCTATCTATCAAATATCATCCCATTATATAAAAACGGTGACAAGGCAGATCCAAGCAATTATAGGCCAGTAAGCTTAACATGCATCACAGGAAAATTAATGGAAGGAATTATTATGGATAAGATTGAGCAGCACATGGCAAGTACAAGAATTTTTCTGAACAGTCAGCATGGGTTCAGAAGGGGAAGGACATGTTTTACTAACATGCTGGAATTCTATGAGGAAACAACAAA
>JANRMT010062852.1:25047141-25076050 GCA_026402145.1 Polypterus bichir lapradei | reverse complement strand
ATAGATAGATAGATAGATAGATAGATAGATAGATAGATAGATAGATAAGGCGTCCTGTCCTCACTCTCGATGGAACAGTGATTAAAGGCAAGGAGTAGATTTTTGGGGAGATGGTTCTACCTGAGGATTCTCAGAAAATACAGTTTCTGTTGTGCCTTCTTCAGCAGCTCTTGGTGTTGGCGCTCATCCTCAAGTTCAATGCCCAGAAACCTGAACACCGGGACCCCCTCCACACAGACCCCACCAATGATGAGTGGCTGGATGTCAGTTTTGTTTTTTCTAAAGTCAATAACAAGCTCCTTCATTTTTGTGGTGTTGAGGAGCAGGTTATTGACTCTGCAGCACTCTGACAGCTGCTCCACCTCGTCCCTGTATGCCAGCTCACCCTCCTTGTCCAAGATGAGTCCAACCACCATCGTGTCATCTGTGAACGCTATGATCTTGTTGCTGTGGTGAGTGAGGACACATCATATGTGTAGAGGGTGTAGAGGAGCAGGCTGAGCACACAACCCTGCGGCGTCCCGGTGTTGAGGCTGAGAGCAGTGGAGGTGTGGTGACCCAATTGAGCATCTCTGGAGAGACCTAAAAATGGCTGTCCACCAACGTTTACCATCCAACCTGACAGAACTGGAGAGGATCTGCAAGGAGGAATGGCAGAGGATCCCCAAACCCAGGTGTGAAAAACTTGTGGCATCTTTCCCAAGAAGACTCATGGCTGTATTAGCTCAAAAGGGTGCTTCTACTAAATACTGAGCAAAGGGTCTGAATACTTAGGACCATGTGATATTTCAGTTTTTCTTTTTTAATAAATCTGCAACAATTTCAAAAATTCTTTTTTTTGTCTGTCAATATGGGGTGCTGTGTGTACATTAATGAGGGAAAAAATTAATTTAAATGATTTTAGCAAATGGCTGCAATATAACAAAGAGTGAAAAATTGAAGGGGGTCTGAATACTTTCTGTACCCACTGTATATACTGTACATAGCAGTACCATTAGTGTTAACATAATTTTGACTTTAGCAGCAGCCCTAGCAGTGACCTCTGGACACAATAGATTGTTTTCTTCATGTTGTGTTCCTCAGAGGCATTGCCCGGCTGGCAGCCACCTTGTTTGGATTGTACTGTAGGCATGAGTATAATTATGTTATTTAAAACTGTCAATTGAAACAAAACAAATTTCCACTTGTGTACATCAAAGCAATCAATCAATCAATCAAACATTATACAGTAGCTCTAATCTGGTTTTAAATAACACTTTATGGCAAAAGAAAATGAGAGAAATGGAAAAAAATGACATCATTGCATTTCTCTTAAACATACTCAACATAAAAAAAATATATAATGCCTGATGTTCCATATGAGAATGATCCATGTCGTATCCAACACTTAAACTAAAGATTAATAATATCATGAAGTTTCTGGTCAAGGTTTTAGTGGTTATTTTGAAAAGGTTGTTAAATTCTCTTAATTCTGTAGCTAAGTAACAAAATGAGGAATAAAAATCAGAAGGTTCTGATGTCATACCAAAGGCGTAGTGACCCAAAAAAGTTTCCACAGAAGTCTCTCAAAAGGTTTTAATTAAATGAATGGGGTAAGAACACGTTTTTGTTGACTATAACCAGAAGTGACTTTACTGACATTTTCTCTAATTATTGACTAAAGGTTAAATCAAGCAAACTAAAAAAAAAATTTAAAAAGTGTTCTTGGTTTGATTGATGAAAGTGATGAAAGTATTTCCCTTGTCCTCTGTGATTTTAATTAAAATCAAATGTTGTGTTTTCTGAGGCTGAATTTCCAGGCATGTTATGAACGGAATACAGTAAAACATTCCTTGAAGTTTGGAAGCAGCTTTTGGAGGTCTGATCTTTTTGCTGGTTTTCGTAGCAGTTATATATACAGTGGATTCAGAAAGTATTCAGACCACTTCACTGTTTTCACATTTTTCGTATGTTGCAGCCGTGTGCTAAAATTATTTAAATTATTTATTGTCCCTCATTAAGCAACTCTCAGTACCCCTGAATGACAAGGCAAGATCAGGATTTTAGAAGTTTTTGCAAATTTATTAAAAATAAAAAACTGAAATATCACATTGACACAAGTCTTCGGACCCTTTACTTAGTACTTGCTGCCTGTGGTCTTCTTATTTCTGACAAGACAAGCTTCCCATACCTGGATATTTCCTGCAATTCTTCTTTCTCTGCAGATCTTCACAAGATCTTCTTTTAGGTGGATTGGAGGCCATCATTGGTCAAGTCTCCCCAGAGTTGTTTGGTTGGGTCCAAGTCAGGGCTCTGGCTGGGCAACTCAAGGACATTCCCAGAATTTTCGCAAAGTCATTGTCCTGTTTGAAGGTGAAATCCACAACGTTCTGGAATAGCCTTTCATTAAGGATATCTGTGTATTTTGCTTCATTTAGCTTTCACTGACCCTTGACAAGTCTCCCAGTCTCTGCTGATGAAAAAGAACCCTAGAGCATGATGCTGCTGCTGCCACCATGTTAAGGGTGAATCACATACTCGAAGACATCAGTGGAAATTAAGGAGGTGCACATTAAAATTGAAGCCAGGGAGCAATTCTTTACAGTTGTGGAACTCTGGAACAAACTACCAAGACATGGAGTTGAAACAGAAGCCTTGACAACCTTTAAGAAGAATAACAATGAGACACTGGGACAGCTTAGCTATGAGCTAAACAAACGGGCTTGATGGACCGAATGGCCTCCTGTCATTTGTCAAGTGTCTTATTTTCTTATATTTCACTGTTGGACTAATGATGCACTGGAGACGAGCAGTACCTGGTTTCCTTCAGACGTGATGTTATTCTTGGTTTCATTAGACAAGAGAATTTTGCTTGTCTCACATGTGCGCATGGTAGGCAGCTAAAAGGCTCAAATGAAGGTAATTCTACGCCACTCCAGGGGATGGCAGGTGTGGCACTGTCGCTCCTTAAACCCCACAGACAAACATCCAAGACACCAGGTAAAAGAACCAGGAAATATTTTAATTTATATTCTCAATATTGTGCTCCAAAGCACCACAACAACCACCACAATGAACAAATCAATAATACAATAATATTCCTCCTCTCCTTCCAGCAGCTCTGTCACACTCCCTCCCAACTCTGGCTCTCTGCTGAGTCTCCACTTAGTCCTTTATATAGTCCTTGACCATCTATGTGATTCACAAGCACTTCCGGGTTAAATGGAGAATTTTTATTTTTCTTCAGCCCGGAAGTATTTCTGTTCTTCCATCCCCGTGACTTGGGAGTACTTCCAGGCTATAGGGAAAATAAAAATCCCCCCATCTCCCTGCAGCATCACACAGTGGCACCCACGGTACCCAGCAGGTTTGTGAATCCAAACTCCATCTCCCATGATGCACAGCGGGAATCCGGGGCACCTCTATGCTGCAGGGGTAGATGCCATCCAATGGCCTGGATGTGTCGGCCTGGATGAGCTGCCGGCCGTCCATCACACAGGATGCACTGATCCTACCTCTTTTTTCATCAGCAGAACGATCATGGGAAATTTCACCTGGATTCAAAGACTCACTTCCGGTTCCAGCCCAGATGAGGCCACTTTCAGTTTCGGGCCTGATGATGTCACTTCCGGTTTCGGCCCAGAGGGAGTCACTTCCGGTTCCCACACTGATGATGTCACTTCCCCTGCTTGAGTTTAAAGCTGCTTGTTCTTGTTATTGGACTGAAGTCTGTAGAAACGTTGAACCACATTCTTCATTTTTGGCAGCCTATTTCAAGTATACGGATGGCTGCCCTCAAACCTTTTTCTGTGTCCGTTTGAATCCTTTGACGTGCTTCTCAGAGCCCGAGGGTCCTTTAGGTACCTTTCTGCAAACACAAAGAAGGCTTCCCCATGTATTTTTTACCAAATATAAAAATAAAGCCAAGATCGATAGAGTGCTGCAATGATGGTTGTCCTTCTGGATGTTTCTCCCATCGCCACACAGGTTCTCAAAAACTCAGCCAGAGTCATTATCAGGTTCTTGGTCACCTCTCTTACCAAGGTCCTTCTCCCATGATTGCTAAGTAGCCAGCTCTAGAAAGAGTTGTGGTTGTTCCAAATGTCTTTCTGCTTAAAATTTATGAAGGCCCCTGTGCTCTTGGGAACTTTCAATGCTGCAGGAATTTTGTGTAACCTTCCTGAGATCTGTGTCTCGAGACAATCCTGTCTCTAAGTTCTGTAGACTGTTCCTTCAACCTTATGGTGTGGTTGTTACTCAACTATGGAGGTTCTATAGACCGGTGTGTGCCTTTCCTAATCATGTGCAATCAAATGAATTGACCACAGGGGGACTTGAAACAAGGTGAAGAAACATCTAAATGATGATTGTAAGAGACATTTGTTATTTAGTAAGTTTATGTTAAATTGGTAGAAGTATTTTCTTAGTTATCTTAAAATGTTTGCCTATATATTAATGCATAGTCTATGGGAGATTCTCACATAACTTCCACAAGCTAAATTGAAATGAAACATTCTAATTATTTCTTGTCCCTCTGACTATAGATTAGTCCCAGTTTGTGATCTGCTTGCAGTTGGTAAGACATGGAGGGCAAACAGATTTCAAACCATATCGTATCATGTTGAATGTATTGATTATATTGAATGTTCCATACTTATAAAATGTACAGAACTGTAAGTTTGCCATAGAGAAATAAAAACACCTTTAACATTCCCTTGTCGGTCAAACACAGGAAGCTCTGCAGTCTACTTTGACTTTTTACTGTAGGAAAAGAAGTAAATAAACATAGGTAAACAACATTCGATCTGGCTTTTATATAAGTAACATATAAATGTTTTTCATTTAAAGACCATCATAATACATAATCACAAACAGGACTTTGCACGATACTTTGGCGAGCTTTGTAAGCCCTGCTGTTTCATCGAAGGACATGTGGGGCAGATTCACTGGCAGGATGACATTCGACCTGTTGTTGCATTCATTTACGCCTGGTGCAGCTGCGTTGTTCTTATCTGTGAGTGGACGTTTCGGTACTTTTCTATTATCATGACACAAATTAAGGCACCATGTGCCTGTAGCCTTATAATTCTGGAGACTAATTTTAATTTTAGGGTTAGGTGCTGGAGGGTTATTTTATTAAGATTAGAGATCCAGGTTACTGTTGCTGCCTGGTTTGTGAGGTTAAGTTTAGGATTTGGGTAGGGGCAGATTGTCTGATTTTGAACTGTAATAGAAAGGTACCGACGCTGCCGGGTCCTGGCTCCGCCATGGGGGAGGGGGGTGTCCGGGAGGGGGGGGGGGTCCAGCTTTACCTGGGTGTCTTATGTCTTACTTAGTCTGAAAGTTGAGTAAATGTGGGGATGGGAGTAAATACTCTGCTGGGGTGGTGTGGGTTGGTGGCCTCAGACTCCGTGGGGCTCTGTAATGCTGCTGCTTTGGGCCATGGCTAGATGGGCTGGGGCCTCCACGCCCCGGGTGGATTTTGGGAACGGAGGTGCCTATTGGGGCCAGTAGGGGAGCTGGCTCCCTGGAGGGCTCAGGCCCCTCAGCCATTCCTCCCCATCCTCAGACATTTCCCTCCTCCTGCTCCCTCACATCATCACACAAATATGCACATAGGGCCTTGGGGTGTGTGTAAGTCAGGGGGTGCGGGTATGGATCCCATTTCCGCAGTCCTGTGGCAGCCTACCCCCCAATTTTATTTGCACATTAAACACTTCCACAAACAACATTTTACACAAATGCACACTCAGGGTCTTGGGAGTGAGCACACTCAACGGCATCCGGTGGGGGGAAATTCCAGCCTCACTCCGAGTGCCAGTGCCCACTTCCAATTTTAAACTGCACCTAGTCACGGAGGGTTTTGGGGGGGAAGTGGGGCTGTGTGTTGGCATCAGCTGGTGTAGGCCACATGATGCCGGCACTGCCCGCGCCCCCCCAACCACAAAATGCACCTTATCAACACACGTTAACATTACATTGGAGCCGGCGGAGGGAGACTAGAGGTCTTATTACACCTCTGTTCTCGGTTAGCTGCCCGGGGCTGGAGGCTAGGAGTGGGAGCTGGCCGTCTGCCTGTGGTCTGGAGTGGTGGGTTGCTTTGCTCTGCGTTGGACGGGGGTGCCTGCTCATTATTACCCCAGCGGAACGGGGCTAACTCTGGCGTCCGGGAATGGTTGTGCCCTCGGTACGGCAGCACCGGGACCAGAGTTAGTAGGGTGTGTATGGGGAGTGTGAATGGGTGTCTGGCGTACATCCTTGTAAGTCTTGGGTTGTATGTGTATGTGAGAGCATGAGGGAGGGAGTGTATGACTGTGTTTGTGTGTGACAGTATATGTCAGGTGGGGTTTTGGACTCCTCCCCTCTCCTGGGACATCTGGCAATGCTACAACATCTTCGCCTACCCTCCCCCTGCCACTTTTTTTTTTTTTTTTTTTTTTTTAAACATCTGTCTGGTCGCTCCTGGTGGCTGCCTGGTGGGATCTGGGTCCCTGGGCTCTGTTTATTTGTGTACCATTTGTGAAAGAGTTTATTTGATATTTGGACTTCAGTCTTCACACATTATACACTTCATGTCAAACTTTTGTCAGTACTATAACATGAAAAAAAATAGTTTTACTTATGTGTTCAATGCTTCTTGCATTTCTCGCATTTCCTGTCATCCTACATTTACTCAGATCGTTGTAGACATGGAACACATATAAAATGCTTGTGTTCCAAATAACAATATATTATTCACCCATACAACTCCAAACACCTCACACCAAGATAAGCAGACTTGAGCTGGGAGAACTTTTTGTCCGACTTGAGCTGCGGGGGTGGGGAGATGGGATAGCAGGCAGCCTGCTACTTCTGCTGATCGACACATTTGCAAAACAAAAGACGCTGATGGAGGGGTGCGAATGAATTTAAGGTGGGCCGGGATTACGACTTTTTTTGTAGGCTTCAGGGATTCTGTGTTAAGTATAGAAAGCAACTGAAGTTTAACAAGAGAAAACTAAGTTTGTCGAAGGAATATTTTTACCTTTTTGCATTTTGCCCTGCATGTGTAATAATTTTTTCTCTATTTTTGTGTGAACTGTTTTGCTTTGAAATTTCACTAAACCTTTTTTTATCGGACTGAGAAATTTCTTTTGGTACATGTTTGACTCATGCTGCATACTACCTTGCCTGCTTAGTAGGTGCTTGTTTTTGGACACTGGAAAAGATGCAGCTACAAGGCAAAATACAGGGTGGCGCAGGGAAATGGGAAATTTTGGAACTAAGTGATGGCAACCCTGGGGCGTTGGCAGTTTTTTGGCACCATTGCCACCTCGTTGAGAACTCCTTGCCATTACTTATAATGAAGCAGTGTAGTGATGCGGAACGAGCATTCACTGTGAAAGCCTTTTATAAGAATGGTGATATTGTGACTGCAGCGCGAGGGGATTTTCGGCATCATTACCAGTTAGGACATCGTGATCGTGTCCCGTCTGCTCATGCGATTACAACATGGGTGCGTAATTTCGAAGAAATGGGTTAAGCCTTAAAAAAGAAGTCCCCAGGTGGAGCCTCTTCGCATACTGCCTGACAATCGATGACAGCTATTCGACGATTGTTTGGAAGTTAACAGTGACATTCCATGGTCTCTTACTGTTTGTGATTTTTTTACTGTGGGGACATCTTAAAAGCCAAGTGTACCGCACACGTTCTGCAGCCATTGCTGAACTACAAAGGATGATTAAAGAGGAAACTAATGGCATTCCTTTTGGAATATTACAATGAGCAGTGCAGAATTTCCACAGCAGGCTGTCAGAATGTGGTGTTCATGTGGTGTTACTTCAAAACATAAAATTAATACTGAATGAATATTGATTACCATCATTAATTGCATATGCTGTACAGTACATTTCATCATTAAATGTATTTTGCAATGTGTATTTTTGTGCGCTGAACGTCAGTTGAAAATTTCTAACTTTCCCTTGCCTCCCTGTAGAATGGGATGAACCTGAGCCAAATTTCAACTTTTATAGCAAAGGGTCTAAAAACATGTGACAACTTTTAGTTATTTATTTTTTCTGTGATCAACTTTTTATTAAATTAAGACAAAATGGCAGGATAAAAACAATAAACAAGAACCCAAACTTCCTGCTCCCACCCTCTCACACCCAAAGAGTACAAAATTCTGAGAGAATCCAGCCAGTAAAGAAGAGAAGGGGAGAGGTAGAAAATCATTCCACATCAGCAAAACTAAATGAATAAGCAGCAATAGTTGAGAGAAAAACAAAGTCAAGGTGTTACAACCCAAGATTTACACAACTGAACAGCAGAAGACCTGGTTTCAATGGCATTCCTGGAATCGACATTAATCTGTGCTGCAGACCACTCCTGATGTATTACATTGTGGCAGGAGGACTGCCAGCTGTCTACAGTAATATGCTCAGGTGCCTTCCACTGAGAGGCAGGAATTCATTTGGCTGCCAGAGAGCCCAAAAAAAATAACTGACGTTCAGGGGGTTTAAGAAGAAGGACAAAGAGGTCTTAAAGAAAAATGATTTGGGGCAACAGAAGAATATTGCAAAAAAGAACAGAAGACAAACATGCAACCAACAGGAAAAAAACGGTAGGGCAGTGCCAGAACGTGTGGAGAAAAGTGCCAGCTAAACTAAGGGGGCATAACTAACAGAAAGGATCGGCAGTGAGGCCCATCAGATGGCACTTATGAGGCGTAGGATAAAGTCTCTCTGCAATTCTGAATTGGGTGTGTTGCTAGTTTCAGTTTCTTGAACATATGAGAGAGGAGGAAGGCCTCTGGACCAAAGAGAAATCAAGGACAGGGGTTTCTAAGATGTTTTGCAAAATAAAGAGAAGATGCTAGGGACAGTTTTTTTTTTTCTACTGGGAGAGAAAGAACAAAACAGAGAATACAATGAGTGGTTTGGTAGAGAGGGGCAGTTAGAGAAATCCCAGATGTCCTAAGCACTAAGTGTGGAGTTAAGGTCGAAAAAGAAACCAGAACAAGGAGAATTAAAGCGAGCTTGTAAAGACTGGAATGTCACAAGTCCTGAACTATTAAACAAATCCCGCAGCACACTAATTCCCACTCACTGCCAAGAAGGAAATCCACAGACCTGGCCACCAATTGAGAGAGCAGGCTTATGAAATACAGGAGTCAGAGAGAGTGCCATTTTCCAGGGTGTCCCCGCGGTGATAGATGTTGATGGCATTTGACAAGTCAGAACCCAAAGGAAAGTTTAAAGGGTTTAGACTTTGAGGAGGTAAACAGAATACTCCGAAGAGAAAGTGGGAAAGAGAGGGTGGATTCTGTAGGGAAGAGGACACAGCCATAGCCATGTTTCAGTTATTTTTAATAATAATAAAGTAATTGTTTTATATAAATTTGCAAATATTTATAAAAAAAACTTGATTTGGCTTTGTATGGAGTTTGTTTTCTTGGGGAAAAATTAATTTAAATGATTTTAGCACAAGATTGCGACATGGCAGAATGAAAAAATAAGAATAAATAATAATAATAATAATTCTTTACATTTATATAGCACTTTTCTCACTACTCAAAGAGCTTTACATAGTGATTGGAGAGCCACTTCAACCACCACTAATGTGTAGCATTCACCCGGATGATGAAATGGCAGTTATTTTTGAGGCAGTATGTTCACCAGAAATGATCTATTAGGTGGTGAAGTGGTAGGAGAGTCAGCCAATTAGAGACAGGGAATGATTAGGGGGCCAGAGTGAATGGGTCATGGTGGGCAATTTAGCCAGGACATCGGGGTACACCCTACTCTTTACGAAGGATGTCCAGGGATCTTTTATGACTACAGACAGTCAGAACCTCAGTTTTATGTCAGCACCATTTTTACAGCGAAGAGTCCCCATCACTGCACTGGGGCATTCAGATTCACATTCAGATCAGAGGGTATGTGCCCCCTGCTGGCCTCACCTACACTTGAATTCTACTGCATTTTAACTAGGTATTACTGTCATAATGTGAAAACATCTAACAATCTGTTTCTGAATCATCTTCATCTATTTTAGGGTCACACAGTTCTAGACCCTATCAAAGTAACATTGGTTGCTGGGGAAGAGCCAAACCTGAGTGGAGTGCCAGTCAATGGTAAATAAAATTCATGAAAACACACACAGTCAATCATACAGGCACAACTTAAAATCACAGTTAACCCAAAACACACATCTTTAGGATATGGTTCGAAAATTAAAGAAGAGAGAAAATCCCACGGAGAAATGTGCAAACTTTTAACAGACAGTAGTCTCAGATGGTGGAGCAGACTGCCTAACTGTGTATGCCATTGTACCCCTGGGAAAAGCAAACCCAAAATACAAAAATTCAAATTAATGTTTTTTAGTCATGTAGTCAGTCATTTTCTAACCTGCTTAGTCCTGACCAGGGTTGTATGGGGTGCTGGAGCTCATCTCGGCCAGCATAGGGCACAAGGCAGGAGCAAACCCTGGACAGGGCACCAATCCATCACAGGGCAAAATATCATAATGTGTTCAAAAATACAATACGGACCATGATACAGGAAATTATCGTATTAAAATATCTGGTGTTAATTGTCAAAATGGACTGAAACTGACTTTTATATATTGCACACACAGCAATGAAGCTCTAGTTTAATTCAGAGTAGCTCTAACTAAATAGATGTATATGCAGATTAATAAATAGGTAGTACTTTATTAATCTGTAATGGGAAATTCAATAATTCACTGTTTGTTAGCCTTCCTTTTCTAAATCTTAGTTTGCTAAAAATAAATAAATCTCTCTATTGTAATAAAAAAATCCTGGAACGAGACATGACATTTTCAAAGAGATACTTTCATGTCACGTGGACGAGTCTTTGTGCCAAGAGATTTAACCACACCTGGGGCCGGAAATAAAAGACAAAGAGTAGATGACAAAGTAGAATGTAGTAAAGAATTAAAAAACGCTGGATTGATACACATGCAGAGCAGGTTAGAGATAATGATAGTACGAAAATTCGAAAGTTTCAAAAAAATGATAGTAAAGATCACATTAGTGCTCGGTGAACGGAACAGCATAAATAGAGCGAATATATTATTCAGATTTAAACTTTAAGTCGAAGACTTGTAGATCGTCTAATTCGTGTTGCCCTCAGGGAGAAGTAGCGTTTCTTCCCAATGAAAAGGCGTATCCATTAGAATTAAAAGATTTGTTGTTTGGTGAATGTGAAATCCACATATGCGACGGTTGGCACATAACGCATGCCGGGGGGTTTGCGAGCAAAGTGAGCAGGGGGCAAAGTCCCCTAGTAAATAAATAAATTAATAATTGGGCATGCTCAGAAGCACCTCTCTGGGTCTTTTCTGCCCAACTGTATCAGATAATTAAATGCTTCCTGCTGATATACTCTTTAAGATCATTTTAAAATTTATGCACAATATACATTTATTTATTTGTTAATTTATCAATCGATCGATTGATCAGCTGTATTATCAGTCCTGTGAGTCTGCATCCTTATTTTTTGTGTTATCTGATGCTTTATCTAATCTAATCTAACCTAATCTATTTACTTGCCCTGTGCAGTCAGGATAGCCTTTGTCCCTATGACCCTGTGGTTTGGCATGTCAAGAGTCTGTGGCATGTTAGAGCAGGTGCAGGATTTTGTTTTAAAATGGGCACCTCAAATATGCAATTGTAGGTATATGCAGGAAACACATGTGGCCACAATTTTTTGGATATACCATATTAATCATTGAGAGGAAATTGTCTTTACTCATGACTTTTTGGAGTCAGATCATGGGGCCAGCCATTGTAACAGCACCCCTGGAGCAATTTTCAGGTTTGGGGCGTTGCTCAAGGGCCCAACAGAGTGGGATCCCTGCTGGCAGTAACTGGACTTGAACCTTCCAGATTCTAGTGTAGATCATTACCCTCAGAAACACTAGCAATGTCCAGTGGGAAAAATGGACAAATGAATTATGCATGGGAGGGTAAGCTATCCCTTTATTAGCTATTCCATGAATCAGCTGAGGACCTACACCTGCAGGGATATATGAATGGCCTGAGAAGATCAAAAGGAAAAAAATAACAAACAAAAAGAGCCAAAAGATAAAGTTGGGGTAAAAGAGAGAGCAGGATTGTATGGTCTCACCAGTGCTAGGGAGAGGAGGTGAGGCGGTCGGGATGTCCTGTGGTGGAGTGTGGGGTACACACACACAGCGCAGGAGCAATCGTGAGGTGGCAGGAAGATCCCAGAGGGTACTGACAGAGGTGGTTGGAATGGGAGAATTAGAAAGGTGACCGTGTTCACTGACATCTCAGTCCTGATGTGGGTGAGCAGGGGAGAGAGAGAGAGAGCACTGAGGGAAAAAAGGGAGGACACAATCCTGACTTTTGTTTTGTTCCTAGTTTTAACGATTTAATAGATTTAGTGATTTATTGGTTGTACATAAAGTTTAGGGCAGACCCATTTTTCCTTTATTTATCCCTCTTCTCCACAGTTTTAAATTGTGATTCGGTCACACCATGCAGAAATAACAACACTTGCACTCTGCAAGCACAATGATACTATATATACACTACCAGTCAAAGGTTTTAGAACACCTCAGATTTTCCAGTTTTTCTTTAGAACATTAGAACACTCTAGATGAGAACAGGCCATTCAGCCCAACAAAGCTCGCCAGTCCTATCCACTTATTTCTTCCAAACAAACATTAAGTTGAGTTTAGAAAGTCCCTAAAGTCCTCGTGTCTACCACACTACTTGGTTGCGTATTCCAAGTGTCTATTGTTCTTTGTGTAATGAAAAATTTCCTAATGTTTGTGCAAAATTTACCCTTAACAAGTTTCCAACTGTGTTCTCGTGTTGTTGATGAACTCATTTTAAAATAACAGTCTCGATCCACTGTACTAATCCCCTTCATAATTTTAAACACTTCAATCATGTCACCTCTTAATCTTCTTTTGCTTAAACTCTAAAGGCTCAACTCTTTTAATCTTTCCTCCTAACTCAACCCCTGTAGCCCTGGAATCAGCCTAGTCGCTCTTCTCTTGTAGCCTGGAGACCAAAACTGCACACAGTAATCAAGATGAGGCCTCACCAGTGCGTTATAAAGGTTGAGCAGAACCTCCTGTGACTTGTACTCCACACATCAAGGCGCTATATAACCTGACATTCTGTTAGCCTTCTTAATGGCTTCTGAGCACTGTCTGGAAGTTGATAGCTTAGAGTCCACTATGACTCCTAAATCCTTCTCATAAGGTGGACTCTTGATTTTCTGACCACCCATTGTTTATTCAAACCTAATATTTGTACTTCCTATGTGTAATACTTTACATTTACTGACATTAAATTTCATCTGCCACAAATCTGTCCAAGTCTGTATGCTATCCAAGTCCTTCTGTGATGATATAACAGATTCCAAATTATCTGCTAATCCACCTATCTTGGTATCATCTGCAAACTTAACCAGCTTGTTATTTATCTTCCTATCTAAATCGTTTATATATATTAAAAATAGCAGCGGCCCAAGCACTGACACCTGCTGGTCACCACTCTTAACATCGGCCAATTCTGGGAAGGTTCCTTGGAACCATCACCCTCTGCTTCCTGTGTCTGAGCCAATTCTGCACCCATCTAAAAACATCACCCTGAACTCCCACTTCTTTTAGTTTGATGCCCAACCTGTCTTGTGGCACCTTATCAAATGCTTTCTGAAAGTCCAGATAATATCATCTGCTCCGCTTTGATCATATCCTTTTGTTGCCTGACTGTTCCTAATTACTCCTGTCCTTGCCATGTGTTGCTCAATCTTATCCTTAATAATTCCTTCCATTAATTTTCCTGTGATACACATTAAGCTTACTGGCCTATAGTTGCTTGGATCTTCCCGGTCACCCTTTTTATATAATGGGATGATATTTGCCATTTTCCAGTCCTTTGGAATCTCTCCAGTGCTCTGTGACTTCCTAAAATGTGTGTCAAAGGTTTATATCTGTACTCACTAGCCTCCTTAAGAACTCGAGCATAAATATTATCTGGGCCTGGTGATTTGTTTGATTTCATCTTATTTAATCTGAGCAACTCTTCTCCCTCTACAATTTCCAAATCCCTCAGTACCTCCTTAGTAGCCCCTGTTACCACTCTGAGGTTATCCACTTGCTCACTTGTAAAGACCTCAGAAAAATGTAAGTTTAGGGCATCCGCTATTTCACTGTCTGTATCTTTTAATTCCCCTTTACTATTTCTGGTGCACTTGACCTCCTCCTTGACTGTTCTTTTACTACTAAAATCCTGAAAGAATCTCTTAGGGTCTTCTTTCGCCTTATCTGCTATATTCCTCTCCAACTGTCTTTTAGCCTCCCTGATATCCTTCTTAATGGTTGCCCTCATGTTCTCATATGCTCTATGATTCACTTTGCAGTCTTTAGTCTTATATGCCTTATAAAGCAGTTTTTTCCTTTGCATATCATCACTCATCATCATCCCTTTGTATATCATCAGTTGAAATGCAATCAATGGATTAAAGTGGTGGAAAGGTAAGCAATAAATTTGCCAGATGCTTAAATTTAAAGTTTAGGTTACCAAATACTGAAATAAAAAGGAAATACAGTGGAACCTCGGTTTACGAGTAACTTGGTTTACGAGTGTTTTGCAAGACGAGCAAAATTTTTTAATAAATTTTGACTTGATAAACGAGCGATGTCTTGCAATATGAGCAGTATGGATACACTTTGTCTGCTGAGTGTCATGTGATCACAACTGAGCTGATGGTTCTTCTCTCTCTCTCTCCTTATCTCTCTTGCTCGCACAGCGTGTCTCTCTCTCTTTCTCTCTCTCTCTCTCCTTATCTCGCCTCTCTCTCTCTCTCTCCTTATCTCACTCGCTCGCTCGCACTCGCCTCTCTCTCTCTCTCCTTATCTCTCTTGCTTGTACGCAGCGTGTCTCTCTCTCTCTCTTCTCTTGAGGGCAATCGTCTCCTATTCTCCGTCTGAGTCTGTGTGCCTCACTCATATAGTCAACATCCGTACGAGCGTATACTGTTTACTACAGCATTGTGACTGTGTATGTGTGTGGGTGTGCGCGCGCACACGTGTGTGCTGTGAAGTGCGAGTCCCCATCTTGCGCCCCAAAACACGAAGCTGAGTCTCAGTACTTTAACAACACCAGCCGCCTTCAGCTTGAAACAGCAACAGCGCTGTCATTTATTGTAGCGGGATCTTTATAAAGTTCCTTGTATCACCCATTGACGGCAGGCGCTTATAGCATGTCTGTGATCTTTTTAAATGCGCTTATACGGCGAACAGCTACAGCACTGGGAGACTGCGATTGCTTTAGGACGCTCTTCCATGTGTCGTCCCGTTGGGTGGAATCCCACATGAGTTTAGAAACTCACTCAAACCAGCCATGATTCTTTTTAAAGGTAAAGTGCAGGTTAATTTGTTTTATGTGTTTTTACTTTATATTTTGTATTAATCATTTTTATTTGAATAGTTTTAGGTTGTGGAACGAATGATCTGAGTTTCCATTATTTCTTATGGTGAAATTCGCTTTAATATACGAGTGCTTTGGATTGCGAGCACGTTTCCGGAACGAATTATGCTCGCAAACCGAGGTTCCACTGTATAATATTACAAATGGGCCTTCTTCATGAAACACCTAATGGATTACAACACACAAATGCTCTGCAGCAATTAAAGCCAATTACCCCTTGCAAGTTGAAGCAAACAATTTGCACTGGTGTCCCAACTTCTGTTGATTACTTAAAAACCCCTCAGTCTGTCTTAAAGCAGAGTTCGAACAGACTGTGTTACTACACCCTCTGAAGTACTACTTAGACCAGGGGTCTCCAGCTCCAGTCCTGGAGTGCTACTGTCACTGCAAGCTTTCATTCTAACTGTTTTCTTATTAATAAGTGACCAGATTTCTCTTCTAATTAACTATTTCCCTTTATTTTAATTGACTTTCCTTCAGACTCTGGCCACTGAATTGATTCTTTTTTCCTTAAATTGCACTTAAACATAAATTTGATGTGAAGTGAGCCAACAGATGACCAACTAAGTTGAGGCCTCAAACTCCAACCAACTTCACTTCATTCAGTTTATTAATTTGAAGCCAATTCTCGTTGCTGATTAACCCCTTTATTTAATTCCATGGCGCTCATTCTGCCATGGCAGACATTTCCAAAACTGTTGATTTTCTTTTTTAAGAGCGCTGTCAAAATGTTTTGTGGACCTGAACATTACTGAGGCCTTCACCATTCTTGATTTTCAGTTATTATGTGATGGACGCAGGTTGTTGCTTATGTGTTGGTTTATTTTGTGTCTTAATATTGTTTGGTTGCTAAATAAGGAAAAAATAAATAATTAAGGGGCCTGAGTCTTAAGTTGTGCATCAATTAAAATTAAGGCAAAGAGTTAATTAGCAGCAATATCTTGTCAATAAGTAAGAAAAGAGATAGAATGTAAACCTGCAGTCACAGTAGCTCTCCAGGACTGGAGCTGGAGACCCCCGACTTAGACAATATTACACTGTAGAAAGTTATAAATTCCTGTGACAATGGCAAGGAAATGGCAATTATTAAATGAAATGAGACAGAGCATTATTACCCTCAGAAGTGTAGGCCTTTCATTTACAGAAATTGCAAAATGAAATCATATCTGTCAGTGAGTCCAGTGCTGTGCTACACAATCCAAAGTCAATTGGAAGCTGGAAGAGATCTGGCAGAGCCAGAGTCAGAACCCAATGAGAAGACAAGTTACTGAGGGTCACCAGCTGGTGTGATTGGCACCTTACAGCACAACAGCTTAACAGTGCAGGTTGAAAAAAGCAAGTGTTCGCTTGTACTGTGAAGAGGAGACTTTGTGCGGCAGATTTGACAGGGCGAGTAGCAGGAAGAAAGCCATTCCTTAAAGGACAAAAGAGGGCCCTGAAATACCTGTCTGTGGACAACTGCAACTGAAGGAAAGTCTTATGGGCCGATAAATCAAAATTTGAAATCTTCGGTTCATCACACAGTGTGTTTGTACGAGTTGGTGACAGGATGATTCCTCAGTGTGTGACACCAACTGTCAAACATGGAGGAAGAAGTGTGATGGTCTAGGATTCTTTTGCTGGAGGCAGAGTTGGTGACTTGCACAGAATGACCGGCCCTCTAAATCACAAGGGTTACCACAGTATTTTGCAGCACCGCCCAATGCCTTCTGGTCTGCGTCTATTAGGTCAGGGGTTCATCCTACAGCAAGACAATGACCCAAAACATACGTCCAGGCTATGTCAGAACTAGACATTAAACTGTGTGCATTTCCAGAACAACAACAACAGCATTTATTTCTATAGCACGTTTTCATACAAATGATGTAGCTTGAAGTGCTTTACAAGATGATATAAAAATTAGGCAATACTAGTTACGTAGAAGAAAGTAAGGTCCGATGGCCAGGGAGGACAAACAAAACAAAACAAAAAACTCCAGACGGCTGGAGAGAAACCAAAATCTGCAGGAGTTTCGAGGCCCTGAGACCACCCAGCACCCTCTGGGCATGGGTACCTCATATGAATGATCTCAACCAATCCCAATGGCTTTCAGACTTCACATGGAAGGATTAGATGATGATGATCATGTGGACCTCTGGCCTTCAATCCATCAATGTAAGGACTGCATGGTGCCCTGATCATCTGGTGGTGGCGCAGATCATCATCGCAGAAAACCGGAAATATTTTACATATTGCTTGTGCCCGTTTGTTGTATTTTGTTTGTGGTTATTGTTCCATTTGCGTCTTTTGTTCTTTGAGACGCGATGGTGCAGCTGTTAGCAATGACGACTCAAAGCACAGGTCACATTTTTGTCCACAATAATCAGCCCAACATATTTAGCAGTCACTTTCCTGGCCCTCAGGGACACTTAAAACACCATCGCACTATTATAAGCCGCTCAAAATGAATTCACTTCCTCTTTCCCCATTGACTTTAGGGCATTTCACGAAGTTTGCAAACATTTTCGTGATTTTGCCAAACTCACAGTGACATGAACTGCTGCAAGGCTCACTCATCACTTGTCCTAGATGAAATGGGTATCAAACCTGCTCATACCTGCATTTATGGCATTTAAAGAGTAAAATATATGTAACATGAGTGTACCTCGTATCATTATATGAAAGTGTCAAAAAGTCTATAGGAGTGTTGCACCTCCTCAATTTGAGTATTGTAACCGGCACTTACAAAACTGGTACACCTCAATAGTTATGAACATATCAAGGCTTTGATATAATCATGGCTATCAATCAAGAAGGCCACCATTGTTTTCATGAATACAAGGTGTGTATGTCTTCAGCTTTCCTAACAATGAACTACTACTGTGTTTCCCCAAATATAAGACCTACTCCGAAAATAAACCCTAGCATGATTTTCAGGCTGCTCTGTAATATAAGCCCTACCCCAGCGTTTCTCAACCTTTAAGTATTTGCGACCCGAGTTTTCATAACAGTTTTAATCGTGCCCCCCCTAACATTTTTTTTGAAATGTAGATGCATATTTTTTTATACCTACTTAACTTTTATTGACATTTATCTAACTCTATATTTATTGTTCTAGTATCAGAATGTAGTTTAAGTCATTTTGTTTTGGTTTCAACAGATGTTTTTTTCATATTTTTGATTCTTGTTTTCTTTTTTTCACATCTTCGTGCCCCCCTTTTTGTTACTTCACGCCCCTCTAGGGGGGCCCGCCCCACAGGTTGAGAACCACTGCCCTACCCCAAAAATAAGCCCTAGTTAAGATCGTCAGCTGGAAAGTGAAGCGCCTAAGGCCAGGTTTATACTTCACGCGATGCAATCCGTGTGCCCGAAACATACATTAAATTCCAAGGACACCTTGCCACAATATCTCTGAACAGGATGTTTAATAATTACATCCATTGTGGTGAGTGGCTGGGGGTGGTACCCAGCCGGGAAGCCCAGAAGGACCGGAGGAGGGCTTACGCCCCCTCCAGACCACGAGGGGGCGACCGCCCTGGTGGCTTTGGGGACCATGGGAACAGAGCTTAGAAGCTCAACCCTATAGGGGCCCGTGGTCAACGCCAGGGGGCGCCCCAATGCCTGAGGAGCCCTGGCCCTCAGCACTTCCGCCACACCCGGAAGTGCTGGGGGGAAGAAGACCAGGGACAACCAGAGTGCTTCTGGGTGCACAGCCGGTACTTCTGCCACGCTTGGGAGTGCTGGCGGAAACTAATCTGGAGGCACCTGGAGTACGTCCGGGTGTGTATAAAAGGGGCCACCTCCCTCCATTTGAGGGCTGGAGCCGGGAGTGTAGAAGACGAAGTCTTGGCAGAGAGGAGTGGAGGCGGACCTGAAGAGGCAAAGGCATTGTGAGGCCTGGACTTTGGGGGAGTTTGGGGTTGTGTGTGCACTGTAAATAATAGGGATTGTAAATAACAATTCTTTGCATTTATATAGCACTTTTCTCACTACTCAAAGTACTCGGCAATTGCAGGTTAAGAGCCTTGCTCAAGGGCCCAACAGAGCAGAGTCCCTTTTGGCATTTACGGGATTCGAAACGGTAACCTTCCGATTGCCAGTGCAGATCTCTAGTCTCGGACCCAGTGTGTTGGATGATTTAAAATCATTTCTGCCTGTCTGTGTCTGGGCTATGTTCCAAACCATCATTTTGGGGATGTGCCCAGTCCAGCATCATAGACCCAAGACAGAAACAAAATCCCTGGATGGGGCATCAGCTCATCGCAAGGTGAACACAAGCATACACACATACACTGGCGTCATTGTAGCTTCACCGAATCCACACACCTTCTTGTCTTTGGATAGAAAACTGAGCACACTGTGGAAATCCACCAGGAAAATGTGCAAACTCCAGACAGGCAACACCAGAGATGTGACTCCCTGCGAGACAGCAGCACTACCCTCTGCCACTGTGTACCCCATATGTGTAACTATTAACAGTGTTCATTATTTAAACAAAGTTAACGACTTATCTGTAAAATGTAACATACATATTGTAATGCATCTCATCATGAAAGTGATATCAAGTATAAATCTAAGAATTCCAAATGTGTAGAGAGCTGGAATATTATAAATTTAATGTGTTCTCTGTGGTGATGTTGCTGTCAGGTCAGGAGGAAGCCCAAGAAGCTCGTAGCAATTTAACAGCTGGGTTGGTTTTAAGACAACGTTTACGACGGTCTGCTTTAATGATAAACTGCGAGGTTAAAGTGGACATTTTGAGATTAAAGTCAAAATTTCCACTTTAATCACAAAATAAATATTTTCATTATGTCCTTATATTTTTTTCTCTGTGGCTCAAATACGCCACCGTAGATTCTGATGGTTTTCTCCCACAGTCCAAAGACATGCAGGTTAGGTGCATTGGTGTTCCTAAATTGTCCCTAGTGTGTGCTTGGTGTGTGGGTGTGTGTGCCCTGCGGTGGGCTGGCGCCCTGCCCGGGATTTGTTACTGCCTTGCGCCCTGTGTTGACTCCAGCAGACCCCCGTGACCCTGTTTTAGGATATAGCAGGTTGAACACTGACTGACTGACATTCTGATGGTATTGTGAAGGTGCAAAAAAAAAAAAAAGACGGCACAGAAGATGATATTTGAGACTTTTAAAATGTGTTGTGTCATTACTTTGGGGAATATGCGACGCTTGAATATCAAAGCACCACAAATGCATTTGTATGTCTGCATTTTGCTTCACCACATCGAACCATTCATCAAACACTGAAGCGCGCCCATCGATCCTAAAGGATCCTAAAAGCGGCTGGAGTAGCAAGAAATTCAGGCTGGAATTCAGGGTTTGAATTTGGAGAGTTATGACGATATTCCAGAAGAAGATGACATGACTGTATTTGGATAAATGCATATTGTTGTACATGAATAAATATAAGATATTCCCTGAAAATAAGCCCTAGTGCATTTTTTGGAGCAAAAATTAATATAAGACCCAGTCTTATTTTCGAGGAAACACTGTATATGAGAAACTGAACTACCTGACACCACCACTGTGAGTGATGGCTGGCAGTGTGCTGTAGTGGTTAAGGCCTTGGCCCTCAAGTCCTTAGGTTGTGGGTTCAAATCCCACCCCTGTGTGACCCTGAGCAAGTCACTTGACCTGCCTGTATTCCAATTGGAAAACCAAAAGAAATGGAACCAATTGTATCATAAATGTTGTAAGGGTAAATATGGCATGAAGCCTGGGCATGCACGTCCTTTCTTTTCACTAATGGTCTTAAAACAGAGCCATCTATTCTCAAAGAAGAACAGCATAAAGTATTGCAACAAAGTCTGTAAAAAAAATGGAAGCCATTATCTCAACTTTTTTAATTTAATCAGCTTTGTCTTCATTTGCTTGGAATGAAGCCTACCCTCCAGAGAAACTAGAGATCTGTTTTCGATTGGCACACAAACTTTATAGGGGCAGTAAGGTTACAAAATATATATATATATAATTTTGTACAATAAAGTCAGGCGGCAAAATTCAGTAAGAGTTGTTGCCGTAATTTCTACTGGAACACAAAGTGAAAAATGATCTAATCGTTTTGGTAATACGACTGGAATTCCCACTGTGAATGTTTTTGTCAGTCTGGCTGGGAATTGTAGATTTTTTGATGAGAATTATTTAAATGTTAATGGAAGAGTTCCAAGAAGTTTCCTGTTTTTAATAACAACATTAAACAAGTTAACAAGTTGACGAAGGATGAAGAAAAGGACTCTAAATGAACAAAATGTTTTTAGTTTAGGACGACCTGTGAATGGCTCTCAACAGAATCCCAAATCTGAACAAACTACACTCTTTAAAAAGTCCTTAAGATAATTTACTGTACATTGTGATACACTAGCTGGAGTATCTCTCACTGAAGCATTTTTGATTGTTGTGTTCTGAAAGAACAACCCCTCTGCATTTATATTTCATTTGCGTTAAACACCTGCAATCACATTACACCATTTCCCAACCATCTCCCTTTCTCTTATTTATTATTATTTCATTCCTTGTATGCAGTGATGGAAGAGAGCTTTTGAACTGGAGTGAGCAAGCTTGATAGTAAACCCCCCTTCCCACCCTTACTCTTACTCTTACCCCCTCCACTATGCACTACCCAATGCAATAGACAAAAAAAGTTCCAAGAATTTAGTCTATGATTGATAAGAGCTGTTAGGACATCAGTGGTCTTATAACTAGTGAGGATCGGTGGGGTAGATCTCCTGAGTGTTAAGTTTGCATCATAAATTGTGCTGGACCACAGATACCATCATGTTCATAATTTTCTGCGTGTTCACCTTTCAGTCGCTGTCATAGTTCTCGTATGTAATTTGCTTGGTCTTGCCTTCATCGTTTGAGTTGGACTCCTCATCCATCAGACGACCCAACTCTCTTTCTCCCATCTCTTTTCTTTTCTTCGTTCACTTTGTTATTGAAGCTTTGACCAGCTGGAGTTGTTGGTTGGCTTGAAGCAAGTAAGTGTATAAGCTGAATCAAAACTGAAGTAAAGCAAACTCTTGGTCACTCTCCCCACTGAGAGCATGCCGATCAGTGGCATCACTGTCTGGTCTGGGAACTGCAGTGTCTCTGACCGTAAGATCCTACAATGGATAATTCACACAGCAGAAAGAATCATTGAGATCTCTCGTTAATGTCATCTTTGTTAAGCGCTGCATCCGCAAAGCTAGTGGCATTGTGAGGGGTCGCTCCCACCCCTCCATTATTTTTTTTTGTCCCTCTTCCATCCAGCAGAAGGTACCATAGCATCTGAACCAGTTCTGCCAGATTTTGCCACAGCTTCTACCCCTTGGCTGTCCAGACTCTGAAGTGGGTGCTGTCCCCCAGCCCTCAGATTTCCTCTTAATAGTTTATTTATATGCAGTACATTTGTTATACTTATTGCTACTATTGTTTTTTATTACTAATTATTATTTATTAGCCAACCTGCGGCATACCATACGCCACATAATCAGGACGGTTTTTTAATGATTTTTAAGCACAGGGAGAAAATTAACATTTGAAAAATCAGTAATGTAATAAATCAGCAAGAAAAGCAACATTGTAACAATGCACGGAACGAACCAACACACAATCATCCGTGACTGAAAACTGGCGGACCGCAATCGCGCCTTCTCCTGCCAGACGGAGGGATGGGGGTGCACGGAGCTCAGGCACAGAGGGTGGAACGGGAGGAGAGGAGAAGGACGTCCATTCCACTTCCTCCGTCATGCAAGTCTGCTGATTTCTCGTTCAGTATGCACTGCCTGCTCAGGTGCCCACCTCCAACTCGTCACTCGAGTCGTTCTCGTCTATGCACAGTCCAGATGCACCTGTGACTCACGTAGACTTTTCATTGCTCTGTGCGGTTTTGGTTGCTTTTCTATATATAATCCACCAAGACACCCGACCACGGTAGTAGCGAGGTGGGAGGGGGGTGTGCACAAAGGGTAGGGACGCAACCAGTGGGAGCGTATGAGTCGCACTTAGTGGGAATTCCACGGTTTGCAGCCCGAATGGGGTTCAACGGCTTACCCACGCCTCTCTGCACCAGGTAGACACACGCTCAATCTCATGCATAATTATTTATTGAATGCTAAACACTTCTGGAAAGACACGGTTGTCTAAAACGGGTTGGTGTGAGAATACAACAGTAAGTGAATGAAAAGATGGAACTCTGGAGAGAGCAAAATACAACACAATAGTGAACCCGTGGCATAACAAGCGCCGCATAATTATTTATTGATGGTTGAACACTTCTGGAAAGACACAGTTGTCTAAAAAAGGGAGGGTTTGAGGATACAACAGAAAGTGAATGAAAAGATGGAACTCTGGAGAGAGCAACATATAATTGTCCGTGAGTGAAGAAGACGCATGTTTGTCGCAGATGCGAATTGCTGTATGTAGCGTGTAAAACAGTTTGCTGTGGTGCACGCAGTCGTGCGTCGTAACCAAAAACTCGGTTTTTAAAGACTGCTTACTTTATTGTGTTTTAACCTCAGTTGTAAAGGATTGTTTTAAGGATCCCATGGGATAACCCTCGCAAACTGTTTTACACGCTGCATATGGCAATTCACCTTGCGAGAAACATGCCTCTATGAACAGTCAACGTGACTCAGAGGTGCATGTGACCTCTACGACAGACGAATATAAATGACGCCGTTTTTTCTGTGTCGTCGCGTCCGAGTTGGTGGGCGTGGCTCTGCGAGTTGTCGTCGTATCCAATGGTCTTGGAGTTGGTGGGCGTGGCTCCTTCCTGCGTGTGCCGTAGGCGTCTTACTTGTCGGCGGCTTAGTGAATCCATGCCCCTTCCGGCGTGCTTTCCGTGGGTTTCTTGCATTAGTGAATTATATATATAGATTTTTTACTGTTTATTTCAAATTATTACTATTTATTCACTTACCTATTATTTATTCAGTTTTCTATTTACAGTATAGGATAGGATAGTATGGTATAGTATAGCACAGCATAGTATAGTATAGTACAGTATGGAACACTACTTTTTCATGCCTCTGTATGCTGTGGCACGGATGGGCACATAGGGGACAGCTTAAGAGGTCTAGTGACTGTAATTCTCCACAGCTCCAGGGGTTAGTGCTGTGACCCAATGCTTATTCACTTCCTCCTCCCTGCAGATCAAAAGATTGAACACCACTGACGCCACCGGGACCAGCATCTTCATGTCAGAAGGACTTAAAACTGGAAGATCCGCCATCTTGAATTAGTTCATACTTGGACTCATCTGAGAAGACGTTCTTACGATTATTTCAATTTTGCATTTTTTGTTTTGCCAAATTTTATACAGTGTTCTCCATTTATGACCTCTTTTGTCTTTTGTTATAGCTGCTATAATGTGTATGGATGGTATGGCAACAAAGCAACTCCATGTAACATGACTTGACTGATTCTTGTGTGACGAGTACTAACCTGTTTTCTCACAGGACAGCATGTGCGGCAATAGTCTCAAGGTAACATGATGTGGTAACAGACTCTGTTAGAACCATTAAGGTTTAAAAAAATGTTGTGCAAATTCCTGCAGCTTTCTACTACTTATATTTACTCTCTGGGGTTTTGAGACTAAATCTTTGAATTAGATTATTATTTTGGGAATATTTACAGCCACTTACTACACCATTTTGTTTTTTCTGTAGGTGCCACCATTCTGGAAAATTGTATCGGTCATTACCCAGAATTCCCTGGGGTGTGCTCACTTGTGACATCATCAACTACATCAAGGGTAAACTCAATCACATCTGAGAGAATTTTGTTTTAGGTCAGAAGAGTTTTTTTTTTCTGGAAGTGATTTATTTAACAATATGTTACTAAAATTAGAGGTATCTGGGATGTTGTGAGCATACGACAGAATGACTTGAGACGTGGATTATGTGGCGCGAGTTGGTTATCATTGACATTTATTGAATTGGAAAAATTGTATCTCTCTTCTGCATAAAAAAATAAGATTAAAAACCACATGGGGTAGGTAACATATAAAATAATATCATTATTGGGTCAAGCATTTAAGTATTTGCAAAGTGAGGTTCATTAGTGTATTGAATTATATATTTCAAAAAGCCAAGATTTTTCATATGCTATCTTAATTAACTCCAGATGTTTGTTATATACTGTACTAAGCTGAAAGGAACTATAGATAGATAGATAGATAGATAGATAGATACTGTAGATAGATAGATGCACAAAGGAGCCTCCATATCATTTCTTGTCACACATCTGATGAATATTTTGTTGGCTGAAATCCTCAGTGTTGGTGTGTCAGAGAGAGGATGTTTAGCATTGCTTACAATGGCACTCAGTTTTGGCTTAATTCTCTCCTCCATTACTAAGTCCAGCTACTCCAGAAAGCATCCCATAATTGAGCTTTTTTGCTGATTTGGTGTGGTGACCCTTGAAGTGATGTTACCGACCTAGCACAGCACTGCATAGAAAATCACATTGTCCATCATAGAATTGTAGACCATCTAAAGAATGTAACTACCTACATTAGTGGAATTCAGTCTCCTCAGGAAAAAGAGCTTGCTCTTCCATTTCCTTTTTAGTTCCTCTATGTTATGACACCAGTGAAACCTGTCACTGATGTGTACCCACAACTAGTTGTAACAATGCACCACCTCCACATCCACATCCACTCCCTGAATAGGGGCCGGACATAGAGGCCCTTTGGTGTGGGGAAAGTCAATAACCAGTTCCTTGGCTTTGCTGATGTTAATATGCAGACAATTCTGTTTGCTCCCAGAAACAAAGTTCTCCAGCTCACTCCTCTCTTCTGACTCATCCCGTTTATCAATACACACCATAAGTGTGGAATCATCTGAGAATTTCTTCAGGTGGTGTGTCCTGGTATTACAGTATATTTGCACTCAGAGGTGTAGTGAGTAAAGAAAAGAGGGGACAGGACTGTTCCATGTGGTCCTCCAGTGTTGCTCACATCCGTATAATAGACATAGTCCTTGAGTCTCAAAAAAATACAGTCTGCCTGACAGATAGTCCATTAGCCGGGACACCACAGGCTCACCCACCTGTACATCTCTGGGCTTAACATTTGTCAGGGATAGCTGGATGGTACTGAAGGCATTGGAGACATCAAAAAACATCATCCTCATAGTGCTGCCTGCTTTGTCCAGGTGAGTATAAGCCTTGTGGAGCAGGGAGATAATTGTATCCTCCACTCCATTCTTTGTTCGATAGACAAACCGCAGTGGGTCCAGGTGGTCTACTACACGAGGACTCAAATAGCCCAGGACCAGCCTGTCAGAGGTCTTTATGATGTGAGTTGTAAGTGCCACTGGTCTGTAGTTATTAGGTGAAGAGGCACCTGACTTCTTTGGATCAGGAACAATGCGGTCATGCTTTCTGAAGCCTTAGGGACAGACTGAACAGGTGACAGAGAACACCACAAAGTTGGTCAGCACAGGCCTTAAGAACTCGAAGACTGACTCCATCTGGTTCTATAGCTTTTCTGGTGTGTAGCTTCCTCAGCTGTCTCCTTATTTGGTCTTCAGTTATGAAAAATCCACACTGATCATCATCATATCTTATCACGCCACTGCCATATCCAGGTAAGAGTGCATCCTTAAGATCTTCATCAGTGCATGCAGGGCCTTGGGAACATTCATGGAGAATGTGGTCCATTGTGGTCCATTTAAAAGAAAAAGAATCCATACTGATGACCAGAGGTGGACTCATCACTGGCCATTCCTGTTAAAGTGGTAGTTGTTAATGCTTTAGAGATGGTATATGGAATTTGTATTTTTAATCTGAATTATTGTTAATGCCTGCGGTGGGCTGGCGCCCGGCCCGGGGTTTGTTTCCTGCCTTGCACCCTGTGTTAGATGGGATTGGCTCCAGCAGACCCCTGTGACCCTGTAGTTAGGATATAGCGGGTTGGATAATGGATGGATGGATGGACTATTGTTAATGCTTTTTGATATTTGCTTTGTTTTTAAGCTGCATCTGATGTTCAATGTATTGTATTAATTGAGTTTTAATATTTCCAAATGTAAGGCATATTAACAATGAATGGAATTGATTTGAACTGAATTAATTTAAATACAAATAATAAGGGTGACCAGATTCTGGAAATCTAAATGATTTCTGCCCAGTGGCTCTCACATCTGTCATCATGAAGTGCTTTGAGAAACTGGTGCAGAGTTATATCATCACCTGGACCCATTTCAGTTTGCTTACAAAGCAAAGAGATCAACGGAGGATGCTGTGGCCACAGCCCTTCATGCTGCCCTGACCCACCTGGAGCAACAAGGGAGTTACGTCAGACTGCTCTTTGTAGACTTCAGCTTGGCGTTTAACACCATCCTCCCACAACTGGTGTCCAAACTGGCAGATCTGGGACTTCCATCACTCACCTGCAGTTGCATATTGGACTTCCTGTCTGGTCGCTCCCAGAGAGTCAGGCTGGGTCCCCACACCTCCACTGCTCTCAGCCTCAACACCGGGATGCCGCAGGGTTGTGTGCTCAGCCCGCTCCTCTACAGCCTCTACACATATGACTGTGTCCCCACTCACCACAGCAACAAGATCATAGTGTTCACAGATGACACGACGGTGGTCGGACTCATCTTGGGCAAGGAGGGTGAGCTGGCATACAGGGACGAGGTGGAGCAGCTGTCAGAGTGGTGCACAGTCAATAACCTACTCCTCAACACCACAAAAACGAAGGAGCTTGTTATTGACTTTAGAAAAAACAAAACTGACATCCAGCCACTCATCATTGGTAGGGTCTGTGTGGATGGGGATCCCGGTGTTCAGGTTTCTGGGCATTGAACTTGAGGATGAGCGCCAACACCAAGGAGCTGCTGAAGAAGGCGCAACAGAAACTGTATTTTCTGAGAATCCTCGGGTAGATCCATCTCCCCAAAAATCTGCTCCTTGCCTTTAATCAGTTCTCGAAAGTGTGCCCACGTACGGACTGTGTGTGGTACGGCAGCTGCACTTCCTCAGAAAGGAAAGCGCTCCACAGGGTCATCAGGACAGCGGAGAGAACAATTGGCTGTACCCTCCCCACTCTGGAACAAATCTACACCTCCCGATGCTGCAAAAAAGCAATAGACATTTCACAGGATTCATCACATCCCGGTCATTGCCTCTTCCATCTTTTGCCATCGGACAAGAGATACAGAGCAATGAAAACCAGGACAGGCCGCCTTAAAAAACAGCTTTTATCCAAAAGCAATTATGGCCCTGAACTCAGAATAAAACTGCTCCATTTCATTCTCCTAATGTGCAATATAGACCTTAAGTCAACCAGTGCAATTTGTATATTTTGTAAAGTACTTTTATTACTATTTGGTTTATTATTATTTTCTCTCTTCTTGTCTTTTTACCTCACACTGAGTCGACTGCACCTTCAATTTCGTTGTTCCTTTGTAAAAATGACAATGACAATAAAGATCTATCTATCTATCTATCTATCTATCTATCTATCTATCTATCTATC
>JANRMT010062852.1:25033355-25047131 GCA_026402145.1 Polypterus bichir lapradei | reverse complement strand
TATCTATCTATCTATCTATCTATCTATCTATCTATCTATCTATCTATTATATTGTCCCTTTCACATATCTATCTATCTATCTATCTATCTATCTATAATCAATATAAGACAAGTTTGGGTAGAGTCTGAGGTTGCTAAAGTTAGGGTGACTTGTAATCATTTGTGCAGTCATAATCTTTATGGCTCATGTGTTTTTGCTTAATATTTGGTTTTTTTTTCCCCAATTATTATGACTCATTGCCCGCAGCTATGGGCACCACCCATTTTCTGGAGCATCTAGTAGTTCTTGAATCGAGGATGGCAAGTAATCCTGAAGATGCAGAATGTGTAAAAAGGCATGTTTATTTAAGCAATAAAAACCAACAAGCAATATCAAAGTGCAATGCAGTTAAAAATCTCCAATAACTAAAAACAATCAAATCCATTATATATTTCTATGATGTAAAACTATTCAAAAGTCAGTATATAGCTAAATCTCGTGGTTAAAATAAGAATAGATTTTGTCCTCCAGGGTCCCCTCCTCATCTTCCCGGGTCTTACTTTAAAACCCGACCAATGAACTTGGTCTTCTCGGCTTCCTCTGCAAGTCACCTCTAAGTTCACTATACCCCGCTTTTCTAACTGCCATCTCCATCAGTCACAATTTTGAGTTTTTCCTCAAACCTGACTCTCTGTCTCTCTCTCTTTCTTTCTCTCGCTTACTCATTTGCATACTGCCACCTCCACAGGTCACTGCAGCAAGACTCCTATAGTCCACAATCTTCCCTGCTCTTTCCAAATCATAAGCAGGCTCGATCAACATCTGCTGGAATGGCACTGCTCACTGGTTCCACTAATGAGAGATGTCTGTGCTTCTCTTTCTCCTAATAACTAATTAGCCCTTTTTCCCATTAAGCACCCCATGGCCGCCCATCTATCCGGCACCCACCTATACTAATGAGTCTGAGCTGCGCCATTTTTGAACCAAAACCTGCACTTCGGTAATTTATCATGGACCTATGACATGTCATGCCACTCTCTTTTAATATTTCACGTGTTTAAAAAAAATTGCATTGGTATATATGTATATACTGTATGTATGTGTAGGATGAAGTTATGGAAAGGAGTAGTGGAAGCTAGGTGAAATATGAGGTGATGATAAGCGAACAGCAGTATGGATTCATGCTAAAAAAGAGCACCACAGTTGTGATGTTTGCTCTGAGGTTGTTGATGGAGACGTATAGAAAAGGCAAGAAGGAGTTGCATTGTGTCTTTGTGGACCTGGAGAAAGCATATGATAGGGTGCCTCGAGAGGAGCTGTGGTATTGTATGAGGAAGTCGGAAGTGGCAGACAAGTATGTAAGAGTTGTACAGGATATGTACGAGGGAAGTGTGACAGTGGTGAGGTCTGCAGTAGGAGTGACGGATGCATTCAAGGTGAAGCTGGGATTACATCAGGGATCGGCTCTAAGCCCTTTCTTATTTGTAATGGTGATGGACAGGTTGACAGATGAGATTAGACAGGAGTCCCTGTGGACTGTGATGTTTGCTGATTGTGATCTGTAGTGAGAGTAGGGAGCAGGTTTAGGAGACCCTGGAGAGGTGGAGATCTGCTCTAGAGAGGAGAAGAATGAAGGTGAGTAGGACCACCAAGACAGAATACATGTGTGTAAATGAGAGGGAGGTCAGTGGAATGGTGAGGATGAAGAGAGTAGACTTGGCGAAGGTGGATGAGTTAAATACTTGGGATCAACAGTACAGAGTAATGGGGATTGTGGAAGAGAGGTGGAAAAGAGAGTGCAGGCAGGGTGGAGAAGAGTGTCAGGAGTGATTTGTGACAGACGGATATCAGCAAGAGTGCAAGGGAAGGTCTACAGAACAGTAGTGAGACCAGCTTTGTTATATGGGTTGGAGACGGTGGCACTGACCAGAAAGCAGGAGACAGAGCTGGAGGTGGCAGAGTTAAAGATGCTAAGATTTGCATTGGGTGTGACGAGGATGGACAGGATTAGAAATGAGGACATTACAGGGTCAGCTCAGGTGGGACAGTTCGAAGACAAAGTCAGAGAGGCGAGACTGAGCTGGTTTGGACATGCGCAGAGGAGAGACGCTGAGTATATTGGGGGAAGGATGCTAAGGATAGAGCTGCCAGGTAAGAGGAAAAGAGGAAGGCCTAAGAGGAGGTTTATGGATGTGATGAGAGAGGACATGCAGGTGATGGGTGTGACAGACCAAGATGCAGAGGACAGGAAGATATGGAAGAAGATGATCCGCTGTGGCAACCCCTTACGAGAGCAGCCGAAAGAAGATAAAGAAGGAGAAGATTTTGTTATGTTGCAGTCTTGTTCTAAAATCATTTAAATTCATTTTTTCGCCACATTAAGCAACACTCAGTACCTATGAAATGGCAAAGCAAAAATAGGATTTTAGATATTTTTGCTAATTTCTAAAATAAAAACTGTAATGTCACATAGACGCAGATATTCAGACCATTTACTCATTACTTAGCTGAAGCTCCTTTGGCAGCGATTCCAGCCTGGTGTCTTATCGGGTTTGATGTGACAAGCTTTACGCATCTAGATTTGGGGATTTTTTTGTCATTCTTCTCTGCAGATCCTCTCAAGTGTTGTCAGCTTGGTTGGAGACAGTTGGTCAGCAGCTATTTTCAGGTCTCTTCAGAGATGTTCGATTGGATTCAAGCCCTGAGTTGTCCTATTGACCTTAATGTTTTCATATTTTGCTCCATTCAGCCTTCCCTCAACCCAGAAAGAAGAAGAGGAACAACAAATTTGCATTGCTTGCTGTGAGACACCTATTTCTAAGGCTGATTCATGATAGTGGCAATGTTGTTCATGGTTACAGTTCTATTTGCCAGTATGTGGATCTCCACCAAGATGTGTGAAGTCTACATACATGAAATCAAAACCTAATGCTGTATTTGTATTTCTTGATATTCAATACCCCTAAATGGGCACAGATGTATTGAAAACCTACAAAGACATTGGACTGGTGTTACTCCCAGCCAGGGCACTTCATAACGACAGGACCTCAGACTGTTTGAATGTTGTGTGTTTTGAACAGAATTAACGTAATTAGTGGTCAAACTCTGTGCACCAACTGATACCTAGCGAGGAGCCAAAAATATAATCCATGCCAAGTTTGTGTACGTTATTACTGTTCTGAGAAATAACTTAGGCCTAAATTATTACAGGACAAATACTTTATAAGAATAATTCGGAAAAACAAAATAGTCACAGGAAATCACAGACGTCTGGTCAGTCTGTTTGATTTGTTTGAAAAGATACACACCTACAGCAGTGGGCATGCGCCCTGCCCCGGGATTTGTTCCTGCCTTGCGCCCTGTGCTGGTTGGGATTGGCTCCAGCAGACCCCCCGTGACCCTGTCTTAATGATATGGCGGGTTGGATAATGGAGGGATGGATGGTTACACACCTACAGCCCTTGACAACTGTATTAACATATTGTAGCACAAGTCCGGCATTTAGTATAATAAATGCTCCTGGTTTAATAGAGTCATAGAAATAAAACTTATTACAAACATCCATCCATTATCCAACCCGCTATATCCTAAGTACAGGGTCACGGGGGTCTGCTGGAGCCAATCCCAGCCAACACAGTACGCAAAGCAGGAAACAAACCCCAGGCAGGGCACACACACACAAAGGACACACTAGGGACAATTTAGGATCGCCAATGCACCTAACCTGCATGTCTTTGGACTGTGGGAGGAAACCCACACAAACTCCACACAGGGAGGACCCGGGAAGCAAACCCAGGTCTCCTAACTGCGAGGCAGCAGCGCTGCCCACTGCGCCACCGTGCCACCCTTATTACAAACAACCAATTAATAAATACAATATGACTTGTCAAGGCTTCCATTAAAAAATGAATATAAATGAACTTCGTAATGTGCAATAAAACCCCACAAACCTTCCAAGAACTAGTGGAATGATAATAAAACAAACAAACTGTGGCGGGCGGCCGGATCCCATGCCCGGCCGGGACGCCCCTTCTACTTATGTTCCGGGGGAGCAGCCAGGGGCTCCTCAGTACCTCCCCCGGGATGCTTGGTGGCAGCCTCCCTGGCTCATGATGGTGCTTCAGTTTCCCGCAGGGTTACATGGGAGTTGGAGTGCTCCCCAACCCTGTGGGGATCTGGGGTGGCCACCAGGGGGCGCTCAGAGCCAGCTTAGACACTTCTACAGGCCTGCCCGCAGGTGCAATAAGCACCAGCTGATCCAGCACCTGGTGCACTTCCGGGAGGACTGTAAAAAGGGCCTGCCTCCCTTCAAAGGCAGCCAGAATCGGGAGGAAGAGGACGAGGTTGCCTGGGAGGAGTGGTGGTGCAAGAGGAAGGATTGGTTTTGTGGTAAAGTGCTTTGGAACTGTGTTGTGGCTGGAGTGATTACGGGGAAGACGTGCCCTTCAGCTGAGGAAAAATAAAAAAGTCTGTTGATTTGAAACGTGCCTCTGCGTCAGTCTGTGCCGGGTCGGGCGCAATATAGCGCCTTATTCACAAAACAAAAAAAAAAAAATCTACAAGCAAACAACGCTGAAATAATGCAAGGCAAGTCAATCTAACAATATTGTGAAAACAGTAAAGAAAAACATGACAAGCCCCATTTTATCACGTAAAAGTGAACATTGAAGGCACAAAGATTTCTCTTCCTTACTGCAAAACCCAGTTAGCCATTGATCTCCTTACACACCTGGCTGGAGACCATTTCTGGGTGAATTAATTTCTTAAAGAGACAACACCCACCTTGTTTACAGACAATGTGTACTATTTGGGCCATTCATCCATATTTATCAATCCTATCAATATCATAATACTGTATTATTCAGCTCAGGGCTGCGAGGAACCAGCATCCCAGCAGCATGGGGTTGCCCTGGATAGAGCAAGGGTCCACCTCAGGGCCTACTCACACAGACCCCCACAACGGTGCCTGTTAACCTAAGTTGTAAAACTAAATAATCCAGGAAAAAAGCCATGCAGATTCCATTTGGACGATGACCAGGATGAGGTAAGAATTTAGAATGCCGGGTCTGTGAGGCAGCAGTTTTAACCCCTGCTACCTATGTGTACGATTTCTTTAATTATGTAACACCAGTAACGGCGCACTGCACGTTATACACTTGACCTGAGCATTCCTAGTTTTCATCCTCTTTCTCTGTATGTTTATCATTCATTTGCTCAGAGGCTGATGCGCTTGCTGCTTCCTGAGCAGCTCTTCTTTTCTCCACCCTAGCAGCCCGCTCTTCTTTCGTCAGCATCTTTTCATGGTAAAACTGATTCAGTGTTTGTGCTACAATTACTTAGTATATTTTCTATCATTTTTCACTAAAGCTGGCACTTAAGTCTTCAATCTGCCTCAAGAATGATTTAAGATGTGAAGGGGATGGGGAAGTGACGGCGAAGGTGGTAGGGATGAGAATGGCACCCTTACACAAGCGCCGCACGACTGGCCTGCAGGCCGCTGCCGAGAGTTGATTCTACAATAAAATAAAATAAAAATAAAAAGACCTTTGAGGTCAATCATTACCCCGAAAGCAGATAATGGACGTCACGTAGTATATGTTGTCACACACGTGCGCATGGGAGGCAGCTAAAGGGCTTGAGTGAAGGCAATTCTGAGGCATGCCGGGATGTGGCAGAGTGCACTGACTCTTTTTCCCCCTTTCCTGTAGACCATTCCCGGGAGATTCCACCTGGCTCTCTTGACGTCACTTCCGGGACCGTGCCAATGGAAGTAGACCTTACCAGCTCCGGCCCCTCTGATGTCACGTCCGGGTGTGATCCAATGACTGAAGACCACGTGCCCGATCCTTATGACCTCACTTCCTGTCTTCCCCTTTAAAAGCCTGCCCCTTTTTCCCTTTTTCCCTCAGTTCTGTATTGGACTCGGTTTTGAGCACAACAGTGCTATCATTTAAACAAGACGATTTGCAGCCAGGATACCACATTATACGGGTGGCTGCCCCAAACCTTGCTTTGTCTCATTGTGTGTTTTGTGACAATGTGTACCAAATTGCAGGTCAATAGTTCAAACAGTTTGCGAGCTACAGGTGATTTAAAATCCTGGACAGACAAAAGAACAGCCACGGCAGCGTATTATATATAAAGATTTTTCACATTGAAATTTTAGTATGATAAATCTGTACCTCATTATATCCCCTAATTTTATGAACATTTTTAATGGTATGGTTGTGGAGCTTATCCTGGCAGAATTATGCATATAACAGGAGTGCATCACTGGGTACATTCATAGTTAAACTTCCCGATAAACCTTTCTAAATGTGGGAGGTAGAAAACATCACTCCTCACACAAATGCTTGAACTACACACAGGCCATGATTTGAATTCAATCTTCTGGCATTTTGAGACAAAAGTGCAAACCACTACGCCACCCTGCTGCCTTTTCACTGTAAGACAATCACAAAATGAAAACAAAGCATTACATAATCAGTTAAGCTGGCACGATCATCTCTATGGCAATGAATCGTAAAACTGGGGGAGTCAATTAGGCAGATAAGCAAAGGTGCAGCCTTCACTGGTCATGATCTAATTGTCCTCCAATGTATGTCACTGATTGCTTTTTCCAGGTAAACACCTATTATGTATTCCCCAGCAGACAGACTGAATGCACACTGCTGTGAAAGTGTATAATTTCGGAAGAGCATTAGCATTTACTGTACTTAACTGTGTGGAGCTTGCTATATAATTAATGTAGGGAGCTGCCAAGGTTGTCTTGGCTAGGCCTAATGCTTGCCAACTAAAAGAGGTAATCCTCTAGACAGCTTTTTGAACTAATTTTATGAATAAATTACCTACGCTTGCTTACGTTACCACTGTAACCCTGAATGGGATAATGCGGTTCCGGAAAATAAATGAATGAATGAAGGCTTACGTTATTCTAGGTGAATGTGGGAAAAAAACAGACACACATAAGCATGAAGAAACTGTCTTAGTGCAGAATACTTACTTGTGGAGTCCAACTACTCGGCTTTTTAGTAACCTTACAAGAATACAGTGTAATGTAACACAGGGTGACAACATAAATTATCTTCTTCTTCTTCTTCCTCATCTTTTCCCACTTCTATGTGGGGTTGATGTCCTTGATCAACCTTTTTCAAACAGCCCCTCCTCAGTCAGGCCCCCTTTTCATCTTTCTCTTCTTTTACTTTTTCCATCCACCTCCGCTTTGGCCTCCCTTGCTTTCTCTTCCCCTGTACTTCCATTCCCATCACCCTTTTGCCAACATATCCATTATCTCTTCTCATCACCTGTCCATATCACTTCAGTCTACTTACCTGTACTTTCTTATATGTCTCTCCTGCTTTTGCTGTACCTCTGATTGTCTCATTTTGTATTCTGTCATTTTTTGTAACTCCACACATCCATCTCAATATTCTCATTTCTGCCGCATCTCACTTCTTTTCCTGTGTTCCCATATCTCCGCTCCATACATCATTGCTGGTCTTAATTACATGACCTTTAACCTTCATCTTAATCCTTCAATCACACAATACTCCTGATACCTTCTTCCAATTGTTCCATCCACATTGCACATCACTGCATCTAATTTTCCA
Source organism: Polypterus bichir lapradei (assembly GCA_026402145.1). Taxonomy (NCBI): domain Eukaryota; kingdom Metazoa; phylum Chordata; class Cladistia; order Polypteriformes; family Polypteridae; genus Polypterus; species Polypterus bichir. The sequence goes on along the minus strand of JANRMT010062852.1, from coordinate 25,039,541 downwards.
TCTCGGGGCTCCCACTGATCCTTGATATTTTAAACTCTTCTCAATAGCGCTCCCTGCAGGCTAATGTCTGAATAATGACCATCAGTCTTCTTCCTATTTATCTTCAATCCTCTATCGTCTAAAGCCCTTCTCCATTCTTCTAACTTCCACTTCACTTCCTCCTTTCTGGTGCTACACAACACAATGTCATCAGCAAAATGGGGATTGTTCATTTATCCCATCAATCAACACCTACATAACCAGATCAAAGAGGTAAGGAATTAAAGAAGACTTGTCTGTTCCCCGTACACTGTTTTTAGCCCAAGTCCTCACCCTCTCATACATACCCTGGACAATACTCACATACTTCTCTTGTCCTCCTTTCTCTCAGTCATGGATGGCTGGGACGCCTCTGCCTTGGAAGGTCCGGGAGAGCAAGTGTGGACAGAGCATCACCTCACCCAGAATGCTAGATGGCAGCCCCCCTGGACAGCAGCAGTACCTCAGACTCCCGCAGGGCTTCATGGGAATTGGAATTTGTTAAAGCCCTGTTAGAATCCGGGGATGCTGCCAGGATGTGCTGTAACTATTTCTGAGCCCAGAAGTGCTGCCGGAAATAGGTCAACGAGTACCTGGAGCAATTCCGGGTGACCTATATAAGGGACCAGCAGACACTATTCTGGGAGCCAGAGTTGGGTGGTAGTGGACAAAGCTTGCCGGAGAGGAGTGGTGGAGATAGTAAGAAGAGGAGAAAGGATTGTGGTGTGTTGTGTGCTCATGGGAACGGGGAAGATGGTCTACACAAGTGAAGATCTATGTCTGTGAAGTCCTACCAGGGTGAACGTTGCCGTAGGCATGTTAGCTACATGAACGTGATCAGCACTGCAATCAGCCTGGACCGATCAGAGTCCAATTCAACATTAATACTCAAAAAATAAATAAATAAAAATACACACAGAGTATTTTGCTTTGTGCATTCGCTTCATTCTCTCACCCAATGTCAATGCCATTCTAAACATTGTTTACGCTACTTACACACACACAGGGATTTGATGTCAAGTCAAAGAGTCTAGTGATGCTCCAGTTCCCAAAATTGGATGGAAGCTGGTTCCATATTTGGAAGATTAGTTTTAGGGTAACAAAGCATTCATCTTAACTCTTTTGAGGCGGGTGTCAACTTATAACAACATATAGTAGTGTCTTCACGCAGTGCTGGCCGCGACACAAACACATTTCGGCACTATGATCAGCTGGGGACCGATTAGCTGATGCTGGTACATCACTTTCATTTTTAATCTCCAGATCAATTGCATCAAAATCAGAGTGCGATAAGTCAGAGTCCGATTCAGCAATAATACGCAAAACATTGTCTACGGAGTATGCTGCTTTGCACATTCACTTCACTCTTTTTCCAGACTCTGCGCATTCCTGCCAGCTGACAAAAAAATATTTAGCCCTCAAAGAGTTAAAGAAATAGGACAAAGGGTTAATAAATGTCAGAAACCTGTTCAGGTATATCAGGAAACCAGATAAAGGTCAAGTGAACAACAGAGACAAAGATGTAATGAACATCCTGTACTGAAAGATGACTAAGAAGTTAGATGATATCCTGTGAACAACCAGATTGGACAGCTGTTATATACACAGAAATTTCAAGGGTGGTGGCTCAACCCAAAAGGTAGAAGAAGAACCAGAATATAATATAATATACTTTTCTTTTAAATTCAATTTGCATATAAAATATACCTTTATCCCCAATATTTCACCATTTTGACCATGCTGTAAAGAACGCTCCCTCCTCAGCTTGGTGCTGCAGGTAAAGTAAATCATGTAGATGGACAAGCTTTTCTCCTACCTGGTTACTGTCCAATAGTTTTAATCAGACTTGTCATGTTAAGAGGATAAGTTTCTTTCTTTAATTAAGATGTTGATTTCTACCACACTTACCAGGAAGGGAAGCCGAAATGAAAAGACAGAGATGGTCAAGTATCCGTAATGGGATGGCTACTTGTACCTTTCCCAGAAGGTAGGCCTGTTTGAAATTACGGATGGTGGCTTGTTCACAGGGTGATTGTCTCCTCAAGTACACACAATGGCAGTATGCCACTAGCAGAACTGCCATATGGATACCCACAGGGCAGGATGGGAATTGTAGTCCTGTAGGACAACCCTATTGGGGTTTTTTGGTGTGGACAGGGGGAGCTGCAGGGGAGCAATATACCATCTTCGAAGTGCTTCCAGTGTGCAAAGCTGTGGCACAAGACATTCTCCCGAGTATGACATAAAAGAAGCAGAGGAGGTTGCTGAGACTACATAGGAGCTGTGGAAGGAGAACTTTGTTATATTGTCTGAAAATGAGAAAATGGGCCACCTGTGAAGGTAATGATTTAAATAAAGTTCCTTGTATTTGAACCTGTTACTGTGTTGTGTAGTTGTGCCCGGTGTTTGGGGCTCATTGACTCCCAACTGCTGGTCACAGTATACCGATGATGCTACAAGATTAAACAAAAAAATATGTGGGCGACTTTTCACCTGCAAACTATGTATTGAAGGCACACAGTAATGAATTTCTAAATGGAGACATGGAAGCACAAGAAATGCAAATACAAACTCAGATAAGCTATCAAACCAGCTCAATGTCAGTACAGGAGTAAGCCAGAGGTGGAATTTAGCAGCTGTAAAAATTCGTACAAACTTCAACAACAACATTTATTTATGTAGCACATTTTCATACAAAAAATGGAGCTCAAAGTGCTTTACATAATGAAGAACAGAAAAATAGAAGACACAATAAAAAATAAACATAAGTCAACATTAATTAACATAGAATAAGAGTAAGGTCCGATGGCCAGGGAGGACAGAAAAAACAAAAAATAACTCCAGACGACTGGAGAAAAAAATAAAATCTGTGGGGATTCCAGACCATGAGACCACCCAGTCCCCTCTGGGCATTCTAACTAACATAAATATTCTATATAAACTATACAAACTATATATTCGATATTTGCTGGAACTAGATGGGGTGCTGTCACCAACAGCGGTGTTTGGGGGTGTCAAGCCATATTCTCCAGTATATATATATTTGAGATTCTTCTAAAAGAAACCCTTTTAAAACCCCTCTTCAAGGTCAAATTCCGTACATCTTTGAAAACATTCCGTATTCCACCTTCATCGCTTAAAAAGGGTTGTCAGTATAAAAACTAAAAAAAACTCCACGGTGGATTAATAAAGATTTAAAAAAGAAGTTGCAAAGGAAAAAACTTCTTTATAAGGCATATAAGACTAATGACTGCAAAGTGAATCGTAGAGCGTATGAGAACATGAGGGCAACCATTAAGAAGAATATCAAGGAGACTAAAAGACAGTTGGAGAGGAATATAGCAGATAAGACGAAAGAAGACCCCAAGAGATTCTTTCAGTATTTTAGTAGTAAAAGAACAGTCAAGGAGGAGGTCAAGTTCATCAGGAATAGTAAAGGGGAATTAAAAGATACAGACAATGAAATAGCAGATGCCCTAAACTTACATTTTTCTGAGATGTTCACAAGTGAGCAAGTGGATAACCTCAGAGTGGTAATAGGGACTACTAAGGAGGTACTGAGGGATTTGGAAATTGCAGAGGGAGAAGTGCTGCTCAGATTAAATAAGATGAAAATAAACAAATCATCTGGACCAGATAATATTTACCTTCCAGTTCTTAAGGAGGCTAGTGAGTGCAGATACAAACCCTTGACACATATTTTTAGGAAGTCACTGCACACTGGAGAGATTCTGAAGGACTGGAAAATGGCAAATATCATCCCATTATATAAAAAGGGTGACAGGGCAGATCCAAGCAATTATAGGCCAGTAAGCTTAACATGCATCACAGGAAAATTAATGAAAGGAATTATTAAGGATAAGACTGAGCAACACCTGGCAAGGACAGGAGTTATTCTGAACAGTCAGCATGGGTTCAGAAGAGGGAGGTCGTGTTTTACTAACAGGCTGGAATTCCATGAAGAGGCAACAAAAGCATACGATCAAAGTGGAGCAGATGATATTATTTATCTGGACTTTCAGAAAGCATTTGATAAGGTGCCACATGAGAGGTTGGGCATCAAGTTAAAAGAAGTGGGAGTTCAGGGTGATGTTTTTAGATGGGTGCAGAATTGGCTCAGACACAGGAAGGAGAGGGTGATGGTGTGAGGAACTAAATCAGAACTGGCCAATGTTAAGAGTGGTGACCAGCAGTGGTCAGTGCTACGGCCGCTGCTATTTTTAATATATATAAATGATTTAGATAGGAATATAAGTAACAAGCTGGTTAAGTTTGCAGATGATACCAAGATAGGTGGATTAGCAGATAATTTGGAATCTGTTATATCATTACAGAAGGACTTGGATAGCATACAGGCTTGGGCAGATTAGTGGCAGATGAAATTTAATGTCAGTAAATGTAAAGAATTACACATAGGAAGTAAAAATTTTAGGTTTGAATACACAATGGGTGGTCGGAAAATCGAGAGTCCACCTTATCAGAAGGATTTAGGAGTCATAGTGGACTCTAAGCTATCGACTTCCAGACAGTGCTCAGAAGCCATTAAGAAGGCTAACAGAATGTCAGGTTATATAGCGTCTTGATGTGTGGAGTACAAGTCACAGGAGGTTCTGCTCAACCTTTATAATGCACTGGTGAGGCCTCATCTGGAGTCCTGTGTGCAGGTTTGGTCTCCAGGCTACATAAAGGACATAGCAGCACTAGAAAAGGTCCAGAGAAGAGCGACGAGGCTGATTCCAGGGCTACAGGGGTTGAATTAGGAGGAAAGATTAAAAGAGCTGAGCCTTTACAGTTTAAGCAAAAGAAGATTAAGAGGTGACATGATAGAAGTGTTTAAAATTACGAAGGGAATTAGTCCAGTGGATCGAGACTTATATTTTAAAATGAGTTCATCAAGAACACGGGGACACAGTTAGAAACTTGTTAAAGGTAAATTTCGCACAAACATTAGGAAGTTTTTCTTTACACAAAGAATGATAGACACTTGGAATAAGCTACCAAGTAGTGTGGTAGACAGTAAGACGTTGGGAACTTTTAAAACTCGACTTGATGTTTTTTTGGAAGAAACAAGTGGATAGGACTGGCGAGCTTTGTTGGGCTGAATGGCCTGTTCTCGTCTAGAGTGTTCTAATAATCCCTTCCTAAAATAGGTATAGCCCATTAGTCGCTGGGTTGGTTTCTCCTATCTATAGAAAAAGACATTGCATCCAGATTAGACTACGAAGATGTCATCAAAGACTTTTCCAAATGGAATCTGAACCTGGAAACCAGTAAGAGATTTCATGATGATACCTCTACATTAATTTCACACTTCCTGTCAAAACACTTCAACTCACATTTTATTTGTAGGCTATAAACATGTCCGAACATTAATGCACAAAAACATGATAACCGGCTGAGATGACATCAATGTGAGTTATGACTATGACATCCTGCATATCGAGACTCAGAGTATACTTGCAATTTGTGTACCTTTCTATAGAAGAGGCCCTGCTAATTTAAGCATGACACCGCAACACATTTAGCACTGTTGTGGTATTGTCATGAATTATGAATTGCACTTTTTTAATGGATTATATCATTATATTTTGATAACGTCCACATGTTATCTTGCAAAAATTTAGCTAAATACTGTAATTAGAAAATCCAGTGTATGTTAACATTATTTTTATTAAGTTCACATGCAAGTTAATACAGTCCACACACATAACGGTAACAGCGTGACTGGCCCCGCGTAGGGATGGTCAACCCTAAGCCCTGCAGACCACTAAGGTCGCCTCTGGCTGTCACTAACTGTCTTGTTTCTGCCCTCCACAGCTCAGAGGAAGGTGACAGACCACACCCCCATGTGACAATGCGGGTTCTTCTCTATGCTCCCACTACCTTTTTGGGAGCTTTTGAACCCGACACCGTCGGTAATGTAACCGGATGAGCTGATCAGTGAGGACACAACAAAGCAAGGGGATGGTGCAAAAAGGTGCAAAAGTGCTTTGATTTAAAAACAGCAAAACCGAAAACAAAAGTGTTCAAATAAATAGTGCAGTGCATCACAAAGTCATTAAATAAATAATCCATTAAAAGCAAGTGAAATTGTGGAATTTAAAATCGAAAAAACAAATCAATCCTTTAAAAATGAGGTTAAAGTATCTATCTATCTATCTATCTATC
>JANRMT010062852.1:24978145-25033345 GCA_026402145.1 Polypterus bichir lapradei | reverse complement strand
ATCTATCTATCTATCTATCTATCTATCTATCATATAGTGCCTTTCATCCATCTATCTATCTATCATATAGTGCCTTTCATCTATCTATCTATCTAAAACAATGGCTGGAAGCAGTCCTTTAAAACAAAGCCTGGTGCCTTCTCCCATCCAGGCAATGCACCAGAGGAGTCACCCTACCTGCAGCTGTCCTTCTATTTCTGCTGGTCTGTTCGCCTTTCGGACCCTTGATCTGGTGGGCTCCACCAGACCGTGACTTGAGCTCCTCAGCGACGAGGGTGATCATGCTGGGGCTTTCGTCTCCCAAGCCTCAGACTCCCGCGACCTTATATGGCAAGCCTACCACCTTCTGGTCACTCCTGCTCCTCCAAAGCACTCAGCAGGAGTGACCACTTCTAGCTAACCCACAGAGTGTCGGCCTACCACTCCTGAGGGGCTCTTCTCCCAGGGGCCTGATATTACAGCGAGCCTAGCTTTGCTCCCTCCCTCACGCATGCATGCACCGGATTTCAGCATCCTGCAGCCTTCTTCTCCCATAACCTCCGTTTACTTTTTTTCTATTCCTCCTCTGCACTTGCGCTCCTACTATATATAATGGGGACGTGGCTCAGGTGTGGAGATTAGCAGTTCCCGGCATCAATTACGGATGCGGACGATTCCTCACTTGTGCACTTAAGGGAGGGAATGCCCACCTCACATAGCACCCGAGAACCTGAAGTTGGGAGTGCGTGATTTATTTATTTAAAACTGGCCTTTTCTTCTGCGCCGTGGACCCGCTATACCACATACCCATTGCTCTAAAAGGAGCCACCCTTTTGGTCTGTAGCATAAAAAACTTCTGTCCCCGGATGGAGTGTTTTTACTTGTAACCTGAGCCTTTAATAGGATGGAGACCCAGTGAAACAGAGCCAGACTGGCTATTCATTTATTTTTTGTTACTATCCCCCCTTCTTATTTCTTTATAGTTTATTCCTTTTTTTCATTATCTCACAATTAAATAGGGTGGCTGGTTTGACATCCCAGCTATTTTTGGGACTCTGCAAGTGGCTGTGTTCCACAAGGTGTTCGGTGACTGTATATTCTATTTTATTTATGTAAATACATTGCTTGCTATGTATACTTTTCATTTATTTATTTTTTATTGCATTTTTGTCGGCTGTTCTTAGAAGGCACCCAAGTAGTTATTTCATTGTAACTATGTACACATGATAATACATTTGACCCTGGCCTTGCCTTTTTTCCCAGTATTTATATTAACTTGTCGGCTGTTTTGACCATCATATGGTAATCTTTGTCATTTATATGAAACAATCCTTTAATAATGTCACCAGTAACTATTATCATCTTAAAAACAGACAATTCCAGAAATAGAAATTAATGGTGAGAGCTGACGAGGAGGTAAAGATCAGTTTTGGTTGTGCAGCAACAAGAAAATGAGTATCTTAAACTAACTACACAGATCTAATTTCAGGCTTTTAAATAATGTCTGAGAGCTGCGTTCTCCAGTAATATTGTTTCTCCCTACTATTTCCTGTTGTTTGTAAAAGAGCAAAAACAACGATGCCAAACAGAAGACGCAAGAGAGGAGAACATCACCATCCGCTTTTGGTGTTACAGCAAAAAACCAATCAGGGAATATGGCCTGAAAGTCTCCTCTACCTACAACCATAATGCAACGACTCTCTCCCACAACTCCCTATCTTTAATCAATTACTATCAACCAAATGTGCAAAAGCTGAACTGGAAAACTGGCTTGTTTCAGAGAAATAAAATTCCTATTCCATGAAACAGAGTCCAATTAATTCTTTGGATCCAAATTAATGGGTTTATCAAGGGAAAAAATGATAGGCTTCATCTTGCTTAACATGTTCAATGAATCAGCTTACGGTGTAACAAAAATAATTTGACTTAGTAGTCCAAAGGAGTTTTGGGAAAAAGTCTGTAAAACAGCTGATAAAAAGTATTTTTGGAACCTTTATGAATAATGCTAAAACAGCTTATGGAAAAGACAGATCTGGCAGTTTTTCCATCTGCAAAGTCTGTGTGCAGACTACTTTGTTAAGTCTCATTTTACTTAATGCCAAATTCGCATTTCTTTGGATAGTCATTGATTGAAAGATCATCTTGTTTTGGGTGCTATGGCCTGCAGCACTACACTTCTACAAAATGTCACTAAAGCATTCTTCATTGAAGTACAATGCTGTTTATAAAACAAAGGTTGCCTTCTGCGAGATGTGAATATGTCCTCTGATAATATTAATAAACTTATAATGCTTGATAAAGCTATAAAACAGCAACCAAGACATTAAAAGATAAAAATGCAAAGTTACAACTAACTCTGAATGGGGCCATGCAGCTTGACAAATATGAATAAAGAGCAGCCCACAAGATGTTAACATGAATGGTGGAAAAGAAAAAATGAATTTACTTGACTTTTGATCTTAACCTGTACCCTATGTGTATGACCCTCTGGTCGGTCATGGAGCCATTATAAAACTGTGAAAGCGACTGCTGTGTTTTATTCTGTTTCTGCAGTGTTGCAATAAGGGACCCCTTCTGGGTCTATCTATTATATAGCGCCTTTCACATCCATCTATCTACAGTGCATCCTGAAAGTATTCACAGCGCATCACTTTTTCCACATTTTATTATGTTACAGCCTTATTCCAAAATGGATTAAATTCATTTTTTCCTCAGAATTCTACACACAACACCCCATAATGACAACGTGAAAAAAGTATACTTGAGGTTTTTGCAAATTTATTAAAAATAAAAAAACTGAGAAAGCACATGTACATAAGTATTCACAGCCTTTGCCATGAAGCTCCAAATTGAGCTCAAGAGCATCCTGTTTCCCCTGATCATCCTTGAGATGTTTCTGCAGCTTAATTGGAGTCCACCTGTGGTAAATTCAGCTGATAGGACATGATTTGGAAAGGCACACACCTGTCTATATAAGGTCCCACAGTTGACAGTTCATGTCAGAGCACAAACCAAGCATGAAGTCTAAGGAACTGTCTGTAGACCTCCAAGACACAAATCTGGGGAAGGTTACAGAAAAATTTCTGCTGCTTTGAAGGTCCCAATGAGCACAGTGGCCTCCATCATCCATAAGTGGAAGAAGTTCGAAACCACCAGAGCTGACTGGTCTTCTAAACTGAGCGATCAGGGGAGAAGTGCCTTAGTCAGGGAGGTGACCAAGAACCCGATGGTCACTCTGTCAGAGCTCCAGAGGTCCTCTGTGGAGAAAGGAGAACCTTCCAGAAGGACAACCATCTCTGCAGCAATCCACCAATCAGGCCTGTATGGTAGAGTGGCCAGACAGAAGCCACTCCTTAGTAAAAGGCACATGGCAGCCCGCCTGGAGTTTGCCAAAAGGCACCTGAAGGACTCTCAGACCATGAGAAACAAAATTCTCTGGTCTGATGAGATAAAGATTGAACTCTTTGGTGTGAATGCCAGGCGTCACGTTTGGAGGAAACCAGGCACCGCTCATCACCAGGCCAATACCATCCCTACAGTGAAGCATGGTGGTGGCAGCATCATGCTGTGGGGATGTTTTTCAGCGGCAGGAACTGGGAGAGACTAGTCAGGATAAAGGGAAAGATGACTGCAGCAATGTACAGAGACATCCTGGATGAAAACCTGCTCCAGAGCGCTCTTGACCTCAGACTGGGGTGACGGTTCATCTTTCAGCAGGACAACGACCCTAAGCACACAGCCAAGATATCAAAGGAGTGGCTTCAGGACAACTCTGTGAATGTCCTTGAGTGGCCCACCCAGAGCCCAGACTTGAATCCGATTGAACATCTCTGGAGAGATCTTAAAATGGCTGTGCACCGATGCTTCCCATCCAACCTGATGGAGCTTGAGAGGTGCTGCAAAGAGGAATGGGCAAAACTGGCCAAGGATAGGTGTGCCAAGCTTGTGGCATCATAGACAAAAAGACTTGAGGCTGTAATTGCTGCCAAAGGTGCATCGACAAAGTATTGAGCAAAGGCTGTGAATACTTATGTATATGTGATTTCTCAGTTTTTTTATTTTTAATAAATTTGCAAAAACCTCAAGTAAACTTTTTTCATGTTGTCATTATGGGGTGTTGTGTGTAGAATTCTGAGGAAAAAAATACATTTCATCCATTTTGGAAAAAGGCTGTAACATATCAAAATGTGGAAAAAGTGATGCGCTGTGAATACTTTCCGGATGCACTCTATCTATCTATCTATCTATCTATCTATTATATAGTGCCTTTCACATCTATCTAGCTATCTATCTATCTAAAGAAGTTGAATGGATAGTGTTGAATTCAAGCAAAAGTTTTAAAAAACCTTTTTGTCTGAAACTGAGAGGCCGACACAGCTCTGATGAGGGGTGACACATCCTCATGCCACAAAACCTGCCAAGCAGTGAAGAATGCCAGTTGAAGGGCCTGGCTGTAGAGACAGTGCAGAATGTCCATGTTCACCTCTTCCAGCATTCTAACATGGGAGGTCAACACCTCTGTTATGGTCAAAGAAGCCCTTTTGAGACACTATATCAGTTCATTTTCTGCAGGTAGTGTACTGAAAATGTCAACACCTTCTCTATCACATTTCAGTTCGGCAGTCTATTTGGTGGGGACAGGGAGCACCAAGAGACATTGTTATGGATCAGTCCTACTTGTTATGATTGGTATTGTTCGTTATTTTTTAACAAGTGCTTTTCAAGCCAGTCTGGAATTACCTGGATAGACGACAGCCGATGTCTGTAGTGGAACTGGGATAGTTCCTCCAAGAGGTTTAGAACAACCAGTGAAATGAGGAACTTTAGAAACTGTAAGACACTGGGGTCTAAGAGAAGGAAAAGGGTGGTCACACCAAATATTGATTTTGCTGATTTTTTTGTTTTGCTGCAGTTTTTAGGAATTTTATTGATATATACAGGGAGATTCACTCGAAAGAGGCCCTGAATATTGTGTTGTAACTGCCATTAGGAGGAAGCAATCTGAATTAAAAAATCCACTCTATACCTTGACATTTGTGTAATCGATTGCATTACATACGATGATGGAAGTGGTTTCCGTTTTCTGCCAGACACATTTCAACGCGGCGCTCCATGTTCCTGAACATATCAGCAAGCATCTCTGGGGGAATAGCAGCAATTTCACATTGGATGTTTTCCTTCAAATCTCCCACAGTGCGAAGCTTGTTCTGATAGACTTTTCCTATGAGCAGACCCCAAAGGAAGAAGTCTGGTGGTTTCAGATCCGGTGACCGTGGTGTCCAAAGCCCCTTTGAAATGACCCTGTTACCGAAGAAGGACTCAATTTCTGCCAGCTCATTGCCGATGTGTGACACTTTGCTCCATCTTACTGGAAGTAACCTTCTGTTAACTCACGATCATCCAGTTGATTCTAACATCACTTAAATGGATTGGTGACCCAATAGGTTCGCACAGTGAAAACGTGTTGCTCAATATTGTATACCACTATCCTGACGAGAAGTCGAGTGACTGAGTGAAGGGGTACAAGCAGTATGTACCGAGAAGTTGCAAATGGAAGTTAAACGTCACGATGGCTGTCTGGTGCCTACCTCATCGCTCCGACACAGGGGCATCCCGGCTTGTTCAAAGCTCCATATACTGAGGAGCAGATTGCATGTTGTTTCATTCAGATTGCTTCGTCCTAGTGAGAGTTATTGCAGAAGAATCCGGGGCCTCTTTCAACTGAATCACCCCTTATATATGTGTATGTATATATATATATATATACGGGCCCCTTGCCCATCCATGACACCTCCAGGCCAGAAGGAACAGGGTAGGAGATGTGGCCAGAACATTACCTCCCCCAGAACGCTAAGTGGCAGCCACCCTGGATGACAGCGGTGCCATGGACTACCACAGGGATCCATGGGAGTTGGAGTTTGATACAGCCCTGTTGGGGTCTGTGGGTTACACCCGGAAGTGCTGCCGCAAGTCCATCACTGAGCACCTGGAGTACTTCTGGGTGCCTTATATAAGGAGTCAGTGGACACTACTTGGTGAGCCAGAGTCAGGAGGAGAAGGACGAAGCTTTCCGGGGAACAGAAAAGAAAGGAAAGAGAAGAAAAGAAAGAGGGCAGCAAAACCAAAAATAAAATCTGTGTGCTTGGACTTGTGCCTCCTGCGTCTGTCTGTGTGTTGGGTTGGAGCGCCTTCTATCATCCACAATATCTCTCTATTATAATAAAAAAGTTCTTGTGAAAAGAGGCAAGACTTTTTCAGAGAGACACTTTCACGTCCCATGAGGTGAGACTTTTTGCCAAGAGATTTAACCACAGCTTGGGCCGGAAATAAAGACAAAGAGTAGATGACAAAGTAGAACATCGTAAAGAATTCAAACACGTTGGCGCGATACACATGCAGAGCATGTTAGAGATAATGAAAGTACTAAAATTCAAAAGTCTCCAAAAAATGCTAGTAAAGATCGCATTAGTGCTATGAAATGGAAATTATTACTCGGTGAAATAACGGAACAGCAAAAAGAGATCAAATATATTGATCGATTTAAACTTTATGTCGGAGACTTGTAGATCGTCTAATTCGTGTTGCCATCAGGGAAAAGTAGTGTTTCTTCCCAATAAAGAGACGTATCTGCAAGAATTAAAAGATTTGTTGTTTGGTGAAAGTGAAATCCACATACGCTGTCACGCTTGGGTCACAGAGTTGCACAGATACACAGGAGATGTTAGAGACAGAAATGTTACTCAAACACTTCAAACAAACATAAGTCTCTTTCAGGAGTGAATCGAGCTCTGTGTGTAGTCGGAGGGGACAGTTCCATCTCTCAATTAAAAGAATAGAAAATCTTCCACTTCCAGGGGCGTGCCTCAGAAGCGGGACCCCTAAACAGGAGCAGAGGATGTCTTGGGGAGAAGAGAGACAAAGCAGGGAGAACAACAGAGAGCTGCTGTACAGGCTTTTAAATGTTTGAAGCGTTGTGAGAGATGCAGATCACGCGGCATGGCATCAGCAAAAAGCCAGCAGCTGATCAAGCAAAGAGGAGGTAAAGAAAACTGCATTTGTTTCCCATTGTATCACCGTTTAAGATGGGGTTTCGGAGGAGCGATCGCGTCTCCTTGGGGTGCATTCAGCCGCTCTCTTTACCAGTGGCTGGCACATAGCGCAGGCCGTGGGGGGGTATGGGTGAGTGGAAGCGAGCAGGGGGCAAATCCTTCTTAATATAAAGACAAAGAATAATGTGAAAAAGACAATAGTAATTGTCATAGTGTTTCAAGTTTTAAATTAGCTAAAAACTAAGTCGTAGTAAGTGCGTACATCTGCTTAAGAAACCTATATACTGTATATATTTGTAGCTAGATATCCACAAAGGCAGAAAATGAGCAACGTTTTTTAAAATAGTTTTTTATTCCTAAGCTTTTCTCAACCTACCAGGTGTCATCATCAGAGAAAAATGATTAAACATACAGGAATCAAACTCAATATACAGCAAATGGGAAAGGAAGGGGTGTATAAGGGGTGGGGGGTTAATAAGTTGGGTTTTGGAAGGTGTTGGTCATAAAGTCATTTTTATTATTTGGGATGTTCTTCTTTTTAAGCCTGCATATGCTGGGCTCAAGTCCAAGTGTCTGTTAATGGCGTTTTCATTAGAGAGCCACGATTCAGCCAACTCTTTGGCACTCTTGGTATTGGCCCTGAATTTTACTGTCTCAGGGTCCCAGTTAAACGTGTGTCCGGTGGAACTTGTATGTTTGTAAATCAGGGACCGTAGGCCTTTAACTGGGACACTGTGACAAACTTATCCTTTAAGCAAGAGGATTCCTGCGAGGACAATAAGTGGGTGAGTGTCAGCAAAAGTACCTGAGAGAAGGGTAAGACGTCAAGAAGGTTGGAAGCTGAGCATCAGGTCCAAACCTTTTAGCCAAGGGAAAGCAGCAGGTGGCTGCATCTCTTGCATGTTGTGCCAGTTTGGATTGCTTTTCTAGACAGTCTGAGCTTAAAAAATAAATTTGATGTTCATTTTCAATTTGTATTAACATATGGCTAACTCAATTTGAAGGATAACATTCCACTAAACATTCTGAGAATGCTCTGAACTTCTCTTCAAAAAATCCAAGACAAGTCTGCTTTGAATTAGCAGCAAAGCCTTTGTTATGAGTAGACTTCACATGGAAATCATGTGAAATGGCACTCATTTTTCTTAGTGAAATATTTTTAAGAGAACACATGTACTGTACCTCCTATTCCATGTTGTCCTTTCTTCTGTCAGCCCTTTTGTCAAAGTGTTTTAAGTTTTAAATTAGCCAAAAATTAAGTCATAGTGAGTGAATGCCTACATCTGCTTAAGAAACCAAGAGAGTGATGGTAATCACGGATGAATATGCTAATGCTTGGCCAAGTTAAATAGTAATTAACACAATTTAATATTCTAAATAAAATGCGGATACCTCTTGTTAACTTGTTTGTGCAGTCTTGTAAAAAAGTAAGTACACCCCATGAAATATTTTTTTCTTTTTTAACCATTTATGGACATATCAAGATTTGATATTCTTTAAAACAATCTGGTTAGATAAATGTAACGTAATTGAAAAAAAAAGAAAAATTAACTTTATTCGATAAAACAGACCAGATATGCCATTTGCATCTGTGGAAAAAGGAAGTCTCCCCTTAGCTCTAATAACTGGCACTGCCCCCTTAAGCCAGAGTTTCTTATAACTGTCTACCACTCTCTGACTTCAACAGGAAGAAGCTTTTCCCACCTGTCCATGTAGAATTCTTTCACCTGTGTGATGTTTGAGGGGTTTCTTGCAGGCGCTGCCCATTTCTAATCTTGATAGGATTCAAATCCGGATTGAACTTGGCACATTCCAAAATTCTCCATTTCTTTCTTTTTGGCCATACTTTGGGGGATTCACTGGGATGTTTAGGGTCTCTGTGATGTTGCAAGGTCCACTTTCAGTTGAGCTTCAACCCTGTCACAGATGAGCTCACTTTATCCATTGTGGGAGCCGGCCCGAACACAGACAGGCGGACACGCTGATGTCACCCACAACTCGTTTAATATACATATTTACACACGAATAAAGTGCACAAACCCCCAAAGTCCCCAAAGTCCTGGCCACAACAGAATGCCTCACTTCTTCAGGCCGCTCCACCAAGCTCTCTTCTCTCCCGACTCTAGCCTTGAATGAAGGGAGGCGGTCCCTTTTATAGTCACCCGGATGTGCTCCAGGTGCTTCCCGGCAATCTTCCACCGGCACTCCCCAGTGTGGCAGAAGTGCCGGCTGCGTACCCGGAAGCACTCCGGGTGTCCCTGCTCGTCTTCCCCCCCGGCACTTCCGGGTGTGGTGGAAGTGCCAAGGTCCAGGGCTCCCATGGCATCCGGGCGCCCCCTGGTGGTGACCACGGGCCCCTACAGGGTTGAGCTTAAAGCCCTGTACCCGTGGCCACCAAAGGCACCAGGATGGTCGCCCCCACATGGCCTGAGGGAGACATAAGCCCTCCTCTGGTCCTCCAAGGCGTCCCGGCCGGGTCGCCCCCCCAGCCATCTGCGACACCATAAACACCTTCTAGTACAATAAAGAAGTCCTAAGGATTCTATGGTGGATGGAAATATTTTTTTTTAAGTATTTATTTTTATAAAATTTATTTTTTTAACAAAGTTCAAGTTTGTTTTAAAATCCTTTAATAATTATGAGGGAAGTTCAAAAGATTTCCACACTTTTATATTTTCGTTGGAGACGGTGAAGGAGGGAGTAGTAGTAATTGGGCATTAAAAAATTGGTACAACCCTGGGAAAATTGCATCGCAAACGAAGGTGACTATGTAGAAAAGTGATGTCTTTTGGTTTTGAAATTCTTAATAAATAGAGTTGAAACAAATGCGGAAACTTTTTGAACATCCCCAATATATTTATATTCACAAAATGATTTATAACAATCTACATGGTTGTAGCAATTAAGATTCATACCGTCCGAATATGGTGATTTATTTATTTTATTGTGGGGACCCAAGGAACATACCCAGCCATGACCAGGCGTGCACACACTCACACACTGACAAACAGATAAACAGCACAATGAAACTATAAATAATAATTAATGTATTAATCAAATAATAAAGATCAAACAATATTACAAAAAATGTATATAGAAAATCCCTCCACAATTCCCTAAAGGAAAAATTACTTATATACACTAAATAATAAACAATTAACTTTAACCACAAAGTCCAACATAATCTAGTATAGCAGTAGCAGATGATGATGAATATGTAAAATGAAATCCTTATTAAACAGCCCTCTGAAATAAATGTAAAGTTTTGTCCTACCAGGTTCCTGTTGCAGCGTGAGGATTGGAGGTGATTGGGAGTGCTCCTGGACTAAGACAAAGCCATCCTAGATGAATTCACACCGACAAACAGGAACAAGACAGCACATACATCCAGATGAAACTTCAATCCAAGACAGTGGCAGTTTGAAATGCAATAGTGTGAGTGATGAGTAGAAACAAAACTAACAGATGAATGTGATCCCTGGCCTTTTTTATGGTACCTATTTAAAGAGCCCACCTGATTAATCTTCTTCCCAGCAACTCCTATGCCTTCTGAATCTGCCCAATAGCTTTATAGTGTAGAGGCTGCTGGGAGATGTAGGCTATTTTTAAGTAGTGATACATGGTATTGCATTGGATTTCAAAGCAATGTACTCTTCATTTTAAAATACCTTTAAAATAATTTCTCGATAGATAGATAGTATGGAGATATATGTACATGGATAATTACTGGATATTTTTAAATGTAATCACACTGGATAATTAGAATGTATAAGAATATATAATATGATTAAGCACTTATTTTAATTAAATACTTGTTTTACTATTTGATTCTGTACTTTATACAATATTATTATTTTTAAGCATATTGTAATCTCACCAGCAATGGCTTTTGTCACACATGTACATCCGGGAGACAACTTCAGGGCTCATTTAATAACTCTTATAATCCAAGTCAGATGGCACTGTTGTTTAATGTCTTTTCTCTTCTCCCCTCTGCAATATATATACAGTATATTATAACACAAATTCGCATAGGAGGCAGCTAAAGGGCTTGAATGAGAGTAATTCCAAACCAGACCGGGAGGTGGCGAAGGGCACTAACTCTTTTTCTTGCTTTTCTGCAGACTGTTCATAGGAAATTCCTCCTGGCCATGATGACGTCAGTTCTGGTTCTGACCCCTTTGATGTCACTTCTGGGTCCAAGCCTATGGATGAAGACCCTTCCAGTTCCGGCCCCTCTGATGTCACTTCTGGGCCCGAGCGTATGGATGAAGACCCTTCCGATTCCAGCCCCTTTGAGGTCACTTCCTATACTGGCCTTCAAAAGCCACCACCTTTCCTCTATCCCCTCAGTTCTGTTCAGGACTCTGATCTGTACACTTCAGTACATCAATTTATTCAATTTTGCAGCCAGGAAATAATATACGGGTGGCTGCCCCAAACCTTGCTATGGCTCTTTGTCGAGTTTGTGACAATATATATATATATAGTCACACACGTGCACTTGGGAGACAGTTTACTGGCTCAAGTACTGGTATGTTCCCACCAGACCGGGGGTTGGCACTGCGCACTAACTTTTTCTCCACTTTCCTTACAGAACAAACGATGAAACCTTTTCATAAAACCACTTCCAGTCCTCAAAAAGCAAGGCTACATCACTTCCTCTTCCAGTCATCAAGGTCCTGCCTCCACCCGATGTCATTTCCAGTTCCCAGAATTATACTATATATCAGCAATTTTCTCATGCAATTCAGTTCTGTTTTGAGCTCACATATGTAAAGAGCTATTCAATGTCTAACTTTCTTCAAGTATACAGGGTGGATCCCCAAACCCTTTTCTTTGTTCTGTGCGTTCTATTACTATATATATATTATTCTATTACTATATATATATAGATTATTTTTGTTGTTTTCCTAAATTATCATAGTTGCAACCTTGGCCAACTTAAAATGGTTACGCTGATTCTGTTTATACCTACTTTAGATTGATCCTTTGTATCTGTAATTATTTTGTTTTAATGTATATTTTTCATTTGTTTTACTATTTGTTTACCAACCCTCCACATCAACACCAGGTTTATATATTGTAATCGAGTATATGGCGAACAGTATCTGGACACCCCTACAAATGATTGGGTTCTGGTGTTAATAGGTGTATAAATTCTGGCAGTAGGATGGGTCACACTGTAAAACTCAGTGACATTAATCGTTGCACTGTCATAGGATGCTCTGCTAGACCTGCCCAAGACAATTGTTAGTGCTATTATTATAAAGTGGAACAACAGCTCAGCCGCAAAGTGATAGACCACAGAAACTTGCAATAAAACTTTCCTAACCTCCATTGCATCATTCAGGCAACACCAGCGTAAGAAGTATGCATCCGGAGCTTCATGAAATGAGTTTCTGTGGCCAAGCAGCTGCACACAAGCCTAGGATCACTATGCGCAATACCAAGTGCTGGTTGGAGTTGTGTAAAGCATGTCGCCATTGGATTCTGGAGGAGTGGATACATGTTCTGTAGTGTGATGAATCACATTTTACAATCTGGCTGTCTTATAGATACAGCTGGGTTTAATGGATGCATAGGGTCTACTGAGAAGTAGAAAGGATAATGGCTGTTTGTAATGGTCCTTTGGTTCCAGTGGCTCAAATCTTGGTGTAGGGTAGAGAGGCATAGGTTTATGGGGCTTTGGAACTCCTTCTGGAACAGATGGGATCTATTCAGCCATGACAGGTACATTTGAACAGAAGGGGGTACCAATGTGCTGGGGAGGCATATAAAGTAGGTTAGTTGAGGATTATTTAACACTTGGGAATTGTGGGAGAAGTGCACACATTTAGAACTTCACATGAAGGGACAGTACAGTAGTGAAATACCAGTTGTTAATAGGGTGCCATCCGATCATCACTCATGTCAACAGCAAAGCTAGAAATTGCAAAGTATTGCTTGGTGTATGGAAATACCTGGGTGGGCAATCCATAAGCGGTTTTAAAATTGCAAAATTTTCTGTAGAATGGAGGCGAGTTCATTTGTTGCTCCCTTGAACTTTAACATAGCTCAATTCATTCTCGATTGATCTAATAGTCTCTTCCCTCTTGAAGTTTAGCACTCTTCAATTCAGTCACCATTGATGTAAGGTTTGGGGGGGGGGGGGGTTTCTTGGCATATGTTCTGATAGGTGTAAATGGATATCCTTTTGTTTTTAGCTACAAATGCTCACATGTGTCATGACTGCCCTCTCACTATGTACTAACCAGAGCCCCTATTACGGGTGGTCTTCTAAATCCCAGGACACAATGTAGGCTACCTGGTTTCATGGAGGTGCATAAAGATAGCAAATTAATTTCTAGCTCAAAGTTAAAGTGCCATAGTAGAATAAGTACATGCAATAATTCCTAATCATATTCTGTGATATCAACTTGAGGATTATGTTTTGTTCTGTGTATTATGTGTATTATATTACTGCACGCCCAACCTACCTGGAAGGGGGTCTCTCTTTGAGCTGTCTTTCCCAAGGTTTTTTCCATTTTTTCCCTTCAAGAGGTTTTTTTTGGGAGTTTTTCTTTGTCTTCTTAGACAGTCAAAGCTGGGGGGCAGTCAAGAGGCAGGGCCTGTTAAAGCCCATTGTGGCACTCCTTGTGTGATTTTGGGGCTCTACAAAAATAAATTGTATTGTATTGTATTAACAATTGTTTTTCTTAATGCTATGAGAATTAATAATAAAATAAATGAGTTGGAATTATATGTAGCTGCCCATACTGTACAATAACTTTGATATAACAAGAATAACAGAAACCTGGCTAAATAATGATGGGGAAGACGATAATATAGATGGGTACACATTATTTAGGAGTCGTCAACTATGTTAGGCAGAATTTGAATGCAATGTTTCTTCAATCAGATTGTGAGCCACAGTGAAGATGTTTGATTTTAATTAGACAACATCAGGGACTGAGGCCTCATATTTAGCGTTTGATATAGACCTCTTAATGCTGACAATAGTTTAAATTTACATCTCTCTATTATAATAAAAAAAATCCTAGGACGAGACGAGACTTTTTAGCATGGGACGAGACGTGACTTTTTTAGAGAAATAATTTCACGTCCTGCGAGACAAAACTTTGTGCCAAGAGATTTAACCATGCACGGGGCTGGAAATAAAAGACAAAGAGTAGATGACAAAGTAGAACATCGTAAAGAATTCAAAAATGTTGGCGCGATACACATGCAGAGCAGGTTACAGATAATGAAAGCACTAAAACTCGAAAGTCTCAAAAAAATTATAGTAAAG
This sequence comes from Polypterus bichir lapradei, assembly GCA_026402145.1. Classification (NCBI taxonomy): domain Eukaryota; kingdom Metazoa; phylum Chordata; class Cladistia; order Polypteriformes; family Polypteridae; genus Polypterus; species Polypterus bichir. The sequence goes on along the minus strand of JANRMT010062852.1, from coordinate 25,019,026 downwards.
ATCGCATTAGTGCAAACAAACAGAAATTATAACGGAACAGCCAAAAGAGATTGAATATATATTTCGGAATTAAACGTTAAGTCGGACACTTGTAGATTGTCTGATTCATGTTCCCATCAGGAAAAAATAGTGTTTCTTCCCAATGAAGAGGTGTATCCACGAGAATTAAAAGAATTGTTGTTTGGTGAAAGTGAAATCCACATACGCGAGCAGCAGAGACACGAAGTGTCAGGCACGTAGCTCAGGCCGAGGGGGTTGTCGAGCGAAGTGATCGGGGCGAAGCCCCCTAGTCTTTTTAATAATATTGAAAAGTCATGTTTAGGGGGAGATATTATAAACATAGGGAGTTTAACTACCCCTTAGTATTCTGTAATAGTCAGGATAGAATTGAAGGGGTAAAGGTGATTGAACCATTAGGATCTACAGACTCCAATATAATAGAATTTACAGTGTTTTTTGCATATTCAAAAACAGATAAAGTTTAATTTTGGTACAGCAAACTTTGAGAAGATACGGCAAAGCTTCGGTAATAAGCTTTTAAGTGTGGAGACAGTTGAAGAAATGTGGGGCGGCTCTAAATGTGTTTTAAATATGTCGGACACATTCATCTCATCTCTTTAGAAGCAATAAGACATTAAAGAAAACTCAGAGTTGGATAAACAAGGAGCTAAAAATGAAGTTACGAAGGAAAAAAAAGAGCTGCATAAGATATACAAGACAAGTAACTCCAGTTTTAACCGTAGGGAATATGAGATCATAAGAGCAACAGTTACAAAGGATATTAAGAAGGATTAAACACAGATGGAGAGAAATATTGCAAAAAGTGAAAAAGATAGCCTAAAGTGATTTTTTTTTATATTTTAGTAATTAAAAGGACAGCCATGGAAGAGGTTAAAAGTATTTGAAACAGTAAAAGTGAGCTAGAAAATACAGACAGGGAAACTTTGAACATGCACTTTATTAAAGGTTATAAATGTGAAGCAGTCAATAACCTCCCAAAAGTAACAGGGACTGTTAAGGAGATGCTGAGTGATTTCGGAAATTGTAGAGGGAGGAATGCTGCTAAGATTAAATAGGCTGAAATATATCAAATCACCAGGACCAGATAAAATCTTTATCATCGAGTGCTTAATGAAGTTAGTGAGTACAGATATAAACCCCTGATTCACAATTTTTGAAAATCTGAGCACACTGGGGAAATTCCTAAACACTGGAGGCAAGCAAATATTTTGGAGGCACTGGAGGCAGATCCAAGTACCTATAGACCAGCAAGTTTAAAATGCATCACAGGTAAATTAATGAAAGGGATTATTAAGAAAAAAATATGATGTGATATTATTTATCTTGATATTCATAAGGCTTCATAAGGTACCACATGAAAGAAAAGTAATCAAACTAGAAGAAGTAGGGGCGTGATTTGTATGTGGGTACAAATTTGGCTCAAACACAGGAAGAAAAGTTTTATGGTTAGGGGAGCTTTTTTCAGAATTAGGGGATGTTAAAAGTGGTGTCCCTTAGGGATCAAAACTGGGGCCGTTGATATTTTTAACATATGTAAATGACTTGGGCAGGAATATAATCAGTAAGCTGGTTAAGTTTGCAGGTGATACTAAACTCGGTGAAAAGACAGATAATTTCATATATTCCAAATCGTAACCTTAGATCTTCAAATGAGTGTCTCCTTATAATTCCAAAAGCTAAACTTAAAAGAAGTGGTGAGGCGGCCTTCTGCTCTTATGCACCTAAAATCTGGAATAGCCTGCCAATAGGAATTTGCCAGGCTAATACAGTGGAGCACTTTAAAACACTGCTGAAAACACATTACTTTAACATGGCCTTTTCATAACTTCACTTTAACGTAATACTGATACTCTGTATGTTCAATTCTTCATAATAACTATTCACAGTGGCTCCAAAATCCATACTGACCCCTACTCTTTCTTCTGCTTCTTTTTCCGGTTTCTTTGTGGTGGCGGCCTGTGCCACCACCACCTACCCAAAGCATCATGATGCACCAACATTGATGGACTGAAAGCCAGAAGTCTACGTGACCATCATCATCAAGTCCTTCCATGAGTACCCTAAATACAAAGAGGACTGTTTGATTTATGTTAGGTAGATTGCCCAGAGGGGACTGGACGGTCTCTTGGTCTGGAACCCCTACAGATTTTATTTTTTTTTTCTCCAGCTTTTGGAGTTTTTTTTTTGTTTTTTCTGTCCACCCTGGCCATCGGACCTTACTTATTCTATGTTAATTAATGTTGACTTATGTTTATTTTTTTATTGTGTCTTTTATTTTTCTATTCATTTTGTAAAGCACTTTGAGCTACATTTTTTTGTATGAAAATGTGCTATATAAATAAATGTTGATTGATTGATTGATTGATTGATTGATTGATAATTTATAATCAGCTAAACTGATACAGAGAGACTTGGACAGCATACAGGCTTGGGCAGATCTGTAGCAGATGGAACTTAATGTCAGTAAATGTAAAGTACTACATGTAGGAAGTAAAAATGTTAGGTTTGAATACACAAAGGGAGGTCTGAAAATTGAAAGTACACGTTATGAGAAGGATTTAGGAGTCGTATTGGCCTCATCACTATCAACATTGAGACAGTGCACAGAAGTAATCAAGAAAACTAATAGAATGTGAGGTTATATATTATGAGGTGTGGAGTTTAAAAGTTATATAAACACTCTAGTGTGGCCTCGCCTGCAGTACTGTGTTCAGTTTTGGTCTCCATATTGCATAAAATACATAGCAGCGCTAGGGAAAGTCCAGAGAAGAGCAACTGGACTGATTCCTGGGCTACAGGGGATGAGTTATGAAGAAAGATTAAAAGAGCTGAGCCTTCAGAGTTTAAGCAAAAGAAGATTAAGAGGAAACAAAGCGTGAGGTGACATGTTTAAATTTACCAAGGGAAATAGTATAATGGATTCCAGTTGTTATTTCAATATAAATTCTGCAGCAAGTTGGAAAAATGTTAAGGGAAGAGTTTTCACAAATGTTAACAAGTGTTTTCTTCACATATAAAACTACAGACATATGGAATAAATTGCCAAACAGTGTGGTAGAGAGTAGGACTTTGTCTTGTCTTTGCACAATGTCTTGTCTTGTCTGTGTTTTAATTTTAAATTTTCATTTTAATTTTAATTCTATTTTTAATTATTTTTCATTTATTATTTGCGCTTCATGTTGTTACACTGTGGACCCTGAGCTTCTCAATTTCATCTATCTGTATACTAGTATATGGCTGAGATGACAATAAAGTTCGCTTTGACTTTAGAGACCCTCAGAATTCAACTTGAATTCTTCAGCACAGAAAACATTTTTAGATTAAGAGTTTTAAACTTTATAGTGTGGAACACCAGGGGGCGTACAGCTCCCCAAACCCGGACACAACAGACACAGAGCCCAGTCTTGCCACACAGTACGTGTTTATTTTAAGCGGGGAAGCGTTTTTCCTTTGCTCCCCACTACACAGCACAGTACAAGCACCAAATAGCACAGATAAGCACACTCCTCTCTTCTCTCTTACTCCATCTCCACTCCTCTCCTGGCAAGCTTCGTCCACCTCCTCCCGACTCTGGCTCCCTGAGTAGTGGTGGCTGGCTCCTTTTATAGGACACCCGGAAGGACTTCAGGTGTCCAATGAGCTCCCATGCTCCAAACCTGTGGCCCTGCTGCAAGCCAAGGGGGCTGCCATCTAGCATTCCGGGGTAGATAGAATAAGCTCCCTCCCCTGGTCCTTCCATTATCAATCCGGCCCAGCCGGGTAAGGGCCTTGTGGCCACCATAATAGCAACAGTTTATGAAGGCCCTTTTCTATTCCATCATGAATGTCTTTCTGTGCACAAAGCCAGGTCCTTAAATACAAGCACTTGACTTCACATACGCTCTTTTGGCTGAATTGGAATAACTTTCCACCAATAAGCGCCAAAATCTTAATGAAAGTCACTCTGGAAGTGTGTAGACTGTTATGGGGGACTGAAAACTCCATTTTATTAATGTGCACAGTTTTGGAATAGGATATCCAATAAGCTCATATAGGTGTGATGATTGGGTTGGCCATGTTCTGTATATTCTTCTGCCTGCTTAATTCCATTCAGAGACATAAGTGGCCTATTTCAGCCTCATTGTGTACCAGATGGAAACTAAGCCCAGACTGAATATCAGTTCATCAAAGACTCAATGAAACACACACAACCGCTTACAGTTAAGCTAATTTGGAACTGCTGATTAGTCTGACAAACATGTCATTGCAATTTGGGAGGAAACTGCAAAAATTAAATCCATTCAGATATGGAGTGAACATTCAAACACAAAATGCTTGTGTGATTCAAACCCAGAATGCTGAACGTCACCAATTAACCTAATATGCTCATCTCTGGGAGAAAACTGTAAAAGTAACTGGTGGAAAACCCTGGCAGACATTAGGAGAACATTCAAAGTTCTCACAAAGAAGTGAAGCGATTGATTTAAACCCATGGAATCTGTGAGGAAGCAGACTCATTTACTAATGGAGGGCAATTTGAAGTCGGCTGACCCAACAAGCATCTCTTTGGAATACAGGAGGAAACAGAAGCACTTTGTCACTTGGACACGGGGAAAACATTGAAACTCCACACAGATAAAAAGTCAAACGCACAGCATTGGATCTGTGCCGCAGCACCTTCACTCACCAATTGAAGAGTAAATTCAGCTTCGCCAGTTACTGGAGGCCAACGAAGGGAGACTAAAACAGGAGACATATGGTCACGCATACGTGTGCCTGTCAAAAGCCTGGCTGCAGCGTTTTTGGACCAGATCTAGCCAAGAAAGGGATTACTGGGTAACTCCAGTATAATGAGTTACAGTAGTCCAAGCATGAAAAAATTAAGGCATGAGTCATCTCTTTAAGATCAGCAACAGACAAAAAAGGTTTAATCTTAGCTAACACTCATACTTGGAAAAAACAGGCCATGACTACAGAATTTATATGTTTCTCCTACTATCGAATATCACACCTAGGTTTCATATGTTGCATTTAATAACTCTACCTAGAACTGGCCAGCCAACTAGACTTCACAGTCGGGGAAGAAGAGCCTTGGTAAGTGAGGTGACCGATAATCTGATGGTCACTCTGGCTAAGCTCCGGAAAACCTGTGTGGAGACTGAAGAAATGTCCAGAAGGACAACTGTCGCTGCAGCTCTACACTGATCTGGGCATTAAGGCAGAGTGTCCAGGCAGAAACCTCTCCTCAATAAAAGACACATGGTATCCCACTTAGAATTTGCAAAAAGGCACCTAAAGGATTCTTAGACTGTGATGAAACCAACATTAGCATCATGCCTAGAGGAAACCACTCATCATGTGTGCAATACCATTCCAACAGTGAAGCATGGTGGTGGCAGCATCATGCCATGATGTTTTATTTTCAGTGGCAAGGGATTGGAGGACTCATCAGAGTTAAGGGAATGATGAACAAAGCAAAATACAGAGATACCCTTAATGAAAACCTGCTGCAGAGTGCCCTGGACCTCAAACTGGTTTGATGGTTCATCTTCCAGCAAGGTAATGACCCTAAGCATTATGATGGATGCCCACCACAATTATCTGGCCAGAAGAAGGTCAGGGAACACCTGTAGCACTTCCAGGCGCACTATAAAAGGAGCCACATCACTCCAGTTAAGGAGCCAAATCGGGAGGAGGTAGCCAAAGCTTTATGGAGGAGGAGTGAAAGAGAGGAAGAGACAAGGAAGAAGAAAGGACTGTGTTTATTTGAGCATTTGGTGCTTGTACTCTGCTGTGTAGTGGGGAGCAAAAGAAATGTGCTTCCCCACTTAAAATAAAGTATGGCAAGACTGGGCTCTGTGTCAGTTGTATTCCGAGGTTTGGAGAGCAGTATGCCCCCTGGTGGTCCACAGCATAAAGCAAAGGCAACACAGAAGTGGCCAAGGATCAACTCTGGGAATGTCCTTTAGTGGCCCAGGCAGAGCCCAGACTTGAACCCAACCAAACATCTCTGGCGAGACCTGATAATATCTGTTTACCAATGGCCTCCATCCAACCTGATAGAGCTTGAGTGGATCTGCGTGGAAGGATCTCAAAAAAATCTCCAAAGTCAGGTGTGAAGACCTTGTGATGTCAGGCCCAAGAAGACTCCAGGCTGTAATCAATGCCAAAGAGGCTTCAACTTAATACTGAGTAACGGGTCTGAATACTTCTAGGATACTTCAGTTGTTCTACTTTTAATAAATTTGCAAATATTTCTAAAATTCAAAGTTTCCACTTTGTCAGTCTGTTACATTGAGTGTTGTTTAATGAAGAGAAAATGAATTTAATGATCATAAATGTGGAAAAAGTGAAGGGATCTGAAAAGTTTCTTAAGGCACGGTAGAAGACGTAAAAAGTGGTGTCCCTCAGTGGTCAGTGCTGGGACTACTGCTCTTTTTAATATACGAGGGATGTTCAAAAAGTTTCCGAACTTTTATATTTGCATTGGAAACAGTGAAGGTGGTAGGGAGGACTAGTCATTGGTCATGTCTGAGAGTGTCATGTGACTAGTTTTGTCTGACAAGCCAGCTGCCTTTGCAGTTTAGTATAAGAATTGTCACCCTGTGGGGAAGATGGCTGTGAAACTTACAGATTGGAATGGCGTTCTGTCAGACGCTTTTTGTGGACAGAAGTCGCGCTGAGATCACGAATTCATCTCCGCCTGTGTGCTCAGTAAGGGGATAAATTTCTCTCTCGTAGAGCCATCTATGAGTGGATTGAAATGTTTGAAAATGGCTGTACTAGTGTGACTGATACAGAACACTCCGGACGTCGAGCTACAACAACGACCACGAGGAATAAAGTAAGAAAGCAGCAGTGCAACAGTGGCTACCTGCTCAACCAAAAATATTTTTTGCTGATGGCATTAAAAAGTTGGTAAGAAGCTGGGAAAATTGCATTGCAAAAAAAGGTGACTATGTAAAAAAGTGATATCATTTAGAACATTAGAACAATCTAGACGAGAACAGGACATTCAGCCCAACAAAGCTCGCCAGTCCTATCCACTTATTTCTTCCAAAAAAACATCAAGTCGAGTTTTGAAAGTCCCTAACGTCTTACTGTCTACCACACTACTTGGTCGCTTATTCCAAGTGTCTATCGTTCTTTGTGTAAAGAAAAACTTCCTAATGTTTCTGAGAAATTTACCCTTAACAAGTTTCCAACTGTGTCCCCGTGTTCTTGATGAACTCATTTTAAAGTCACCGTCTCGATCCACTGCACTAATTCCCTTCATAATTTTAAACACTTCAATCATGTCACCTCTTAATCTTCTTTTGCTTAAACTGTAAACGCTCAGCTCTTTGAATCTTTCCTCATAACTCATCCCCTGTAGCCCTGGAGTCAGCCTAGTCGCTCTTCTCTGGACCTTTTCTAGCGCTGCTATGTTTTTTTTGTAGCCTGGAGAACAAAACTGCACCCAGGACTCCAGATGAGGCCTCACCAGTGTGTTATAAAGCTGGAGCATAACCTCCCGTGACTTGTACTCCACACATCAAGGTGCTTTATAACCTGACATTCTGATAGCCTTCTTAATGGCTTCTGATCAGTGTCAAGAAGTTGATAGCTTAGAGTCCACTACGACTCCTAAAACCTTCTCATAAGGTGTACTTTCGATTTTCAGACCTCCCATTGTGTATTCAAACCTAACATTTTTACTTCATATGTGTAATACTTTACATTTACTGACATTAAATTTCATCTGCCACAAATCTGCCCAATTCTGTATGCTGTCCTTCTGTAATGATATAACGGATTCCAAATTATCTGCTAATCCACCTATCTTGGAATCATCTGCAACCTTAACCAGCTTGGTACTTATCTTCCTATCTAAATCGTTTATAAATATTAAAAATAGTAGCGTCCCAAGCTGGTCACCACTCTTAACATCGGCCAATTCTAGGAAGGTTCCTTGCACCATCACCCTCTGCTTTCATCTTCCACAAATGTCCCCAAGTCTGTATGCTGTCCAAGCCCTTCTAAAATGATATAATATTGATAATTTGAAATTCTTAATAGAGTTAAAAAAAAGTGCAGAAACTTTTTGAACGTCCCTCGTATATAATTGATTTTGAATAGAATATAATAAATAAACTGGTTAAGTTTGCAGATAGTACCAAGCTAGGTGGATTACATAAAATCCATTGACTCATGACAAAGGGCATTGTGGTGCAGTGGTTAAGGCTTTGGACGTCAGGCCCTGAGGTTATGAGTTCAAATCCCACTACTGACACTGTGAGAAAGTCACTTGACCTACTTGTGCTCCAATTGTAATAAAAAACAAAAGAAATGCAACCAGTTGTATCATAAATGTTGTAAGTCACCTTGGATAAAGGTGTTGGCCACATAAGGAAACGCAGAGTGACTTGGGCAGCATGCAAGCTTGGTTAGATTTGCGGCAGATGTATTGTAAGTAAATATAAAGTATTACATATAGGAAGTAAAAATGTTAGGTTTAGTTTTTAGACAACTGTTATAAAACAGCAAGAGTGAAAGGGAAGGTCTACAGGACGGTAGTGAGACCAGCTATGTTATATGGGCTGGAGACGGTGGCACTGACCAGAAAGCAGGAGACAGAGCTGGAGGTGGCAGAGTTAAAGATGCTAAGATTTGCATTGGGTGTGACGAGGATGGATAGGATTAGAAATGAGGACATTAGAGGGTCAGCTCAAGATTGGACTGTCGGGAGACAAAGTCAGAGAGGTGAGATTGTGTTGGTTTGGACATGTGCAGAGGAGAGATGCTGGGTATAATGAGAGAAGGGTGCTAAGGATAGAGCTGCCAGGCAAGAGGAAAAGAGGAAGGCCTAAGAGAAGGCTTATGGATGTGGTGAGAGAGGACATGCAGGTGATGCAGGTGATGGGTGTAACAAAACAAGATGCAGAGGACAGAAAGATAGAAGAAGAACAAGTTATAAAACACAGATAACTTCTTATATGGACAAAATTTATTTTTATTCTTCAAAATACATTCTTCCTTGATCAATACACTTGTTTGAACGTTCCTTCAACTTCATCATGTCCTCCAAGAAAGCAGTTTTTGAAATGTTGTTAAGCTCTCTTGTCACTGCGCACTGAATTTCTTCCATTGTTTGAAAATGCCTTCCTTTTTAACTTGTAGAAGAGAAAGTAGTAGGCAGATGGAAGATCTGGCGAGTAAGGTGGGTGGTGAAGAACAGCAACGTTCCTGTAAGTAAATGTAAACTATTACATGTTAGAAGTAAAAACGTTTGGTTTGAATACAAAAAGGGGGTCTGAAACTGGAATGTACATCTTATGAGAAGATCACAGTGGGCTTGTGGTTTTTTGCATCACTTCATATGACAGGAGCAATCAAGAATGATAATAGGACGTTAGGTTATACAAGGTGAGACCCAAAAGTTTTCAGACAACTGTTATAATTACAGCAGCCCAGGTGAGCAGAGAGCTGAGGAGACTTCGTGCCAGCAAAGTTGCGGGTCCAGATGGAGTATCGCCACGACTGCTGAAGGCCTGTGCGCTGGAACTGGGGAGTCCTCTACAGCGCATCTTCAACCTGAGCCTGGAACAGGGGAGAGTCCCGAGGCTTTGGAAAACATCTTGTATCACCCCAGTCCCAAAGGTATCACGTCCTAGTGAGCTGAATGATTTCCAGCCTGTTGCTCTGACGTCACATGTGATGAAGACCATGGAGCGGCTGCTGCTTCACCACCTGAGGCCACAGGTCCGCCACGCCATCCAACCTCTGCTCCTTAGGGACAAGCTGACAGAGATGGGAGTAGACTCACACCTTGTAGCATGGATCGTGGACTATCTTACAGACAGACCTCAATATGTGCGTCTCGGGAACTGCAGGTCTGACATTGTGGTCAGCAGCACAGGAGCGCCGCAGGGGACTGTACTTTTTCCGGTCCTGTTCAGCCAACATACATCAGACTTCCAATACAATTTGCAGTCCTGCCACGTGCAAAAGTTCGCTGATGACACTGCTATCGTGGGCTGCATCAGGAGTGGGCAGGAGGAGGAGTATAGGAAACTAATCAAGGACTTTGTTAAATGGTGCGACTCAAACCACTTACACCTGAACACCAGCAAGACCAAGGAACTGGTAGTGGATTTTAGGAGGCCCAGGCCCCTCATGGACCCCGTGATCATCATAGGAGACTGTGTGTAGATGGTGCAGACCTATAAATACTTGGGAGTGTAGCTGGATTATAAATTGGACTGGACTGCCAATACTGATGCTCTGTGTAAAAGAGGACAGAGCCGACTATACTTCCTTAGAAGGCTGGCGTCTTTCAACATCTGCAATAAGATGCTGCAGATGTTCTACCAGACGGCTGTGGCGAGTGTCCTCTTCTACGCGGTGGTGTGCTGAGGAGGCAGCATAAAGATGAAGGACGCCTCACACCTGGACAAACTTGTTAGGAAGGCAGGCTCTATTGTAGGAATGAAGCTGGACAGCTTAACATCTGTGGCAGAGCGACGGGCACTGAGCAGGCTCCTGTTAATCATGGAGAATCCACTGCATCCACTGAACAGGATCATCTCCAGACTGAGGAGCAGCTTCAGCAACAGACTGCGGTCACTGTCCTGCTCCACTGACAGACTGAGGAGACCCCACACTATGCGACTCTTCAATTCCACCCAGGAGGGTAAACGTTAACATTATTCAAAGTTATTGTCTGTTTTTACCTGCATTTTTATCACTCTTTAATTTAATATTGTTTTTTGTATCAGTATGCTGCTGCTGGATTATGTGAATTTTCCCTTGGGATTAATAAAGTATCTATCTATCTATCTATCTATCTATCTATCTATCTATCTATCTATCTATCTATCTATCTAAAACACATAACTTCTTATATGCACAAAATTTATTTTTATTCTTCAAAATACATTCCTCCTTGATCAATACACTTGTTTGCACGTTCCTTCAGCTTCATCGTGTTCCCCAGGATGCACTTACTGTTTCATGAGCAGCTCGTCATTTTGCTTGACTTCTCATTGCATTCATAATGGCTAACACGGTGTAACACCCTAGTACTACAACGAGATTTTGAAATAAAAATTTGGGCAACACCACAAAAAAAAAATAATCCCAATATATTGGTTATTTTATAGCAAAGAAAACTTAAACAACGTTATCACAGTGTATTACAGAAACCAAGAAGAGCAGACTTGAATGAATAAGAGAGCAGGTGGATCTTCGACACCAACCAAAGAAAAAAGAAATTCAACTAGGCTGGCAAAATAAGAAATGGATGAGCAATGAAAATACGTTTTATTTAATAAAGAGGTCAACTTTTTACTAGAATGCTGAGTGGGCTTCCTTCCCCACTGTTGCTTTACACCAACTGAGCTCAATGGGTCTCCAAAAAGTAATTCATTTACAAACATTCACAGAGAATTTCACGTTTCAAGAACCTCAGGTCCAAAGTATTGACACCGGTCTTCTGCTTCAAAATAGTCCAAGGAGCGAAGTCAGCCGAATATATAATTAAACATTACCACACGTTACTCATCTTTTCCATTTTTTTTTTCCAGTTGGTGGCTACAATGGAAAATGTTCAGTGGTAGAATGTTTTATTACAAGTTGCTAGAAAAAAAAAAGTGTCAAATTTGTAGTTAAAAATAGATATAATTAGCACTGATCATTATGCGATAGTTTAAAACCTGTTATGATATGTCTTTACTTATGGAGCACATGTCAAGTTCTGTCAAGAAGTTAATGAAAAATAAGCACAGCAATATCTGTTAATAAGTTACTGATGATTGGTTGCAGGGTTTATTTATAGAATAAATTTGTTTGCTTTACTCTTTTTGGCTTTTTAATGACTGTGAACTTTTGCCTATTTCATCTGCTCCTTTCCCTATAAAACATCAGTCATGAAGTAATGGAATCCAGTATTTCCTATAATAGCACTCTGACACCACGGTCTGCCACATAGAAGATCATTAAAACTCCAAATGACACTTTCAAAAAGCTGGTAGAGCAGTGGCATTGATCCTTAATGTTATTATTCCACAAATTATTTACTGCTGGAGTACTTTGAGATCATTCACATTCTGAGCCTTTTTTCCTTAGATCATAATTTTATTTTGCCAAATATATTTTTTTGACATTAGAACAGTTGTGGTGATAGTAGGCCATTCAGCTCAACAAGCTCATCCATCCCATAACCCTTAGATTGTCCAAAATAACATCAGGTCACCATTTGCAGATCTCTGAAATCCTGTTCTCCACCACACTACTTAGTAATTTATTCCATGTGTCTATGGCTCTTTGCATGAAGTAAAACCTTCTCACATTCTGCGGAATCTGTCGTTAACAAGTTTCCAACCGCGTCTGAGTGTTATTGTTGAATTAATTTATGTTAAAGTAGCAACGAGGATCCACAGCACTAATTCGTTTCGTAATTCCAAACATCTCAATATCACCTTATAATCTTTGTTTGCTTAAACTGAAAAGGTTCAGCTCCTCCAGTCTCTCCTCACAGCTCATACCTCTCAGTGCCAGAATCAGCCTAGTTGCTCTTCTTTGATCTTTCCCTAGCACAATTATGTCTATTTTTTGTGATATGGAAACCAAAAACTGAACAGAATACTCCAGGTGAGGCCTCACAAATGTGTCACATAACTTAAGCATAGCCCCCCCATGACTCGTACCCCACACATTGTGCTATACAAAGTGCCACCCAAAAGATTTTAGACAAGTTGTTTTAAAATAGTATTGTGTGTTACATCTAGTGGCTAACAACGAAACTACGTGTAACGTGTAATTCATCGAGAGTTTGTCCTTGAAGGGCAGAAAGTAAATACAGAATTCTATGTGGGTGTCACTGAAGAGAATTCGACAAGTTAGAACGGCCAAATTCCAATCGAGTGCTGTGGTTCCTTCTTCACGATAACGCGCCATCTTATAACCGAACAGGCGAACAGGAACGTTGCTGATCATCAACATCCGCCTTACTCGCCAGATCTTGCACCCGTCGACTACTTTCTCTTCCCCAAGTTAAAATTTCCCTTAAAAGGGTGGCATTGTTAAACAGTGAAAGAAACTCAGTGCGCAGTGACAGGGGAGCTTAAAAGCATTTTGAAAACTGCTTTCCTGGGGGACACGAAGAAGCTGAAGGGACATGCAAACAAGTGTACTGATCAAGGAGGAATGTATTTTGAAGAATAAAAAGAGTTGGCTTTCGAGGTAACTCAGGTCCCTTCTTCAGGCCAGATGTAATGAGATAAGATGACATAAGATGAGTTAGCCAATAAATGGGGTCATTTTTGCTTGACTTCTCACTATTTATTGTTATACCAGTAACGGCGCACTGCACTTGACTTGAGCATCCCTAGATTTCATCCTCTTTCCCTGTATGTTTATCATTCGTTTGCTCAGAGGCTGATGTGCTTGCTGCTTCCTGAGCAGCTCTTCTTTTCTCCACCCTTCTTCTCTTCTTTCGACTGCATCTTGTCACTTTAAAATTGATTAATTCAGTGTTTGTGTTGCAATTACTTAGTACATTTTCTTTAATTTTACACTTAAGCTGGCACTTAAGTGTTCAATCTGCCTCAAGAATGATTTGAGATGTGAACAGGATGGGGAAGTGACGGCGAAGGTGGTAGGGATGAGAATTGCGCCAATATGCATGTGCCACCTGGCCGCTGCCAAGAGTTGATTCTACAATAAAATAAAAATAAAAAGAGGAATAACCTTTGAGGTCAATCATCACCCCGGAAGTGGACAATAGAGGTCAGGTAGTATATGTGTACCCAATTTCAGGTCATTTGGTCAAACGGTTTGCGAGCTAAAGGTGATTTAAAATCCTGGACAGACAAACAGAGAGCCACAGTAGCATATTATATACAGTATAAAGATATTTTATTTTATAAATTGGATTCATCCATTAATTTAAAAACAAATATTAACATACTTAGGGTGGCACAGTGGTGAAGTGGTAGCGTTGCTGCCGTGCAGTAAGAGACTTGGGTTCACTTCCCGGGTCAACCCTGCGTGGAGTTTGCATGTTCTCCCCGTGTCTACGTGGGTTTCTTCCGGGTACTCCGGTTTCCTCCCACAGTCCAAAGACATGCAGGTCAGGTGCATTGGCGCTCCTAAATTGTCCCGTGTGTGTGTGTGTTTGCTTGCTTTGTGTGTGTGGGTGTGTCCTGTGGTGGGCTGGCACCCTGCCCAGGATTTGTTCCTGGCTTGCGCCCTGTGCTGGCTGGGATTGGCTCCAGCAAACCCCCATGACCCTGTGTTAGGATAATGACTGACTGACTATTAACATAATTTTTATTTAACTTTTAAATCTTTTTTTGTGGGAGGGGGGATCTTTTTTTTTTTCTTTTTTCATGAAACAATCAATCCACATGTTCCTGTTCGGTTTACAAGTGAAAATTTTTTGAAGTTCCTTGATGAGTATAAGGCAGCGTTTCTCAACCTTTAACTAATTGCGACCCGAGTTTTTATAACAGTTTTAATTGCGCCCCCCTAACGTTTTTTTGAAAGGAGCCCACTAATACCAATTTGTTCTTTTTTAATTAAGAATATATCATAGATGCATATTTTATTATACCTACTTAACTTTTATCGACATTTATCTACCTCTATATTTATTTTTCTAGTCTCAGAATGTAGTTTAAGTTAATTTGTTTTGGTTTCAATAGATGTATTTTTCATATTTTCGATTCTTATTTTCTTTTTTCACACCTTTGCACCCTCCTCTTTGTTACTTCGGGGGGCCCACCCCACAGATTGAGATCCACTGGTATAAGGTTGAAATTTCTCTGCCACTTTATAATAAATTATGTCTTCTTTTTCAGCCAGTAAGGTAGTGTCAAGTGAGGTTGTTTTGCTCAAATTAGATATTCTGAATATGGTGCATTAGTTGACTGGTCTAAATCTTTTACATTCCTGCATATTCTTATGACATTTGTTAAAGATCTCTTACCTTCTCTTTGGTAAACCACATTTAAGTATTACGAGTACATTTGTTATTTGTACCTAAACTTTATACAATGGTTAATAACCGCTTCTTAAGAAAAAAACAATCTCAAACCCTGTGATCTATCAAATTATATATCAATTTCTGACCATTCTTTTATCTCTAAAATTTAAAGAAGCTGTAGGTAAACAGTTATCTATATTTTAAAAAAATGACTTTGAAATTTTTTAGTTTAAGTCTACACCACAGTACAGAGACTGCTTTAGTCAAAGTATCCAATGATTTGACCACGGAGATGTTATGATTGCCAGCCACATCATGGCATCACAGATGACTTAATTGAATTAATGGAATGTAACTACTTATAGTTAACAAAAGCAGCTTCATTCTCAACAGGTGCCCTTATTGCAAAATTAGAGCACTAAGTTGCTCCGATTACATTAGGAGAAACAAACACTGCTGCAAATTGCCTTTTTATGTTGGCAAAAATGTGTTATGTTTTATGCTTGCGCACCCATGCCATATGAAAAATGGATGCAATGCATTGCCAGGCGGTTAATGGATTCCAGGACAGAATGCAGAATCTTGGCTAAGATATTCATGACCTGTTGGCCAGTTCTCCGAGAAGTGACAGCATTTGCCGATATAACCTGAAAAAAACAAAAAAATTATTTGGTGCAAATATGTAGTATTGGCCCTCTTAAAAAGGAACTGAAATAGCCTGTAGACCACATGTGGGCAAAGTTAGTCCTAGAGGACCACAGTAGCTGCAGGTTTTTGTTCTAACCCAGTTGCTTAATTAAAAAACAATCCTTGTCAATAATTAAATTTCATGGCTTGTTAGGTCATTCTCATATCCTTGATTTTCTTTCCTTTTCTAAGGATATCATCCAAATGAAAATGAAGGCTAAAATGGATGAGTAATTCTCAGTCCTTCACTTTTTCTCTTCAGTTTCCTTCCAAGTATTTAATTAAACCAAATAGTGTGCAATAAATACACACAGGTATAAATGGTAAGCTAAATGGAGAAATGCTGGTTTCTTTTGTCATTTGTATCTTATAGCTAATAAGGAGCAAAAGACAACACTACAGCTGTTTAAGAATAAAATAAGCAATAAGGGTTCAAAACCTTAATGAGCGAGACAACTAAAGTGAAGCAGAAGTGTTACTTGAGCAATAAATGCTTCTCATTAAGCAACTGAGTTTGAACAAAAGCCTGCAGCCACTGCGGCCCTCCAGGAACGACTTTGCCCACCCCTGCTGTAGATCATAACATGAGGTTTAATATGTTTGTCACGTCAACACACATTCTAATAACGTCTTGGTGATGTGAAATATCATATACGTGAGTCGTCATTTAGCTGTTCTGGCTTCATTTCCCTGCTTGATCAAGTGTGTTGTCATTTCCCATTTTCTCCGAAAAGCTGCATACGCATGGGTCAGAGTTGCTGTAAATATATGCAATGTTCTTCCATCAAGTTTTTGTTTATACATCCTGATGTTTGCGTGAGAAGTTGCATTCATACATTTCAAAACTCTTTTTGTGCGTACGCAAGCTTTATAAATGAGACCCCTGCTCTTGTCCTTTATAATGGAGGTAAAGGAAACCAGGGTCCAGCAATGAAAGAAAAGCCTTTAAACTTACCAAATTCAACTTTAACTGCTGCCCTAGACCTTCGATGACATCTACTGACTTCAGCCAAGAATCCACAGTCAAAAACCGCAGTGACGTATTCGTCTGTGTATTCGTCTCTACAGTTGGATATTATTGATGGGACAAATAAAAGCACTGTTAGGGATTGTGATGCACCATCCATTGAGTCAAGAAATGCAATGCATTGTATTGTTACAGATTTCTGTGATGCTGTTCTGTTGGAATAACTGAGACACGGCTACTGAACGGACACTCAGATATACAGAAACACAGATACTTGTACTTTTATTAAGATGCATGTCTACGATGCAAAACCTTTGTGGCTATCAAAAGGAGATCTAACATGGTCGCAGATACTTCTAAGTCCAGGTCAGGCGCATAATGATCTCGACAGCCACTGTTAGCAGTATTATTATTTTTATTGTGTACCGAGTACAGTAAAATTATCATGGTGGTCTCCAGGGCCATGATAACAACGTTTATTTTATACAGCATATTTTTATACAAAGGATGTAACTTAAAGTGCTTTACAACATGTCAAAGAAGTAGTTACATGCTGTGGCGGACATTCTGGGAGGACTGAGAGAGGGACAATACCTCACCTAGACCATGAGAGATCAGTCACCCTGGTCTGCATGGGGGCCATGAGATCAGAGTTTAGAAGCTCAACACTGTTGGGGCCCAGAGGATTATGGAGCCCTGGACTGCAGCACTTCCACCACATCCGGAAGTGCCGCCGGAAGAGATTCCAGGAACATCCAGAGTGCTTCTGGGTGCTCATGCTGTAACAATTTGTCCCGTGCACTAACACGAGCCGATTGCTACCGCTAATCTGTCCTAGGTGATGGCAGATGATAAAAGGATAGGCCAATATCACACCCCAAACAATTTCCCGTACACCCTTTATTCTACCCGGTTCAGTCCCTTAATGCCAATGCTTTATAGCCCCCAAAAAAAACAAGTAGTCAAGATCTATCATGAAATAACGAGTATATTATATACAATGAACAAAAGAATACAATCCCTTACACATGCACCACCCCCCGCCACCATAAATAACCCTTATTCTGTAGCGCCACAAATATATACATATATTTACACAATAACAATATTAATTTCCCCAGTTCCCCTTACCAAGAGATGATAAATATATCCACAAATGTCCAATGTTCTGTCCTGCAACTGCCAGCAGGCCAAACGAGGTGTCCTGAAAATTGCGGACTACTATCACAATCACCTCTTTCGTCATAAAAGACACACAGTCAGTCCTGCGCCATAATACAATATAAGTCCTTTGGAATAGCTCACCCGAGTCCGTAGGAATTAGCAGAACGTTTGATTCCCCGATCAAAAGAATACCTTCCACCTTCTGCCAGGACTGTGGGAGCTCCTAGACTTCTTGTATGGCCAGTGCAGTAACTGATCTGCTTTTTTTTCTCTCCGATTCTCTTTTTTCCTTTTCTCCTCTTTTTTCTTCTCTCTTAAAAATGGCGCGCTTTATGCAAATGACTCCCGAAAGAAAACAGTAAAACTGGAAGTTCCACCTCTGGGGCACCGCTGTCAATCTCCGGATGTAAGCATATTCCCTGCAGCACCCAATAGACCACAGAAAACATATTATATTTATGTGGCAGCGCTACAATGCGGCACTTCTGCCACACCAAGAAGTGCAGTCGGAAGATCATCATGAAGCACCTGGAGCACATCTGGGCTGCCTCACTCCATTAGTTGGGAGGAAGAGGACAGAGCTTGCATGTGGAGGAGTGAGGGTGGCAGAAAGAGAAGAAGAAGGAGAAAGAAAGAAAGGGACTGAGCGTGTGTTGTTGTATACAAGAAAAGCATTAAACATGTGTGTTTTGGACATCTGGTGTCGTGTCTGCCTGTGTACGGGGGCTATATTACCACAATGCAAAGAAAAGCAAATTTAATTTAGAATAATAATGAATAAATAGTATACTAAAGATAAGTAAATAATGCTCACATACATGAGAGAGAGAGAGGTTAGGAGCACACACTGATACAGCGCATTGCTGCACCCACCACACGGCAAACCAACTCAGGATCCCAGATTAGGGCCCAAGTGCAGCCATGCAACAGGCGACACCTCAGCACCAAACTAGTTTAGGTGGATTGGAACAGTGTGAGGTCTTTTATGGTAGCTGGAGTGCCAGTTCTACCACTAACACCCAGGTTTATCCCTGCAGGTTGGAGGGCCTACATGCAGGACTGGATGCAGATTAACGTAGGTAATCAACCCATAGTTAGTTGGAGAAAACAAAAACAAAATCAGTAGGGGCTCCAGGCCAAAAGACCACCCTGCCTCCTCATAAACATTCTTCCATCTTAAAAATGTTAGGAAATTAAGGCCCTTTCTAAATAAACAGGATCCTGAGAAATTAATTAATGCATTTATTTCTAGTAGGATTGACTACTGCAATGCAGTGTTTGCTGGATGTTCAAACTGTTCTCTATACAGCCTCCAGTTAATCCAAAATGCTGCTGCAAGAATTATTACAAGAAAAAGAAAATACGAACACATAACTCCAGTTCTTAAATCCTTACACTGGCTCCTGGTTAAGTTTAGGGCAGATTTCAAAATCCTCTTTTGGCCAAGGTCCGGCTTACTTGTCTGAACTTATCATGACTTGCAAACCAGAGTGCATATTAAGATCTCAAGATGCCAGTCTGTTTATGATTCCAAGAATTAATAAAATAACAGTGGGAGGTCGAGCTTGTAGTTACAGGGCCCCTAAACTGTGGAATGGTCTGCCTGCTACTATAAGAGATGCCCCTTCGGTCTCAGCTTTTAAATTCCGGCTGAAGACTCAGTTTAGCACACCCTGACTAGAGCTGCTGATTAATTGTACAGACTGCATCTCTGTTGTTAGTCATTAGCACTAAAACATAAGTAACATGATAGTTAGAATTGGATACTAACCCTCTCCTATTCTGTTTCTGTTCTCGGTACTCAAATGTGGCACTTGGTGCCTCGGCCCACCTGCCAAATTGTTTTGCCTGCCAAAGGTGAAGTCATCCCTGATGGAGGATCGCAGGAATCATGAGAAAGAGGGGTTCTTTCATAGGATTGGCTGGCCAAGCACTGTTCAGGCCGTGGAATGGCCAAATGGGGGAGGCAGCTTGATGGATGAGGTCTCCAGGACTCTAAACAAATCCAAATCATATTATGTGATATCATCTACTGTTAAATTCTGCTACGTACTTCTAATTTTTTTATTTTTATACTGTATTGAGGATTTGTTCTGTTCTGTGTATTGTATTGTATTGTATTGACCGCGTTCTTTTTGACACCCACTGCACGCCCAACCTACCTGGAAAGGGGTCTCTCTTTGAACTGCCTTTCCCAAGGTTTCTTCCATTTTTCCCCTACAAGGGTTTTTTTGGGAGTTTTTCCTTGTCCTCTTAGAGAGTTAAGGCTGGGGGGCTGTCAAGAGGCAGGGCCCGTTAAAGCCCATTGCGGCACTTCTTGTGTGATTTTGGGCTATACAAAAATAAATTGTATTGTATTGTATTGTAAATTGCTCTTTATTAACTTTTTTAGATAGATAGATAGATAGATAGATAGATAGATAGATAGATAGATAGATAGATAGATAGATAGATAGATAGATAGATACTTTATTAATCCCAAGGGGAAATTCACAAATTTATTTCTTCATCGTAGAGGATTCGATGCAGAGGTTCTTCTGATGAGTTGGGGTATTCACTTTCATTTACACATCACAGGTGGCTGGCTGCACAGGACTTTGATCAGGTGGTGGTGCTTAACCATATTGTTTTAAAATGCAAAACACAATTCAATAGAAAATAATTTATCTTTTCTATTAAATAAACACAGACACTGGAGCCTAACTCCAGTCTTTTATGTGTTTATTTAATAGAAAACATAAATTTAGTTGTGGATCACCCAGGCTGGCACTGCCACCTGAACCTGACACAGACAAGCATGGGACACAGGTTCAAGGCACACACATTTTATGTTTTTCTTTCTCCTCGCCTACCCTGTTTCCCACAGGCACAACACAGTCCAAAGCACAGCACAAACACAATACGTCCTCTTTTCTTTCTCTTCCTGTTTTTCTCTCCTCTACTCCTCCAGTGAAGCTTCGTCTTCCACCTCCCGACTCTGGGTCTCTGGGTAGTGGCTGCTGGCTCCTATTATAGACCACCCAGAAGTGCTCCAGGTGCTTGATGACTCATTTCTGGCAACACTTCTGGGTGTGGAGGAAGAACTGCCTATAAGGGCCCAGCAGCTCCTGCTGCAGCACCCCTTAGCGCTACCTGCGGATCCTAACAGGGCTACACCGAACTGCAACTCCAAAGAAACCCTGTGGGAGTCGGAGGCACCGCTGCAACACAGGGGGTTGCCATCTAGTGTGCCGGGGGAGGTAACGCTCTGGCCACGCTTTCTCCCCTGGACCTCCCAGCGTGGAGGTGTCCCGGCCGCGCAAGTGTCCCGGCTGCACGCTACACAGTTTACTTAAATTACCTTTACCCCTATCTGCACTTGTTAAGTTTTGCTCCCAGATCTTGTATTCAATTAATTGCGGTGTTATAGTGAGAAGTCAAACAAAATTACCCCTTCTATTGGCTAAATAAAAAGATTGCAATATTCAAGCTTTCGAGGCCACTCAGGCCCTTAGTATTATAGAAATTTTGGATATAGAATATGAAAATATTACAACAGTTGAAAAATGTTAATAAGTACATGGGGTTAAATCCAGTAGGAGCAGCTAACGCCAGTGTGCATCCGTTGGCTTCAAATATCTCCAAATTGACTTTTTGAAAACTGAGACCTTCTTCACATCACCTCCTCTGTATTTTTGAAAAGATCTGTAACAATACAGGACCTGGTGAATGAAAACTAAGTGACTTAAAGGCTCACCCCTTAACCTCCCAAAACGATTTGGACACTTGGCTCAAAGGTTTCCCTGTGGTAAGGTTTAAAAGGGCACATACTGCATGCCAGGGTCCTTTGAATCTGCAGCCTGATAGTGGGTGGGATGCAGGTTCACTGCCAGGGAAGAACGAAGGCCAGAGTCCTAATGAGAATAAAGGAGAAGCACAGCAGGTGAGGGGTTCTGTACGGAGTGTGAGAGGGGAAGCCATCCCACCTGATAAAGAAGGCAAAGCAAATCCTCGTAAGACCCAGCAAGGGGCAGATTAGTTTTGTTTTTCTTGGTTGTTCTCCTTCTTTTGTTACATTGTGTTCTCTTTTGTTTATCACTCGATTGTTTCCTATAATGAAACTTCTTATTTTGGGTAATGTTGGATTTATTTAAGATTTCTTTCCAATTTTGGAGAGATGACTACGTGACACTCTCCCTACTTCACTTTAAGATTAATTGACTGATTGGTTAATTTTGTTCTTCTATAGGCATCTGTTAAAAGACTTAGGGGACTTTTCACATCCGGATCCACTTTTGCTTTTAAGGGTTGTTTATCTAAGACAAAAGATTCTTTCTCATATGCCACTCTGTGGATGTGGTCCTTGAAGCAGCTGTCCTTGGACAAGCACTGAATAGCATGCGATAAGAACACAAGTAAACAGTTTACATATTCTTTGGTACAAGATGTCCTTCAATCAGCGTTTTTTAAAATAATCATCATTACGCACTATATGAAGTAGTGGACTAAGTAATAAAAATAATGCCATTAATTACTATGGCTCCCTGAAAGCCATTTGAACATGTGTTCCAGTATCAAATTATATGCTAATTATGAATGTCTTATAATCCCATTAGTATTGTTTATGATTTGTGTTGGTAACTACAGGGGATAAAATTGATGAGCTACAACATGATGTTATGGGAAAGAGTAGTGGAAGCTAGGTTAAGAAGTGAGGTGATGATTAATGAGCAGCAGTCTGGTTACATGCCAAGAAAGAGCACAACAGAATCGATGTTTGCTCTAAGGATGTTAATGGAGAAGTATAGAGAAGGCCAGAAGGAGTTGCATTGCATCTTTGTGGACCTGGAGAAAGCATATGGCAGGGTGCCTCGAGAGGAGCTGTGGTGTTATATGAGGAAGTCGGAAGTGGCAGAGAAGTACGTAAGAGTTGTACAGGATACGCTCGTATGTACGAGGGAAGTGTGACAGTGGTGAGGTCTGCGGTAGGAGTGATGGATGCATTCAGCGTGAAATTGGGATTACATCAGGGATCGGCTCTGAGCCCTTTCTTATTTGCAGTGGTGATGGACAGGTTGACAGATGAGATTAGACAGGAGTCCCCGTGGATTATGATGTTTGCTGATGACATTGTGATATGTAGCGATAGTAGGGAGCAGGTTGTGGAGACCCTGATGAGGTGGAGATATGAGAGGAGAGGAATGAAGGTCAGTAGGAACAAAACAGAATACTTGTGTGTAAATGAGAGGGAGGTCAGTGGAATTGTGAGGATGCAGAGAGTAGAGTTGGTGAAGGTGGATGAGTTTAAATATTTGGGATCAACAGTACAGAGTAATGGGGATTGTGAAAGAGAGGTTAAAAAGAGAGTGCAGGCAGGGTGGAATGGGTGGAGAAGAGCGTCAGGAGTGATTTGTGACAGACAAGCAAGAGTGAAAGGGAAGGTCTACAGGATGGTAGTGAGATTAAAAAAACAAAAGAAATGCAACCAATTGTATCATAAATGTTGTAAGTCACCTTGGATAAAGGTGTCGGCCACATATGGAAATGCAGAGGGACTTGGGCAGCATGCAAGCTTGGTTAGATTTGTGGCAGATGTATTGTAAGTAAATATAAAGTATTACATATAGGAAGTAAAAATGTTAGGTTTAGTTTTTAGACAACTGTTATAAAACAGCAAGAGTGAAAGGGAAGGTCTATAGGACGGTAGTGAGACCAGCTATGTTATATGGGCTGGAGACGGTGGCACTGACCAGAAAGCAGGAGACAGAGCTGGAGGTGGCAGAGTTAAAGATGCTAAGATTTGTGATGAGGATGGACAGGATTAGAAATGAGGACATTAGAGGGTCAGCTCAAGTTGGACGGTTGGGAGACAAAGTCAGAGAGGGGAGATTGCATTGGTTTGGACATGTGCAGAGGAGAGATGCTGAGCATATTGGGAGAAGGATGCTAAGGATAGAGCTGCCAGGCAAGAGGAAAAGAGGAAGACCTAAGAGAAGGTTTATGGATGTGGTGAGAGAGGACATGACAGAGCAAGATGGAGAGGACAGGAACATATGGAAGAAGATGATCCGCTGTGGCAACCCCTAACAAGAGCAGCCAAAAGAAGAAGACTCTTTAGTGAGTTAGCATTGCAGTTAATTTCAGGGTCATTTTGCAAATCCTAGTTTTGGAGCTCCCTGCCTTTGTATTTCACTGTCAGATTTTTTTTTTCTGCTTTCTTTTTAAAATTTTTATCATTTTACAATGCCTTGTGAAAGTATGTACCCCCCTCGTGTTTGTCCTGTTTTGTTCAATGGAGTCCAGCTGCAGTGAGGACGGTTTTAGACCTCGGACAGATTCAGCGACCCGAGACATTCTGAGGCCTGTAAGATGATGGCCCTGTCAGTTGCATCTCTTTAGACTCCACCCACTTTCCACACCCCCACCCCATGTTAGCAGTACACTCGTGTATTAAATGCACTATTAAATTAATGGTGCCAAACTGAACATGTGTGCAAAAAAATATTTTTATAAATAAAAAAGAGCTTCACCATGATTAACTGTCGTGCTAATGTAATAAATGTCTTTTCGTACGCAAGCCATCAACAATGGATACACAAAGCCACTCAGCTAACAGAGAAGATCTTAGCTGGGTGACTTGAATGATGACTTTATACCTCTTCGTGCTTCTGAGGGAGAGTGTGTCATTCCTCTGGAGCATAAACTCCGCCACAATTAATGCATCGTTAATATAAATATAAAATTTTGTACACCATTAATAATTTAGTACTAATGATATGGCACAGAGAAAACCACAAAAAGAGTACTCAAGAGCTCCTAGACTTTTAGCTCATAGTATTGCATATTTCGACTGTTTACACAAATTATATGATTTATTTGATTCAGATTATATAAGAATATGTAGTGTTAATTGTAGCTGAGTGCAGCATGTAATTTATCCTTCTTCATCTTCTTCCTTAGCATTTCCCATTTTTATATGGGGTCAGCCTTCTGATTACTGGTGTAGATCCTTAGGCACAGAGCCACTACTCTGTTCAGTGCAACATATAACTAACATTTTAAAAAGTGCAGTCTCATGAATGAGGGACTGGATGTGCAAATTGTTTTTTATACAACCTCAACTTAATCGAAAATGCTGTTGCGAGAATTATTACAAGAACAAGAAAATACGAGCACATAACTCCAGTTCTTAAATCCTTACACTGGCTCCTGGTTAAGTTTAGGGCAGATTTCAAACTCCGCCTTAAATGGCCAAGGTCTGGCTTACTTGTCTGAACTTATCATGACTTACAAACCAGAACGCACATTAAGATCTCAAGACGCCGGTCTGCTTATGATTCCAAGGATTAATAAAATAACAGTGGGAGGTCGAGCTTTTAGTTACATGGCCCCTAAATTGTGGAATGGTGTTCCTGCTACTATAAGAGATGCCCCTTCGGTCTCAGCTTTCAAATCCCAGCTGAAGACTCACTACTTCAGTTTAGCACACCCTGACTAGAGCTGCTGATTAACTGTACAGACTGTTGTTAGTCATTAGAACTAAAACATAAGTAACATGATAGTTATAATTTGTTACCAACCCTCACCTATTCTGTTTCTCTTCTCGGTACTCAAATGTGGCAATTGGTGCCATTGCCCACCTGCCAAGTTGTTTTGCCTGCCTAAGGTAAAGTCATCTCTGATGGAGGATCACAGGAGTCGTCAGGTAGATGGGTCCTTTCATCGGATTGGCTGGCCCAGTGCTGTATTAGCTGTTGAATGGCCAATGGGGAGAGGCGGCTTGATGGCCGAGGTCTCCAGGACTCTGAACAAATCCAAATCATATTATGTGATATCATCTACTGTTAAATTCTGCTCTGTACTTGTAATATTTATTTTTATACTGTATTGAGGATTACTTGTGTCCTGTTCTGTGTATTGTATTGTATTGACCCCCACTTCTTTTTGACACGCACTGCACGCCCAACTTATCTGGATAGGAGTCTCTCTTTGAACTGCCTTTCCCAAGGTTTCTTCCATTTTTTCCCTACAAGGCTTTTTTTGGGAGTTTTTCCTTGTCTTTTTAGAGAGTCAAGGATGGAGGGCTGTCAAGGGGCAGGGCCTGTTAAAGCCCATTGCGGCACTTCTTGTGTGATTTTGGGTTATACAAAAATAAATTGTATTGTATTGTATTGTATTATACATGGCAAACGCAAATATAAAACGTATACTATAAAATCCAAAATGTTTAGATTTTTTGTTCAATTTGTTTCTAATATATGACTCCAAAACAATGGCTTCGGATGCAGAAATGAAAGACCTCAATAGTTTAGAAGTTTAATAAATGTGGAATACACGTATGAGTGCAGGAACTACTGGGAATTGAAATTGTCATGAGGGGTGTCAGTTCCCAGCGAAACAGGGGAAGGGGGGCATCAATTTATGGACCTCCTAGTGTCTGAAGTGCTTGGATCTGTCTGAGACCTACAACTGTCCTGACTGCAGCTGGACACATCTCATTTTGTTGCATCATAATCTGGAATTAAAATGGATTTTCATTTGGATTTTATGCAATGGACTTAACAGTATAGTCCTAATTGTTGAAGTGCAATGACAAAACTTCAATCTCAATCTTTTTTTTTTTTTAATTGGATCAGATTCTACAAATCCAGCTAATTTGTTTTTTTATTGCTATAACAGCTATTTCCATGCCTCCTTAAATTTGCCATTTCTTTCACATGGCTTATGAGAAAAACATTTAGTGGAGTGAAAGCTGACAGCATTTGACATTTCTTTCTTAATTTGAAATTAACTGAGATCAAAGAAATCTGGTAAAGCCTGAGGAATCTGTGAAATCAGCAGCCTCCACTTTATGAGATTTGAATTTAAAATAAATTATTATTATCAAACGGGCAGCATGGCGGCGCAGTGGGTAGCGCTGCTGCCTCGCAGTTAGGAGACCCGGGTTCGCTTCCCGGGTCCTCCCTGCGTGGAGTTTGCATGTTCTCCCCGTGTCTGAGTGGGTTTCCTCCCACAGTCCAAAGACATGCAGGTTAGGTGCACTGACGATCCTAAATTGTCCCTACTGTGAACTTGGTGTGTGTGTGTGCCCTGCGGTGGGCTGGCACCCTGCCCGGGGTTTGTTTCCTGCCTTGCGCCCTGTGTTGGCTGGGATTTAGTTCGGATATAGCGGGTTGGATAATGGATGGGTGGATTTTATCTTATTTTAGAATAAAGATATCAGTCTGTGAAGATATTCTTTAATAAAGTCATCTTATCCTAAGATGGACTGTTTAATGTGACAGTTGCTCTGTAGACCTTACGTAGAGGTTACAGCTGTTCATAATTCTATAATATCAATAACTTATTAATCAATAATAAAGAGGTCAATTCACAACCAGCTATGATAGATAACACAGATTAAAAAATGAGCACTCCGTCGAGTATAGATGCTTCAGAAGTCAGATATTTTCATTACTTTAACAGCAAAGCATGTGTGAGTTATGAGTTTCTACAATAAGTTTTCCAGAGATTTTTGGACCTTATATCTGTCAATTTTAGGTACAAAATGTTTTTTCCATTATATGATATAAACTGTTCTGTTATTGATTGCAACAGATATTAACAGAATTCATTAATTCATAATACAGTACAGGGTAATGTGAGCTGGATCTTATTTCTAGATGCAGTCGCACTTGTGTTCTGTTCTGTGTATTGTGTTCTATTGACCCCCTTTTTTTTGAGACCTACCTGGAAAGGGGTCTCTCTCTGAACTGCCTTTCCCAAGGTTTCTCCCATTTTTTTTTTGGGAGTTTTTTCTTGTCTTCTTAGAGAATCAAGGCTGGGGGGCTGTCAAAATGCAGGGCCCGTTAAAGCCCACTGCGGCACTTCTTCTTGTGTGATTTTGGGCCATACAAAAATAAATTGTATTGTATTGTATTGTATATCATACATCATCACAAGACACTGAAGGAAAGAGATTATAGTGCAAGATGCAA
This sequence comes from Polypterus bichir lapradei, assembly GCA_026402145.1. Taxonomy (NCBI): domain Eukaryota; kingdom Metazoa; phylum Chordata; class Cladistia; order Polypteriformes; family Polypteridae; genus Polypterus; species Polypterus bichir. The sequence continues at coordinate 24,991,287 of JANRMT010062852.1, read as the reverse complement.
ACAGAAGACTACACTGCAAAGAAAAAATGGAATACTATGTTGAACGTAAATTGGGAGATATGGAGAACCCAGCACGCACATAGGATGCATTTTCAAAAGGGGAAGGGTAAAAGGTCAAAATTAAGGAGGAGGTTTTAAAATGTAGAGATAAGATGGGCGTTCAGTCTTGATTGGATTGTTAGGACTGACAGAAAGTCAGAAAAATTACATTTTTCAACAGCTTATAAACCCTAAACACACAACACAATTGTTTCCACGTCTGAACAGCTGACTCACTGGCACGTAGGCAGTTAAGATCCTCTCTCAGGATCAGACAATAAGATTATTTGTTTTATCATTATTATTAAAATTACTTTACATTTGGATGATGCTTTAATCCAAGTTTAGGAGGCAGTACAATTAATTACACAAATAGTGACCTGCCAATTTGGTGTCAAGAGGAAGCACACAGGAGGACAAACGGTTCAATTCTGTAAACCAATAATAAGGCAAAGAGAACAAAGTCGTAAAGTTGTAACAAAACTTGAGAAAACCAAACTGAGAACTGCGTGCAAACAGACCTACTGTCGATTCTGGAAATATTGAAACCCCTTCGATTTCTGCACACTTGATTGTGTTGTCTGCGGTGGGCTGGTCCCTTGCCTGGGGATTTGTTCCTGCCTTGCACCCTGTGTTGGCTGGGATTGGCTCCAGCAGATCCCCATGACTCTGTGTTAGGATATAGCGGCTTGGATAATGGATGGATGGATGGAAGATTGTGTTGTAGATTTAATTTTAAAATGCATAAATGTATCATTTTTGCCCTTCTAGCTACACTCAAAAACTCATAATGACAAAGTGAAAACATGTTTGTAGAAAAGTTTACTGCTTTATTCAAAATGAAAAACTGCAATCTCTCCTTCATATAAGAATGCACACCCTTAATTCAGTACATTGTAGAAGCCCCTTGGGCAGCAATTCCAGGTTCATGAGAAATTAACGTGACATGTGCACGAGTTGCATTACAAGCAAAAATATGGGTGGCGTGTGTGTGTTCAAGTCTTGGTACGCAACATCAGCATCGTTGTTTACTATCAACATGTGACGGCAGGCTTGAAGATCCAACAGGATCAATTTGTGTGCTTTGATGTTTGGTAAATGGTTCGAAACGGTGAAGCAAATCATCAAACTTAAATGCGGACATGCGAATGTATTTGTGTTGCATTTCTTCATATGTTTCTCACATAGGCAATACAAGCATCGCATATTCCCCATCGTAATAACGCGATACATTTAAAGGTCTCACTGACCACCTTCTGTGTCGCTGTTTTTTTTTTTTTTTGTACCTTTGCAACACAATCAGAATGCAAAGAATTTTTATTTTTAACATCTTTCTTCCCTCAACTTACAACACACCGAAACCAAATGTTGTTTTTTTTTTTCTTTCTTTCTTTATTAATTTTATTGCAATCCATACAAATCAATCAAGTTTTTACAAAAAGAAAAATTGAGTTAAGGACAGATCGATCCCCACCCCTGAGAGAAGGAGCAAACCAAACGGCGGGAAATTTAAGGCTTGTAAACATACCTAAATTAATAAATTCTCTGTGCTTTATGAGCTTATTTTAAAATATTACTGATTAGATCCTGCCATGTTTTGAAAAACGTCTGTACGGATCCTCTAACTGAGTATTTGATTTTTTCCAATTTCAAATAGTATAACACATCGGTTTCCCACTGACTTAAAAGAGGAGAGTTTGGGTTCTTCCAGTTTATCAGAATAAGTCTGCGTGCCAAAAGTGTAGTGAATGCAATCACAATTTGTTTTGTCTTGCTCCACTTTAAACCCCTCTGGAAGATGTTGTTTTCTAACCGTGAAGATTTCTCGTACTGCCACCTGGTGGACTCCTCCAGATCTCTGTGGACACTATTTTGATTTTGGGTTGTTTTTGTGTTTAATAAATGTATTTTTGCACTTTGCACCTTCCCCTTGCTTCGTTTGGTGTCCTCATTGCCCAGCTCATTAGCAACGGTGTTGGGTTTAACAGGCTCCCAGAAGAGTGGTGGGAGCGTGGAGCAGGACCCACATCATCACATGTCTTGGCTGTATGCTTTAGGCTGTTGTAATGCAAAAAGGTGAACTGTTGCCCCAGTCTGAGGTTGTGTGTGTTCTATGGCAGGTTTCCTACAAGGACCTTTCTATTTTTAAATCCCTCAATTCTGTGTCCCTGCAACACTGCCATTGTATAATGCTGGCACCACCAAGCTTCACCTTAGGGATCGTATTAGGCAGGTGATGTGCAGTGCCCGGTCTTTGCCACGCAGAGCGCTTGGAGTTCTACCCAAAGAGCTTCAATGTTGTCCTATGAGAGTTCTACTTGGACAACTCCATATGCCTTTGACTGAAAGAGTGATTTCCAGCTTGATTGGTGTCCTTCTGATCTGTTCACCCATCTAAGCAGTGGATATCTGAAGCTAGGTTAGGGTGAACATTGGGTTTTCAGTCACCTACCTGACCAAGGCCCTTCTTGTCACTTATTTTGGCAGGACGGCCAGCTCAAGTCCTGGTAGTTTTTCCATTTCACAATCATGGAGGCCACTGTACTTCAAGGCAAGTTAAACGCTTTCTAAATGGCGTTACCCCCTTTGTCCTGATCTATGGCTCACCACAGTTTGATCGTGGAGGTCTACAGAGAGCTCTTTGGATGTCACAGCCTGACTTTTGTCCTGACCTGCAGTGTGAATTATATACACAAGTGTATGCCTGTCTAATTCATTCATTTTGCCACGGGTGGGGTGGACTCCGATCATGTTCTAGATGAATCTCAAGGTTAATTTAAGGCAAACATGATGTATTTGACAGCAATTTCGGAATGCCACAGCAAAGGTTTTGAATACTTTCAAAGTAAATTAGCAAATTTATCCATTTAAAATTAAGTCAACAATTCCAGAAAGTGAAGGGGTCTGAATACTTTCTAAATCTACTGTATATGATCTCCACTGTTCTGTCTGTGAAGGCCTCCCAAAGCAAATTCACCTGGAATTTTCAGGCCTGTAGCACACCTCACTTCCGCCCCAGGATGTGCCTCTCCAATCCCTAATCTACCCCTTCAACTGTCACCACAGTTTGTGCACCGCCATTCATTGACGCCACAACCTCAATGCTTCTTGCACCACTTCACAATTACCAGATGAACACCAAGCTGAGATGCAACAACACATTTTCTACATTTTCCACGCAGGCATCGCTAAGGGTCTTAATCAGAGTCACATATTGGATGGGATGCCATTGGGCACAAAGCCATATCAGCACAGGAACTGTGTGACGAGAGCTTCATGAAATGCATTTCCATGGTCGAGCAGCCGAACACGAGTCTAAAATCGCTAGGCACAATCCTAAGCATTGCCAGGAGGGGTTTAAAGTTAAAGACCTTAATCATTGGATTTTGGAGCAGTGAAGAAAATGCTCTCTGGCGTGATGAATCCTGCTGCACTGTCTGCCAGCTGAAACCTTGAAACATCTACGCCATGACCGTCATCACCAAGTTCTTCCATGTGAACCCTGAATACAATGAGGACTGATTGAGGTCATTTATGTTAGGTAGAATGCCTGGAAGGGTCTGGGTGGTCTTGTGACCTTGGAACCCCTACAGATTTCTTTTTCTCCAGCAGTCTGGAGTTTTTTTTTGTTTTTTCTGTCCTCCCTGACCATCGGACCTTACTTTTATTCTACAGTATGTTAATTATTGTTCCCTAATTCTATTTTTTATTTATTTTGTCTTTTTTCATCCTGTAAAGCACTTTGAGCTACACCATTTATATGAAAATGTGCTATAGAAATAAATGTTGTTGTTGTTGAAGTCGGTATTGCAGAGAGTTTGTTGCAAGTGATGTCCATCGATCAGTCTTTTAGTGCTGCTTACTGTAATTCAGGGTTGCAGGGCTCCTGATTTAAGGCACTTGTTGGGATGGAAAATCTTTGATGGACAACATGCCTGATTGAGCTTAATCCAATTCAAGGTCTGTGGGAGGTCAGAACTTATCCTAGCAGCATTGGACACAAGGTAGAGACCAACCCTAAACTGAAATGCCAGTCCATTACAGACTTCCTTAGAATATAACATAAGAGAATAATTTTAAAATACAAAATACAAAATAAAACAAGGCCTTTGTTGAAAAACTAGAGATAAATTAATTTATCATAACATAACATTCTTAACTTTGCTTAATCTTTTAAATTTAAATTTGCTTTGCTTAATCCCCTTCTACAGAGCACATTACTCCAGTCCTTCAGCAGCTTCACTGGCTCCCTGTTAAATATCACATTGATTTTAAGATTCTGCTTATTATTACCTGTAACGGCACACTGCATAATAACGTGCAGTGAATACACTTGATTTGAACATTCATAGTTTTCATCCTCTTTCTCTGTACATTTATCATTCGTCTGCTCAGAGGTTGATGCGCTTGCTACTTCCTGAGCAGCTCTTCTTTTCTCCACCCTAGCGGCCTGCTTCTTCTCTTCTATCGGCGGCATCTTTTTGCGTTAAAACTGATTAAGTCAGTGTTTGTGTTGCAATTCCTTTTTAAATTTTTTACTTAAGCTGTCACTTAAGTGTTCAATCTGCCTCAAGAATGATTTAAGATATGAAAAGGTAGGGGAAGTGACAGCGAAGGTGGTAGGGATGAGAACGGCACCCATACTCATGCGTCGCATGGCCGCTGCCGATTGATTCTACAATAAATAAAATAAAAATAAAAAGAGGAATAACCTGGGAGGTCAATCATCACCCTGAAAGTGGATAGTAGACATCACGTAGTATATGTGTGCCAAATATCAGGTCAATCAGTCAAGTGGTTTGCGAGCTATAGGTGAATTAAAATCCTGGACAGACAAATGAACAGCCACGGTAGTGTATTATATAAGAAGAAACAAGAACCTCCATAATCTGACACCTTCTTATCTTTCTGATCTTCTTCGCATCTTTCCTTTCCTTCTCATACCCTTAGATCTTCTTCCTCTATCAATCTTATTATACCTCCTGTTCGCTTGACTACCATGGGGCTTAGAGCTTTCAGTCGAGCAGCACTTCACCTCTGGAACTCTCTCTCACCTTTAAATGTCGACTCTCCTGCTACCTTTAAATCTCATCTTAAAACACATCTTCTTATTTTATTATTCTGTCTGATAATTTTAACTGATAAATTTAAATTCAATTTTATTATTGTATCTATTCTGGTTTTATTGTACTTTAATATTTTATTAATTTCATGTTGTGACTGTTGATATTAATGTGCTCTGTAAGGTGTCCTTCTTCTTATTATTATTGTTATCTAATTCATGGTTGGAGAAGGACAGAACCAAAGCCAGGAACATCAGGCCCAAGGAGACAAAGTCCACCACAGGTTAACCTGGAAAGGAGGTCTGTACTGCATCACAACATTCCATTCTCAGACTGGGGGGTTGTGGTTAAGGTTTTGGACTTCAAACTGTAAGGCTGTGGGTTCAAATCCCACTACTGACACCAATCTGACCATGAGCAAGTCACCTCATCTGCCTGTGCTTTAATTGGAAAACCAAAAGGAATGCCTCCAATTGTATCTCTCTAACGTTGTAAGTTGCCGAGGATAAAGGTGTCAGCCGAATAAGTATATAATAATAATAAATAAATCCTGTTCTGGGAATTATTAGTTCGGAGCCAATGCCAGCAGCATTGGCCTGCCAGGCAGGATCAAATCATTGGTGTCGGAGCACAATCTGAAATAAACAAATTCATAGTCAGGTAACATTCTTGAACCTGATAAATCTAAACGAGAATAACAGCAGAGCATTAGGGTTAGGATATGGGTTAGAGACCAGGAGGATCTGAAGTAGACCTATTTATAATGACATGACATTCCTAAACTCACTCGATCCTATTCAGAGTTACAAGTGGCCAAAGTCCACCCTGGAAGTATTGTGTGCAAAATATGATCCAGCCCTGGAAGGTCAACAGTTCATCACAGAACAATCTGAAAGTTCATTCATATAAATTCAAATTTAACATTTTTGAAAAGGCATTATTCAGTTCCAGATTACAGGAAGTTATAGGCTATCCCAGAAGTATCTGATACTTGGTAGTATCCAGTCTTGGACTATAGACAAGTCCATAGGAAGACAACCTGTGATGAAATAATTTATTATGGCATAATGTTCTGAAAGTTGTATAATCTAGTTGAGGGTCACAGCTGTCCAGATCCTATACCAGGAGTATCAGACACACGGTTAAAACATGCGTTTGATGGGGAAGACCATTCCACTGTAGGACAACCTGGAATAAGTAACATGTCATAGCATAACATTCCCAGAGCCGCTTAACACATTGACTGCTGGACCATTTATTACCAGCATGCTGTGGTATAGGTCTATATATATGATAAATAATGAACGCCATCCAGATTTGTTAAAACTGTAAAGACATTTATTAAAAAGAACAGTTTTATTATTAACAGTAACTCAGTCAAAAATGTAAAGAAATAATTTCATTACTTTATTTTGACCAGCAATATGACTACAAGTAAAATGAATGAGAGTCCTAGAGGCATAGCGCCACCCAGAGTGCAGGATAAGAAGCACATGCGCCGCACTGATCATGCGTTTCTTTGCTCTGTCCACACTTGTTGCACACATCCCTTTTGGTTGTTGGTGACAGTTTGTGTTCAGCGGGTGGCAGAATGTCCCTGTAGTGCTATTCTGACGGTCAGGACAAGTCCGGCTTCTTACAATGAAAAAACGCCTTTGGGGCAACGATCCAGAACAGTGCCAGAGCCTATAAGTTCTAATTGATTGTCACTATATTGATCGCTGTCATTATCATCGTAACATTGATCTTGCAACAAATCTAGTTGTTTCAAAATATCTGGAGCTTTTTACCTTGACATAACCGCAAACTGTCTGTTTATAGCACTATTTTCCACAAGGTGTTGCCACCAAAAAACAAAATTCCCTGGCTATCCACTAGATGGCAGCACTATAGTAGGTAAGCAAGACGCGGCAGCAAGCTGGCAATGTCTATAAATTTGAACACCGAATCCAGAGTGGTACAGTGCAGTGTGTCTCTAACTGGGCCCAGTGCTTTTTTCAATTGTGGCTTTGAGTGTCTCTTGCTGCCACCTGTTGTTTCTATACCTGTACACCACCCACACACACAGCCACCCATCGATATCCCTATGCACGACTCACCCAGACGCAGCAGGTCGACGGCCTTGTCTCAGGGGACGGCGCTGATGCCGAGTTTGTGTTCGGTCTGCTCGTGACTTTTCTCTCTTGACAGGCTGGCACAATGAGATATGATTTAACTCATACAATGTGTTCAAAGTGTTCATGCAGTTCAATATGACAAAGAGCAAGAGCAGCATTGGGACAGGTCACCAGTCCATCGCAGGACAGTCTGAAATAAAGTCATTTATAACCAGAATCAGAATACTTTATTAATTCCAAAACTATATGGCCAAATTTATATGGACATCCAGCAAATTTTTTAGTTCAGATGTTACAGCTGTAGTTCTTGTTAAAAGGTGCGTACAATTAAGCACATAGCCATGCAATGTCCATTGACCAACATCAGCAGTAGAATGGGTCATACAGAAGAGCCCAGTGACTTTAAACGTGGCCCACCATTGGCACAAGCCAGCATGTAAAATTTCTGCTTTGAAAGATCTGCCCCAGTAAACTGTAAGTGTCATTTTTGTGAAGCTGAATTGTTTAGGCAGACCATCCAGACTCACAAAGCTGAGCCACATAACATGTAAAAATGCTCTGATGCATCACTAACAGTAGAGTCCCATATTGCCTCTACAACATTAGCACCAGAACTGTGCATCAGGAGCTTCATAAAATACCTTTTCATGGCCCGGCAGCTGCACACAAGCCTAAGTTTGCCATGCATAATGCCAAGTGTTGCCTTGGAGTGGTGTAAAGTACTTCGTCATTGGGTTCTGGAGCAGTGAAAACGTGTCTCTGGAATGAGGAATGACGCTTCACTATTTGACAGTCTGATGGATGAATGTGAGTTTGGAGGATACCAGGAGAGCACTACCTTCTGGACTGCATAGCACTTACTGAGATGTTTGATACTGTAGAGGAGTGCTAATGGTCTAGAGTAGGGGTGGGCAAAGTCATTCCTAGAAGGCCGCAGTGGCTGCAGGTTTTTGTTTCAACCCAGTTACTTAATGAGAAGCACTTATTACTCAAGTAACACTTCTGCTTCATTTTAGTTGTCTCACTCATTAAGTTTTTGAACCCTTATTGCTTATTTTAGTCTAAACCGCTGTAGTGTTGTTCTTTAAATGCTTCTTATTAGCAATAAGAAACAAATGACAAAAGAAACCAGCATTTCTCCATTTAGCTTACCATTTATACCTGTGTGTATTTATCGCACACTATTTGGTTTAATTAAATACTTGGAAGGAAACCGACGAGAAAAAAGTGAAGGACTGAGAATTACTCATCCATTTTAGCCTTCATTTTCATTTAGATGATATCCTTAGAAAAGGAAAGACAATCAAGGATATGAGAATGACCTGACATAGCAGACCTAACAAGCCATGAAATTTAATTATTGAGAAGGATTGTTTTTTAATTAAGCAACTGGGTTAGAACAAAAACCTGTAGCCACTGCGGCTCTCTAGGACTAACTTTGCCCACACGTGGTCCAGAGCTCTTTTTCAGGGTTTAGGCTAGGCCTCTTTATGTCCAGTGAAGGGTACCGTTAATGCCTGTTGAATACAAAGACATTGAAGACAATTCTGCCCTTCCAACTCTGTGGCAATATTTTGGGGAAGGCCCTTTTCTGTTCTAGCTTAACTGGGCGCCAGTCAGAGTTCTGTAAATTCAGAACGCTGCCCTGTGGAGCCCCTGTGTTGACGGTAAGGGACGATAAAGTACGACCAACCACTCGAACCATTTAGGGCAGGGGTCCTCAATCACAGTCCTGGAGGGGCGCAGTGGCTGCAGGTTTTTGTTCTAACCCAGGTTGCTTAATTAGAAAGCAATTCTTGCCAATAATTTCATTTCATGACTTGTTAGTGCTTTAACTCTGCTATATCAGGTAATTCTCATATCCTAGATTTTCATCCCCTTTCTAAGGATATCATCCAAATGATTTGAAGGCTAAAATGGAGGAGTAATTCTCAGTCCTTCACTTTTTTCTCTTCAGTTTCCTTCCAAGTATTTAATTAAACCCAATAGTGCATGATAAATACACACCGGTGTAAATGGTAACAAGCTAAATGGAGAAATGCTGGTGTCTTTTGTCATTTGCATCTTATTGCTAATTAGGAGGAAATTAAAAACCAAGAATACAGCTGTTTACGGCTAAAATAAGCAATAAGGGTTAAAATCTTAACGAGCGAGGCAACTAAAGTGAAGCAGAAGTGTTATTTGAGCAATAAGTGCTTCTTATTAAGCAACTGGGTTGGAGCAAAAACCTGCAGCCACTGCGGCCCACCAGGACTGTGATTGAGGACCCCTGATTTAGGGTCTGCCCGCCATGAAATTAAAAAAAAAAACAACTGCACAGTGAAGCGTTCAGACGCAGGTCCCTGGGCTTGCTTAGAGGAGTTTATTGTGTTAAATGCACAACTATAGTTTATAAAAGGGCTATTTACTTGCAGTCCCGGAGGTCCACAGTGGCTGCAGGTTTTTGCCTAAACCAGTTCCTTAATTAAAAATGAGTTATTTACTAATAAAGCAGTCCCTCCAGGAAGCTGCGATGTCGCAATCACAACTATTAATGCAAATTCAACCAATCCCCGCGAATTTGGCGCAGCCTTCCAATTTTGTCCAATCACTGCAATTATTATGCAAATCTGAGCACTCACCTTAGCCCCCCCCCTCCCCGGTTCACTTGCTTGAAGCCAAGCCTGCAAGATGTGCTACTCGAAAACATCACGCTTGCCATCAATTATTACTGCTAAAGTCAGTGCAACTCAATTTCCTGAAGTCTTACATGAAAGTGGCGGTAAGCTGTTTTGCACCATGTGCAATATGGAGGTAGAACACAGCCGAAAGTCATCGCTCGACGGGCACTTTTCTATTGCAAAACATGCCCGGGGAATGGCTGAAAAGCAAGGACTACAGACACGACAAGTGACCATGACAGAGGCTGTTGCATCCAGATCGGTTACAAGTGCTGAAAGAAACAAGGTGAGTTAGATTAATATGTACGTTAATGGAAAAAAGTTCCAGAGGCGTGCTTGTCAGTATGCGCTTCAAATGATGTGTGTGTGTGTGTGTGTGTGTGTGTGTGTGCGCGCAACATGTGTGGGTGTGTGAAACCGAGTATGAGAGAAATATGTTTACAGAAATAAATATTAGGTGAAACGATTAAACATGCTGTATGTGCTTTGTTTAATGTTTTAAAGTTAGATAGCTAGATAGATAGATAGATACTTTATTAATCCCAAGGGAAGAGCCAAGCAAAATATTTTGCTTGGCTCTTCTCTACATTCGTAATGGCTAACACGGTACAACACCCTAGTACTACTTAATCCCAAGGGGAAATTCACATACTCCAGCAGCAGCATACTGATAAAAAAAACAATATTAAATTAAAGAGTGTTAACAATGCAGGTATAATAGACAGTAACTTTGTATAATGTTAACGTTTAAAGCCCGGGTGGAATTGAAGTGTCGCATAGTGTGGGGTCTCCTCAGTCTGTCAGTGGAGCAGGACGGTGACAGCAGTCTGTCGCTGAAGCTGCTCCTCTGTCTGGAGATGATCCTGTTCAGTGGATGCAGTGGATTCTCCATGATTGACAGGAGACTGCTCAGCGCCCGTCGCTCTGCCACGGATGTTAAACTGTCCAGCTTCATTCCTACAATAGAGCCTGCCTTCCTCACCAGTTTGTCAAGGCGTGAGGCATCCCTCTTCTTTATGCTGCCTCCCCAGCACACCACCGCGTAGAAGACGGCCCTCACCACAACCGTCTGATAGAACATCTGCAGCATCTTATTGCAGATGTTGAGGGATGCCAGTCTTCTAAGGAAGTATAGTTGTATGTGTGAGTGTGTGTGTGTCGTATGTCACTGATGCAGTGATGCAGAGGAAAGAGCAGACACAAATAAGCTCACACATATTTTATTAGTGAGGGTGACAGTGGAGTGGGTAACTTATCTTACCCAGTTTTATTGCGTTTGATCAGTACTAAATATTTGTTTTTTTACTGTTACTTTTATAAATTCACTTGTCCTTGCAATGTTATAGAAAAAAATAAAGCCTCAAAACATTGCAACTTTCATTGCAACTTTCTGAAAAAGCTGTTGCAAAATTGGGCATTTTAGGCTGCAACAATCACAAAAAAAGCCTGCAAAATCCTGGAGGGACTGATAAAGTGATATTTTCTGGCTTAGTTTTGGTTACCTTGCCTGTTTCTTAATGGCCTATTTTAGCATTAAACAGTTGCATTAAGGTTTTAATTGTCTGTTTCCTTAATCAGTCATCTGTTAATAATGAGGTACAAATGACAAAACACCCTCCAGCTTTCCAGCTAATGTGCTTCCATTTAAACCTGTGTATATGCACAGTGCACAGTGGCACAGAGTTAGCGCTGCTGTTTCGTAGTAAGGAGTCCAAGATTTGCATCCCGGGTTCTCCCTGTGTGATGCTTGCATGTTCTCCATATGTCAGGGTGGGTTTCCTCTCACTGTCCAAAGGCATGCAGGTTATGTGGATTATGACCTAGTGTGTGTGTTCACCCTGCACCCTTCCAACCTGGGGTGGCATGGTGGCACAGTGGTAGCAATGCCACCTCGCAGTAAGGAGACCAGGGTTTGCCTCCCGGGTTCTCGCTGTATCCGTGTGGGGTTCCTCCACAGTCCAAAGACGTGCACGTTAGGTAGGTTTGGCGATCCTAAACTGGCCTGAGTGTGAGAGTTGTGCGTGTTCATACTGCGATGGACTGGCACCCTCACTGCGATTTGGTCCTGCCTTGTGCCCTATGCTGGCTGGGAGAGGCTCCAGCACCATTCTGTTCAGGACTAAGCAGATTAGGATATGACTGACTGAGAGAGAAGGGAAGGACCACAAAACAAATGGATAAAGCTCTCTGAAAATGACAAAAAAATAACACATTTTTTTTATCTTGGAAGAATGAAAGCTCTTACAAGTCAAATAATTAAATACCAAGTTTCATTATCTGTTAGGCCTGGCTTCTAATTATAACACTTGATGGAACAAAAAAGTGCAGCCGTTGTGGACCTCCAGGACCATAACTGAGTACCCATGGTCTCTATCTAGGGTCCCCAACTCCAGTCCTGGAGGGCTGCAGTGGCTGCAGGTTTTTGCTGGAACCAGTTAATTAGAACCTAGTTATTTACTAATAAAGCAATACTTCCTGGCTTAGTTTTTGTTAACTTGCCTGTTCCTTAATGGCCTATTTTAGTTTTAAACAGCTGCATTAAGGTTTTAATTGTTGTCTGTTTCCTTAATCAGCCATCTGTTAATAATGAGGTGCAAATGACAAAAGATCTGCCAGCTTTCCAGCTAATGTGCTGCCATTTAAACCTGCGTACATGCACGGTGCACAGTGGTAGCACTTCTGCTTTACAGAAAGGAGACCGGGATTTGCTTGAATGTTCTCCCTATGTCAGGGTGCGTTTCCTCCCACAGTCCTAAGACATGCAGGTTAGGTGGATTGTTGACACTGTTTTCACCCAAGTGTGTTTGTGTGTGTGTGTGTGTGTGTGTGTAGTCACTCTGTAATGGACTGGCACCCTCACTGAGATTTGGTGCTGCCTTGTGCCCTATGCTGGCTGGGAGAGGCTCCAGCACCATCCTGTTCAGGACTAAGTGGGTTAGAGAATGACTGACTGAGAGAGAAGGGAAGGACCACAAAACAAATGGATAAAGTTCTCTGAAAATAACAAAAAATTATAAAATTTTTGTCTTGGAAGAATGAATGCTCTTACAAGCCATATAATTAAATATCAAGTTTCATTATCTGTTAGGCCTGGCTTCTAATTATGAAACTTGATGGAACTAAAAAGTGCAGCCACCGCGGACATCCAGGACCATAACTGAGTACCCATGGTCTCTATGAGGGCTCCCTAACTCCAGTCCTGGAGGGCCGCAGTGGCTGCAGGTTTTCATTCTAACCCTTTTCTTAATTAGTGACCTGTTTTT
>JANRMT010062852.1:24930411-24978135 GCA_026402145.1 Polypterus bichir lapradei | reverse complement strand
ACTAATTTCAATTGACTTGCTCTGGGAGACTCAGACACCCTGAATTGTTTCTTCTTCCTTAGTTAGCAGCCATAGAGGGATGAGATAGAAAATGAGACAAAACAACTGGTGCCCATCATATGATATCTGAAAATAAAGAAAGATGGATGTCTCAGGAATGTCGATCTGCTCAGGACCCCAAAACATTTTCATTTTAGAAAAGAGAAAATCAACAATTTCAGAAATATCTGCTAATGCACCACAACAGCAGCAACAAGCCGCGAAATTAAAGAACAAGTTTAATTAACAAGAATCGGTGCCTCATTAAGCAGCTGGTTGGAGTGAAATTGGTTGGAGTTTGAGGCCCTGACTTAGTTGGTCTTCTGTTGGCTCACTCACTTCACATTTCATTTCTGTTTGGGTGTCATTTAAGGAACGAAATTAAGCAACTCAGAGGAACGAGGAAGAAATTCAAGGGATCAAATCTTAAAAAACAAGTCAATTAAAAGTAATTCAAAAGAATTTAATTAGCAGCACAAACAGGCCAGTAATTAAGAAATTGGGTTAGAGTGAAAACCTGCAGCCACGGTGGTCCTCCAGAACCGGTGCTGGCAACCCCTGGTCTCTATCAGGGATCCCCAACTCCAGTCCTGGAGGGCCACTGTGGCTGCAGGTTTTCATTCTAACCCTTTTCTTAATTACTGGCCTGTTTGTGCTGCTAATTAACTTCTTTTGAATTACTTTTTATTGACTTATTTTTTAAGATTTTTATTCCCCTGAATTTCTTCATCGTTCCTCTGAATTGCTTCATTTCTTTCCTTAAATGGTACTCAAACAGAAATGAAATGTGAAGTAAGGGAGCCAACAGAAGACCAACTAAGTCAGGCCCTCAAACTCCAACCAATTTCACTCCAACCAGTTGCTTAATTAGGCGCTGAGTCTTGTCGTTCATTAAACCCGCTCTTTAATTCCGTGGTTTGTTGCTGCTCTCATTGTTCAATAGCAGACATTTCTGAAATTGTTGATTTCCTCTTTACTAAGAGCTCTGGTCAAATGTTTTGTGGACTTGAGCAGATCAACATTCCGGAGACGTCCACGCTTTTCATTTTCAGATATTGTCACAGTGTGCTGCTCATGTTTTGGCTCATTTTGTATCTCATGATTGTTTGCCAGCTAAATAAGGAAAAAGAAACAATTAAGAGTTCTGAGACTTCAAGAGCAAGCCAAATAAATTTTATTCAGAAGAAGCAAAAACAGGTCACTAATTAAGAAAAGAGTTAGAATGAAAACCTGCAGCCACTGGGGCCCTCCAGACCCAAAGTTGGGGACCCCTGGTCTATACAATCTCTACTGGTGGTCCAGTACTGTTTGTAGGATGAAGGTGATGGCATCATTCATGGAGTGATAGGCGAACTGTAATGGATCTAGCTCTTTGGGCAGTGTAGAGCACACGTCATTCTTTACTAGCCAATCAAAACAATCCCTTGCTATTGGCCAAGGGTCTGCAAGTGCAGTCCTGACTGCAGGTTTTCATTCAAAGTTAGTCACTCATCATCCCACCTGTTATATCCTAACACAGGGGGTCTGCTGGAGCCAATCCCAGCCAACACAGGGCACAAGGCATTAACAAATCCTGGGCAGGGTGCCAGGCCACCGCAGGGCACACCCCCACACACACTAGGGATAATTTAGGATCGCCAATGCACCTAACCTGCATGTCTTTAGAGCACCCAGAGGAAACCCACGCAGACTTGGGGAGAACATGCAAACTCCATGCAGGGAGGACCCGGGAAGTGAACCTAGGTCTCCTTACTGTGAGGCAGCAGCGCTACCACTGTGCCACCATGCTGCCCATTTTCATTCTAAGCCTTTTCTTAATTAGTGACCAGCTTTTGTTACTATTTGACTCTTTTGCCTTTAATTTTAATTGACTTGCTATTTAGGACTCAGACCCCTTTATAGTTTCTTTTTCCTTATTGAGTAGCTAAACAGTAATGAGGACCAAAAGAAGCCATCACCTGACTAGCTAACCTGTGTCCACCATCATACAGTATCTGACAAAAAAGAAAAATGATGGTCTCAGTAATGTTGACGGTGTCTCAGGAAAAAGAAACACAACCGTTGTGGAAATGCCTGCTGTGTAAGAATGAGAGCACCAGCGGGTCATGGAATTAAATAATGGGTTTCATTCACAATAAGAGCCGGTTTCTCATTAAGAAACTGGTTGGAGTGAAATTCATTGGAGTTTTAGGCCCCGACTTACTGTAGTTGGTCATCAGATGTCTCCCTTCGCATTTCATTTTTGTTTGGCTGCCATTTAACAGAAAATGAAGTAATTCAGAGGATCGAGTTTTGAAAAAGCACAGCAACTAAACTGAAGGATGAAAAGAAGGCAATTAACAGCAAAAAAGGGGCAGGAAGGAAAACCTGCGGCCCACTAGGATCGGAGCTGGATACCCCTACTATAGGTATGAGTGCAGCGAGATGGTGGTCATTCAGACAGGTTGGATGTCAGTCAATCATTTTCTAATCTGCTTCATCCCGAACAGAGGTCTGCTGAAGCCTCTCCCAGCCAGCATAGGGCACAAGGCAGGACCAAATCGCAGTGAGGGTGCCAGTCCATTGCAGTATGAACACACACAACTCTCACACTCAGGCTAGTTTAGGATCGCCAATCCTACTTAACGTGCATGTCTTTGGACTGTGGAGGAACCCCACACGGATAGAGGGAGAACCCGGGAGGCAACCCCTGGTCTCCTTACTGCGAGGCGGCATTGCTACCACTGTGCCACCATGCCATCCCAGGTTGGATATGTTTTTATTTAATAATAAAATGCAACAAAGCAGATTTAATGCAGCTGTTTAAAACTAAAATAGGCCATTAAGGAAGAGGCAAGTTAACAAAAACTAAGCCAGGAAATATTGCTTTATTAGCAAATAACTAGGTTCTTATTAACTGGTTAAAGCAAACACCTGCAGCCACTGCGGCCCTCCAGGACTGGAGTTGGGGACCCCTGATAGAGACCATGGGTACTCAGTTATGGTCCTGGAGGTCCACAGTAACTGCACTTTTTTATTCCATCAAGTGTCATAATTAGAAGCTAGGCCTAACAGATAATGAAACTTGGTATTTAATTATTTGACTTGTAATAATTCTTCCAAAGACAAAAATTGTGTTATTTTTTGGTCATTTTCAGAGAACTTTATCCATTTGTTTTGTGGTCCTTCCTTTCTCTCTCAGTCAGTCATATTCTAATCTGCTTAGTCCTGAACAGAATGGTGCTGGAGCCTATCCCAGCCAACATAGGGCACAAGGCAGGACCAAATCACAGTGAGGGTGCCAGTCCATCGCAGAATGAACACACACAACTCTCACACTCAGGCCAGTTTAGGATCGCCAGTCCTACTTAACGTGCATGTCTTTGGACTGTGGAGGAACCCCACACGGATAGAGGGAGAACCCGGGGGGCAAACCCTGGTCTCCTTACTGCGAGGCGGCATTGCTACCACTGTGCCACCATGCCACCCCAGGTTGGATATATTTTTATTTAATAATAAAATACAACAAATCAGATTTTGTAACTCATTAGTTTTGCAGAGGACCCATCATTTTTGTTTAAACTATTTAAATGATGTGTTTATGCATATCATACACTGCATTATTATTATTATCTGATTTAAAGAAAAATATTGCAGGCCTCTACATGAGTATCTGAAAGGTGATTTTTTTTTATCCCCCCCCACCCCCAATCGTCTAAATTCATCCCTCAAAGAAATTCACACAAACATCCACGCCTTGGAGGGTGGTCTAGCAGGCAGACACTAAGAAGCTCATTGCAAGGATTGAATGGAAAAGAATGTCTATTATTGCGGCCCTTATCCCAAGTGATTAAAGCAGCGCTTACTGTTGTCTTTCGGCACCTACGTGGGACATGTCTGTCATTCACTACCGCCACGGGATCTGCTCTGTCAGACTACGTGTACCCTTAAGGTGTAGATTATCTCTAAAATAGAACAGGAAGAAAAATTACTTTCCCACTTCCATTCAAAAAAAAAAAATAAATAAATGTGCGCTTATTCAACTCTCCCTCATGAAACACATTAAGGTCCACGTCTTTTCTTTTCTTTCTGTCAGTGACCAGTAAATTGTGAAGTCGTTTTTTCCGGCCAGTCTATCAAAAAAATCCTGTCTACTGTATTAACTTCGCTTGCAGTGTTCAACTCACTTTTCCTCCATTAAAGCAGACAACTCAGAGCTTCCTGTCATTGAGCGCTCTTGATTTGATTAGTCAGCAATCATACAGGAGACTGGCCTAGTTCTCTGAAGGAATGTGACCTATGACATCAGCCAGTCTGCCTCTTTGGGAGCAAAGTCTCTGCGAGGCTACTAAATCTCCCACTCTTAACATTTTGGCATGCTTTGAAGACTTTAGAGTTTTGAATTTCCTAAAAGTGACCTTTAACCTTCATTATTTTACAAACACCAAAGGAGTTACAAGAAAGGCAGAAAGACCTCCAGCACAACAGGACAAAGCAAAACAGCAAAACTCCAGGAGAAAGCCTGATTAATCCGTTCATCTTTTTTTCTTTCTCTTTTTTTATGGTGTTCATTTGGAGCAATTAAAAGGCGTTACATTTTACATTGTTGTTTGTGGGGGTTTGCAGGCACATTCTTTCCTATCAATGGCAAGTAATTATTAATTAAACAGTTAAACTTGAAGGCATTCACATTAGATTGCCATCCTTTTCAATGGGGCCAGACTGCATAATACATTTTTAATTTTCTTTTTTTTTTTTTACTAAACGGAGACCCTCAGCTTTATCAAAGGAACACACACAAATGATGTGTAAAAAATGATATTAAGAATTTATATTGTGAAATAGGTGAATTAGCATAAGCTGCATTCATTTGGGGTGTTTATATTAAATATAATGATTTACTTCATGATGTTTAATGTCTAAATAGTAGCAAAAAGTTTGGCCTAACATACCTAATGAAGACAACAACAACACGACTAGCAAACTCTGGGAAAAGTCAGGGGATGGAGACGAGAAAATATTCAAGTCACTGAATATCCCTTCAAATCCAGTTAAGTCAGTCATTGAAATGTCCACATTACTGTAAGCCACTCTAATTCAGGGTGTTTATATTAAATATAATGATTTACTTCATAATGTTTAATGTCTAAATAGTAGCAAAAAGTTTGGCCTAACATACCTAATGAAGACAACAACAACACGACTAGCAAACTCTGGGAAAAGTCAGGGGATGGAGACGAGAAAATATTCAAGTCACTGAATATCCCTTCAAATCCAGTTAAGTCAATCATTGAAAAGTCCAAATTAGCGTAAGCCGCTCTAATTTAGCATGTTCATAAGAAATGTAATGATTTACTTCATGATGTTTAAAGTCCAAATAATCTCGATTTTAGCAAAATGGTTGGAAAACCACTGGCCTAACCCACCCAAAGAAGACAAAACAACTCTAGGAGGCTGAAATGTGTAAGTCTGCGCCTTGAGCATGGGAAAGCACTATATAAATCAAATGTATTATTATTATTATTATTATTATTACAAGGGATGTTCAAAACGTTTCCGCATATTTTTTAAAATTCTTATTTATTAAAAATTTCAAAAGCAAATCACATCACTTTCTATATACGGTTGTCGCCTTCGTTTGCGATGCAATTTTCCCAGCGTCGTACCAACTTTTTAATGCCCGATTACTACTCGTCCTGCCTTCACCCTTTCCAACGAAAATATAGAGAAAAGCCAAGCAAAATGACACCTTTTGTTGGCTAATTAAAAAGATTACAATATGCAAGCTTTCAAGGCAACTCAGGCCCCTTCTTCAGGCAAGATGTAATCAATTACATCTTGCCTGAAATCAATTACATCTTGCCTGAAGAAGGGGCCTGAGTTGCCTCGAAAGCTTGCATATTGTAATCTTGTTAGTTAGCCAATTAAAGGTGTCATTTTGCTTGGCGTTTCTCTACATTCATAATGGCTAACACGGAACAACACCCTAGTACTACAAAGAAAATATAAAAGTGCGAAAACTTTTTGAACGTCTCTCATATTATTATTATGAGATAGAGATGAGAAAATATCCAAGTCACTGAATATCCCTTGAGGTCCAGTTAAATCAATCGTTTGAAAAGTCTATAACAGTGTAAGCCATTAAAATTCAGAGTGTTCATAAGAGATTAAATGATTTACTTCAAGATGTTTAAAGTCTAAATTGTCTCAATTGTAGCAAAATGTTTGGCCTAACCTACCCAATGAAGCATGGTCCCAATACACTCTACTAATTAGAAGAATATGTGAAATATGATATAAAGTAAGCAAATAAAACAGAAATTAAAACAAAATTACATCAATGTTAAAAGAATAATAACTAATAAAGGTGGAATAAAATACCTTAACTTTTAATTGTTTAATGTTATATCAAACAAAGAAATAATGTAATAAGGAACATTTCAAGGATGACAGACCCGACTGAATTCTAAGGTACACTGTAATGAAGGGAGTAAAGGTGGGTTTTAAGTCTTGATTTAAAAGTCTCAATTGAGTGGACTTCTCTTTCACATAATGGCAGGCCATTCCAAAGATAAGGTGCACAATAGGAAAATGCTCTTTGACCAACTGATTTTTTCTTAACTTGGGGAATAACCAAACGACCAGCATTAAGAGAGTGAAAATGTGTACATGGTGTAATTAGCTCAGTAGATAAGAACATGTCTAGCAACTGTAGGAGGCTGAAATGTGTAAGCCAGCACCTTGAGTGCGGGAAAGGCACTATATAAATAAAATGTATTATTTTTATTACCATTATCTTATATATAAACATCTGCGTGTAGAAATGTGTGTGTGTGTGTCTGTCTGGCCCAGAAGTGCAAGACTACTGCATGAAGCTCAAAGAGCCGGCAAGGCGGCCCAAAATGAACAAGTTGGAAGAAGAAAGAAGTACGAGGCTACAGCATGAAGCTGAAAGAAAGCGACTCCATTTCCAAAGTGAAACTATCAAACGAGAGAGAAACTCGCTTAGCCGCTGATAAACAAGGGGGACGAGCATGTCCGCAAAATGAAGTGATGTTGAAACTCTGCATTTCAATTTTTTTTCTGACGACTTACAGAGCTAGTTATTATTATATGGGAATGGAAATGAGAAAATATCAAAGTCACTGAATATCCCTTCAAATCCAGTTATAGCAATCATTGAAAATTCTGAACTAGCGTAAGAGGCCGTAATTTGAAGTGTTCATAAGAAATGTAATGATTTTCTTTTTGCTGTTTAAAGTCTAAATTTTGGTATTTTCCTATTTGGTGCACTAAATAGTCTCGATTGTAGCAAAAATGTTGGAAAACCACTGGTCTAACCTACCCCATGAAAACAAAAAGAACACTCTTAGCATCTCTTTGAAAAGAAGAATGAAAAGCACAAGTCAGGGGATGGAGATGAGAAAATATCCAAGTCACTGAATATCCCTTGGGGTCCAGTTAAATCAATCATTTGAAAAGTCTGAAATAGTGTAAGCCTTCAAAAGTCAGGGTGTTCATAAGAAATTAAATGGTTTACTTCATGATGTTTAAAGTCTAAATTGTTTCAATTTTAGCAAAAAGTTTGGCCTAATGGGGCGGCACGGTGGCGCAGTGGTATCGCTGCTGCCTCGCAGTTAGGAGACCCGGGTTCGCACCCGGGTCCTCCCTGCGTGGAGTTTGCATGTTCTTCCCCGTGTCTGTGTGGGTTTCCTCCGTGCGCTCCGGTTTCCTCCCACAGTCCAAAGACATGCAGGTTAGGTGGATTGGCGATTCTAAATTGGCCCTAGTGTGTGCTTGGTGTGTTTGTGTGTGTCCTGCGGTGGGTTGGCACCCAGCCTGGAATTGGTTCCTGCCTTGTGCCCTGTGTTGGCTGGGATTGGCTCCAGCAGACCCCCGTGACCCTGTGTTCGGATTCAGCGGGTTGGAAAATGGATGGATGGGTTTGGCCTAACGTACTCAATGATGACAAAAAGAACATGCCTAGCAGCTCTGGGAAAAGTCTGGGGATGGAGATGAAAAAATATTCAAGTCACTGAATCTGCTGGAGTCCCAATTAAATCAATCATTGAAAAGTCTGTATGTAATGACTTTTATTAATGTTGTAGAAGTACATAATAAACAAGAATAGTGGTGTCAGATATCTGAAATATTAAAACATGTGCTTCAGTTTAAATGTTTAAAGTCTAAACAGTATCAATTGTAACACAAATGGAAGTTTTCATTCACTGATAGAGCTCAATTGCTGCCTAGATACTTAGTAAAGGACAAAAAATAAAAAATAATACCATATTCATTATCACTGACCCTGAGATAGTCTAAAACGATACCCCACAGAGGGTTATGTTTGAAATTTGTCACTTTTAACCTTCTGGGAGTGTCTCTTAAAGGGCCAGGTCCACCAGTAAAGAATCAATATGATCACGTATGTGATCAACAACCCCAACATATCCTAAAAAGACACTCCACATGTCTATATTACTGAAATTTTGTGAAAAGGAGTAACTGTGATCCCTCATATCCTCTTACAGGGTGAACCCCTGGGGTTGGTTGATGCGGAATACACAACTTCATGTCCTTCTGATCACGTTTGCCGAAGACACCTGTGGCTGAGTCAGTTTATTATGTTTTATTTTAGTGAACATTCTCAAAACTATGGATTTTTTTTTATACTGAAATGCTTTTGTTTTGTATATTGTGAATTTTGTTTAATATGACAGTGTATCTTTTGTATTATAGTTCTGTTGTAGCGGGGGGCTTTAATTAATGAAACCCCATTAGGGTGAACACGCAACATAACAGCGGACTTCTGGCAAAAGCTGGATGACGCTGTTGCAGGTAAGGCGCTTCTCAATACTCTCTGTCTGTCGTGTAAGCTAACAAGTTTTGAAATAGTGCATTCTGTCTCAAACTGCATAGGAACATCACGTCATGTGGTTATTGATGTATCTTGAGGTTCTGTTCTGTCGTCACGTTTGGTCGGCAGAAATGGATTTTAAAAGTGTTTAATGTCACAGAGCCTCATTAGCGTATTGTTTGGCTTGCTACAGGAGACAGAGAGAGAGCCTGTCGCTGCGCGTGTTGACTGTGCCCCTTACTGCTCGTCTTATAGCTGGATGAAGTTGTTGCAGAATAAATGTCAGAATCTGGATATTGGTTAGTCTGTCTTTCTTCAAAGCATCAGCAACCATTTTAAAGCTGCTACACACTGATTGGTTTGCTCTTATTGTAAGGGTGTAATTTCCTGCAGACAATAATGTGCAAAACTGGCCTGAAAATGAAGGATTTTCAGGTCTACAAGGTCAAAAATCGGGAATAATCTCCAGAAAGCTCAACATTTTCCATAACCAGACATCAAAATGAGTTGAACAGTATATAATATAGGGGAGCTTTCTTGTACTGGTGAGTCAGGGGGTGATGAACAAAAAGTAATTGCTATAAACACAATAAACATACCGCTATAAAAATGTTTAGACAATAGCATTCATGAACCTGATTAGTCCAATTCAGGGTCAGGAAAGGCTGTCATTTGCCCTGACAACAAACCAGGAGCCATCCCTAGATAAAGGGGTGCCAGTCCATCACAAAGTCTACTCATTCATACACCCACACGACATCAATTTAGAATCACTACTTAGTCATGTTCAGGGAGAGTCGAGCGTGAAGAGATTGGGATGAGGATCAGCACCTCTAGGTCTAAGGTCATGGTTCTCAGATGGAAAAGGGTGGAGTGCCTCCTCCAGGTTGAGAAGGAGCAATTTACATATCTCGGAATTCACAAGTCAGAAAAGAAGGGAGCGAAAGAGCAACAAATAGATTGGAGTGGCATTCATTTTGGACCATACAGATGAGGTGAAGAGAAACAGAAGGGAAAACGTTTGATTTACTGGTCAATATACATCCCTACCATGACTTATAGCCACAAGCTTTAATTGGTGACCAACAGAAAGAGATCACAGATATACAGTAGGTGGCAGAAATGAGCTTGGTGGCAGAAAGGGTGCCTTGGATCAGCCTTAGAGATAGAGTGAGGAGAACAGACATTCGGGAGGAGTTCAAAAGTAGAGCAGCTGCATCTTTACATTGAAATGAGCCATTTGAGGTTGTTTTTCTGATTAGAATGCCCTCTGGACACAGTCAATGTGTTTTTGGGCATGTCTAACCAATAGGAGACCATGAACATGCAGGAGAGAGTCCATGTCCCAGCTGGCCTGGAAATATCTGGGTTGGAGGAGGTGACAGGGAAACTGAACTTTTCGGCGTCTTTGCTTAGATTGCTGCCTCCGTCTGACCCAGATAAGTGGTAGAAAATGGATGGATGGATGGATGGATACTTCCTCTGAAACATATATCTCTGTGATGTGGCAGGACACCTGGAACACCTGGAGAAAAAAACCCCGACAGAGATGGGGACAACATGAGAACTCCACACAGACAACAACCAGAGGCTGATTCTTTAAGGCAGCATCTCTAACTGTAGTGCTACCCTATGTGTAGATGCTTTAACTAAAATTAGTTGTTGTTATCAAAAAATTTAAATAACATAACATCCGGAAACCAGTCCTGAGAGACAGACCCTGCTAAGGTTAAGCCATGTAGAGTCTTGTAAAGGAATCTCAAAATTTGGAAATGAACAATTGCATGTAAGCAGCAGGACACTCTAAATCAGTATGGACCATGGGTGTCAAACTCAGTTCCTGGAGGGCCACAGTGGCTTTCATTCTAACCATCTTCTTCATTAGTGACCTGTTTTTGCTGCTAATTAACTTCTTTTGCCTTAATTATAATTAACTTGACACAGACCCCTTAGTTGTTTCTTTTTCCTTAATTAGCAGCCAGACAATAATGAGACACAAAACAAGCCGCCACATGACCAGCTCACCTGTGCTCATCGCACAATATCTGAAAATAAAGAAAGGGGAAGGTCTCAGTAAGGTTGATCTCTGAGGTCACCAAAACATCTTGATGGTGATCTTAGAAGAAACAGAAAATCCAACAGTTCTGGGAATGTCTGCTGTGGCAGAATGAGAGCAGCAACAGGCCATGGAATTAAATAACGAGTTTAATTAACAGCAAGAATCGGCTTCTCATTAAGAGATTGGATGGAGTGAAATTGGTTGGAGTTTGAAATCCCAGTTTAGCTGGTCATCTGTTGGCTCATTTCATGTCTCATTTCTGTTTGGCTGTCAGAGGACTAGATCCTTAAAAAAAGGGCTATTAAAATGAAGGGAAAAGGAGTTAATTAGCAGTGAAAACTGGTCAGTGATTAGGAAAAGGGTTAGAATGAAAACCTGCAGCCACTGCGGCCCACCAGGACTGGAGTTCGACATCCCTGGTGTGGACGCAGAAGAGAGGACATCTTGGAGAGACAGGAGTGGGGTCTCATGGGAGGAGATAAAGTGGAATGAAATGAGACTCAGGTTCTACTGTAAAATGAATGGCTCTTTTTAGTGTTTCTGAATGCTAGTCAATTCCTTCATTTCACATCCATCCATAAAATCAAAAGAAAAAGTGTATAAGTTAATTAATAAATGTTTTATTTTTACATAATCGCCAAACCAATAAACACATTTTTGCAATGAAAATTTTTTTCCCTAATGATGAACTTTACATGAAAAAATTGATTTCATATAAATTTAAAAATAGTGCCAACAGAGGTTTTTACTTCATTTTCGCGTAATCCTCAAATTGATAAGCACAGAGCTGGCTCTAGACAAAGGCCGAGTGGGCACTGGCCAAGGGGCAGCATGACGTTGAGGGCATCAAAACTCATCCAAACTCTCACCTCCCCCCTCCCTCAAAATGTGCATTAATGTCCATTGATTTATCATGAAATATTAAAATGTGTACTTCAGTTTAAATGTTTAAAGTTTAAACAGTATAGTTTGTAACAGAAATGTCATTTTTCATTCACTGATAGATGTCAATAGCAGCCTAGATACTTAGTAAAGGACATAAAATAAAAAATAATGTCATATTCATTATCACCGACCTTCAAATAGTCTAAAACGATACCCCACATGGGGTTACGTTTGAAATTTGTCATTTGTAACCTTCTGGGAGTGGCTCTTAAAGGGCCAGGTCCACCAGTAAAGAATCAGGTATCAAAAATATGATCACGTTTGTGATCAGCAAACCCAAAATATCCTAAAAATAGACTCCACAAGTCCTATATTATTGAAATTTTGTAAAAAGGAGTAACTGTAATTCCTCATATCCCATTATGGGGTGAACCCCTAGGGTGTAATGGTGTAATTTCCTGCAGAAAATAAGGTGCAAAACTGGCCTAAAAATGAAGGTGGTAAGTGATCCATCTGGACTTGTCTCTTTACGCCTAGCAGCCATATGACCTGAAGTTCTACCATCTTCGAAAGTCAGAATAGGACTTCAGTCTAAGAAAACTTGTTTTGTGTTTTAACACACTATTTCATTATTTTCAATTTCAAATTTTTAATAAATGGGGTTGCCCCAAAACATGTTCATTGCCCTGTGTTTCTATAAAACATTTAAATGATGATCGATAGAATGGGATGGACCTGAGCCAGACTTCAAGGTTTATAGCCAAATGTGTGATATTTCAGTTTTTGTTTTAATACATTTAAAGAATTGCTAATTTGCTGTTTTTGCTTTGTCATTCTGAGGTAATAAAGAATTTACCCAATTTTTGCATAAGGCTGCAACGTAACAAAACGAAAAAGTGAAGGGTGAAACACGCTGTATATAGTTTTTGCCACTCGTAAATAGTTCTGTAAGGTGAAGATGCTTTCAAAAGCAATGACATTAAAAATTTCTAAATATCAAACAATTTACTATAAAGTGCAGTGAACAGTAAAAAGCTAAATCAACCTCATTTTCCTTTGAAACCTCACCAGTTCTCTTAGGCCTTCTGTCATGGCAAGTTTTATAAGGAAAATTGTCTGGTTCTTTCCTCCACCCTTTCTTCTGCAAACTTTGGCCATCTTGCTGTCTCTTCAGGTAATCCCAGGCAGCCTTTATGATGAAGAGATCATGGCTCAGCAAAGGCCATATAATTTGTTGAAAAACTCCTTGTTCTTCTTTTTTGCTGCTGATAGTTCTTTACACCCTTTGCCATATGTTTGAGGTCATTGTTCTGGTGTAGAATAAACTTCAGGCCAATCAGATGTCTTCCTGATGGTATTCCATGATAGATGAGAACCTGCTTGTGCTTCTCAAATTTTGACCAGATCAAAACTCCAGTTGCGGAAATGTAGCTCAAAACCTGCAGAGAACCCTAGTAGAACTTTACTTTTGGCTCCAGACATCCATTCGTGTAGCACTATCAGGCTCTTCTACAGACAAACCATGTCTTGTCTGAGCTAAATATTTCCAGTTTTGACCTTTCCTACCAGGGCACCTTCTGTCATTATTCTGTACTCTAGTATTTTGCGTTTTTGTGCATAGGTGAGTCACTTGGCTTAGACCATTCTGAAAAGATCCGTTTCACTTTGAAACTAAAAAGTCTTTTTTGGATCAATCTCAAAAAAGCAAAATAAGGGCTGGTCAATCCATTAGGCGATTTAGGCAGGGCACCATCATCTGAGGTATGCTGTTTAGTTAAGGAAAGGGTTGAACTTTTTTCTCTCTTTGAAACATGGTAACTAACACTATAGTGCTTCTAATACCAAAGGAGACCCCTTTATCATACAATAGGCTACATGCTTAAAACAGCAATGGGGGTGGGATTCCTCCTACTCCTTGATGTATTATATGACCGACCTGGCTGACTTTGCACTCATACTTTAACATTCAGGGTGAAAAGCTGTATGATGTATGCCTTCATAATCATGAGTTATGGCCGTGATACTCTGTTAACTTTGCCTAGGAGATCCAACTGTGCTATCAGCATATTACTGTAAACAATTCCATTATTTATGGAATAACTTTGGCATGTTTTTTGGAGGTCACCATTAGTGAACCTTGCCTAGGGCTCCATATGGGCTTTGCATATATACATTCCACTTCTTCACATTCACGAGAGTATGGAGCGGATAACTCTTGTGAATGTGAAAATTTGGAAATAATGTTTTGGCCTGTCTAACTGTGCTGACGCATGTCAAAGCAGGATATTTTTGTAGTTGAATTTAATAATTATTAAAGTTTTAATTTATTAATTAGTTTTAAATTTTTATTTATTTTAACTATTTTGCTGGTTAACCGGCATGCTCTCCCGTGAAAGAATTGATTGCTGTCTAGTGCCGTGGTGAGTGTACATTGTCAGCTGGGGTTGGTTGCATGAAGAGAAAGGAGAGGAGCAAGTAAGAAAGGAGAAAATGAAATTGGGAAAGGGAAATCGAGGAGTGAGCGTGTGAGTGCAAGGTCGAGAAAGGCGAGAGATGAGAATGATGGATAATGCAGAAGGTGGCATGGCTCTACCTAACTTCCAGATTTATTAATGGGCAGCAAACATACAAGCTATAAAAACCCGGACACAAACAGATGAACATACACAGGCTTGGTCTGCAATAGAACTAAAATCCTGCAGTACTTCTTTATATTCCCTGCTCTGTGCCCCAACAAATGTAAGTTATCGCTATTTTACTAATAATCCATTAGTGCTTCACTCACTCAGAATATGGAACCAATGTAGAAAGCATTTTAGGATGGAGAATCTTTTATCAGTGGCACTTCTGCAAGAGAACCACCTCTTTCAACCCTCGCAAACATATGCAGTTTTTAATACCTGGAAAACATTTGGGATTAAACTGCTTCGAGATCTTTATATAGACAACATCTTTGCATCCTATGAACAATTACAATCCAAATGTAACTTTCCAGCTACACATTTCTTTCACTATCTTCAAATTAGAAACTTTCTTAAACAGAACCTGCCCGATTTTCCTTATCATGCACCCTCGTCCATGCTGGAAAAAATATTGCTCAATTTCAAGGACTTAGACACCATCTCTGCAATATATAAAATTATTTTACAGTCCTTCCCTTTCAAAGATCCAAGAGGACACTGGGAAAAAGATCTCTCAATTAATATATCAGAAAAGGAGTGGAAAGTAGCAATGCAGAGAATTCACTTCAGCTCCATATACGCAAAGCTTACAATTATACAACTTAAAATGATATATTGAGCACATCTGTCTCACTTAAAACTCTCCAAAATGTTCCCAGGGCGAGATCCAACCTGCGAACGCTGCAATCAAGTCCCAGCCTCACTGGGTCACATGTTTTGGCCCTGCAGCAAATTAATATCATTTTGGACCAAAATTGTTAAGTGCCTTTCAGACAGCCTTGGCGTCACAATCCCTCCTAACCCATTAACATCTGTGTTTGGTGCTCTTCCAGATGAGTTTAAAGTGGAGAAGGACAATCAAACTGTGATTGCATTCACTACTCTTTTGGCACGCAGACTTATTTTGCTAAACTGGAAGAATCCTAACTCTCCTCTTTTAAGTCAGTGGGTAACTGATGTTTTATACTATTTGAAATTGGAAAAAATCAAATACTCAGAGGATCTGTACAGAATTCTTTCAAAACATGGCAGGATCTAATCAGTAATATTTTAGAATAAGCTCTTAAAGCACAGAGGAAGCAATTCTTTCCGCATTTCTTTTTCTTCTCCATTCATCTCTATTGCCCTTTTAAACTCATCAATTTAGGTATGTTTACAAGCCTTAAGTTTTACTCCGTTGGCCGTGCCCTCTTTCTTATGGGTGGGGGTTAAGTTGTTTTCATCCTATTTTTTTGTAAAAATTGATCTATGTGTATGGAATGATTACAATAAAATTAAAAAAAAAAAGAGAGAGAATGATGGATAGAGCTCTACGCGGGTTTATGGTTGAAGTGAGTGACTGAATGAGAGAGAGAGAGAATGTGAACAAGCAAGAGAGAGTGAGAGAAAGAGAGGGAGAGAGGCAGAGAGAGAGATAAAGCACAGAGTGTGAACCAGTTGGGACGAGATGTCCAGATCTACAGAATAAGTAAGGGACCAGTGAAAGCAGAATGTAGCTGGCAAATACTGTATCATACAGTTCTATTTCACCAAAAATAGTTTAGTATTAACAATATAGTATCTACCATATATACTTTAGGATAAGTTCTCCCGAGGACTTGATTTTACCATATAATTTCTAGTATTTTATAATATCGATCATATAAGTCAAATGCGGTAAACTCACGCTATTGGTCCAAGAGTTTATGATATGCTAGCGCCACACCTGAGAAAGTAACCACGGAGCACACGGCCATTGTTTTCTACGTATTTTGCCTATGTGACCACAGAGTAATACCCGAACTATTCCGAAGCACTGTTTTGTGTTTTTTGTATCTCACACCCTCACACACCTTTAGCGTAAGAGTTTCCCTTATCTATGATGGAGCGTTCAATCAGAAGAAAATATGAAGCTGGTTTTAAATTAAAAGTCATTGAAGTGGCAAAAGAAATTGGTAACTGCGCTGCTGCAACAAAATTCAATGTGTCTGAAAAACTGGTGCGAGATTGGAGGAGGCAAGAAGATGTAAAAAAAAGAAAAATGAAGTGGCGTATTTTTGAACGGATGCATAAGTTGGGCTCTGATTTTATGATCGATTTTTCAGGTTTCAAAATCTGACTTATATGTGAGTATATATGGTACTTAAACTAACTAATATTATATAACACTAATAGTTATGTATTATTTATGTAATACAAATTATTTTCTGTATTGTTTATATATTTTTTGCTTATTCCCTATATGCAAGTTTTATGATCTTTCGGTGAGCCTCATAAATGTCATATCATTTTTAACAACCAACCAGAGTTGTGGTGGGCTGGAGCAGGCACAGGGCAGGAACAAACTATGAACAGTTCATTGCAGGATGAACACACACACACACACTTGATGCACACACTAGGGCCAAATTAGCATTATCAATTCACCTAACCTGTGTGTCTTTCAACAGTGGGAGGAAACTACTGTAGAACACCCAGAGGAAACCCACATAGACACAGAGAGAACATGCAGACGCTACACAGGGAGGATCTGGGATTCGAACCCTGGCCTCCTTATTGTGAGGCAACAGCACTACAACTGTGCTGCCCCACTCCAAAAGTATTCCTATTTAATTGTTTATGCCAACATGAATAACTTAAACAACAAATGTCAAATTTGTGAATCTGGAGAGTCAACTGTATATATATTCCACATTTATTTATTTTTTTTTAATTTTATTAATTTTATTGTAATTATTCCATACAAATAAATCAACTTTTACAAAAAAAAAAAAGATAAAAAATAGGATGAAAACAACTTAACCCCCACCCCTGAGAGAGAGAGCACGGCCAACGGAGTAAAACTTAAGGCTTGTAAACATACCTAAATTGATGAATTTTAAAGGGCAATAGAGATGAATGGAGAAGAAAAAAAGAAATGCAGAAAGAACTGCTTCCTCTGTGCTTTAAGAGTTTATTCTAAAATATTATTGATTAGATCCTTCCAGGTTTTGAAAAAATTCTGTGCAGATCCTCTAACTGAGAATTTGATTTTTTCCAATTTCAAATAGTATAAAACATCGGCTTCCCACTAACTTAAAAGAGGAGAGTTAGGATTCTTCCAGTTTAGCAAAATAAGTCTGCGTGACAAAAGTGTAGTAAAGGCAATCTCAGTTTGTTTGTCCTTCTCCACTTTAAGTCCATCTGGAAGAACCCCAAACACAGCTGTTAATGGGTTAGGAGGGATTGTGACACCAAGGCTGTCTGAAAGGCACTTAAAAATTTTGGTCCAAAATTATGTTAATTTGGCGCAGGCCCAAAACATGTGACCCAGTGAGGCTGGGACTTGATTGCAGCGTTCGCAGGTTGGATCATGACCTGGGAACATTTTGGAGAGTTTTAAGTGAAACAGATGTGTTCGATATATAATTTTGAGTTGAATGATTGTATGCTTTGCGCATATGGAGCTCGAGTAAATTCTCTGCATTGCTACCTTCCACTCCTTTTCTGATATATTGATTAAGAGATCTTTATCCCATTGTCCTCTTAAATCTTTGAAAAGGAGGGACTGTAAAATAATTTTATATATTGCAGAGATGGTGTTAAAATCCTTGAAATTGAGCAATATTTCTTCCAGCCTGGAGGAGGGTGCAAGATGAGGAAAATCGGGCAGGTTCTGTTTAACAAAGTTCCTAATTTGAAGATAGTGAAAGAAATGTGTAGCTGGAAAGTTAAATTTGGATTGTAATTGTTCATAGGATGCAAAGATGTTGTCTATATAAAGATCTCTAAGCAATCTAATCCCAAATCTTTTCCAGATATTAAAAACTGCATATGTTTGCGAGGGTTGAAAGAGGTGGTTCTCTTGCAGAGGTGCCACTGATAAAAGATTCTCCATCCTAAAATGCTTTCTACATTGGTTCCATATTCTGAGTGAGTGAAGCACTAATGGATTATTAGTAAAATGGTGATAACTTACATTTGTTGGGGCAAAGAGCAGCGAATATAAAGAAGTACTGCAGGATTTTACTTCTATTGCAGACCAGGCCTGTGTATGCTCATCTATTTGTGTCCAGGTTTTTATATCTTGTATGTTTGCTGCCCAGTAATAAAACTGAAAGTTAGGTAGAGCCATGCCACCTTCTGCCTTAGGTCTTTGTAGGGTCGCTCTTTAAATACGTGGATGTCTTGAGTTCCAAATAAATGAGGTTGTTGAATCTAATTGCTTAAAAAATTATTTATTAATGTATACTGGAATGTTTTGAAATAAAAAAGAAGCTTAGGAAGAATACTCATCTTAAAAACGTTAATTCTTCCAGCTAGAGTGAGATGAAGGGTTGTCCATCTATGCATGTCTTTGCTTAATTTTTTCCATACAGATGGCAAAATTTTGTTGATAAAGAGCTTTGTGTTTACTTGTGATATTAACCCCTAGGTATTTAAACTGTTCTACAATGATAAAAGGTAGGGTGTCTAATATAATATTATATGCTTGAGAATTCACTGGAAAGAGTACACTTGTATTTAGATTCATTCTGAGACCAGAGATCTTTTGAAATTCTGTGAGTGCTGTTAGGACTGCAGGCACAGAATTTTGTGGGTCTGATATATACAGTACCATATCTTCTGCATATAGAGAAATTTTCTGTTCCAGTCCCTTTATGATAATCCCCTTTATCTGATAAGCGTTTCGACAGTGAACTGCCAGTGGTTCAATGGCGATTACAAATAGCAGTGGTGACAAGGGGCATCCTTGTCTGGTACCATGTTCTAGTTTAAAGTAGTCTGAGCAAATGTTGTTAATACAGACTGAAGCTTCTGGATTGGTATACAGTAGTTTGATCCATGCACAAATGTTTGGGCCAAACCCAAATTTCTCTAATGTAGTGAAAAGGTATGTAAATTCAATCATGTCAAATGCTTTTTCTGCATTTAATGATAATAGTATTTCTGGGGTGTTTGACTTTACTGGTGAGTATATTACATTAAACAGGCGTTGAAGATTTGGAGATAAGCGTCGACCCTTGACAAATCCAGTTTGATCTTGTGATATTATCGAAGGCAGCACTTTCTCCATCCTTCTAGCTATGATTTTGAGAGTATTTTAACATCATTATTCAAAAGTGAAATTGGTCTGTATGAGGCACATTGTAATAAGTCCTTATTTTGTTTAGGAAAGACGGTGATTAATGCTTGGCGAAAAGTTTGAGGTAAAATTTGATTGTCTCTAGCTTCTGTAAATGTTGCTAATAAAAGGGGAGCTAGTTGAGTGGAGAATTTCTTATAAAATTCTACAGGGTAGCCATCAGGGCCTGCTGCTTTCCCGCCTTGAAGTGACTTTATAGCGTCTAGTATTTCTGATAGTGCCAAAGGTTTATCGAGTTCCTAAGCATTAAAAGTGTCCGTTTGTGGTATCTGTAATGTATCCAGAAATGCATTAGATTGTGTGTTGTCTTCTTTATACTCAGTAAAATATAAGGATTTATAGTTGGTTGTGGTCTTGGTTTCTAACTTATTTCTGTGGGAAAGATATGAAATAATCTGTCCTCTTAAGAAGGCCTTGAGAGTTTCCCAGAGTAATCCTGCAGACACGTCTGAGGATCTATTTGTCTCTAGGAAGAAACTGATTTGTTTGGATATGAATTCTGTACAGTTCTCGTCTGCTAATAGAAGCAGGTTAAGACGCCATCTGCAAGGTGAGAGTGTTGGGCATAATGACTTTAGCCACATTTATTACAAATAACTTAATTTATGGACTTATTTGTTGTGATTTCTTTATATGTGTGGATTACATCTGGTGAAAACTTCATGTCAATAGCCCCATTAGAAATATATTTACTGACGCGTTCAATTCTTATTTTCCCCAATGTATATATATTGTAGGAAGCACACAGGATGGATGGATGTCCCATCCAGGAGTCAGGAAGTTCCCTTTACCTGGGCGGGAGCCCCTAAGGGAACTTAATGGCACCCCAGTTGGATTTAACACCTTCCCTCACCATGAATGAATAGGACATGGAAGGACTTTCCCTGGAGAATATTCATTCCCCCCAGGTGCTAGGTGGCAGCAGCCCACCCTATCGGTGCCCATTCAGGAACTAGCAGGGAATGCTGGGAGCTGAAGTCTGGCAGCACAGCCCTGCTGGGGTCCAGGGGTGCTGCATGGGGACGCTGTGGGGAGATGTGTTCCCCAAAATGTGGGACTTTTGTATGGACCAGAAGGCAGGAGCCCTGGCACTGGAAGTGGTTCCAGGTTCTTAATTAAAGGGACCACACTCCCTTATCTAGGTATGTCAGAGCTGGGAAGACGTGTAGCAACACTTGACTGGAGGAGGGTAGTGTAGTATATTAAAATTCTTTAACCCACTTAATCCAATTCAGTGTTGTGGGTCTCAATGTTCTTGATGTTCCAGTTGTTTCATTTCTTTCCTCCAGCTGAAGTCACATGAAGTACTTCTCCTCTTCCCTCCCAACCTCTTTTTGTTTTTCCTTATTTCCTTTCCAGACAAATAAAGTTGCCACTCCATATGCTTCATTGTGTAAAGCAGCCTATTATCCTTTACCTCTGTTCTCAAGTTGGTAGTGTGGCTTTACATGCCCCACCATACTATACTAAAAAAAAATAAAAAAAAAGTATTCTTGCTTCCAGAAATCACAAATCAGTGTAAATTTGTACACAATCTGTATCAGCGGAGGCCAGCTCTGACCCTGGAGAGCTGCAAGTGGCTGCAGGTTTTTATTCTAACCCAGTTATCTAATTGGAAGACAATCCTCACCAATAACAGATGTTATTTAATTTCATGGTTTGTTAGTGTTTTAACTCTACCATGTCTGAGTATTAAATAAGAAATAAACAAAATAAAGTTAATTAGTAGTAAAAACTAGTCATCAATTAAGAAAATGGTTAGAATGAAAACCTGTAGACACTGTGGCACTCCAGGATCGGAGTTGGTCATCCCAATCAATATGTTACGACACATGCATGTTATGCCAAAAGGCTAAGACCTGGCCCATATCTTCATCAACAATCTTTCCTCCATCCTCCTTACTTACCCCCTGCACATCTCATCCTAGAACTTTCAGCAGATGAGAATGTTTACTTGGGTACCACAGCTGGCAACACTAGTCTTGTGCTTTAGAGTCCCTAACTGTCTTTCTGCTAATTTTTAAAAATCTTTTTATAGCCTTGAAATATTAAAATGTCAGCATCCTGGATTAACAGGTCATCCACCCCCTATATTGAGAAAAGTGTCCACTATAGGGCTGCTGGGAAGCATGAAGGCCAGAGACCAGCACTGTGGAAGGGTGGTCTCATTTATGATGCTCTAGTCTTTTACATATACATTACATTTATTTGCTTAGGAGATAGTTTTATTCAAAGCATCTTACAAAAGATGTCAACTTATTCAAGAAAACATCAGTTTCGAAGACTTTTTAAGTATTAGGGCTCATTTATACTTCATGCTAAGAACGCGCACGCATCTTGGCTGCCATGCTTTCCCAGTGTTCATTTGACGCATGCGCGAGCAGCAGTACCAGCAAAAAGCCAGGGGTCGCAGTGTACTAAAAGTTGGAATGTGACGTCAGAGTCTCTCTGTTTACTATTTACATGTGACAGAAAGCCACTTTGCGGATCCTACGAGATTGATGTGTGCACTTCGCTGTTTGATGAATGGTTCAATGCAGTGAAGTAAAATGCCGACAAACAAATGCATTCGTGGTGCTTTTATATTCAAGCATCACATATTCCTGATCGTAATGACACGATACATTTTAAAAGTCTCACATACTGTCTTATGTGCCGTCTTTTTTTTCTGTGGCTTCCTCCAGACCTGACAGCAGCGGTAAACAGCAATAGATCGCCACACAGAACCCATTATATGTATGATATTCCAACTCTCTGCACTTTTAGAATCCTAAGATTTATACTTGATATCACTTTCATGATGAAATGCATTAAAGTATGTATGTTACATTTTACAGATAAATTGTTAATTTTGTTAAATAATGAACACTGTTAATAATTACACACATGGGGGTGACACGGTGGCAGAGCGTTAGCGCTGCTGTCTCGTAGGGAGTCATGTCACTGGTATTCTCTGCCTGGAGTTTGCATGTTTTCCTGCTGGGTTTCCACCGTGGGTTCCTGTTTCCTTCCATAGATATGCAGACACCAAAATGACGCCAGTGTATGTGAGTGCTTGTATTCACCTTGCGATGAGCAGATGCCCCATCTAGGGATTGTTTCTGCCTCGTGCCCAATGCTAGCTGGAATGAACACATCCCTGGATTGATGGATTTAATCATTAAACATCCTTTTCAGAGATATTGCGATAAGGTATCATCGGAATTTAATTGGTGTTCCAGGCAATTCACAACAGTGTGAAGCCAAGCCTGTTCTCACCGTGATAATATCTTGCACTGCCACCTGGTGGATTCCTCCAGATTTACATAAAGTACACGCGCAAATATAAACAGTACAACACTTGTGTAGCAGGAGCGTCCGCTGCAGCATGTGTTGCATCGTGTGAAGTATAACCCCGGCCTTACGGGATAAGGTTACAAAACTCATCATCACAAGAGAAGAGCGTAGAACAAAATACAAGGGAATTACAATTCCTAAATTACAGAAACCTAACAGCTAACATCAGTTAGACAGAAATTCACCAAACAAGAGTCTTCAAACACATTGAGGGAGTCAGAATTTCAAATGGATGTGGTAGTCTACAGTGGGATGCAAAAGTTTGGGCAACCTTGTTAATAGTCATTATTTTGACTATTGTTAATAGTCAGAAATCGTTGGTTGTTACGATAAAAAATGTCAGTTAAATATATCACATAGGAGACACACACAGTGATATTTGAGAAGTGAAATGAAGTTTATTGGATTTACAGAAAGTGTGCAATAATTGTTCAAACAAAATCAGGCAGGTGCATAAATTTGGGCACCACAAAAAAGAAATGAAATCAATATTTAGTAGATCCGCCTTTTGCAGAAATTACAGCCTCTAAACGCTTCCTGTAGGTTCCAATGAGAGTCTGGATTGTGGTTGAAGGTATTTTGGACCATTCCTCTTTACAAAACATCTCTAGTTCATTCAGGTTTGATGGCTTCTGAGCATGGACAGCTCTCTTTAACTCACACCACAGATTTTCAATTATATTCAGGTCTGGGGACTGAGATGGCCATTCCAGAACGTTGTACTTGTTCCTCTGCATGAATGCCTTAGTGGATTTTGAGCAGTGTTTCGGGTCGTTGTCTTGTTGAAAGATCCAACCCCGGCGCAGCTTCAGCTTTGTCACTGATTCCTGGACATTGGTCTCCAGAATCTGCTGATACTGAGTGGAATCCATGCGTCCCTCAACTTTGACAAGATTCCCAGTCCCTGCACTGGCCACACAGCCCCACAGCATGATGGAACCACCACCATATTTTACTGTAGGTAGCAGGTGTTTTTCTTGGAATGCTGTGTTCTTTTTCCTTCATGCATAACGCCCCTTGTTATGCCCAAATAACTCAATTTTAGGTTCATCAGTCCACAGCACCTTATTCCAAAATGAAGCTGGCTTGTCCAAATGTGCTTGAGCATACCTCAAGCGGCTATGTTTGTGCTGTGGGCGGAGAAAAGGCTTCCTCTGCATCACTCTCGCATACAGCATCTCCTTGTGTAAAGTGCGCCGAATGGTTGAACGATGCACAGTGACTCCATCTGCTGCAAGATGATGTTGTAGGTCTTTGGTGCTGGTCTGTGGGTTGACTCTGACTGTTCTCACCATTCGTCGCTTCTGTCTATCCGAAATCTTTCTTGGTCTGTCACTTCGAGCCTTAACTTGAACTGAGCCTGTGGTCTTCCATTTCCTCAATATGTTCCTAACTGTGGAAACAGACAGCTTAAATCTCTGGGACAGCTTTCTGTAGCCTTCCCCTAAACCATGATGGTGAACAATCTTTGTCTTCAGGTCATTTGAGAGTTGTTTTGTGACCCCCATGTTGCTACTCTTCAGAGAAAATTAAAGGAGGAGGGAAACTTACAATTGACCCCCTTAAATACTCTTTCTCATTATGGGTTTCACCTGTGTATGTAGGTCAGGGGTCACTGAGCTTACCAAGCCAATTTGAGTTCCAATAATTAGTTCTAAAAGTTTTGGAATCAATAAAATTTAGCCTGGACATTTGGATAAACACTACTCTTTACAAAGGGTGCCCGTGGATCATGAATGACCACAGAGAGTCAGGATCTCGGTTTTATGTCTCATCCAAAGGATGGAGCCATTTTAACAACACAGTGTCCCTGTCACTGCACTGGGGCATTGACATCCACACACAGACAACAAAGTAGGAGTCCCCTGCTGGCTTCACCAAAACCTCTTCCAGTAGCAACCCAAGTTTTTCCTACATGATTTTCTTCATTCATGGACTATCTAAACAACAGACAGCAGTTTGTGAGGTTGACGGACTGTGTGTCAGAAATGGTGGTGTGTAATACTGGAGCACCTCAGGGCACTGTCCTGTCTCCCTTCCTGTTTATTCCTCTACACAATGGACTTTCAGCACAATACCAGCACTTGCCTCCTACAGAAATGTTCAGATGACTTACCCATCATAGAGAGAGAGAGGTTAGGAGCATGCACTGATACAGTGCATTGCCGCACCCACCACACGACAAACCTACTCAGGATCCAGATTAGGACCTGAGTGCAGCCATGCAATGGGTGACACGTCATCAGCACCACACTAATTCAGATGGAGTGGAACAGTGTGAGGTTTTTTATGGTGGCTGGAGTGCCAATTCTGCCACCAACCCCCAAGTTTGTTCCCTGCAGGTTTGAGGGCCGACAAGCAGGGCTGGATGCAGATTAACGTCATACCCAGGACGGAGCAATTGCAGGTTAAGGGCCTTACCCATCATAGGCTACATTAAAAATGGAGATGAGTCAGAGTACAGGAAAGTTGTTAAGGTCTTCTTATGTGGTGCAGGGACAAAAATGTGTAGGTCAATATTAGCAAGACAAAAGAACTGGAGGTGGACTTCTGACTTCTGCCAAGAAGCCTCTGTGCCCAGTTACTATTCAAGGGAAGAAGTGGTGCCAAGCTACAAGTACCTGGGAGATCACATGAACAACAAGCTAGACTGATCTGACAACACAGTGGCACTGGACAATGAAGGGTCAGGGCAGACTGGACTTACTAAGAACACTCAGGTGGTTTGTTTGATGTGTACAGCCAGCTGCTGGAAATGTTCTACCAGTCCACTGTAGCCAGTGTGGTGTTCTCCTCTGCAGTCTCTTGGGGAAGCAACTTGAGCTCAAAAGAAGCACAATGCCTGAACCAA
The DNA here is from genome assembly GCA_026402145.1 of Polypterus bichir lapradei. Taxonomy (NCBI): domain Eukaryota; kingdom Metazoa; phylum Chordata; class Cladistia; order Polypteriformes; family Polypteridae; genus Polypterus; species Polypterus bichir. Next base: position 24,952,344 of record JANRMT010062852.1, on the reverse strand, counting down.
CATATCAGAAAAGCCTGCACCATCATGGGGTGAACCCTGGACGGAATGAGAGCTGTTATGGAAAAGAGGTTGATGGCAAAATTGGATACCACCATCATAAAAAATCCCCTCCATCCCCTCCAGGAGGCGCTCTCTCGGGGCACTTTTAACCACAGGCTCATTCCACCATGGTGTGCTAAGAAGTGCCTTTGGGGGTCTTTTCTGCCTACTACTATCAGGCAAAAAATGCTTCCCCCTGATGTACTTGTTAAGTTTATTTACATCTGAATGTCTCCATAGGATTAATAAAGTGTATCTAATCTAAATACTGACCAGACCCTGACTTACTTAGCTTCAGGTTAATTGCCTGTTCTGAAGGGCAGAAGGTATTGCTGCTGGCATCTGCAAGGCAGAGAGAGACTGTTGCAGCCTCGTCGGGGAAAGACTTTTATTTCTGGCCTAGTGGTTGAGCCTATGGTATTACCTAATACTATCTTTATTTATTCTTTATTTATTTCACACTTTTCCTGCAATGCTATTGCACTGAAAGTGTTCCTCCTTTTTATATTTATTGTTCCTTCAAAATTAGTTGAAATTGCTTATTTTGCTTTTGCATTTGTTCAATTGCTGTATATCAAAATGTGATTGATGGCCGGACTTGTGGACCTCTCTTATTGCTGTCCAGACACTGTCGTTATTTACTGGATCTTGTTTCTACTTACTGACTTTTGGAGGAGTACCAATGTGAGGAATTCTTTGTCTTTGCTTTGAAAGTAGCTGTAATTGTTTATTCCTTTCTTGCATTTGTCAATTCAACAAAAAATTTGAACACCAGCAATGTGCCATAAATAGCCAATTTTATGTGAAATCCCATAGTTTAATGGCCATAGCCTAAGGGAAACTAACCATTAAACACATACAGCTACAGTTTTCTATATATTAATTGTTATCTTTCCTCATCAGAATGGAAGGTAACTAAACCAACAATTTACATTTTTATTTTATACAGGCACAATCACTGTTAAATATTTCCTGTCTTTGATGGTAAGAGAATGTTGACTAAGTTTATAAAAGTTAAATATCTGGAACAGTGGTCAAGGATCTTTATACTTGCACATGCTTTTTAGAAAAGACCACACAATGTGAAGTTACTTTCACTCATGTGATGGCAATGATATATGTTTTCAACTGGAATTTCCTAATACTGTACAATTTAAAGTGTTCACTCAAAATGATATAAAAACACATGGTGGAAGTCAGCAAGTTGTTCTTTTGAGTTTATTGTGCTCTCCCTGGTTAGTATAGATGGAGTGGAATATTTTGCCTGTCCAATGTCTTTGAAACCAAAACTGATCCTTGCTTAATAAGCGAGACTCCTGTAAAAATACTATCTTGGTGCTTAGACCTGTTAGGTGAGAGAATAGTTACTTCCTCTTTAATTCATGTTTGAAACCTTTGACATTCCAGCTCATAAAATTCACTATTTGGTCATACAGACTGTGCTTCCAAACATTTGTTGCCATTTTGTTGTCTTAAATTAAGGTAGTACGTTATTACATTAGATAGCTTTAATCTTAATTTCCAGTTTTGTCAGGTTATGGCTATGAAGTCTGTTATTGTGTTGGCACTTACAACTGTCGGGGTAAAAAGGATAGATTAGAAATAGCTTCTTCTCTCTCTGACCCCCCATTTTGCCTCTCCAAATGAGGCTAGACCACACTTCACAAAGTCCCAGTCCTTTGTCATGCCTAGAGACCGAGCACATATCCTAAACAAAAACAAGAACCCCCCCGCGCAACAGTGTAGAAAGTCCTGAATACAGTCCTAAAAGAATAAACTCAGGGAATGATGTTAAACAGTACCCATGGAGAAGCAGATAGCGTATGATATTACAATCCTGATACAATAAGCCATGGTTATGATATTAAAAAATCCCCTTTGGGAAGAAAAGGTTAAAATTATATTTGTAATTAAAACATAAAAGTAGCCGAGAAGGGAATAGAATGTATAATTACGGCAAAGTTCTCATTGCGAATTAACCAAATTGCAGGTAAAATCGTCTTTGCCTTGTCAGGTCTTGATCATATTTCAAAGTTGCTATTTATACTTTATATATAAATTGTAGTTTTGCAAGCTGCTTTTGGCCATGTCACTCATTCTCTCTGCAAGTTTCTGTGGGATTTTTCTCTAAGCCATCCAGTTTTTCTCTATCAGCCAAGCTTTGAATGTGTTAGGTTCATGTATGACTCTACCTTAGTTGTGAGAAACTGTGGGTGTGAGCTGTATGTATGCCCTACAAAAGATGCGTGCCCCCTCCTAGTAAGTGTTTTGGCTCGTTCCTTATGCTGCTGGTCCAGAGTCTCATGCCTGTTAGTTTGCAATTGGCTGGCTCAAAAAAAGGAAGGATGCCCAAGTGCTTTGAGAAACGTTGTGTTAAGGTCCCAGTGAGGATACGCACTATCCCAGTCAAATGGTATTGATCTCTTATTAGCTACATATATAAAATACACTCTATGGCCAAAAGCATGTGGAGGCGCCTCCAAATGATTGAGTTTCATTATTAATAAGTGCATAAAATCAACAACTTGGCCATCCAATTTCTATTGACAGTAGAATGGATTGTACCAAAGAGCTTAGTGACCTTAAATGTGCTCCTGTCATAGGATGACGCCTTTGTCACAAGTTGATATGAGAAATTCCTGCTCTACCAGATACGTCCCTTCCAACTATAAGTGCTAGTATTGTGATGTGGAGGCATCGAGGAGCAACATCAGCTGAAGCACAAAGTGGTAGACCACACAAACTTTTAGAGTGGGGTCATCGAGCGCTGAAATACATAGCATATAAAAATCGCCTATCTTCTGTCACATTGCTCACAACAGAGTTCCAAATTGCATCTGAAAGCAACCTGAGCACAAGAACTGGACATTGGGACCTTCATGAAATGGATTTCCATGCTCACAAGCCTAACAAGTAGAGTGGTGTAAAGCATGCCGCCATTGGACTCTGGAGCAGTGGAAACATATTCTGTGGTGTGATGAATCACACTTCACTAGCTGGCAGTCTGATGGATGAATCTGAATTTGGCAGATGCCAGGAGTACGGTACCTTGTGGGCTGTATGGTGCCTACTGTAAACTCGTTTGGTGGAGGAGTTATAATGACGTGGGGCTGCTTTTTAGGGTTTGGGCTCAGCCCTTTGTTTCCATTGAAGGGTACTGTTAATGTTACAGCATTCAGTGACATTTTACATAATTGTGTTATTCCAGCTTTGTGCCAACAGTTTCTGAAGGTCCTTTTCTGTTCCAGTGTGACTGTGAATCTGTGCACAACACTATGTCCATAAAGACAAGATCCCTGAACTTAAGCATGATGAACAACTTCAAGATGTCAATTTATTTATAGAGCATATTTAAAACAACATCAGTAATGCAGTAAAGTGCTTCACAAGTAAACATACAATGAACATAAATAAAATGAATAGAAATAAATAGAAACAAAGTACAATACAGCCAGCAGTGAGTTAAAGAAAAGAAAGAAGATGACTAAAAGTAGGGCATGTTGTCTTTTAACCGTAGGAGAACAAAAGAAGTCCTATGTACTGAGCATTTGTAAGATAAGGAAGGAGCACACGGCTTGTGCTGTATTTTTCTCTGCACATGTTTATATGACCCTCCCAGTGTTAGTTTTAATAGAGATAGGTTTGGTCATGCATTATCTCTCTATTATAAAAAAAATCCTGGAAAGGAAAAGCAGGGCGACGAGATGTGATCTTCTCAGAAGTTCTCGGAAGGCACTTGAAAGACCTGTGAGATGCAAACAATATCAAATAAGAGCACCCAGTCGTGTAAAGGCACATAGCACACACAGATCCTGTGCTCTCAGCACATATAAAGCGCATAAGGACAATACGTTCTAGATGAAACATCAACGACTAAGCAAAGAAGAAAGAGCAGCGTGGAGAAAAGAGACCCAAAAGTGTTGGGGAGAAAAAAAGGCAGATAAGAGATTATGAAAGCAGTGGAATTCGAAAGGCTCAAACAAACGATGGTGTGATACACATGCAGAGAAAGGTAAAGAATATAAAAGCAGCAAAATTCCAAAGTATTGTAGCGTCCTAGCCAGGTTGAAGCCTTTTTTGTTTTAAGTGACCGTTAGGTCAGATTGAGGGAGGGCGGAGTACAGCACGGAAGACTGATAGCAACGCAACAGCAGCAGAAAGACAGCAGATGATCCGATGGCACCTCCTTAGCATGTGTTCAGCCACTCCAAGACAACGCAAGCAGCATTATACGTCCTGAGAAAGAGATTTAACTATGCCTGGGGCCGGAAATAAAGGACAAGTATTGTTTTCACAACGTCACACGAGACAAGGCAGTAAGACATCATTTAAACTAAGTCCACGGACATCTAACCTAGCAGTTGTTGGATTGCTGTTAGCAGACACGCATCATGTGCTCCCAGCTCTTAAAACAACGACAAGAGACAAGCAAAACACACAGCTCGCCAGCAGCTAAAAGCCTGCAGATGATCAGACTGCTTCTCTTTAGTGTGCGTTTAACCAAACTAACCCTCGATTCTCCCCAACCCCTTTACAACGCGCGCGACAGAGATGCGAAGTGGGAAAAAGACAGCTGCTGTACAGGCTTTGAAATGATCGGGCAGCGAGACAAGCAGAACAGGCAGCTTGCCAGCAGCAGAAAGACAACAGATAATCCGACGGCATCTCCTTAGCGTGCGTTCAGCCACCCCCCCCTTGACAACGTGAGCAGCATTATACGTCCTGCGAGAAAGAGATGTAACCACGCCTGGGGCCGGAAATAAAGTATTGTTTTTACAAAAGTTTTAAAATAAAAGTGAAAATAATACATATGTAACAATTCCCATGAAACTAACAATCTCTTTAAATTGTATATCCGGTAAACCAAACCCGAGGGTGGGCAAGCGAAGCGAGCAGGGGGCGGAGCCCCCTAGTTTTTGTAAATACACTTTGTCTTTCTAGATTTTTGTTTTTGCATTATTTTTGTCTGAACTGTATTGCCTATAGAAGAAGATGAACTTTGGTGTTTCTTTTCATTATTTGGACTTTGAGAAGTGCACAGTTAATATTGTATACAGCCACTATTCTTTCCTTTTTGTCTTAATCTTTTTGTGTGCTATTGCAGAACAACTGCATCCTTAAGACTGCATGAAACTGCATCACTTTTCTTAGAATATTTTTTTTCCAATAAACAGCACCATCGTGTTTTATACAATCTTTTTTTTGTGTCTCAGTTTCTCATCCTGATCTGTTCAGTCTCAATCTACAAGATGCCCACGCAGGGTGTAGGTCGCTGCCAAATCCCACTATATAAGGTATCACAGCAGGCGTTAAACAAAGGATTATTCCAACAGGCAACTACAGTTGGGGAAATAAATTAGGATGTTATAAATAATGACAGACAGACAGAAACAAACCACAAAATTTCATATAAATGTGTGTTTATGTATGACATGGTTATTTCTGATATCATGTTATTATAGGAGTATACTTAGAATATATTCTTAAAATTGGAGGGATATTTAAAAAAAAATATGAATTCTAAAGTAAGTCAAGAAAAATGGTAATTTCCAAAAAATGGGAGGAGCTAAAACTATTTAAAGAAACTCTCCTTAGGATAAGGGAGACTTACTGAGAAAGCAGACAGACTTGCAGATACTGGAACCAAGAGAAGTGGGTTTAAATTGCTAGTTATGTTTGTTTTTTCCTATTTGCACTTCTATTTGGTGTCTATATTTTATTTTTGTTTTGTCTTTGGACACATTTATTTATTTAGCCTCAATTTTTGTAAAAATAAACCTTTTTTGTGTTCTTTGCACAAAAAATTGTCACCATGGCTGAGCCATTAGTAGTAGTATTAAAGAACCATTCTTCTTCTTCATAATAATAATAATAATAATAATAATAATAATAATAATAATAATAACAATAATAATAATAACAATATTTTTGGGAGTTATTTCTTATCTTCTTAGTGATTCAAGGCTGGGGGGCTGTAAAAAGGCAAGGCCTTTTCAAAGCCCATTGCGGCACTCCTTGTGTGATTTTGAGCTATATAAAAATAAATTGTATTGTATTGTGTTAGTATTATTATTTTAAATGTTTTAATAAAAATCACCTTGATCTGATGCCCCATGCAAACCATCTCCCTTGTACTGATCTTATTCTGGGGCATCTTGTAGACTAAGAATAAACGAGAACGAGAGACAATGACACATACAAAAATGGTAAATGGTGAAAGAAATGACAGAGCTTTTTTAAAACAGCGATGACAAACATTTTTTTTTTTGTAAAAATAAACCTTTTTTGTGTTCTTTGCGCAAAAAAAGGCCACCATGGCTGAGCCAGTAGTAATAGTATTAAAGAACCATTATTATCATCATTATTATTATTATTTTTGGGAGTTATTGCTTGTCGTCAGGAGTTTTTTTTTTGTTTTTTCTGTCCTCCCTGGCCATCAGACCTTACTCTTTTTCTATGTTAACTAATGTTGTCTTATTTTAATTTCTTATTTTGTCTTTTATTTTTCTTCATTATGTAAAGCACTTTAAGCTACTTTTTTGTATGAAAATGTGCTATATAAATAAATGTTGTTGTTGTTGCTATTGTTGTTCTTACAGCATGGGTGTCAAACTCTGTCCCTGGAGGGCCGCAGTGGCTGCAGGTTTTCATTCTAACCATCTTCTTCATAAGTGACCTGTTTTTGCTGCTAATTAACTTCTTTTGCCTTAATTATAATTAACTTGACACAGACCCCTTAGTTATCTCTTTTTCCTTATTTAGCAGCCAAGCAATAATGAAACACAAAACAAGCAGCCGCATGACCAGCTCACCTGTGCCCATTACACAATATCTAATCTCTCAAGTCACTAAAACATCTTGACGGTGATCTTAGAAAAAACAGAAAATCCAACAGTTCTGGGAATGTCTGCTGTGGCAGAATGAGAGCAGCAACAGGCCATGGAATTAAATAACGAGTTTAATTAACAGCAAGAATCGGCTTCTCATTAAGAGATTAGTTGGAGTGAAATTGGTTGGAGTTTGAAATCCCAGTTTAGCTGCTCATCTGTTGGTTCATCAATGCTGGAGGGTTGTAAAAAGGCAGGGCATGTCAAAGCTCATTGTGGCACTCCTTGTGTGATTTTGGGCTATACAAAAATAAATTGTATTATATTATTTTAGCATTAGTATTTTAAATGTTTTTTGATAAAAATCACCTTGATCTGATGCCCCATGCAAACCATCTCCCTTGTACCGATCTTACTCTGGGGCATCTTGTAGACTAAGAATAAACGAGAACGAGAGACAATGACACATATAAAAATGGTAAATGGTGAAAGAATGGATAGATCTTTTTTAAAATAGCAATGTCAAAAATATCCACAGTTGAGGTTTACTGAAAATCATCCTATAAGTCCATTAAATCCTTTTTCTAGGCTGTCTTAAAAATGATAAAATTATAAAAAAAAATTAAAATCACAAGCAAACACAACGATAACACAGATTATTTGCCTTCTTCACTTCTTTAGGCCATTCAGAAAAACTGAAGGATTTCCAAAAAAGGAATATTACTGAAAATAAAAAAAAAAAAGCATAATGTCCACGTTGCCCAATTATCCTCACTCCTATATTACTCCTATATTACTATAGCACGTTTTCATACAAATGAAGGAGCTTAAAGTGCTTTACAAGATGAAAAATATAAAAATTAGGCAATACTAATTAACAAAGAATAAAGTAAGGTCTGATGGCCAGGAGAATGGAAAAAACAAAACAAAAAAAAAAAAACTCCAGAGGGCTGAAGAACAAAACAAATAAAGACGAGACCACAAGACCACCCAGGCCCCACTGGGCATTCTACCTAACATCAATAATCTCAATCAGTCCTCAGGGTTTACAGGCTTCATGCGGAAGAATTTGATGATGATGGTTGGAAGGACTGCATGGCACCCATATCAAGTGGTGGTGGAACAGAAAAAAACGGAAAAAGAGCAGCAGAGAAAGTAGGGGGTTAGTATGGCTTGTGGAGCCATGAAGAAAATGATTTCAATGCATAAACATCAGGATTACACTAAAATGAAGCTAAAAGAAAGCCATATTAAACTAAGCAGTTATTTATTGTGCTCCACCATATTAGGCTGTCGAATTTCTATCAATAAGCTATTCCAGAAGGCGGTAGGCTTCCTCACCACTTCTTTTAAGTTTAGCTCTTGGAATTATAAGAATACACTCATCAATCTAATATCGTGCTCTCCCTTCTGTTTATCTGAGTTGTTCAGAAGGTCTCGAGGTACCATTCACTGACTCCAGACTCCTGACAAAAGACGACATCCAGCGTCAGTGTTCCCATTATATATAACTGCAATATTCTGCAGTCCCTGAGGATGTTTCTCCAGCCCCTTATATACTTACCTTGAGCACCTTCACGCTGCTGTGTACTTTAGTCAGGAAGTCTATATATCCACATGCGTGTTCATATTTGAAGACCCCCAAACTTTAAGTCCTCCCTGGTAAGTAGATCTGCACTGAATTCTCAGGCCCTCTAGCACTCACTCTAATGACTTCTTTTGAACTTTTCCCTTTATTTTACATCATCGCACCTCATGCTGGGATTCATTTCTTTTGTCCAAAGGCACAAACGAATCACGTAGTCCTCTAAGACCACCACATCGCATTGTTCAAACGTGCAGGTCCACTGTTGATTCCTTAACTGGAGCTTCTGTTCTACACCACCTTCTAACTCCTAAAGCAAACACTGTTAACCATTTAGACAAACAAAAGAGTCTGTACATAATTATTCAGATCTATCAAAAATGATTCCTTGATGTGACCTGTCACACTAGAGGGACATTGCTTTGTGGCAGAGACCATAAATTGGGGTAAGACCAGGGTGATACCTGGGCATCACCCATACAGTGCCCTCCATGATGTTTGGGACAAAGACACACTTTTCCTCGATTATCTGCTCCACAGTTTAACACTACAAATTACACATTTCAGACGTGATTGAAGTGCCCATTGCACTCTTTCATTTAAAGGTATTTTCACGCATTTTGTTCATTAAGTTTAGAAATGACAAAACTTTTTCTACATTGTCCCCCCATTCCAGAGTACCATAATGTTTGGCACACAGCAATGGCAGGTCTGTTAAAGCCATCATATTTAGTCCTTTGTCACATATCCCTCACACACAATGACTGCTTGAAGTCTGTGATTTATGGACATCACCAGGTGCTGATGATCTTCTGTGGCGATGCTCTGCCAAGCCTCTAATGCAGCCACCTTCAGCTCCTGCTTGTTTCATGGGCTTGTCCCCTTACATTTTCTCATATTACATTTACATTACATTTACATTTTCAGCATATGGGAGTCCTACTCATTTGGATTTAAAGCAAGTGACTTGCTTGGCCTTTCAGGAAGTTTCCATTTTTTTTCCATACCAGTGTGTTTGGGGTCATTATCTTGTTGCAGGATGAAGCACTGTCCAAAGACTTAGGAGGCGTTAACTGGACTTGAGCAGATCAGATGTCTCTCTACAGCTCAGAATTCCTTATGCCACTGCCGTCAACAGTCACATCATCCATAAAGAGAAGTGTGCCAGGACCATACATGCCCAAGCCATAACACCCCCAGCACCACGTTTAACAGATGAGGTGATCTGCTCTTGATCTTAAGCAGTTGCACACTATGCTCTGTCATCACTCTGATACAGCAGGTTCATCTTTGTCTCATCTGTCCACAAGACTTTTTTCCCAGAATTCTGCAGGCTCTTTTAGGTTCTTTTTTCGCAAACTGTAATCTGGCCATCCAGTTTTTGAAGCTAACTAGTGGTTTGCATCTTGCAGTGTGTCCTCTGTGTTTCTGTTCATGAAGTCTTCTGCTGATAATCATCTCTGACACGTCCACATCAGCCTCCTGAAGACATGTTTCTGATGTGTCAGACAGGCGTTTGGAGGCTTTTTCTCTACCATAGTGTGTATTCTTCTATCACCAGCAGTGGAGCTCTTCCAGTCCTGGTGGCCTACCAGTCCATTTGTGAATACTGAGCCCACCAATGTGTTCTTTCTTCTTCATGATATTCCAGAAATTTGATTTCCGTCATCCTAACATTTTCTGATGTCTCTAATGGTTTTATTTCTGTTTTTCAGCCTCATAATGACTTCTTTGACTTTCATTGATACAACTCATGTCCTCATGTTGAACAATGGCAACTATAGACTCCAAGCAAGCTGAGGCATCTTGTGAAGCAATGCAACCCACCTGAGGAATTGCAAATACCTGTGACGCCAATTGTCCCAAACGTTATGAGTCAATCATATAGAAAAAGTGTCGTCATTTCTATATGGTGAGACTGAAATGTCTGCAAATCCCCTTGAATAAAAGTCTGCAATGTACACTTTACCCATCCATCCATCCATTATCCAACCCACTATAATATCCCAACTACAGGGTCACGGGGGTCTGCTGGAGCCATCTGAATTGTTTGATTTTAAACTATGGTGCTGAGGGGCAAATCAAAGAGAAATGTGTCCCAAACATTATGGAGGACACGGTACATCACATGTGAACACAAGAAATGACAACAACAAGGGTGAGTATCTAACTCAAGTCCCTAGAATTGTTAGGCAGTAACAATAACCACCTTCTTCAACACAAAACTTAAAAGAAAGAAATATCTGTTAGGGTTATTTTTATTGTTATGGTAACTTGGACCACAAAGTGTGAATTTTAAGGCATGGAACTCTCAGGTTGAACCCAAATGTCCTGCTATTCTTTTTAACAGTTTTTTTTTTTCCTATTCCATACATGTATAGAGAAAACTCACACAGGACATATGCCTTAGCATTTCTTAATCAGCTTCTTTTAATTGCCAGGTTCCTCTGTGGTAATAAAACTGATGGCTGGAGGAGAACTGAGAGATTAAAATTTCAACAGTTCCATGCGTTTTCATTTGAGCCAGTCATTTCCAACTATAAAAAAACAACAAAGAGGTTTATGACACAGTTCATTTCCTAACAGGGAAACTATGCACAGTATGACTGCATGCAAAGGAAACTTCAGTGTCTTTGATTATTTAGGTTACAAGGTTACAGTGGTTTTTGATTCAGTTGCTGTCTGGATTTGAAAAGTCTGTCTTTGTCACTGTAAAAAGCAGTTGCTATAACATTCAAAGCAAAAACATTAGTTATTAGAAGGGCTTGGGTTAAGGAAGAGGCAAGCGGATTTGGGAAGATTAAGCAGTAGGCACGGACGAAAAGGAGCACTTGCACTTCTCCAACGTATGATTCTAATTTATTAAAGCCTTAGAAATCAAACAAGTGCGAAAAAGTCTATTAATGCTGGTAAAAGTTTACACTGACTATATTCCCCCCCCCAAAACAGCTTTATATGTACAAATAAAAATTCACACAATCAACCCCTATTTTATACATGACATATTATGACATGAGACCAAAATTTGATTTGTCCAACATATGACGTTCCCCACATAAAACTGTTATATTAGCAGTAAAATGTTACAGGGCACTGCGGTGGGCTGGTGCCCTGCCCAGGGTTTGTTTCCTGCCTTGTGCACTGTGTTGGCTGGGATTGGCTCCAGCAGACCTCCGTGACCCTGTAGTTAGGATATAGCAGGTTGGATAATGGATGGATGGATGGATGTTACAGGGCAATGGGTGGAAAAAACATAAAATCATTATCTGTTAAAAGCAAACAATTCTGCTCAAAAATCAATAGATATTTTATTAAGACATGTTTTACATGGATTGGTGGATTTGTTTTTTTCTTTTTAAAGAACCTTACTATGTTTATTTAAATCTACTATATAATAAAACATTAAAGTCTGTGTCCAGTCACACTGAGCAATCTGATTGGTCAGTTTGGCTTTGGTGTTACAAAGAAAGAGAAAGTTTGAGTGTGAGAAGACCAAGCTGCATTCAAAGATGGCCGACATAAAACTGGACAGGAGGTGAGAAAGGGGCCTCAAAAATAATAGCATTGACTGTAAATACACATGAGAGATGGAGGGACAGACAAGAGAGATTCAGATACCAAAGGTGGATACCAAAGAAAGGTGTTGAAGGTATATGTAGAGCAAGAGATAGCAAATATTTATTTAAAACTAGGGAGCTGTGCCCCCTGCTCACTTTGCTCAACCACCCCAAAGGGGCGCACTGTGCGCCAGCCACTTCGTGTCTCTGCTGCTCGTGTTGTGAAGCGGGGGGGGGGGGGGGGGAATGCAGGCGAAGGAGGTACGGGCGGTCGAATCAGTTGCCGTCTTGCTGCTGCTGCTGAGCCATGTATTCTGCTTGTCGCGCTGCGTGTCGATCATTTAAAAGCCTGTAGAGCAACTGTCCTTTAGTCTGACTACCTTGTCTCGCGGGACGTTAATGTGTCTCCGAGAAAATCACGTATCGTCTCCTTCCAAGATTTTTGTTTATAATAGAGAGATTATTCTATCACCTGCGACAGGTAGAGAGGCCAGTGCAAAATAAAATTAAACTAACCATAGTTTCCTTAGCACTAAGTAAACACAGTAATAAGGATAATAAAACACTAAGCTCTGTGTTTCTGGTACCTCGCAGCAATTTGATTAGTCAGTTTGGCGTTGCTGTGATTGATCAGTTTGGGTTTGGTGACCTGACGAAAGACGAACTTCGACTGTGAGACGCACAAGGAGGAGTAAAGGCTTATGAAGCACGTTGAGAGAGTAACCTGCAAAGATGGCAAGTATAAAAGCAGACAGGAGGTGAGATAGGCACCTCAAAAATAATGACAGAGTCTGAGAAGCGGGGTTTATGGGAATGCGCATGAGAGATGGAGTGACGGTGAAGAGACGTTCAGAGAGTATCCAGATTATTTCCATAGTTGCATTGCATGTAGTTTAGAAACATATATAAAAGTCAACTTATTAGAAAAAAAAATTAAAAATGATCTTTAAATTCTTACATAGTTCCTTAGATCCTGTAAAATGCAAAATACAATTTTTGACATCTTTACTGAATATCTACGTTCCAATTTAGATCAGATAAAGACAAGACTATACACGTTATTGCATGTTTAACAACAATAAAATGAATATTGTAGACAGCTGTGATGTTCTTTCATCGTTCATAAAATTAGTTTGCCAGCCTTTGGGGAAAAATCAGCCTAATACAGGATGATCTTCTGCATCTGAGGTTTTGGTTTTTATGAAGATAACAAAGTGAATCCATGTGCATATTAAGTTTAATTTTATTTCCTAAGACTTGCACGAGCTGCTGCGTTAAAGAGAGATGATCTGATTCCAATTTTGACCACATTGGAACATCATTTAATGTAATTTCAAATGCACCAGTGGACATTGAACATTTCCCGCTGGGGACATATAACAACAACAACAACATTTATTTATATAGCACATTTTCATACAAAAAAGTAGCTCAAAGTGCTTTACATAATGAAGAAAAATAAAAGACAAAATAAATTAAAATAAGACAACATTAGTTAACACAGAAAAAGAGTAAGGTCTGATGGCCAGGGAGGACAGAAAAAACAACAACAAAAAAAAAAAACTCCAGACGGCTGGAGAAAAAAAATAAAATCTGCAGGGGTTCCAGGCCACGAGACCGCCCAGTCCCCTCTGGGCATTCTACCTCACATAAATGAAACAGTCCTCTTTGTATTTAGGGTTCTCATGGACGCTCTTGATGATGATGGTCATGCAGACTTGTGGCTCTTAATCCATCAATGTAGGAACATCACGGTGCTTTGGGTAGATGGTGGTGGCGCTATCTGTCTATCTATTGTCATGCATGCACGTCTGAGGATCTCCTTGCTGGCTCCTTTGAGATAGATGGTAATCCTTCAGGGTGAGAGGGAGCGCTGTCTCTAACTCTGTCGTCTCCTTTTCTCCCCGTAGCTTCCAGAAACCTCACAATGAGGGAAGCTAACTCCTCCTCTTCCGGTCCTCCTGTTATAAAAAGCCCGGCTGCCTCCACTGAGTTGTCTTCTGAGACCGATTCCTGATGAGTCAGAGCTCTACGGGAGACCTCTATTTGTTGAAATGGCTAAAGCTAAAAGCCTGATATTCTTTTCTGTTTTATACCCTGCATGGTTATGTTAGCTATTGCCAGAAGGCACTTATTTAAGTTTATAGAAGAAAAGCAGGTAATTGTTTGGGCTGGTGTCCCAAATATTCTTTGTTTGTTCCGGTTCTGTTTGGATCTGTGCTTGGCCAGCTCACATTATCTATCTATCTATCTATCTATCTATCTATCTATCTATCTATCTATCTATCTATCTATCTATCTGCACTGATTTTCAAACATGTTGCTAAGGAAGAAAGCCATCATTATTTTCTTAGCCCCACTGCCAAATGCCAGGGGCTTGCATCCCATAAACAGCAAATGGATCCTTCTCAAGGATAATCAGTCCTACTATTGCCATGAATGAAGACTGACAAGAAGGAAGCAATGTGTTGACAAATGGGTTGTGGAAGATAATTCTCTCCCTCGGTGCAGGTGTTGGGGTACAGTTGATTATCTATTCATGTGTATTCCACAAATGCCTGCTTGGGTCCTCAGGATATCCGAATCTGGAATTAGGGTTCCTGCAGTGTACTGTATTTTTACTGCTATTTTCTGAAAAGATGGAATGCATGAAAAGCACCCCTAGAAAAAAAAACAAAGAAAAAGGTAACCAAGATAACCCCTTCTCCACCCTCTTCCTGAGGGATTCATTTTTCAGTTATTGTGTCCACAGACAGAAATCATCCTAATGAGAAAATACGAACATACACAAAAATCAATGGAAGTGAACAATTGAATAAAGAGCAATGCACAATCCTCATCAATACCGAGAGATCAAAAATGTCTGTTTTTGAAAGAAAGCAAACAGGAATTGCTGATTTGAAATCAAAATAATAAAATAAAGGTATTTCAGACATGTTTTAAATATTACAATAGCCCTAAGGTCGAATCACAAAGGGTGAATGACAATAAGTTTAAAAATTGTTACATGTAAGAGCTTGAAGAGCATCTTAGCGGCTCTGTCAATGTAAGACAGTTGACCACATGGCAACAGTGAAAGCGATCGCTAACCACCTCTTCTCTCTTCCCCATTAGAGGACAAGTGACCATAACATCGCTTGCAGTATGATATCGGATGTCCTGCCTCATCTGCCTTGGGAGACACATAAACCACTAAGGCACCATTTGCATCAAGCTCATTTAGCATTAATTACTCTGTGACGGAGGGGACTTTTGTGGCTTGACAACTTTCAAGGATGAGTAGACGACCTTATTGTCGCCTTCTTTTATTTCGCTTTTTGATTTTTTTTATCAAATGGGGTGCCAAGTTGGTTCCCAACACTTTCTAACATTCTGTGGATTGACTGTAAGTGGCGCAATGAGTGCCATGAAAAGATGGCTAACAACATTACACCACCAACACCAACATTCATTCATGGACATGTGGGTTTTCAATATATTCTTGATAAGAATTGGGGAACTTCATTAGAAGCTTTAAGATGCATTTATTTCATTTATCTGGTGTGCATCTTTGAACGATTAAGCCTTAATGAATTTTCCCACATACTGTATATGTTTGATATAAATAGTTTAAGAAAAATGTAACTTTTTTTGTTGTACAACTTTAAGTGATCACCCCCTCACCACCACATCCCAATGACATGACATGACAACTTTAAGTTAACTGCGCTGCTATTTTGTAGCTTCAGCGTTTTTTTTAAAAGGATGCTCTGCACTGTTGGTTCGGTATGACTCTGAGAAGGCACTATGCGTCACTTCGCAAAGGGCTATAAAACTCATCAAAGTGCTCTAGCTCTTTGTCCGAGCTTACGGATTAAAATGTTGAAACTCCTTAGTCTTGTGCTGTTAACATCTTATCATCTGCTTAACAATTTGTAACGTTCCACTGCGTGAGTTGGTTCACAGTTTTAGCATCTTGGCTCTGGTGATAATCTTGTGCTTTTGTTAAGAGCTCAAGGCAATTCTTCTTTAGACCATGTTGCCCTCTAGTTTTGATAATAGAGTTCCATAACTTTTAGATACAGATTGTCATTGTAGTTTCTCAAAAACACGTGCATCACCTGGGTCCTCATGCATAATGCCCTGCATAGAATTCGCAGTATAACATGACGTAAGCACAAAAGCCGAAATGTGCTTACGCACGAAAAAATCCAGATCCATAAATCTGTGCGTTCGCCAACTTCCACGTTCTTCCACGTAATAGACGTTAAGCCATCTGTAAGCTTAGAATGCCGATTCTTCAAAACTTTTAAGGAACATTGAAATACCTTCGTACTACATGTTTAATTATTCTATCCATCTATCAATCCAGTGTTGCGCCAGCCCCAGCAAATATACAGCGCGAGGCAGGAACAATCCGTGAACGGATGCTGTAGCATCGTGTCCTCACAGGTTTAATTATTAACAATATTGATTATTTAAATGAAGTTAAAGTTTTATCTGTATAATATAATAAACATATTTTGCTGCATTTCATCTTAAAAATGATATCATCATCATATGTAAATAAGCACTTTAAAAAGCGGCTCAGGTTGTGCAATATTATAACTGTATTTAAAGTTCACAGTAAGGTGATTGTACTTATAAGTACAAACAGTTCTACAAGGAGCACTGAGGACTGATTGAGTGTGTTTATAGTTCTTGGGATGAAACTCTAAAGTGTTTGCCGTGTGAGAGCAGTTCAATAGACAGCATGGCTGAGGCAGCGTGTGCTTGATGCTGTATACTAATAATTCTCTTTCCAATCAGCTGCTGTAGATCTTTGATTCCCCTCTCAGATACAGTGATATAAATACTCTGAGTGGTGCAGTGAGAGTAATATGTAAAAACATGATCTACTGTGGCAACCCCTAACGGGAGCAGCTGAAAGAAGAAGAAGAAGAAGGTGCAGTGAGAGTAACAACGCTAAAACAGCTATGGTATTTGGAATAGTTTGACCATTCTTTGGACAATTATATTGTTACAGGTTAATTACAATCAGATGCATTAAAGTAATAAATATGTGCTTAATTTCAGTGTATTTATAAAGCCACGTCAGGGATGTGGATATAAAAAAGAAAGGATAACCACACAGGAACAGTAGCACTGCTTTGACGCTGGGTGCCGCCAGTCTGCAAAACCGAGCACAGAACTTGCGTACGCCAGGGTAGGAGCTACCATGGAAATATGCATGGCTTTACGCCAAGTTTAGGTTTTATACATCGCGATTTGAACGTGGAAACGTTCTTACGCAACATTTTTGTGCGTATGCACCATTTATACATGAGGCCCTTTACTACAGTGCTTGAAATTTGGCCCAGGCACATCCTTTTCTGTTCTTCACTGAGATGTTTCTATGTATTATTTGGAATTATTTGGACCTGTGGTCAATTCAGATGGTTGGATATAAGTATGAAAGGCTCACATCTATCTACTGAAGGTCCCACAGCTAACAGTGTGATTTTGAACAAACATCAAATCATTAGGTAAAAAGAATTGCCTGTGGAGTTTAGAGACAGGATTCTCATGAAACACAGTGCTACTAAAAATAATTGAAGTACAATGGTCTCCATAATTCTTAAATTGAATAATTTCACTGCATCAATGGTGCGTTAAAAATGACGACGTGTCAGGGAAAATGAGGATGGTTGGCAGCCCTATAGAAAGAAAAGACAACAAGCAGGAGGTCAGCTCTGAGAACGTTCTTGAATAGCCCAGCCAAAAGCCCAGATCTGAACTTAATTAAACTTCTTTGGAGGTACCTTAAAATAGTTGTCCACTGATGGTCTCCATTAAACCAAGCATGAGAGGATCCATAGTAATGCACCTACCAGGCCTAACCTGTTCAAAGAAAAAAGTAAATGACACTTAGTAAAGCAAAGGCACTTACCTTTTTAAACATTTGAAATGCAAGCGTGGACTGCTGCGAATATCTTAATTTTGCTCTGGCATGACCACGCTGTTAGACACTAGTGGCTAGGAATGCAAGGGTTTAGGAAAGGCCTACTGGACTTCATGTATGCCACATCAAAACATAAATGTTTTTGTGTCCACTTGCCATTGTAGAACAAGAAGCATGGAGTGTCAGTTTCAGTGCAAGGGATTCTGAGCTGAAACGATAGTGTAACTTGCCATAGTGTTGTGGAGGAAGTGTCGGCATGTCCAAGTGGAGCATTTCATGGGTTGTCAAAATTTTTTAAATTGTGTTTAAAAAATTTATAGCCCAAGGATGGCCTAAAAATAGTGAATTTGCCCAAAAAAATTCCCAATGCCTGAGGTAGACAAAATGGTACACCAGAAAGCGTGGGACGTTGTCAGAGAAAGAGGATTAGGCACATGACATCAAAACTCGGAGATTCCCCTCAGAGATATTTCAGAGTGACAGAATGGATACAGTATATACCATTCCCCCTTTGAAGATTCTATAACCGCAAAGCACATATACAAGTGAGAACAGCAGGAGAAGGGGTGCCATATGGATGAAAAACATAGTAAAAATGCTGTGGAGGGGGTTCAAAAGTAGCCCAAAATACTGTGTTGTCTTTTAAAAAAAGTAGCCCATATAAACGTATCCCATAACAGCTAATTTTTTCCAGCAGACGATGATCACAAATAGAGCAATTGGCCAGAAAACCTCAGACCTAGCAACACCAAGCCATGGTATAATTTAATAGCAGTGGTGTGGAATGTGTCCATATCTGCCACGACTGAAGGAAGGGAGCGGCGTGAGGCAGGATTGGATGACAAGAAGGCACCGCCAGATATCAAATGTCGTCAGTCATTTGACCGAGCAGAGAGTGAGTTAGTAGCATTGTAGAGCATTTTGGAGTGCAATAGTTGCTAACGACTTCTGCGTATTTTTGTGTTTATTTTTCTTTTTTGCTATATTATTGATATCTCCTAGTAATAGTGAAGGTTTGGTGGAGATACTTGTATTGGGGTTTACGAGGCTGTGATTCCACCTAGTAAACAAAGCAGTCAGAACCGGTTATAACTGCATGCGTGGTGACCGTGAACATGTCTGAACCTGCATGACAAGCAGCAACACTCTATAACGTTCAGTTGATTGTGAATCGCCATTTAGTTTGGTTGTGTTTTCTGTAGTGTGCTGAAAAAATGCTAAGTTTAAAAGTTGAACAGCATGTCAATTTGAAATGTCAACAAGGAATGTTGTGTTGACGTTCAGCAGCAACTTGACGCAGATCCAAACCTGTTTCATAAAGTAATCACTTGTGACGAAACCTGGATCTTCCAGTATGATCCTGAAACCAAAAGATAGTCAATGCACTGAAAAACACCGTCAACACCAAGAATGAAAAAAGCTCATCAAAATTCAAAGCCATGCTCATTGTGTTTTTCGATATCAAGGGTGTAATTATGGAAGGATGGGTTCCAGAAGGCACAACAGTTAACCAGCATTATTATAAGGAAGTTTTGATAAAGCTGAGAGAAAAAGTCAGAAAAAAATAGCCGCAACTGTGGGAAAATGGTTTCATTCTTCAACCAGGACCATGCGCCTTCTCACACAGCACTTTCTGTAAAACAGTTTTTGACTGACAAGCATATTACTACACCTGAACATCCTCCATATTAGCCCGATTTAGCACCGTGCGACTTTTATCTTTTCCCAAAAGTTAAATCAGTGCTTAAAGGGACACGTTTTGAGTCAGTTGATGCTGTAAAGAAGAAAATGGCGGATGTGTTAAAACAGCTGACAGAAATTGATTTGCTCCATGCCTTCGACAAGTGGAAAACAAGACTGGAGCAATGTATTAGTACAAATGGGAAGTATATTGAAGGGGACAAGCATTAAATTTGTAATACATGTAAATAAAGGTGAGTTATTTAATCAGTCTCATTATTTAATAGACACACCTCGTAATCACTATTTTCTTTCTTTATTGATTTTTGTGTTATTGCCTTTACTATGGAAACAAAGCACGGTGCAAACCTAAAGTTTAAATTAAGTTCATAGACAGGCTGCCGCTGGCTTTTGTCATGCCTACAACGAATACGATATTCACGAGATATAAGTTTAATAAGAAGACGCAGGGTAAAAACAAGACTTTTGATCACTTTGTAACAGAGTTAAAATTGCTGTAACGGAGTTAAAATTGCTGGTGAAGGACTGTGCTTATGCAAACGAATAGGAAGGCAGGGTGTAAAGCTTAACTTTATATTAGGTTCATAGACACGTTGCCGCTGGCGTTTGTCATGCCTAAGACGAATACGATATTCGCAAGATACAACTTTTAAGTGCTGGGTCTGAGCTAACATTAAATAAAGCCGTGGACATCGCGAGATCTCACGAGATAGCACAAGCACAGCTGAGAAGCTTCGATGCATGCACTCCGAGTGTCTCACGTGAACTACTGCGGAAACCCTCTGATGCTGAACAAGCCTTTGTACACATATCAATAGGAAAGCAAGGTGTAAACCTTAAGTTTAAATTACGTTCATAGACACGCTGCCACTAAATATTCGCAAGCAAATCCACAACTTAATACCGGGAATGCCTGTTAAAAATCTTAGATTTACGAGTACCGATTTGGGTGGTGATCACTTCGATGAATGAAACCTGTTCAAAAAACACATTACACAATTGAGAAGGCAGCAAAAGAATATGAAGCAAGTATACAAGGATATTCATGAGTGCAGCTACTTCGGAAACAAAGCACGGTGTAAAATTTAAGTTTAAATTAAGTTCATAGACAGGCTGCCGCTGGCGTTTGTCATGCCCACGACGAATACGATATTCGCGAGATACAAGTATAATGAGAAGACGCAGGGTTTAAACAAGACTTTTGATCACTTTGTAACAGAATTAAAATTGCTGTAACGGAGTTTAAATTGCTGGTATGTCAGGTCTGAGCTAACATTAAATAAAGCCGTGGACATTGTGAGATCGCACGAGATAGCACAAGCACAGCTGAGAAGCTTCGATTCATGTACTTCGAGCGGCTCACGTGAACTGACTTTGCAGGACTGGGAAAGGGAAATTAAGTTCATAGACACGCTACCGCTAAATATTCGCAGGCAAATCCACAACTTAATACCGGGAATGACTGTTAAACGTCTTAGATTCACGAGTACCGATTTGGGTAGTGAACACTTCGATGAATGAAACCTGTTATCTTTACAACGGTTGACAAGCACGGAATGTAACTTGAACACAACACATCCTCCAAATACGAACCTGATTGAAAGAAATAATGATAATCAAATCCTTGATGACAGCAACACTCATAACAGTCACAAAACAATTACATTGACAATCATGTTACGTTATTTTTAAAATGTTTCCTTTTCTTTTTCATAGCTTCTTTAACACACTACTTCTCCGCTGTGAAGCGCGGGTATATATATATGTATATATACCCCGATCTACATACTCGAATAATGGATACTTTATTCGCCATCAATGATTGTTTTGGTAAGGCCATACTCAGTGTATTCATTAGATGAACGGTAAAAAAGTAAGAGCGAGGGGAGGGTGACTTATTGAGGCATGCAGGCAAAACCACAATAGCACGCGGGCTCGATGTATGAAAAAATATATCTTTTCAAGTTCTATTTAGTCCATATGTGTCAAACTCAAGGGCCACATCCGGCCCGGCGTGTAATTATATCCGGCCCGCGAGATCATTTTATATACTGTATTATTGTTATTAATGGCCCGGGTATATGAAGTGCTGGTAACACAATAAACTACAGATCCCATAATGCAGCGCTTCAGCTGCCTTGCCGAACACTTACCACGTTAATCAAGTCTAGCTTATGATGCTGCAAGTTATTGCGAAGCTAGCCCACACGATGCTGAAGAGAAAAGTTGATTCTGAAAATAGAGCCTTTAAAAACCGATGGGAGGCTGAGTATATGTTTACTGACATTGCCGGTAAACCCGTGT
>JANRMT010062852.1:24890094-24925411 GCA_026402145.1 Polypterus bichir lapradei | reverse complement strand
GATTGTTAAAGATTAATGTTTAACGTTTTTGAGAGAGAGAGATCACAGCTATGTGTGTTTTAGAGAGTAGCTTCTGATTACTAGAGATATCAAGGCCACATGTTTTTCTCCCGACGCGGGGGACACTGTCTCGTCAGAGCTGAACACGGTCAGATACAGTGCCAGCGTTTGACGTTGGAGCATATATACCTTCTGCTTGGCCAGAATTACATTTTTTTTTATTCATTTTTAAAATTTGTCCTGTTTCACAGCTATGTGGGCAGAGCCGTGGGGGACAGCTAGTTTTTAATAAATTTCAAAAATGTCCAAATAATCCTCATTTCACTTTGTCATTCTGTGGTATTTTAGTGTTGCTTGATAATTCAAACATTGAATTTAAATGATTTTAGCACAACACTGAAACATAAGAAACTGTGAAAAATATGAGGAAGTCTGAATACTTTCTGAGGGACCTGGAGGTGTATTTATGAAAGAATGCTCAGATGGCGCATGAAGATACAACAAAAGGAATTAGAACAATGGAAGGACTCAGGACAAGGCTGACTAGTGGAATGGGATTTAGAGAGCTGGATATGTATGGTCAAGGAAAGAGTCACAAACAGAAAGTAGCATCCAGCGACTCAGGACAAACTTTCTTTAAAATGCTCAGCTATGCAAGGAGCACCAGACTCAGCCGACGAGTCTCACTGACAACAAAATCCAACAGCAGGAAGCTTCAGCATTTTGTTTAAATTTAAAATGCCAATTTATCATTTACTTAGTTATTTTTTATTTAAGTCAGCAAAACAACTGCTATTTGTCCTTGCTGATAAATTAGACTTTGGACCTTTATTTTTACTGCAGTTTCTTGTGTGTAGCCAAAAATATTTAATCTTTAGTGAAGCTCAGTAGAGGACATAATAAGAATGTAAGGTGGTGCTTTATGTAGACCACCGGCAACTGCTTTGGTCCTATTTGCCTTTTCTGTTTCCCTGTATGAATAAAAACAAGGAAATATGTGTTAGCCAACAATTTATTTATTGCTTGCTTAAAGCTGTACACTTTCATTTAGCCATAAATTACTTCTTCTTGTTTGATTACATGTATTATTTTTCTTTTTCACAGTTAGTTATGTGTTCATGTCCAGTGGGGTTAAGTATAATGGAGCTGTGCCTCCATTTCTTTAAGCGGCGACCCCAAAGGTCACTTTCTCAGAATGCACGCATGAGGCTCTGTCCATGAAATATAAATATAGGTATTCATATTCCATGATATTCTGAATTTGATTAATCAGGACTCAGAATGTTATGTTGTGATGGCTCCTCTAATTTTAGACTAGGAATTTGATAAATCATTAGATTGAAACATCATATACACCATTTAGCCACAAAATTACCACCATTGACAGGTGAAGTGAGAAAAATTGATCATCTCCTTACAGTGGCACCTGTCAAGGGGTGGGATATATTGGGCAGCAAGTGAGCAGGCAGTTCTTGAAAGTGATGTGTTAGAAGATGGAAAAATGAGCAAGCATAAGGATCTGAGCAACTTTGACAAGGGCCAAATTATGGTGGCTTGACGACTGGGTCAAAGCATCTCCAAAATGGCTTGTTGATTTACCTGGGGAGCAAAGGCTAGCAAGTTTGGTCTGATCCCAAAGAGAAGCTACTGTAGCACATATTGCTGAAATAGGTAATGCCGGTCATGAGAAAGACATCAGAAGACACAGTGCATCGCATAATCAGCTGTGTAGCTGCAGACCAGTCAGAGTGCCCATGCTGACCCCTGTCCACTACTGAAAGTGCCAACAATGGGTGTGTGAGTGTCAGAACTGAGCCATGGAACAATGGAAGAAAGGGGCCTGGTCTGATGAATCACATTTTCTTTTAGATCGTGTACACATGTGCATCATTTACCCAGGGAAACCTTTGCTTAGGTTAACCTCTGGGATTCCTTTGATTTTCCGTAATAAACTAAACTAAACACTTCACGCCATTTTTTCTTTTTTCAGTGGTGGGTGGCAATGACCTACTAGCGAGAAACTGGACAGTGTGGGAAGTCACGTCGGCCTCCATGGTCAACTGCAGCCAGGCTGCTAGCACCCTGCCACAGTCTATCTATCTATCTATCTATCTCCTGTCCCATTATCCAGACCTAACGCAATGTGACTACTGCCTCTTTCTGACCATGAAGACTCGCATCCATGAACAACATTATGACAATGATGAAGACATCAAGTAAGCTATGAATGATTGATTGCATGAGAAAGACGAAACATTTGAGTGGCATAGAAAACTTTTGGAATGGTATAACAAACATAGTGTTTATGGGATTAATGTTGAAAAATAAAACTTGCTTGGTTTTACTGGCATTTCTCTTAATTGGGCAGACTTTTTATTCATTCCACATACATTCTGGCAATTTGGAACACCTCCTTTGGAAGAATATCAAATATGCTGTCTTTATAGAATTATTAGCCTTACTTTAAACATTGCATTTGCCCCTTTTTTGCCAAAACAAACAACCATAATGGAAAGAAAAAAGCTGAATGAGCGAAGCTGTGTAAACAGTTGGTTTATTGCTGCCTAATGGTTTACCTTTATAGAATGGGTAGGCTTGATTTTAAAGAAGCGTCTAAGCTCTACATCAGGAACCATCATATTTTGGCTTTTGTTGTCTTTAAGGCACCATTATATAAATAAAATGCATCATTATTATTATTATTATTATTATGATTTATAATAATGTTGCACTTTTTTCATACTACACTCACTGGGCAAATTATTAGACACACCTAATGCAGTACCTGTCTGCCCATCAGCCAATCATGTGTCAGCATGACAATGCTTAAAATCAAGCAGATACAAGTCAGGAGCTTCAGTTAATGATCACATCAGACACCAGAAGATTGAAAGTGTTGGACCAGTTGGTTTGAGCATTTCTGCTGATCTCCTGGGATTTTCTCGCTCAACGGTCAGTAGAGTTTATTTAGAATGGTGTGAAAAACAAATAAAATCCAGTGAGTGGGAGTTTTCATGATGAGAGAGGTCACAGAGGGGTAGCCAGACTTGTTTGAGTTGACAGAAAGGTTACAGTAAGTAAGATAACCAACTGTAGTAAGCGGAAAACCATCTCAGAATGCACAACACGTTAAACCTTGAGGCGGATGGGAAAATCAGGATGAAATCCATTTCAGATAAGAACAGAAAGTGGAGGCTGCAGTGGACACAGGCTCACCAAAACTGAACAGAACATAGTATGGTCTGATGATTCGTGATTTATGCTGAGGCACACATATGGCAGGATGAGAATTTAGCAGCAACAGCATGAAACTGTGCATCCAACTTGTCTTGAGTCAACAGTCCAGGCTGCTGGTGGTGGTGTAATGGTGTGGAGAATGTCTTCCTGGCACAATATGGACCAGTTAGTACCAATCAACCACTGCTTAATTGCGCGCACACACAGTAGGCTACCTATATGCTAATAGACGCAGAGGCGGATGTGATGTGACATGATGCGATTGGTTGGAGGGTGACATAGCACTTCTGGATTGGTCAATAAACTGGCTCCGAGTATAAAAGGCACTTCCTGCCTGCAGGGGTCATCTTTTGACTGAGTCGTGCTGGTGAGAGTAGCTCGGTCTTTAAAGAACATCAAACGCAGCATATTGTGCCTTATTTTTGAGTTTACTTTCTTTTTGCATAAATGTAAATATCTCTTAGTAATAGGACAATTTTGGGGGAGGTTTTTATATAAATTGGGTTTGTGGTGCACCTTTTGACTTTTTTGTATATATTTCTCTTTGTAAATATTTTTTGTGGATCTTATTATTCGAAGACCTGTATTTTTGTGTAGTTTCTTGTTGTCTGCCCTTTTTATTGTGGAAGACTGCCAATTTTTGCATATACATTTATTTATTTATTTATTTATTTGGGGACTTACCATGCTCACTGTAAGTATTGTACAGTTTCACTCTTATATGTTGTAGGACATTTTTCTCTGGGTTTCGTATGTCAGTTTTGGTGAGGTAAATCATCTGTAAATAAAAATCAACTTTTGCTTTGAAACACAAGATTTTGGTGTCTGTGCCTCCCCGTCTAACATCTCTCATATGTGATCCCGATTGGTCCTAAACTACAAGACGCTCAGTGTGTAGTTTGGTGATCCCTTTCCCACTATGTGGGGTGTCACACTAACCTGTATGTCTTCGGATATTTGGAAAACACCCACGCAGACACAGAAACAACATGCAAACTCCATACAAGGAGGATCCAGGACCCAAACCCTGCTCTCCTTACTGTTGGGCACGTGCTGCCCACTTTATACAGTTAGGTCCATATATATTTGGACAGAGACAACTTTTTTCTAATTTTGGTCTGTACATTACCATAATGAATTTTAAATGAAACATCTCAGATGCAGTTGAAGTGCAGACTTTCAGCTTTAATTCAGTGGGGTGAACAAAAAGATTGCATAAAAATGTGAGGCAACTAAAGCATTTTTTAACACAATCCCTTTATTTCAGGGGCTCAAAAGTAATTGGACAAATTAAATAACTGGAAATAAAATGTTCATTTCTAATACTTGGTTGAAAACCCTTTGCTGGCAATGACAGCCTGAAGTCTTGAACTCATGGACATCACCAGATGCTGGGTTTCCTCCTTTTTAATGCTCTGCCAGGCCTTTACTGCAGCGGCTTTCAGTTGCTGTTTGTTTGTGGGCCTTTCTGTCCGAAGTTTAGTCTTCAACAAGTGAAATGCACGCTCAATGGGGTTAAGATCAGGTGACTGACTTGGCCATTCAAGAATTTTCCACTTCTTTGCTTTAATAAACTCCTGGGTTACTTTGGCTGTACGTTTTGGGTCATTGTCCATCTGTATCATGAAACGCCGCCCAATCAATTTGACTGCATTTAGCTGGATTTGAGCAGACAGTATGTCTCTGAACACCTCAGAATTCATTCGGCTGCTTCTGTCCTGTGTCACATCATCAATAAACACTAGTGTCCCAGTGCCACTGGCAGCCATGCACGCCCAAGCCATCACACTGCCTCCCTGCACCGTGTTTAACAGATGATGTGGTATGCTTTGGATAATGAGCTGTTCCACGCCTTCTCCATACTTTTTTCTTGCCATCATTCTGGTAGAGGTTGATCTTGGTTTCATCTGTCCAAAGAATGTTTTTCCAGAACTGTGCTGGCTTTTTTAGATGTTCTTTAGCCTTTCTATTCTTGAGGCTTATGAGTGGCTTGCACCTTGCAGTGCACCCTCTGTATTTACTTTCATGCAGTCTTCTCTTTATGGTAGACTTGGATATCGATACACCTACCAAGCCCTGGAGAGTGTTGTTCACTTGGTTGGCTGTTGTGAAGGGTTTTCTCTTCACCATGGAAATGATTCTGCGATCATCCACCACTGTTGTCTTCCGTGGACGTCCAGGTCTTTTTGCATTGCTGAGTTCACCAGTGCTTGCTTTCTTTCTCAGGATGTACCAAACTGTAGATTGTGCCACTCGTAATATTGTAGCAATTTTTCGGATGGGTTTTTTCTGTTTTCGCAGCTTAAGGATGGCTTCTTTCACCTGCATGGAGAGCTCCTTTGACCGCATGTTGTCTGTTCACAGCAAAATCTTCCACATGCAAGCACCACACCTCAGATCAACTCCAGGCCTTTTATCTGCTTAATTGATAATGACATAACGACGGACTTGACCACACTTGCCCATGAAATAGCCTTTGAGTCAATTGTCCAATTACTTTTGAGCCTCTGAAATGAAGGGATTGTGTTAAAAAAATACTTTAGTTGCCTCACATTTTTATGCAATCGTTTTGTTCAACCCACTGAATTAAAGCTGAAAGTCTGCACTTCAACTGCATCCGAGTTGTTTCATTTAAAATTCATTATGGTAACGTACAGAACCAAAATTAGAAAAAAGTTGTCTCTGTCCAAATATTTATGGACCTAACTGTATTTGTCCCCAATGGGAAATTAAAACTTTACTGCATCTCTTTGAATTCACAGCTTCACAGAGGAGCCTTTTTAAGTGATAAGTGATTTCTCAAACTATATTGCAATGCAGCAAAAAAGTAGTGGTTCACAGCTTTTCACATATTTTCATACGCAGGAAGCTTTCAGGTTCAGGTTCAAAACTTTTTGATCAGCCTTATATTATCATAGGTAATGATGAGTGAAATGATTCATCCAACATTGAATTTGCAGTGAAACTCTGTGATTCACTTGAAACAAATTCAGTTTTGCATCCAGTATCAAGAACAAATATGCTTAGTCCTGTCTGGAAGGGTTCACCGATAAAAGCGCGATAGACATATGAACGCCGACAAACCAGCTAACTGGTTTTCGACAAATCCGCGCCGACAAAATCGCCACGACAAAATCGCGAGAGAGGCCAAGAGAGTGGGACGCGTACGTGCGCATTATGTACACATTATGTGCTAGGTTATAACTGCTGATGGCATGCCGCGAACAAATAACTCAGCCGAGGGTTGGCATAACGCGTCGTATACAAAGCGGAATTACCCGCAGTCAGGCAGCCAGCAAGTCTAAATATGCTCAACTATCAAGACGTCTTGCTGCAATTCTTCCTACATATGCAGGGCGTAATCTTAAGGACTATCTGCATGCCGTGCTGATAGTAATTCATATTTAATGAAACTTTCGCGATTTTGTTGGCGTGATTTTGTTTGCGCGATTTTGACGCCGCGTTTTAATCGGTGCTATTTTGTCAGCGCTCATATGTCTATCGCGCAAATGTCGAGTCACAGTCTGGAAGTGTTAACATGCATTGATTCCACATGCATCTACCTGTTATTTAGGATTTAAAAAAAAAGATTATCAAAATCACGTTGTGCTGGCAGATGTGTTCTGGAAGTACAATCCACATTTTGTCAATAATTATGACAGTCTTGGCAATCGCAATCCTAAAGATGCATTGGAGACAGAAAAGAACCTTGAAACTTGATGGCGCCTGGAAAGTGCAAACCCTCGACTTCTTCTGAATGCTTCAAGGAGCAGAAAAAGGTTGTTGCGGGTAAGAGGAGGGGGTGTGGTTTCTCACGTAGAGAGATTTTATTGAAAACACAGTAATGCGTGTGATGGTGCAGTTTATTGTGTTTTCATGTGGAAAATATTCAGTGTGTCACATAATTAAAAAATACACTGTGCTTCTCTGTGGGGATGTGAACATGTGGCAAAGGCGGAACTGATCTGACTGGTGTGAGACAGATTACTTGCATTAATTAATTAATTACATTTATATAGCACTTTTCTCCCTAATCAAAGTGCATTACATAAATAGAGGGGAACCCTAACAAACATTTAAAACCTTCAAAAAAGTCTTTTAATTGAGTTTCCCATTTGGCAATTGGGAAATCTCCTATACTCCAATACTGGTGGTGCAGTGAAGGAGATCAAACACATCCTCGTGGGCAGACGCTGGAGGCTCTTGCAAAACTGCATGGTCTACGGAAGTGCCAAGTTTGTGAATTCTGACCACAGACTTGTTGTTGCTACTCTTAGGATCCAGCTTAGGTCCAGTAGGTTACCACCTACTAGGAAAATGAGCCTGGACTTGGCCAGACTCCAAGACCAGGCTGTTTGTAATGAGTTTGCATGCAGATTGTGTGAGGAACGTGCAGACTTGGGTGCAACTGTCGATCCTAATGTGATGTGGGCGACCTTCTGTGACAAGACCCTGAAGGTTGCTGAGGGTTTTGTTGGTGTTACCGGTGTTCCCAGAAGGAAGTGTTTCATCTCGCAGGGCACCCTGGATATCATCGAGAGGAGTCGCAGCGCACGGCTCAATGCCATCTGTACCAGGAACCAGGGCCAGATTAAAATTGGGCCTGATGCTGCAGAGCAAAAAAATCCTATTTTTTCTCGGCATTGATGCATGTGCATTCGACACTCACTGCACATGCGCACTCAAAAAACTTTTAGTTTTACCTTTACAGATAGCCATTTAAATAGACCATCAATTTTTACTGTACAACTAACTTTCAAGGTCAAAAATTTACTACGTGGCACTTACCGAACAATAATAAAGTGGCAAGAATCCTCAAGATTTTGCAAAAAACGCAGCTAAATTACTAAGTAAACTGTTTAACGTAAAATTAATAGCATTAACATGAAATCTTCGGTTAACAATAAACACAACAACGTTATAGTGACGTCACAGAGCAAAGAACAATAGTAACTGTATAATAAATAACGCTGTGTCTAGGCTTCCGAAAGTCGGACTCTAAATTTCATTCTAAGAATTATTTTGAGGTTAATATAGCAAAGGAAAACTGTCCAGCTTCTGGAAAATTCTCGTCTGTTTTCATCTGGACCTACTTCAGGAATGGTCCTAATGCTGCAGCATCAATAGCACCCACCTTAATCCGGCCATGCCGGGAACTGAGAAGGATGGCTGCGAGGGCTCTGAGGGCAGATAAAGAGGCATTTATTAGAAGAATCTGTGAGCAAGTGACACACCATCTGTGGTCTAGCGACCCACGTCCTGCTTACACAGGAGTCAAAACATTACACACATCTGAATCTGTTCCTCGGAGAGTTGCAGTCAGGGCGGCTGATGGAACGGTCTTTATGGATGACACTGCAGTTGTGACCCGCTGAACCACCCAATTTCACTGAAATTGCACAGGTGGTGAACCAGCTGAGGGGAGGAAAGGCTGCAGGAATCTATGGTATCCAGGGTGAACTTCTCCAGGCTGGTGGTAAGGCTGTCCTCCTGGCATTGCAAGCAATCTTTGCTTCCATTTGGGAGACTGGCATCATCCCAACTGACTGGAAAACAGGACTTATTGTTCCCTATCTGGAAAGGAAAGGGTGATCGCCTGGATTGCAGCAACTACAGGGGAATAACACTTCTCTTGGTGCCAGGCAAGGTCCTTGCTAGCCTCGTCCTCAATAGGATTCGTGATCACTTGCTCACCTACCAGTGACCAGAACAGTCTGGTTTTACGCCTAAGAAGTCTACCATCGACCGCATCCTTGCACTGAGGGTTCTCATGGAGCACAAATGCTAATATCGGCAGAGTTTCTTTGCAGCCTTTTTCACAAAGCGTTCAACTCCGTTGATCGAGCTTCCCTACTCTATTCAATGCTTGTATGGACTGGGTGTTGGGCAAGGTCGTGGGGTCCAGCGGCTGTGGGGCATCTGTTGGTGAAGAAAGATTCACGAATCTTGACTTTGCTGACAATGCTGTGATCTTCGTGGAGTCAATGGAGGCTCTGATTGGGGCGCTCAAGAGACTGAGTGAGGAGTCTGAATGTCTGGGTTTGTGAGTGTCCTGGATAAAAACCAAGAGCCAGATCTTTAATGACCTCTTGGGCACAGCCATCAGCAGTGTGTCTGTTTGCGGAGAGAGTGTCGACCTTGTCGAGAGGTTTACTTACCTTGGCAGTGACATTCATGTCTCTGGTGACTCTTCCTATGAAGTCAGTAGACGGATTGGGAGAGCATAGGGGGTCATGAGGTCGCTGGAAAGGGGTGTGTAGTGCTCCCGATATCTATGCAAAAAGTCTTGTACTGTGTCTCTTCTGAGAATCCTTGGGTACTGCTGGATTGACTTTGTGTTGAATTAGTGGTTGCTCATGGAGTCCTGAATGAGGCACATTACCTGAATTGTGAGGGAGCTTCAGTTACAGCACTACGGCCATGTGGCACATTTCCCTGGGGGTGATCTGGCTCGTAAGATCCTCATTGTTGGGGACCCAAGCAGCTGGACTAGGCCAAGGGGTCGCCCATGTAACACCTGGCTGAGGCAGATAGAGGGTTATTTCCGGAGGGTGGTACTGGACAGCGAGTCTGCCTGGGGGGTTGCAAGCCAGGATCCTGAGTTGTTTTGTCATGTAGTGGGTGCGGCAATGCACTGTACCAGTGCATGCTCCCCAACTTGACTTGAAATCTACTAAATAACAAATGTTAGTATCAGTTTCACAGCTCTGTATGTGAACTGAAACTTGCCTGTTTTCCTCATCACTAACAAAGGGAAATTAACCTGAATAAGAGTGTGATAATGACAACAGTAAAAAAAAAGAAAATGACCTACAGTATATAGAAGTGTGATATGTGAGTCCATCAATTGAATCCAGAAGGTATTTGAACAGTGGAAACAATCTTTATGCCATCTTTATGCTCCGAAAAACTGAAGCTTATTCTACTTGAAAGAAGATGTCAACCATAGAAGAAGAGAGTTAGACTGCAGTAGGACTGAGTCAAAAACTCCAAATGAGTTTGCATATCAATCAATCAATCAATCAAAATCTTTATTGTCATTGTAGCAATGAGACATTGTACAACAAAATGTACCAGTATTTTCAAGAACTCCAATGATAGCCAGGTGCTACCTTAGTGGATGCTGTGCATCAATTATTAGGTTCTAGGTAGAGTTTACCTTGTTTTCATGGTAGCTAAAATAATCAGTTTAGTTTTGAATTAAGTTTACTTAACACCATGTTTATTTATTTTATTATTCTTAATATATTTTTGTTATATATTGTGGCTACCATCTCCCCAAACACACAACACACACAGGCTCTGGACACAAGTTGCTACTAACTAATTCTTTTATTGTGGGAACTCTTCTTTCTCAAGCATTTCCACAATCACAAGTACAAAGCAATACACAATACACAGCACTCAACAATGCCTTGTCTTCTTCTTCTTCTTCTCTCTGTCTCTCTCTCTCTCTCTCTCTCTTTACATCACTGCCTCCTCTCCACCAGCTTCGTCCACTTCCTCCTGACTCTGGTTCCCAGAGTTGTGTCAGGCAGCTCTTTTTATGCCACACTCAGAAGCACTTCCAGTGTTCGGAAGCTGTGGACAAAGTAGGGCTGTCCAGCCCATGTGGCACCACCTGGAGGTACCCATGAAACCCAACAGGGCTGAGTCAAAGAAGTTCCCATGAAGCCCTATGGGAAACTGCAGATGGACTTCCATTTAGCAGATGGAATGCTGGGAAGGAACCGAGGTGATGTATGGGAGTCATGACGTCATCAGAGGTGGACCAGAGGGAAGGAAGGAATGTGGAAGTGGCAGAGCATGGTTAGGGAGTCCAGGCGTATTCATGGATTGCTTCTGTCTTTCTGCAGAAATAAAGAAAGAGAGGTTAGTACCCCGCCTTTGCCCCTTGGCACAATACAGTGCATTAAGCTGCGCGTTGGGTCTTTATGCAACTCCCTATGCACGTGCGTGGCAATATATATATTGTGCTGGCGTAACAGGGGGAAGAATAGATTGATAGAATAATTTAACATGTACTATGAAGATATTTCAATGTTCTTTAATAGTTTTGAAGAATCGGCATTCTAAGCTTACAGATGGCTTAACGTCTATTACTGAGCTGATTGTGTGGCGATTGGGTATTTGGAGAAAGAAAAGTAAGGACAGGAATTGGAGGTTAGTACGTTTCAAAGAGACAGTACTGCTGCAATAAATTATTTCATCGAAGCTCGCTCACGGCGCAGCAAGCATCTTGAGTGAGGCAGGAACAATCACTGCGCCACCGTGTTCCCATGTTTAATAACATGCTTTAACTCCTATCTCCAAAAAACTACGTGATTAAAGTGGAAATTTCAAGATTAAAGTTGACATTTCGTGCTTTTTTCCCACTGAGTGTCTATTTTTTTTTTCTCTGTACCCTAATAAGCTTTCATATGACACTCAGACGGTGGGCTACGACTCGCCTTTTCGCGGCGAATTTGATATCTGACAACTTCTTTTTTATTTCGGGCACTGCGACTTTGTGAACTTGAGCTTTCAAGTTTCTCCGACACTCTATGTCACTCGATCAACTTCCTTTTGTTGTTTATACCACTGTTTAAACCAACAAATAGTATGTTTTTTATTGCCTCCACTTGGTATTCGCTGAAATTCTTCTATTTCCCCCCGTGCTTTTGCCATTGCCTTTTCACAGAATGCTGAGCTTAAGGGCTATTTATATTGATTTGCATATTCAAAGAGGCATAATTATGGGAGGAGCTGAGGTTGGGCAGCAGGCGCTTGCACGTGCGTTACTTTTCATGCTGACCGGGATTTATGGAGCAGAAGAACGTGGAAGTTGGCGTTCGCACAGATTTATGCATCTGGATTTTTTTCGTGCATAAGCACATTTCCACTTTGTCTGTACGCCATGTTATAGTGTGAATTCTACGCACAGCATTTTGCATGAGGCCCCAGGAGTATTCCTAGAGTTTGCTGTCTCACCAAACTGAATAACTGGGCAAAAAAGTCCTCTGCTGAGATGGGAACACCAGTTGTAAAGACGATTATCTCAGCAGCATTCCAGCAAAGACCTGTATATCATAGAGTGCCTCAATTTCAACTTGAAGTTCTTCCAAAGAGATACACACTGAACTCCAAAGTCAAGGCCCATCATTGTCTCATTGCAGCCTCCATTGCTTTTTGAGTGACAGTAAACTCAACAGAAAAAGACCCAAGAGAACTCCACATAAAAAAAGCCAGAAAGGAATCTGCTAAAATGCATCTTAAAATGTCACAGAGACAAAACTGGAGCTTTTTGGCAAGTCACATCAGCTCTGTGCCTACAGATGACAAAAAGAAGCTTTCAAAGAAAAGAATACTAGACCTACTGTGAAACATGGAGGAGGTTCACTTATGTTTAAGGGCTGCTTTGCTGCATCTAGAATGGGGTGTCTTGAGTCTGTGCAGGAAACAATGAAATCTCAAGGCTATCAAGACATTCTGGAGTGAAACGTCCTGCTCAGTGTCAGAAAGCTCTGTCTCAGTCGCAGGTCATGGATACTCCAACAGGATAAGGAGCCAAAACACACAGCGAAAAACACCCAAGAAAGACTAAGACCAAAATATTGGACTATTCTATGAGCCCTGATTTGAATCCTATTGAAGATCTATGGAGAGAACTGAAACATGCAGTCTGGAGAAGTCCCCCGTCAAACCTGACACAGCTGGAGCAGTTTGCTCAGGACAAGTGGGTCAAGCGACCTGTGGACAGGAGCAGAAGTCTCATGGAGTGTCACAGGAATCACTTATGTACAGGGACTGCAACCAAACATTAGGTGAAAAGCCACATCATTTCTGTCCAAGACATTTTCATTTGTGTTATTATTTAAAATATTTTATTGAATCAAAACTATAAAGCAAAGTCAGAATTTTGTTGAATATGGAATAAACAAAGATGGGTGCCAATTACTTTTGAAGTTATTTCATATAGGTTCTTTATTTTTCATGGAAGGGTACCAACAAATTTTTCCACATCTGTAGTACTAACATCACTCTACAGTCATTCATTTTTATTATTTGTCACACACGTGCGATTAGGAGGCAATCAACGGGTCCAGAGGTGATTCAATGGCTACAAGATGGGGGGTTGTATGATGGTGCTAATGCCTCTCTTTCTAACCCTGCAGAACTAAAGAAGAAAAATAATTATTTCATACCCGCAACAACTGATATCTCAGAAAACGGTTTACCATACACTTCCGGTCCCACCATGATGACGTCGCTTCCGGTCCCGCCTTGATGACGTCACTTCCAGCTCCCGCTGAAGTCTTCACTTCCGGTCCCCGCCATGATGATGTCACTTCCGGCACCCATTGATGACATCACTTCCGGTCTCCCCCCTGACGTCATCACTTCCTGTTTTCATAATTTCCTGTAGCCATCTTATCTTTGTATAAAAGCCGACTGAACTACCATCATTTGTCAAATGTCTGATAAAAGTTTATTATCATTGTGACCAAATTGAGCAAAACATTATACGGGGCAAATCCCCAAACCTTTATAATTGTTTCTTGTGACTCATTCTATCACATATTATATGGTAACATTTTTATAAATTCAAATTCCTAGTGATTATGTTTACTATATTAGTTGCAAAAAAGTGAAAAATGAATATTAATCCAACACAGCTTGACTTTTTTTTGTTAGGGCTGTAAAAACTGCAAAAGCTGATAGGATTCTTACCTTTATTTCATTACATATTTCACAAAGCCTTTGCATTTTTTCTTAAATTTATTAACTGTAAAATAAATAAAAATGTTATATCTTCCACATCATTTATAAGTTTTTAACAAAAGAAATGTTTTAACTTCCAATAAATAAACCGTGTATCTTCTGAACGATTTATAAGGAGTTACAAAAGGAAGTTCTTTTTTTTTCTTGGCAAATTCTAATCTGTTTTTACGCAATTGTGTCAAACACACTGGAACAGGTTGTTACAAAACAACATGGCTCGTATGTTGTTTTCTTTTGCACTCAGTGATAAGAAACAATTTGAAATGCCAAGACCGTTTTTTTTTTTTACATAATTCATGGTTGTCTTCCAGCTTTCTTTTCTTATACAAATAACTGTTTTTGACATTTTTTTAGGCAATGCTAATATGTACAAATCTGTGCATTGTGATGAATGTCCTATGATGCCAACCCAAGCCTGATAAACGGTGACAAAAGAAAATATTATTTTTTGCTATTTGTATTCTGCTTGGCACACACACACACACACAAGAAGGAGAGTAAAAATCAAAGCACTGGTGCCTGATGTTCAAAGCACAAGTTATTGAAATGTGCTGCTACTACCTTGCGAGTTCAGCTAACTCAACACTAGTGGTGTACTTCATTTAAAATGTCAAGTCAAGTCAAGTTGGGGAGCATGCACTGGTACAGTGCATTGACGCACCCACTACACGACGAAACAACTCGGGATCCCTGTTGGCAATCCCCCAGGCAGACACGTGGTCCAGTCCCACCCTCCGGAAATGACCCTTTATCTGCCGCAGCCAGGTATTACATGGGCGACCGCTTGGCCTGGTCCAGCCACTATGGGTCCCCAACAATGAGGATCTTATGAGCCAGATCACCCTCGGGGGAAACGCGCCACATGGCCATAGTGCCGTAACTGACGCTCCCTCACAATGCAGGTAATGTGCCACATTCGGGACTCCATGAGCAACACAAAGTCAAACCAACGGTACCCAAGGATTTTCCGAAGTACTGAAGGAGTCCAGTCTTCGTCTCAGCTCACTGGATAGCGTCCATGTCTCGCAACCATATAGCAAGACAGGAAGGACCAGGACTCTAAAGACTTGGACCTTCATCCTTTCTCATAGATATCGGGAGCGCCACACACCCCTTTCCAGCAACTTCATAACCCCCAGTGCTCTCCCAGTCCGTCTACTGACTTCATAGGAAGAGTCACCAGAGACATGAATGTCAATGCCAAGGTACTGTAAGTAAACCTCTCGAAGGGGTCGACACTCTCTCCACAGACAGACACACTGCTGATGGCCGTGCCCAAGAGGTCATTAATGAGCTCTTGAATTTAAACAGGAAAGTAGATAATACCAAAGTATATTGACAAAGAGAGTCAGTGCTTTCTTATGTTTATTAGTGTTTCTGAAATAACTAATGTTGGTTAATACAAACACACACACACATACACACTCACCGACCACTTTATTAGGTACTCCTTTTCAATCAGCCAATCCCTTGACAGCAGTAGCTCAATGCATTTCGGCCTATAGACATTGTCAAGATGACCTGCTGAAGTTCAAACCGAGCATCAGAATGCAGAAGAAAAGTGATTGGAGTGACTTTGAATGTGGCCTGGTTGTTGATGCCAGACAAGCTGGTCTGAGTATTTCAGAAACTGCTGATCTACTGGGATTTCAAACACAACCATCTCCAGGGTTTACAGAGAATGGTCCAAAAAACAGAAACTATCCAATGAGAGGTAGTTGTCTGGGCAAAAATGTCTTTCTGATGCCAGAGGTCAGAGGAGAATGGCCAGACTGGCTGATAGAAAGGCACAACTCCAAGAGGATAGCTCTTCGAAATCAAAATCAACTTAGAAGCCAATCATCATCATCTCTAAATACACGCTCCCTTCTAATTCTTCCATTTGTGATATCTTCTTACAATGCTAAAGCAGCCATGGGAGTTGGAATTGTTTGGCCATTCCATGCACCACTATATTGTCACAGAATGATTACAATCAAGTGAATTAAATTTGTAAATGATATGCAATTCATTTTGGTGTATTTGATAAATCCTGCATCATGGATGTAAATATGAAAAAGAAAGGGACACCACACAGAAACAGTAGCACTGCTTTGATGCTGGGTGCCGCCAAATTTCCTTAGCCAACCATCATCATGGCAAAGAAAAGAGAGCACTCAATCCAAATAAGGGAGAAGTGTGTTGCCCTTCATAACTCAGGGAATGGTTATAAAAAAATACCGTATATACTTGCATTTAAGTTCTCCAGCGGATAAGTCGGGGGTTGGTTTTACCGTTTAATTTCCGGTATTTTATAATATTGGTCATATAAGTTGAATGCGGAAAACTCACGCTTTTGGTTCCAGAGATTATGATATGCTAACATTACAGAATTTCCCATAGCTGGTCTGCAGAGAAGTGAGATAAAGAGTCAGTGTACTCCGCCACCCCCTGCTCTGGTAAGGAATTACTCTCATTCAGGCCCATTAGCTGTCTCTCATGCGCATGTGTGTGACAAACCATATTACTTTGTGAGCAGGGGTTAGTCAAAGGAAAACTATTATATAATTACAGAGTAAAGCCTGTGTGTCCAGTTCCTTTGAGAAATCTGATTGGTCAGTTTGGCTTTGATGACACGACGCGAGTGTGAGACACGCAAGGATGGGTGACATGTGGAGAGTCACCTTCAAAGATGGCAAAAATAAAAGTGGACAGGATGGGAGGAAGGCACCCCAAAAATCATGAGAAAATGTGAGAAGCAGGCTTTATGGGAATGCGCTCAAGGGATGGAGTGCAGGTGAAGAAACCTTCACATACACGTGAACACCAAAGAAAATAACAGAAAGTGCACATAGCAAATATTTTAAAATTATTCTATTACCTGTCAGGTAGTGTGGCAGTAAAATATAAACGAATTAAATAAAAATCTATGTTATTTTAAAAGGCCAGATTTTAATAGGGAGATGAAAACTTGACTGTTCATTTGGATTGAAAGTGATAGCAAAGCTTCATTGGGAAGGTGAAACAACTTTGTTTTCAATGAAGTATCGCTGCCCTCCTCAGAATTTCAAGTACCCTTTCACAGATTCTTCCCTGGTGCTGGCCATGTTAAGATATTCACTGTTGGTGTGGAGAATAAAGAGTTCAAGAAGCCATTAAAGAACAAATACAGAATCTGGATCAATTACAAATGGAGGAAAGAGTAAAGTATACATGTCTACATGTATTATGATCTGCAATTAGCATGGTAAAGAATGAAAAGCTTTTTCTTTCTATAAAACAGTCAGGGAATGAGACAGGGCCATGTTTACTGACTGGCAGACACAGATGCCAGCAAGGCAGGCAGTAAATGCAATTTAAGTTTAAAAATAAGAAAAGGAGATCTATAACAAAAGGGTCTGGAAAACCATTTGAGCCGGTTCTTTGAGGCATAGATATTCGTAAAATTTTGAAAAGAGACAAAACTGTTTCCTTTGCTAGTTATAACAGTAAAACAATATTCAGGTTTTGGACTCTGTATAGAAAACATAGCTGCATGTCTTTATGGTATTCTTTCAGGTGTTTTTAGGACATATCGAGTGTGAAATAAACAGACTCAACATATACAAAAAAGTTTTGGGGCAGCCACCCGTGTAATATCCCTGGCTGCGAAAGGGTATCCAAATGGCACTGATGTGCATTGGTTGGAATCCACAACTGAACTCATGTTTTAGTGAAAACATAGTGGCTTTGAAGGCCAGAGGGTTGGGGGAGTGGCCAGGTGACACACGTGTGAGTAGGAGGGAGCTGTATGGACCAATGGAAGGAAATTCCACACCAGGCCAGGGGGTGGTGGAGTACACTAAACCTTCTTCCGTTGTCTCTGCAGTCCAAACACGGGAAAACCTGCCTGATTTAACCTTGATGACATCACTTCTGGTTCGAGTGCCCAGAAGAACATCACTTCCGGTTCCGGCGCAGACAACAGAAGACTATAGAAGAAGTGCACCCTTCCACCCACTGTCCTGGCATGGAATTTCCTTCCCTTGGTCCTTACAGCTCCTTCCTGCTCACATGTGTGTGACACGAGAAATATTGAATATGTGTCAAAATAATTGAAATATCAATTTAAGTCCATATCTCCTAGCTGAGGGGTTCCCAACTTGGGGTGCAAGATGGCATTTCAGGGAGTGTGACAAAGATGGGTGCCAAAATTGGGTGAGGTGTGTTGCCTCATTTTATCATGATGCAATCGGTGTCTTGCAGTGTGCCGTCATTTGCGGGTCATTTATTAATTTGTGCTCCAATTCTATGATGTGAAAGAATCAAGCATTGCACACGCAATGTCACCTGTGAATGAGCTGCAGAAATGCACATTCTCGTGGGTTCCTGGCTGAGGGTGAAGCATTCGTAATGATGAATAACTTTTTTTAAGAGAATGGAATTTGGACCTTAAGTATAGGATTAGAAATGAGTACATTAGAGGGTCAGCTCAAGTTGGATGGTTGGGAGACAAAGTCAGAGAGGCGAGATTGCGTTGGTTTGGACATGTGCAGAGGAGAGATGCTGGGTATATTGGAAGAGGAGGAGGTAAGAGGAGAAGAGGAAGGCCTAAGAGAAGGTTTATGGATGTGGTGAGAGAGGACATGCAGGTGATGGGGGTAACAGAACAAGATGAAGAGGACAGAAAGATATGGAAGAAGATGATCTGATGCGGCATCCCTTAACAAGAAGAAGAAGTAGAAAAGGGCAAGGTCTAGTATTGCTTTCTGTACAAGCCTTGATTGTGAAATGTCACTGATTTTGAGGTTTGATTGACATTTTAGCCTGTGGGGTACAACACCTGCTGTGTACACTCGGCCCATCTATCCTGCAGGTCCTGGCAGTAGCACAGCAACTATTCCAACTACCATGGCTGCTTTAGCGTTGTTAGAAAGCTCGTCAAGATTTGGTCTCATCCATTACGGGAAATGGATGTCTGAAGTGGAACTCCGTTAGCAGTGGTGTTATTTTTTCTCTTATTTTTTATCATCCTGACATATCCTGTATTTACCCAACCCGAGGAGGTTCTATTACAGTATATGCAAGCATACAAACGGCAGGAAAGGGGCTCAGAAAGCAATGAAAAAGAAATCTAAAGTTACATCCAAGCCTAGACAGGCATCAAGTCCGAGTCCAAGTACAAGGTACGGCCTTACAGAGACTGACCTGGAACAGACAGGCGAAAGCACAGATTTCCCGGGACCCCGGACCACTGCATCATCAAGTTGGAGAGAATGTGCAAGTGATTCAAGTCACGAATGCTCATCAATTCCAAAAGATTAATTGAAACGGAAAATGGCATTTCCTTCTGCATTGTCGCCTATTCTTCCTGAACTGGGAGCATCAATTTTAACTGGAAAGCTCGTCAACTGTGTTTCATTGCTTAGCAGCGGGCCGGCACCCATTGCTTCACAGGGGTCTCCAAAACCCCTCAATATCTGTTAGTGTGGCATTTCCTTGCAGAGCCTGATGCCTCATGGGGTACTCCAAACCCCAGATTCTATGCTTTACGGGGGACATGTTTACAAGATTGCTGAGGTTTATGAAGGTCAATGGGTCGATTTATATTTAAATTTTTAAAACCTTATTTTTCTGAATTCAATTTGCTCCCCCGCAGTACTGTATGTGGTTCAGTTTGTGGTTCAAAGATTAGAAATTTGACTTCTTCAGTTCTTCAAATGTGATATTCCTTTTGCAGGGGGGTGTTCAATCAAAAATCCAACATTATCTAGGGGTGCGGGGCATAGCAACATTTGGGACCCACTCTTCTAGCCTTAGGTTTAACATCCTAAACCTTCCCCGTGCCCCCTTCAAAGTGGTCTCCTTAAGGTTTGTAGGACAATATGAGATGAGATTATGTTTTTTGATTTATTCACCAACATGTAGGTTATGTTCTAGTTAAGGCAATGCAAGATACTGTCATTCCTTCATAATTTCCTCATTTTTTAATAACGAAGGGAGGAGAAGGGAAGACCCCATCTCTCCATCTATGGTCCCGGCACAGCTACCACAAGAACTAATGAGAGTAGAAAGGAAAACAAACAGTAGATTCAAAAATGAACCTTAGGGAGTCTTTGTTTCGTTCTTTCTTAAACATATATCAAAGCTTGAAGCACCTATTCTCTCTGACATATGGAATGAAGCAATGAATAATGGAATATGCATTGCAATTGTTTAATAATGTGGAAATGAATAGGCAACACTGGCATGATATTTTACAGAGTTCATTAGACAGAGGGAAACACTGATTGTTGGAACAACACTGTTGTAATTCTTTCCCGCAAGGCATGTGAAGCAGACCTCACAAATTACAGTCCTATTATTATACTGCCGGTTAAGAATTTTTTTTTTTCTGTGTCTCACAAATGTTTTCACAGACAGGAAAAAAAAAAAAAGTATTTTGCCTCTGAAAATCCAAAATGCAACCAGTTTCAGGAAAAGATGAGTGCCATGCCAAGAACAGCATGATAGATTGGATTCTTGGTAACTGTGGCAAATTTGGAATAACTGTTCAGATCCCGCATGTAAAGCTGCGTGTGAGATATGAGGCACACGTACAGATTTGTAAGGCAGGGAATTTAGAAGCCCATTATTAAATCCTAAAAAATAGGATTTTAGTTAAAACTGTATTTCTTTAAATAGGAATCAAATTGACTCACACACGTGCGCATGGGAGGCAGCTAAAGGGCTCAAATGAAGGTAATTCTATGGCAGACCAGGGGATGGCAGGATGCACCGATGATTCATTCTCTTTTTCATTGGCAGACCGACCACGGGAAATTTCGCCCGGATTCAATGACGACACTTCCAGTTTCCGGGCCTGATGACATCACTTCCCCTGCCTGACTTTAAATCCGCCATGTTTGCCTGTCTGTTTGTTCTTGTTTTGGACTAAAGCCTATATTGAACCACAATCCTTCATTTACGACAGCCTGTTTCCAGTATACAGGCGGCTGCCCCCAAACATTTTTTCTGTGTTCTTTTGAGTTCTTTCACAACTGGTAAGATATTTAAAAGAAAGGTTAAATATGTTAATATCATTTTGTTTTCAACTTCTTACATGCTTTACTGTAATTAATTGACCGGGGACATTAGATACATCTTGACAACAACAGGCCATTGAGCCCAACAAAGCTCAACAATCCTGCCCCCCCCCTTACTGCTCCATTGTGTCTTGGATGTCCTACTGTCCACCACAATATTTAGTGATGTATTCCATGTGTCTCTAGATCTCTGTGCAAAGAAAAACATTTGTGTGAAATTTACCCTTAACAAGTTTCCAGCTGTGCTCCCATTTTCTTGTTGCAGAATTTATTTTAAAGTAACAACTGGGATCCACTGTACTAATTCCTTTCATAATTTCGTAATGTCACCTCTAAATGTGCAGAATGCAGCTGCTAGAATCTTAATTAGGAAAAGAAAATCCAAGCACATCTCTCCAGTTTTTATGTCACTACATTGGTAACCTGTGTCCTTTAGAATTGACTTTAAAATACTGCTTATGGTTTACAAAGCCTTACATAATCTCGCTCCATCTTATATTTCAGAATGTCTTACACTCCAAATCATAACCTTAGATCTTCAAATCTTCAAATCTTAGAATTCCAAGAGCTAAACTTAAAAGAAGAAGTGAGGCGGCCTTCAGCTGTTAGGCAACTAAAATCTGGAATAGCTTACCAATAGGAATTCATCAGGCTAACACGCTGGAGCACTTTAAAAAAAACTGCCAAAAACCCATTACTTTAACATGGCTTTCTCATAACTTCATTTTAGTTTAATCGTGATGCTCTGTATATTCAATCAATTACCATGATTATTCATGGTGGCTCTAAAATCTCTACTAATCTCTATTTTTTCTTATGTTCTTTTTCCGGTTTTCTGTGGTGGTGATCTGCATCACCACCGCCTAATCAAGCACCGTGATTTCCCTACATTAATGGATTGAAGGACAGAAGTCCACATGACCGTCATCATCGAGTTCTTCTATGAGAACCCTGAATACAATGAGGACTGATTGAGGTCATTTATGTTAATTAGAATGCCTAGAGAGGGTTGGGTGGTCTCGTGGCCTGGAACCTCTGCAGATTTTATTTTTTTCTCCAGCCATCTGGAGTTTTTTTTTTGTTTTTTTCTGTCCTCCCTGGCCATCGGACCTTACTTTTATTCAATGTTAATTAGTGTTCCCTAATTTTAATTCTTATTTTCCTATTTTCTTGTTTTTCATCATGTAAAGCACTTTGAGCTACATTATTTGTATGAAAATGTGCTATAGAAATAAATGATGTTGTTGTTGTAAATCTCCTTTTACTATGACTGAAAATGTTTAACTTCTTCAATCTTTCCTCATAACTTATACCCTGCAGTCCTAGATTCAGTCTAGTTTCTCTTCTCTGGATTTTTTCTTGGCTTGCCAAGACCTCCACTGGGCCAGAGCCCACATATATAGAGTTTTGTACCGACATTGTTTGGTTCATTCTGGCTCGCATAGTGCATATTCAACATCGCAACATTTTTTTGAATGACTGTCATTGTATCTTGGTCCTCGAAACTCTAAGGGGAGATCAATTGATTGATTGCACCACTCAAAGCTCCTGCTTCACACTCTTCAGCCTTAAACACCGAGTACTGGAACTTAGGTATATCCCATGAAGGCCCTGAGCATCACTATGTCTTTTATAGTCCGAAGACCAACACACATTTTACCAGGAGTGGCCCCTCTAGTGCGTTATAAACCTTAAGCATAACCTCCTTTGACTAATGCTCCACACATCGGGAGGTGCAATACAACTTAACATTCTGTTAACCTTCTTAATGGCTTCTGTACAATGTTTGGAAGTTGATAGAGATGAATG
Source organism: Polypterus bichir lapradei (assembly GCA_026402145.1). NCBI lineage: Eukaryota > Metazoa > Chordata > Cladistia > Polypteriformes > Polypteridae > Polypterus > Polypterus bichir. Next base: position 24,902,561 of record JANRMT010062852.1, on the reverse strand, counting down.
CACAATGACTCCAAGGTCCTACACACAAGAAGTAGTTTCAAGTTTCAGACATCCTTTTTTTTCAGCATTGACAGAAACCCAAAGAGGAATAGCCAGCGTCCTCTTTGTGGCATGCTAATATATTCAAATGAAGGTCTCCAGCAAATGAGGGATGTAGGCCAATAAGATGGACCAACGAGGGAACAGGAAAAACACACAGCATTGAGCTGTGAAGTGAAAGGAAGAAGGAAGGTTCTGCTAGAAAAACTGTTATTTCCATGTACATCTTCTGTTTCAAGTTGTGAAAATGGAATCTTTTCCTTGACAGTGCCCCAATTCCACACTGCATAGTATGTGTAAAGGCAGATTGAAAGTGGCTATTTTATTGTCATTGTTTGATTATGGTCAATGTGTTATGTTTGGAAATTCGGCATCAAATTGTCCAATATGTAGTGTGGCAGTGGGAGTGACGCCAAGATTTCTCATATAACATAAATGGCGACAATTAAGATGATGTTGTATTGTTGTTGTGGGGTACAAAATCTGTACATTTTAGTTTATATTTCAATTATATTTTGTTCAAGACAAGACAACAGATGAACTACATTCAGGACAAATCAAAGCATGTCTTCTTCCCAGTTATACCTCACTTTCATAACAGCTGTTCCAACAAAGAAAGGAAGACATGATTGTGGCTCAGGCTATCAATTACTTGATAACCTGAGAAAGGATAGACATCTAATTATTTTACAGCCTGGAAAAGGAAGACCTGCCAATACCTCAGAGAACATCAAAAAAGTTTTATTGTTTGGGAAAATGGACAGTGAATTCATTCATTATATTGACAACCAGCCAATCAGAATATCTAACAATCATATCTTGCAAACCGGTAGAATTTTAGAATTAATATGCCTCATCTGAAGAGTTACATAGGAAGGAGGGAGGAAGAAGAAGGGACGAAGACGTCAGAAGAGAACAGAGCGATGTTAACGTGCTGCTGTTTCCATCTGGTCGTTCGAAAAGCTTCATGAACAACTATGAGTGCTAGATCACAAGCTGCCTGCAACATTCATCCTTGTCATCTTTAACTTTTTGTAAGCTTTTTCTAAACACTATATACATCCAGATTTTACTATCAGTCTTATTTTCTAATATTCTTTGTTCCACTGTTATTATTATTATTCCTGTAATAAATACCATGCTGCTTTTAACTTTCTATGCTTTGTCTTAATGTCTAGAGTTATTGAAGTAATCAGTTAGATTTCTTTGAGCACCTGGTGCAGCCGGAGGTTTGCCATTACCTCTGTTCTGCGAGGTTTATTAAGGGCTGAGGGTGAGAGCTCCACCCAAAAGTAGGGAACAGTATGTAAAGTAGGGTATTCTTGGCTGATAAATGGCCTATAGTCAAGAGTGCTGAGCCGTTGTATGCTTAAATGTATTCTTGTAGACCAAAATTAATATTTAGGTCTGAGATATTAAAACATTGTATGTTGTTCTTGCCAATAATAAGTAAATCTCTGGAAGTGCTGAGAGAGTGACAAGCTGTGTTATTCCTAAGGCACTTGTGTGGTTTAAAGTGCCAGAGGTTAATCAGCTGTATGTTTGTCATTCATGGGGCACTGTTGTGATTAGGTTCTGTGTGTATGTGTATAGCTATGTATGTGTGTGTTAATCTTAAGGTGCAACAGTAGACTAACCCGGTGATGTGTACACTTACCCCTAGGTACCGCGATAATACAATTGTAAAATCACACAGCCCACATTACCACCTGCAAATTGTTAGTTGAATCAGAATTTTTTACAAAAGTATTTGAATTTTACAACAATTATATAGAATCTGCTATATTTGTGTTAAACTTTTGGCCAGTTAAAAGACTGAGCTTCACAGGAGCTTTAAGTGGAGGTCATTTTGATGTTAACAAATCAATCACTTTTGTTGATCTTGCTCAAACTCTAAATTGGTTGCAACAGACTTTGCAATAAAGTACATCCTCTTGCTTAAATAATATCACAGAATTATCTTAAAACTATACTAATAAAACAGGAAAACATAAACTAGCCATTACTACATTTATGGGCAATATCAGTATGAATCAATTAGAAAAATATGTGGCTAATATGCACAAAAACACAAAGAGCACCAGAGTTGCACATGATTAATAAACACAAAAAAGTCCTAAAGTAATCAGACTTGCAGTTACTAAATATGCTCAAAACATCCTGAAGTGAACTGAATTGCGGTTGTTACACATAAAATCCCGAAGTGAATGGGTTATTAAAGACGCGCATAAATGTCCAGAAATTCACAAGTTTGCCGTTGCTAAACATACCTCAAAACATATTGATATGAACAAAGACATTTCTATTCGACGTGCAGATTCTGAGAGAATAATTTGGAGGTAACAATAGTTTTTGTCTGCAGTGCATATTGAAATATATAAGTGTTTACTTTGGAAATATAATGAGGAGAGCTATTGAAGTGGTTAAGTAAATAAAAGGCAAGAACTAGGAGATGATTAAGAGTGTTGTCTCAAACACGCACAGATCTCAAGGATAATAGCTGAAAATAAGAGATAGGAGAAGAACAAGAGTGTAATAGAATAGATTTTTATTTCAATAAGTTGTTTGAGTGTAAGCTAACGAACCAATCAGAGTAAATGTATGCATTAATCAGCACTGATATGTAAATTCAGTTGTTCATAAAACAGACCTCTGCCCTTTTTTGATCATTCTGTAATAGACTTCTGTGATGAATGCTCCCTCCTCAGCATTTGCTAAGGAGTAATTAAAGATGCAGTGGACAAGCTTCCTCCTGCCTGATTACAGACTCAAAGCAGTTTTGTCAAACTTGTCCTAGTAGAGGATAAATTTCTTTTTTAATGAATATGTTGATCTCTACCACCAGATCAAAAAAGATATTTTACTTTCCTGAAAATTGTAATGATGGTTTTAACTATAACTTATACATTGAATATGAATCTTATAAAGAAATTCTTATAGCATACTTGAATGGTAACTGTCCATATTGCTGTGCATTGAAATTAACTGGTGAACCACCTGTAATGTGTTGCAAAAATCTAATGATCACCTTTCAAAGATTTATTAGGACCTATTAAAAGTGTAGTATTTGGATGACATCTGGATGGTTGCTCTTGGAGGTGGGCTGCAGAGCCTTGTCTCTGTGTAAGGCCTTTAGTCTTCTGGGCATAACAAATTTGCACATAAGGAAAAAACATCAGGGAACCAGTTGGGAACTGATCACTCGTGGATTGGTCAATTTGGGCAAAGGTGTCTGATGTTGAAAGACCCAAAACACCCGATGAAGCTAGATTACATCACCGATGGAGTGTTAAGGTTTATATTGTAGCTATTCTCTGTTTTCAGGAGAAGACCAGAAGTTTCTTAAAACTGATATGCCCTGGGAGGCAACCAGAAACAATGGACCAGTGCAATAAAGTCAGTAATAAAGTGACTTCAAACCACCTAAGTGATGCCCAGTGTAACAAAGAGACTAGCCCAGTGCTGCATACTCCACTTCTAATAGCTGCAGAAGAAGAAACTACCACACAAGCTCAAGACATAATGGTGAAGAATACTACTATGAAAAATACGGAGCAACAGCACTACTTATCAAAGACTTCTCTGAGATTGTTTTTTTAGAGACCAACACTGATACCTGGAATATCTGCACCTTGGAGATCTTTTATATTACCTGCTCATCCTACCATTAGCAACATCTTGAACCATGAAAAGATGGAAACCCTCCTCTAAGAGTTTGTCTTGGCTTTTTCAGGTCTCCCACTGATCACAGAATATACAGGGTGGGGCAAAAAGATCTCCCACATTTTGAAGGGGTATAAAAAATGAATGAAGCTATCTAAAAAAAATTGTATATATTTCTGAAAAGTACATAAACAGTTTTGTTTTAATGGGTTTTAAAAATTATATCAGACAATTTTGGGCGTCATTGGCAATACATTGCTGAAGACGTTCCCAGAAGTTCTCCATCAATCTCTGGGTCATCTCAGGTGGAATGGTGTTGATTTCCTGTCTAATCCTTTCCTTCAAATCCTCATCGAGGACGATGTTTGAAAACCTTTTCCTTTTGGTATCCCCAAAGGAGAAAGTCATATGGGCTTAAATCTGGTGACCCCACGTCTCCCCTTAAAGAGATCAAATGCCCAGGGAACATTTCCCTCAACACTCTGAGCGAAAGTCGTGCTGTGTGAGCTGTGGCCCCACACATGTTCTGTCCTAGGTTTGCCAGGTGATTTTCTTTTCAGTGAGAAGCCAGTTGCCCAAAGGTTAGAAAACCATAGCAAAATCATTTTCCAATCTGGTACAGATGCATTTCGACCAAGCACAAAGTGGGTATGGAAGGCTCTCTGCGTTGCTATTACAGAACAATTGCTCTGATAATACATTTGAACAACAAAGCCCCGATGTTCACCGGTCCAACTCATGGTGGGTACTGAAAACGGTAGAGCCTAACCTACCAAATGAGACCTACCCCACCTCTCTACCCCCCACTACAGCCAACACAGTTGTCCCTCGAAATATGAGAGATCTTTATGCCTCACCCAGTATAAAAGACTTTTAAAATGATTAAAAAAACAAAGACCTTTTTTAAGTTTGTTAGTCTTTTTAACTCAGTAGAAGAATCAGAAAGCAAGCAAATGTTGAACGTGATTAATTAATGCCTGAAATTGTTGGAACGCTTCTTTGAAGGCGTTCTCATTTCTGCTAAACCGTATAGATGATTTTACTGAACCTTGTTATTTAGAAAAAGTAAAACAAACAACTCACTTCTTATCATCTGTTCTGAGAAAGGTTCTTGCAGTCAAACTTCTAAATCATTTTCTTTGCAGCCTTAGTGGTCTTGGCTCATTTTTGACCACAGAATTATAGTGTGATCTTTTGTAGGTGTTTATAAAATGAAACCAAGTTTAGAATGTTTCCAGGGAATGAGGTTTTTATCACATTTTATCAGTTAAAACCAAAACCGAAAACCTGAAGGCTAAACTTAACCATGGGTATAATTATAGAGAGTGACAAAACTATTTGTGTGTTTCCAAAAGTAAACTTTTATTTTTTGCCACCGGAAAGTTGCATATTCAAAAGGGAAGGGCACTTTTTTGTTTACAATCTGAAGTAAGAATAGGGGACTGTCGAGGGCTTCTTCACTTTAAGTTGGTTTGAGTCGTAGCATGGAGATACCATAAATCAACACTTGCGGCTTAATCAGATTCAGCCGTGCCGACATCTTTTTAGAGGAGTACTTTCTCTTACAAAATGATAGTGGACTGTAATTTTGTAGCACCTGTCATTAAAAATGTTTGCATTAAAATGCTCAGTTATTTTTATAAGTCTTATAAATTCTTCTTCTTTATCTTCATCTTTTCCCCGTTTCTAATAATGTAACACATTGTGATATCCAGCATCCATTTTGATTTTCCAGCTTAGACAGAAAAAAAGCAGTTGAAACAGAGTCAACAGATCCAGGGGTCAAATGAATGAGAACAGAAATTCAAGCACTGCAATCATTAACAATAAATAAATTCAAAGATGAAATACCCTAGCCAGGAAGACAAAAGATTAGCACTATCGAAAGGATTTTTTAGAAATGTATCTGCAATCCTGGACTATGGTTTGATCAGGGTGCCGACCAGTATATTGCCAAGCTGATGACGTTATAATACACAAATTTCATAGCAATGGAGAGTTGCATCATGGAAACGATGTCACAAAAATGGCAGCTCCTGTTACTAAACAATATAACACTGCTGTTATTTCAAAACAAAACAACAATCAAGTTAATCAAATAAAATTATAACCATCCGTCAAACTGTTTCTACCGGTTATCTGGTTCAGTTTGTGGGATCAGCAGTTAAGCAAAGATGCCCAAACGTCCACTTTCCCCACTACTTCCTCCAACTCCTCCGGGAGATATACTCTCTCCAGCATGTCCCAGGTCTCCCCTGAATCCTCCTGCTTTCAGCTGAACATGCCTGAAACAACTCCACACAAAACAATATATAACTTACAGAGAGTTCAAATAAAAACAGTGTAACAAAAAAAATAAATTCAAAAGAAACGTCTACTAGAAACTCCTGTAACTATAGATTCTGACCCGGAGCATCACACATAGTTCAGTCTTTCCTGGGAATTCAGGTCAAAACCCCCCAGAGCATCTTGCTCCAAGCCCTGCACACATCAGTACAGGGTGGACCAGATCTAATTATGCAGATCCAGATCGTCTGGGTAACTTTGATTTATGCAGAGACAATTCCAGTTCAGCGCAAAAACGATTCTTCATGTCGTCAGTTCGCACACTTCTTGATGGTCCGGGATTTTTCGGGTGATTTTCTATGTAATAAACTTAATAAGTTATAGCATAATGAAAATTGCATAATTAGATCTGGACCACCCTATAGGTGTCCCTTTGCTTGACACCGGACCATTCCTTCCACTCACCAGCCACCTTCTGCAGATCTAGATTTTCCTCTTATCTGGATCGCTCTCTGCTCTTTTTCTATCTTGCTTGTATGATTCATTCCATCCTATTCCTCTCTCATGTCTCTCCTTTTGCGCACTTCCTCGCTTTCCTCCTTCATCTTGTTTCTCCTTCAATTTTCCCCCTTTCACTTCACTAATTCTGGTTTCTTTCCCTTGCTCCTCTTTTCATCTGCACGCCACCAACCCTGGCTGATGCTGTGCACTTGCAATGTCACAAAACGGTAATCACCCTGTTGAGCCAAGTGCACTTTGATGCCAGTGACGATTAACCAGCGGGCTGAGAAACATAACCTAAAGCACTTAATTAACCCACTAAAACATCCCATTAGGACAGGCTCCACCACATTTTCAGAACACTAACCATTTCCTTTCTTTGTGATGACCAAGATCTATGAGAATTCCTGTCAGCCCCCCTCCAGCACAACTGTAACTCTGTCTCCTCTAGCCCTCAGAGAACAGAGGGTTTGTATGAATGTCAACTTTTGTTCTGGCTTTAACTCATATATTTTAAGTTGTCAGAACATGTATTTTCACTTTCAGTTAGTTTTTGACTTTCATTTTATCATGTTCTATAACTGCCATTTAGTTTTTAAGCTGGGCACCACCATCTTAAGTATTTGTTGCCATGATGTGACAACTCATCATTAGGGGGTATGGCCTTAATAAGATGCATCACATGATGTCACCAGAACAACAGTATTCAAGGTGGCACTGCAAGTTTCACTTTCCAGTGAAACTTGTAAGGCTTTTGCTGTATTTTTTAATCAAAAAATTAATGATATTAGAAATAACAGTACATCTCCCCAATGCTGATCCTCTTCAACCCCGGTACTCCATTGTAAATAAATTAAATTCTTTCACCAGGATAAATTTACTTGATTTATATAAAATAATTTTTCAACTGACACCCTAAACCTGCATCCTTGACCCAATACCAACAAGTTTTTTCAAAGAAATATTGGGCATGCTAATTGATAGTATTCTTAACATAGTAAACTCGTCATTAGATACGGGGGTCTTCCCATTCTGTCTTAAGACTGCTGTAGTTAAACCCCTGCTCAAGAAAAATAATCTCGACTCCTCTGCTTTTGAAAATTTTAGACCTATTTCTAATCTGCCTTTCTTAAGTAAAATTCTAGAGAAGGCAGTCATTATCCAGCTAAATGACCACCTCAATAAACCTGCTCTTCTTGATAAGTTTCAGACGGTTTTCAGAACAAATCACAGCACAGAAACTGCACTCGTTAAAGTAGTAAATGACTTGTGGGTAAATACAGAAAGAGGCCGTTTATCTGTTCTCATCCTCTTAGATCTGAGTGCCACATTTGATACCATTGATCACAATATTCTTAGAAATTGCCTTAGTCAATGGGTGGGCCTCTCTGGCAGGGTCTTAAATTGATTTGAGTCCTACCTGGAAGGTAGAAAATTCTTTGTTAGTTGTGGTAATCACAACTCAAAGACACATGACATTCTTTATGGTATTTTGTCCTGGGTCCGCTGCTCTTTTCGATCTCCAAGCTTCCATGAGGTCAGTTTATCTCGTGGCATAATGTGAGCTACCACAGCTGCGCTGACGACACGCAACTGTATTTATCAATAGCACCTGATGACACCGACTCTCTTGACTCACTGACACAATGTCTTACTTGTGTTTCTAAATGGATGAGTAGTAATTTTCTTAAACTAAATAAGGAGAAAACTGAAATTTTAGTGATTGGCAAAAATAGATATAATGAGGTTTTAGAATCCATTAGGCTTAAAAGTCAAGACGGAGGTAAAGAATTTAGGGGTAACTATTGACTTTGACTTGAATTTTAAATCACATATTAATCAGATTACTAGGACAGCATTTTTCACTTAAGAAATATAGCAAAAGTTAGACCTCTTATGCTAAGATGCTAAGAAATGAGTTCACACTTTTGTTTTTATTCGACAAGATTACTGTAACGCACTCCTCTCAGGACCACCCGAAAAAGATATAAATCAATTACAAGTGCAGAATGCAGCTGCTAGAATCATAACTTGGAAAAGAAAATCCGAGCACATCTGTCCGGTTCTGATGTCACTACACTGGTAACCTGTGTAATTTAGAATTGACTTTAAAATCCTGCTTATGGTTTTCAAAGCCTTAAATCATCTGTTCCATCCTATATCTCAGAATGTCTTACACCTTACACTCCAAATCGTAACCTTAGATCTTCAAGTGAGTGTCTTCTTATAATTCCAAGAGCTAAACTTAAAAGTAGTGGTGAGGCGGCCTTCTGCTGTTATGCACCTAAAATCTGGAATAGCTGACTAATAGAAATTCACCAGGCTAATACGGTGGAGCACTTTAAAAAACTGCTAAAAACTCATTAGTTTAACATGGCTTTCTCATAACTTCATTTTAGTGTAACCCTGATATTCTGTTTATGCATTGAATTATCATTATCATTCCTGGTGGCTCCATAATCCGTACTAACCCCTACTTTCTCTGCTGTTCTTTTTCCGGTTTTCTGTGGTGGAAAGCTGTGCCATCATCACCTAATCAAAGCACCGTGATGTCCCTAAATTGATGGATTAAAGGCCAGAAGTCCACATGACCGTCATCATCGAGTTCTTCCATGAGAACCTTGAATACCATGAGGACTGATTGATGTCATTTATGTTAGTTAGAATGCCTAGAGGGGGCTGGGTGGTCTCGTGGCCTCAGAACCTCTGCAGATTTTATTTATTTATTTTTTCTACCGAGTTTTTTTTTTTTTTTTCTGTCTTCCCTGGCCATCTGACCTTACTTTTTTCATCCTGTAAAGCACTTTAAGCTACATCATTTGTATGAAAATGTGCTATAGAAATAAATTTTGTTGTTTATTTCTTTGTCCAAGATTATGGATACTTTAACGAAGACTTTAGCTCACTTTTTTTTTATTCTGTATTGTTGCTGACTCTAGCCACTTTTTGAATCTTTGGTTTTTGTGTATCATTAATCTGTGTTTTACCTGCTTTAAATTTTGTCTTTTCCATGTTTTTAATTTTGTTTTTTACTTTTCTAGTTACCTATGACATTTGTCAACATTATGTGGAAGCCATTTTGTCTTCCATTTCTTCCATGGCAAACATCAGTTCTATGGATTTCCCTGTATGACTGTATTCTGTTTACTATTTTCATTTATGCAAAACGTTTTTCTCTGATCTTACTTTTTTTAATTATTAAACGTAAAGGTTTTGTTCCTATACGTGAATTGATGTTTTCCTGTGTCGTGTTCTGTGCGTGATACCTCAAGAGGTGGGGCCACCCTAACATCACCAATCATGAACCTCCTTCTGGCTGCTTAGCTCAGAGCAAAGGGGTGGCACGTTGAAGTTCGTTTGAAGCTGCTGTGAATATTTTGTTCCTTTTTGTTTTTTTTGGTTTAGATTTTTTTCTTCTCAGTTAATTAGAATCCTCTTTCTGGATTACATATTGCAACTTGTTCACCCAGGGCTCCTTATTACTTAATTTTGAGCCTGTTTGGCATTTTTGCTATTTTAAATAAATATTCCTTTTTTCCTTTGCGATTATCTTTTTGACCAAAGGGTTTTAAAGTGTCATTTCTTTGAGAGACACCTTTTAGTGGTCAGTGGAGCTGTGATCAAGCCTGTTAGGGTGAGGCCTCTCCTAGGCAGACAAAGAAAGCCTGGCCTGGCTTGGGAGCCTCATGAAGGCCTCACACCCCTTTCCTATTATGGTCTGTGGCCATTTTGTTCACTGTTGCTATGCCTTTTGCTTACAGTTGTGTGGTATATTTTGTCATGAAGCCCTCACTATTTAAAATGCTGACATGTTAGATCTTTTCAGAGAATAAATTAAATTCTTGCAAATTTATTGTAAGTTCAAACTCAAGTTTGCTGTCTTATTTAAATAGCACATACTGCAAATTGCAAAACAAAATAAATACTTGCATATCTCGACTTATGTTTCAGCCAGGGTTTATTTCCTGCCTTATATGCATCTTCTATTTGTTTCTTTTTCTGTTTTTTATTTATCATTTGTAATGTTTTCATGTTAGTTCTGTTAGATTTGTTTATCCTTTATTATATGTGTACTATGTCTTTAAATGCTCAACCATTTCTTGTGTTTTGTAGGTGTAACCCTAGGAGGGAGGGCCACCTCACATCAGTCTACTGTATCCTCTGTCTGCGTTTATGCTGAGGTCAGAGCAAAAGTGCTTCAATGATTGTTGTAAGATTTTTATAAGTATTTTTTTTGTTTGTTATATCTGGATTCTTTGTTTCTGTTCTCAGATTTGCCTTGAGATTGTGTTTTGGGGCTTCTTCACCACGGATTGTTTTGTCAAATGTATCCATTTAAAATGAATAAAGTGTGCAGAACGTGAAGGGGTCTGAACACTTTCTGAATTCACTGTGTATCTCCCAGAAGTACTATGGTCTGATATCTACCTTTGCAGAGTAATCCAAAAATCTCACGCCTGGTTACATTACAGCAGCTGATATTTATTCACAATCAAGAAAAACCCCCCCAAAGCTGTAGCAGTATATATCAGAAAAATGGTTAAAATTCTTTATTCTTTATGAAACCGTAAAGTTTACAGAAAGTGTAGCAGTCTGAATGCTTTCTGAATCCACCATATCAGTGGACAAGCAAGTCTTTAGTAATGAAAAGATCCATTGACTCAATGATGTCTTTTAAAACAAATTCAGTTGCAAGTAGAACAGCCATTGAAGAGTCGCAAAACAGAACTGCAGTGGAACTTCAGCAGGCCCATACATAATTACTGAACCACCAAAAAGTATGAATTTTTTGTTTATGGTGTTCCCAAACAGTCTTTGAGCATGGATTTGACACAATGATTACTATTATGATCTTGAAAATAAAAACCCACACAGACACACTCCAAACAGTCAGATATCGGTCAGACAGTGGCTTTGAACCTTGGTGCTGTGAGGCAGCAGATGTGCCTGCTATTCCACCATGTCATCAGTAAAACATCATACATAGCCTATTTCACGGAAGTGCATGTGTAGTACAAGTTTAATGCAATCTGTGAAATAAGACCAAGATCAACAAAGGCTTTTCTCAATTTTTCCACATGGATGCTTTAAGGGGAAAGACAAAACATTTCTGGTTGATACACCAGTTTTCAAGGCAGGCCTCGGTGGAAATACAAAAATGCATCCCTACATTCCTGGTATAATTCCTTATGTATTCCTTTTTTCCCCTGATCATATGGGTCAATTTGAGTTCAAGAGAGTTTTCAAAGAGTGGTTTTCTCATTTTGCCTCAATTATACACAGCTCTGCTTCTATAGATAACTGGAAAGGCTTAGTCATATTTTAGTTGTGCCTAAAATATGTAACAGTGTATGGGATGACACTTAGAGGGGAAAGTGAACAGTAAAAGCCAACATATTTTTCTTTTTCTCTTCTAAATGTTGGGAAGATAGCAGTTTTATGTTTTTAATAATGAATTTCATTATTTAAATGAAGTTGCTGATTGCTATTAATGATTCCTGATAATATATGTCAATGTGGATGACTGTATTAAACCTTAGTGAACAATGCAAGCCATTCTATATATATATATATATATATATATACATATAGTAAAAAAATAGACTCGACACACTTTAAAAGGTTTGGGGCAGCCACCCTTATATTATTCTTAGCTGCAAAAGATTCTTGCAATAGTACAGAGATGTTCTCAATACCGAGTCCAAACAGAACTGTCGATGGTTTGTCAAGGTGGTGGTTTTACGGGATTGGACAGGAAGTGGCGTAAGGGAACCGGAAGTGATGTTCTTCAGATGTCAGAGTAGGTGCCGGAAGTGATATTCTTCTGGGCGCCGGAACCGGAAGTGATGTCATCTGTTGTAAATCAGACAGGTTTTCCCGTGGCTGGTCTGTAGAGATAACAGGAGAAGGTTTAGTGCACCCCGCCACCCCCTGGCCTGGCGTGGAATTACCTTTGCTTGGTCCATACAACATCTTCC
>JANRMT010062852.1:24870613-24889994 GCA_026402145.1 Polypterus bichir lapradei | reverse complement strand
CCGGACACAGACAGGCGGACATGTTGTTGAATCACCACCACACGTTTATTATGTACAATATTTACAAATATTTGGTCACTCAGACCCAGTTCAAATAAGTGCACAAACCCCAAACACAGTCCTGGCCACACAATGCCTTCTCTTCGGGCCGCCTCCACACTCTCTTCTGCCTCGTCCTTCTTCCACCCGACTCTAGCCCTGAATGAATGGAGACGGCCCCTTTTATATGGTTCCCGGATGAGCACCAGGTGTTCCCGGCATTCCTCCTCTGGCCACGCCCCAGCGTGGCGGAAGTGCCGGCTGTCCTCCCGGCTGCTCTCTGGGCGCCGTCCTAAATCTTCCCCCCAGCACTTCCTGGTGTGGCGGAAGTGCTGGGGTAACAGGTCCCCAAGGCATTGGGGCGCATCCTGGCGGTGACCACGGGCCCCTACAGGGTAGGGCTTCCATGCCCTCAACCCGTGGCCCCCAGAGTGACCAGGAAGGCGGCCCCCACGTGATCCAGGGTGGGCGTAGACCCACATCCGGTCCCTCATGGCGTCCCGGCCGGGTCGTTGCCCCTGGCAACCCTGACAATATATATATATATATATATGTATGTATTTCTTTATTTATCTATTTATATATTTATTTAAAGAATGGGACAAATAAAGTTATATCTATCTATCTATCATTCATATAGTGCCTTTCCTATCTGTCTATCTATCCTTCACTTTTCCACATATTGACACCTTTTCTTCTTGATGCAGAGTAAAAACTACTTCTACTTTAAACTCCTCCAGTATTGTTGAGCTCCTTGCCAACAGAAAGTGAGCATAACAACTATGTGTAGAAACCTGATTTGGGCCCTTTGTACTTCCCATCTCATTATTTCTTTCAGTATCCAGAGCTTTTGACCATATGTGAAGATGGAGATGAAGAATGACCAGTAAGTTGTGTTTTGTTAGCAGACACAGTACTTGCTTCATCACCACCGTCAAGTACAACATTTGTAAAACTACTAACAATTAACTGTTTCCTTGCTTAAGCTCAGAATCACTCCTTCTCACACTCACATGACCACAACGTACTGTATGTGAACATTTCCATTGGGGCAGCTGCTCATCCCATAAGTAAAGAGAACAGGCCACTCCATTCAGGGAGAAGACCATGACATCAAATTTAGAGGTGTGGATTCCCAACCAAACCACAACCAAACTCAGTACTGATGAAGCCTGAAAGTGGCATTCACCAGCAAGCACTGGGTGGCTAGGTGGCTTACTTAGCCCTGTCACCTTTTCCTGAAAAATGCATGTGGAGTTGCTTTGTGTGTTCACCGCTCACATGGTAGAAGATAATGATCAGTCAAAAGGTCAGGTATACCAAACTATCTGTTCCTCCGTTTATTCACTGAACTCATTTAATCCAAGTAACTGAAACCTAGCATAAAAAAACCTGTAATGACTATCCCATGGTGGCCACTTCTACCCCAAGGACCTACTATGTTTCTATCATCATTAAACCTCAGATATTCTGTCTTCTTCCTCTTTATCGTCAGTCCTCTATCTTCCAGAGTTCTTGTCCAGTCTTGAAAATTCCTCTCCTTTTTCATCTTTTCTTCTTTATGGTGCTACGCAACACAGTGACATTACTGAAAAGCCTGCACCTGGAGGATTGGTCTTTTATCCCACAACTCAACAAATCCATAAACACATCAAAGAGGTAAAGAGCTAAGAAGACCACTGGTGCAGATCTACACTAACTAGGATCTTGTCTGTTACCCCAACACTGTTTTTAACCCGAATCCTCACTTCCTCATATATATCCTGGTTATACAATCCTCACATACTTCACTGGTATTCTTCTCTTCTCTGCACTTCCAGAGTTCTTGAAGAAGAAGAAGTGCTACTTAATATTTTGTTAGTGTAAGGGCATGCTATGTTTTTTTTATCATTTTTGGTTCAAAAGTCCTGAGGGATCTATGCCAGCTACCTTCACTACTCCCTATTTATTTAGCATATCCACTCCTCTCCTCCTAGCTGTTTCGCACTCTGCTCTCTCTGTCTCTCTCTCTCACCTGTGTAGGAAACCAATATTGATCTGCAGCCAGCCATCTTGACTCACTCACTTCTTCTCCTCCTCTTCTTTCAGCTGCTCCTATTAGAGGTCACCACACCTGATCATCTTTTTCCATATCTTCCTGTCCTCGTCATCTTGCTCTGTTACACCCACCACCTGCATGTCCCCTCTCACCACATCCATAAGTATTCTCTTTGGCCTTCCTCTTCTCCTCTTAACTGGCAGCTCTATCCTTAACATCCTTCTTCCAATATACTCAGCATCTCTCCTCTGCACCTTCACCTCTCTGACTTTGTCTTAAAACCATCCAACCTGAGCTGACCCTCTAATGTCCTCATTTCTAATCCTGTCCATCCTCGTCACACCAAATGCAAATCTTAGCATCTTTAACTCTGCCACCTCCAGCCCCGTCTCCTGCTTTCTGGTCAGTGCCACTGTCTCCAACCCATATAACATAGCTGGTCTCACTAGAGTCCTGTAGACCTTTCCTTTCAGTCTTGCTGATACCCGTCTGTCACAAATCACTCCTGACACTCTTCTCCACCCTGCCTGCACTCCCTTTTTCATGTCTCTTCTACAATCCTCGTTACTCTGGACTGTTCCCAAGTATTTAAACTCATCCACCTCCGCCAACTCTACTTCCTGCATCATCCTCACCATTCCACTGACCTCCCTCTCATTCACACACATGTATTCTGTCTTGTTCCTACTAACCTTCATTCCTCTCCTCTCTTCAGCATATCTCCACCTCTCGAGGGTCTCCTCAATCTGCTCCCTACTATCACTACAGATTACAATGTCATCAGCAAACATCATAGTCCACGGGGACTCCAGCTGACCCCATGTGCTCACCATGCCACTAAACAGCAGTCAACCCTTTAAGGTGAATGCACTCGCATTCTGGCAGCAGTTAACTCGATGGTTAAGTCAAAATATAACTATTTATAAATTAAACCAATAAAAAGAAAAACATTGTGACATGTCCCCCCCGACCCCAATCACATAGCCCAAGTATTATTTGCAAATATTCACATTCGCAGTTGTCTTCTGCTCCTAACACTCGGGAATGTGAAGGGGCGACCTGTAGTTTAACAGTATTTCTCTTTTCATTTGATTAAGTTAAAATTCAAAATGATACAGTTCTAAATTTATGGTATTTTGGACATACAGGAGATTATAAAATAATTTTAATAAATCACCTCAATTATTATACTGAGTCTCAATCCATTCATTTTTGTTTAGCTGGTTAGCACTGATGCCACACAGACTCAGTGTCCTGGATGGCTTATAGCTACTGGTGTCCCCACCATATCTTCAAGGTAAGTCTGAGGTGACTGTGTGACGGTCATTGTCAGCTCCATGTTCTGTGTTGTGTCTGGGAGGCTCTTTAACCCAAATCGTCAATAGTTATGAACAAATTAAAGTGCAGTGTATCAAATTTTCTTCTAATAAATAAATATTCTTTAAAACTAGTGAAATCTCTGAAGGTTAAGTAATTCAATTCAATAAATCATCCATAAAATGATGTTAAAATCCAGAGACAGTCCATTTTCACCTTTAAAAATATGAAACCCAGTGCCTCCTTATATAAACCTGCTGTCTCTTCCACTTATCCTATCTGGACGCCCACTGACAGGTGCAGTCGACCTTTAATTCCTGGCTTGGGTCCCCATTGCCAGGCTTGCCGCATCCATGGGGCTCTGTGCCGAACCGCACACCTGCCTCCCACCGCCAGCCCCTCTGCGTCGACGGGAGACAACACATAATGAGCCACACCTACTCCTCAGCATATTTTAATAGGAGTGCCCCTTCTTCAGCTTCAGGCTCCTCACCCTGAGGCCCGTCCTCAACCACCTGCCTTCATTCTTTTTTATTCATGGACTCTCTCAATCCTGCCTTTCATTCTCTCTTTCTTTCTTTCACTTTAACCACTGTTCTTTCTCCTATTCCTTCTTTCTGCTCTTCCTTTCATTGTTATCTCTGTCCCATCTGTCTGCCATGCAGGCTTCTTTATACTGTCCGATCGGATGCACCCTCTCCGAGGTGTGAACGAGTCACCTGACTGATCCACTCACAGTCGCACGTGAATGCGCGATCAGCCAAGCACCACAATCAGTCCCAGAGCGCTGCCATCATGTACCCACCTGCACCCGTTCTGAGCCTGCACGCTATCAGGACCAATTTACAACTTGCAACAACACCATGGACCACTTATCACAGACCGGCATTTGCAAGTTGTAAATTGGTCTTGTGGATTGAAGAGTGGATATGGGAATGACAATGCCCTGTATCGGACTGGCGTCTTATCAAGGGTTGGTTACTGGATTATGGGCGATAGTGCCAGGATATGTTATGGTCCCTTCCAACTCTTAATTTGATTAAGCAAGTTTGAGAATGACATACTGTATAATGTTACAGGTTCTCTGCTGAGGTTTATGATATGATTATTATGATTGCTCATATACTGTCTTGCATGTTTCCATGATTGCTGTTCAGTCTTGAAATTAGTTCCCATTTGATAAAGTTATCATCTTACCAACTAAATTGTGATACTTACATTTGAAGTGATGGAACTTGTAGGCAAGTTATTTCTTAATTCTTGTTGGTGTTAGCGGCAACAGCAGTGGCTGAAGATGTAGATGACGATTTTAACACAAAATCAAAGGCTTCAAACTATATTAAAGAAAAAATAGTTTAAAGCTAAATTATTTTTTGGTTAAAAAAGGATTTAGGAAGCAAGCAGAGAATGCCTCACTCAGCTCCACCTGAACAACATTGTTAAGAATGAATAATGGTATTGTTTTTCAAGCATTTGAACTCTGCTCTTATTTGTCTTGGACTGATATTAAATGAAGGGATGCCAAGTCCTTGTGGGAAACTGCGATACTAATATTTGTTATCAACAAAAACAGCCAAGACTGATTTGCTTGATTAGAATGAAAAAATGACACAAATTCATATTCAACCACTCACATCACTTCTTAATGCTAAAATCGTTTAAATTCATTTTTCCTTCATCAAGTAACACCAAATACTTCAGAAAGACAAAAAACAGGGCTTTAGAAAGTTCTGTAAATGTATCTTAAAAAATCCTATTGACACACAGGTATTCAGACCCTTTACTCGGTACATCGCTGAGGTCCCTTTGGCAGCAATTCCAGCTTGAAGTCTTCTTAGGTCTGACATGAGAGGCTTCACACATCTGAATTTGAGAGATTTCCACCATTCTTCTTTGCAGGTCTTCCCCAGCTTTTTTTCAGGATGGATGGATGGAGACTGCCAGTGGAAAATTTCAGGTCTCTCCAATGATGTTTGATTGGATTCTATTCCAAGGATGTTCCCAGAGTTCAGTTTTCACTCAACCTTGTCCAGTCTCCTAGTCCCTGCTGCTGAAAAACAACCCCACAACCTGATGGAGCCACTAACAATGTTCACCATTGGAATGATACTGCATAGGTGAGCAGTTTCCTGGATGTGATGCTTAGAACTGAGGCCAGATAGTTCACTCTCACTTTAATCAGACCAGATAATCTTGTTTCTCATAGTCTGAGAGTCCTTTAGGTGCCATTTTGCAAACTCCGAACTGGCTTTCATTTGTCTGCCATAAAGCTCAAATTAGTTGAGTTTTGCAGTGGTGCTTGTTCTTCTGGAAGTTTCTCTCATCTCCTTACAGGTTCTCTGGAGCTTAGAAAGAGTGATCATCAGGGTCTTAGTGACCTCTCTTACCATGGCCATCCTTTCCTTATTTACAGTTTGGTCAGGCAGACTTATCTAGAAAAAGTCGTGATAAATCTAAAGTTATTCCATTTAAGAGTTATGGAGACCACTGTGCTGCAGAAATTTTTTTGTAGTCTTCCCCAGATGTGTGCCTCAACACAATCCTTCTTCTATGCAATGCAGGTAATTCCTTCGACCTCATGCCTTGTTTTTTGCTTTTTACAGGCAGGTGTGTGTGCCTTTCATAACCAGATTCAATCAGTTGAATTGACCACTGGTGGACTTCAAACAAGGTGTAGAAACGTCTCAGTAAACACAAATAGACTTAGATGCACCTCAGCCAAATTTCAAGTTTCATTCTAAGGGGCTGGAATACTTGAGCCCGTGTGATATTTCAGTTTTGATTTTTAATAAATTGCAAAAAATTGTAAAATCCAGTTTTCAGTTTGCCAAGCTAATTAAAATGTCAAGTTTAGTTATAGAACACACTCTGGACTCCATGGAGGTAGCAGAGGACAAGAGAATTAAAACAAAACTGAGTGCCATTGTGAACTGCGCCACACATCCTCACTCTGACACACTAACACTGAGGAGTTTCAGGCAACAAATCATTCAGGAGAAGTGTGTCAGGAAACACAACTGGGGGCTCCTTTATACCAACAGCAATATGTCCGCATAATGCCTTACTGGGATCGTGACAGCCAAGTCAGAAGTTTTCTTTCTTATGAATTTTCTAGCTTTATAGTCATTCTGGCATGTGTTCAGACCAGAGTGTGTGCGCACAGTTATTTATTTATTTACTTATCTACCTATTTATTTATTTATTTATTTATTTAAAAAGCTTCTGTAAAAAGCCAAATGTGCCCTGGGGAACAAATAAAGTTCTATCTATCTATCTATCTATCTATTGTATAGTGCCTTTCACATCTATCTATCTATCTATCTATCTATTGTATAGTGCCTTTCATATCTATCTATCTATTCGGTTTATTGCTTGATTAGGGAAAATATGAATTTCAATGACTTTACCACTTAAGCATAACAAAATATGATAAAAGTAAAAGGGACCAAGGCAGCATGGTGGCGCAGTGGGTAGTGCTGCTGCCTCGCTTCCCGGGTCCTCCCTGCGTGGAGTTTGCATGTTCTCCCCGTGTCTGCGTGGGTTTCCTCTGGGTGCTCCGATTTCCTCCCACAGTCCAAAGACATGCAGGTTAGGTGCATTGATGGTTCTGAATTGTCCCTAGTGTGTGCTTGGTGAGTAGGTGTGTGTGCCCTGCGTTGGGCTGGCACCCTGCCCGGGGTTTGCTTCCTGACTTGCGCCCTGTGTTGGCTCCAGCAGACCCCCGTGACCCTGTAGTTAGGATATAGCGGGTTGGATAATGGATGGATGGAAAGGGGTCCATTTCTTTCTATAGGCACTGTATACATGTAACATGGGTAAGTCTGGTAACTCTCTTGCATGAACCGATTTGATGGGTGCTGTTAAAAGGAATTAAATGTAGCGTAACCTCCAGAACTGTTTCCTTTTCAAAAATCTTCTCTTCTTCAAGATGTAGCTGTTTTCCAAATGTTGTGGACAAGTTAAGGAACTGCAAGTCGCCCTGTTTAATTCTAACATAAAAAACTTTTGTGTTTAAGTCAACAAAAATTAGGTCAGCTATGTGTGGCAACAGAAAAGCTTCAAAAGAAGATTGCTGTCAGGTTAGGTGACCAAAAGTTAGTCAAGAAGGATTCCATCTTGTGCTGAGTCTGGTGTACTGTAAGTCTGAACACCTCCTCCTGACAGTACTGGGATTTAGGGCTCGGGGACCGGAAGGGATGGAATCAGTTGTCCTCACTGGGTGTCTTCTTTATGCTGTGGTGGGAATAAGAGAGGAGAATGTTAGTGTCAGCACCTCCTCTCAACCCAGGGCGGTATTACATACCTCTGGTGAGCCTACAGACATGCGTGCGTGACAATGCTAGTTAAGGAAAATAGCCACACTTCCTGCTGAAGACAGATAATAGAATAATTTGAAAATATTTGCAACTTTCCTTGGTATTTGTGTATGTGAAGGTTTCTTCACTGGCGCTCCATCTCAAGAGTGTGTTCATGTAAAGCCTTCTTCCCAGGCTCTGTCATTATTTTCGAGGAGTCTTTCTTGTATCCTGTGCACTTTTATACTTTGAAGGTAACTCTGCACATGCCTCCCATGCTGTTTCTCCTCCTCATGTGTCTGACATTCACATGTCCTCGTTTGTTGTGTCACTAAAGCCAAACTGACCAATCAGATTGCTCAGGGGGACTGGACAGACAGACTTTAGTATTTCATTCTATAGCAGATACCTTGAAAATAAATTGTATTGTCATTTCGGTTTCACTCACATTACTCTGATTTTACTTTAACTGGGGTGATCTATGAACTTTTTTTACCCTTGTCCCTTATTCCATGTTAGAAAAATAAACCATTCAATTAAAAATGTGATTAATGAACACAACAGTAATATTATATACATTCCATATGCCACTTAACACCCAGTCTCCAAACCTTTATTCAGGTATGCTACTCTGTGACTGAAACTATTAAAGCACACCATTTGGTGGAGATTTTTATAAACTACTGCTCAGATGGGGGGGGGGGGGGTTGGCTTAATGGATTTAAAAATGGAATTTGTTTCCCCATCTAAGTTAAATGAACCCAACAATTTTTCTGCCATTCTTGGAAATGTACTACTCGAGTTTTAATTTACTTACATTTAAGAAATTTCATAAGCAAGAGGAGAAAATCGAGTCTATGGTGCTTGTTTGTTTAGCTACTAACCGAGCTGTCCCAACATCTCATCCAGATGTTAGGTGGTCAAGGTCTAGACTTCAGCTCCACGTCTTGGTAGTTTGCTTCAGATCCCCACAACTCTTTGAGTAAAGAAGTGCATCCTGGCTTTGGTCCTAAATGCACTTCCCTTTAAATTCCATTGGTGTCCTCAAGTACAGTGGTGTGAAAAACTATTTGCCCCCTTCCTGATTTCTTATTCTTTTGCATGTTTGTCACACAAATTTTTTCTGATCATCAAACACATGTAACCATTAGTCAAATATAACACAAGTAAACACAAAATGCAGTTTTTAAATGATGGTTTTTATTATTTAGGGAGAAAAAAAAATCCAAACTTACATGGCCCTGTGTGAAAAAGTAATTGCCCCCTGAACCTAATAACTGGTTGGGCCACCCTTAGCAGCAATAACTGCAATCAAGCGTTTGCGATAACTTGCAATGAGTCTTTTACAGCACTCTGGAGGAATTTTGGCCCACTCATCTTTGCAGAATTGTTGTAATTCAGCTTTATTTGAGGGTTTTCTAGCATGAACCGCCTTTTTAAGGTCATGCCATAGCATCTCAATTGGATTCAGGTCAGGACTTTGACTAGGCCACTCCAAAGTCTTCATTTTGTTTTTCTTCAGCCATTCAGAGGTGGATTTGCTGGTGTGTTTTGGGTCATTGTCCTGTTGCAGCACCCAAGATCGCTTCAGCTTGAGTTGACGAACAGATGGCCGGACATTCTCCTTCAGGATTTTTTGGTAGACAGTAGAATTCATGGTTCCATCTATCACAGCAAGCCTTCCAGGTCCTGAAGCAGCAAAACAACCCCAGACCATCACACTACCACCACCATATTTTACTGTTGGTATGATGTTCTTTTTCTGAAATGCTGTGTTCCTTTTACGCCAGATGTAACGGGACATTTGCCTTCCAAAAAGTTCAACTTTTGTCTCATCAGTCCACAAGGTATTTTCCCAAAAGTCTTGGCAATCATTGAGATGTTTCTTAGCAAAATTGAGTCGAGCCTAATGTTCTTTTTGCTTAACAGTGGTTTGCAACTTGGAAATCTGCCATGCAGGCCGTTTTTGCCCAGTCTCTTTCTTATGGTGGAGTCGTGAACACTGACCTTAATTGAGGCAAGTGAGGCCTGCAGTTCTTTAGACGTTGTCCTGGGGTCTTTTGTGACCTCTCGGATGAGTTGCCTCTGCGCTCTTGGGGTAATTTTGGTCGGCCGGCCACTCCTGGGAAGGTTCACCACTGTTCCATGTTTTTGCCATTTGTGGATAATGGCTCTCACTGTGGTTCGCTGGAGTCCCAAAGCTTTAGAAATGGCTTTATAACCTTTACCAGACTGATTGATCTCAATTACTTCTGTTCTCATTTGTTCCTGAATTTCTTTGGATCTTGGCATGATGTCTAGCTTTTGAGGTGCTTTTGGTCTACTTCTCTGTGTCAGGCAGCTCCTGTTTAAGTGATTTCTTGATTGAAACAGGTGTGGCAGTAATCAGGCCTGGGGGTGGCTACGGAAATTGAACTCAGGTGTGATACACCACAGTTAGGTTATTTTTTAACAAGGGGGCAATTACTTTTTCACACAGGGCCAATCTTATCTTATCTTAAATCTTATTTAGGGAGATTTTTTTTCTCCCTAAATAATAAAAACCATCATTTAAAAACTGCATTTTGTGTTTACTTGTGTTATATTTGACTAATGGTTACATGTGTTTGATGATCAAAAACATTTTGTGTGACAAACATGCAAAAGAATAAGAAATCAGGAAGGGGGCAAATATTTTTTCACACCACTGTATGTGATGTGATAGACGGCTGGCAGCTCAACCCAGCCGGGATGCCCTGAGGATGGAAGGATCGGGGGAGACAGCTACTTTTGGACACTGCCTCCCCCAGAACACTAGATGGCAGCTCTCCTGAAGTGTAGCGGTTCCCACAGGGCATCCTGGGAGTCGGTGTTCAGCTTCTCAGCCCTGTTGGGTACCGTGGGTGCCGCCAGTGGGAGCTGTGAAAGGACCGGAGGAGCCATGCCTCATAGATGAAGAAAAAAACAGTTCTTCATCTAAGTGCTAGCAAGTCACGTGGACAGAAGAACAGAAGCACTTCTGGGTGAAGGACTATATAAAGGACTACTGAAGACCCAGCAGGCGAGCCGGAGTCGGGAGGAGTAGGACAGAGCTTGCTGAGAGGAGTGGAGGAGAAATTTGAGTTTAATTATTGTGATTATTATTGTTGTATTGCCTGTTTATTGTGGCAGAGGTGCTTGAGGGCACTATTACAGGAAGAAAAATATTAAAAGATCTTCTGTTGCTTTTAACCTGTGTCCAGTGCGTCTGTCTGTTGGGTTTAAAGGGGCAACAGCGGCCCCTAGCGTCGTACAGTGATTCACCCCGAAGTTCTTCTGGATCCACTTTATCAATGCCTTTGAGAATTCTGAAGACCTGGATTAGGTCAACTCACAACAGGTTTAATTCTCTGAGTCTGTCACAGTAGGACACGTCCTTAAGCCCTGGGATGCACTTAATTGGTCTCTTCTGCACAACTTCAAGTGCTGTTATGTCTTTCTTTTACTGTTTTGACCAAATCTTAACATAATTCTCCATATGTGGGCCCACTCGTGCATTATATCATCTGAGCATAGCATCCCTTGGTTTCTATTTGACAGTTTTTATTACATAGCCTTCAAGTTTCTACACATTGCTTAGATCATGAAAACGTTTTGTCAACAATAACCCCTAAGAGGCTGATTCCTGTAGGACAGTGTCTCCCATCTTGTGTTTATACATGAAGTTCCTTTTGCCGACGCATAGAACTTCACACTTCTTTACATTATGTTCTATAGACAGGATGGGAACGGACTAAATGTGGAAAGACGGGCCATTCCTGACCACTCTTTTGGATGCACCCCTGCACAAAATGCATACAAACACACATGTTACTCCGTTATGCTTTAATAGGCATACCTATGGCACAGTTACAAATCTAAAGTTTGACTTCAAACAAGGCTGCAAATGAACAACAGGCTCTCTTGTGTAAGCTGCTGTAAAATATTAAATGTTGGCAATTCTTTTTACTATGTTTTCTTGACAGAAAACCTAGATTTTAAAGGCATGATTTCATCTAATAGCTCGTTGGCGTTATCATAAGAAATATACGACATACGAATAACAGAAAGCTATTTTTAACATTAAAACAAGCTGTGAATACTATTTAGAGAAAATCTTAGCTTCCATAAAGACTTGATCAAAGCACTTGAGTGACTAATATTCTAAATCTGGTACAATAAGAATCATGATATAATGCAAAACAATATGAAGTGAAATTGAATAATTTATGACAGATATATAACACTTACAAATAAACCAGAAAAAAATGTTATATTACTCTTCAAATCTGAGCTCACCAATAAAGTCTGCAGTGAAACATTTACAGTGAGGACAAGTGCGGTTCATTCTTCAGTACTAACATTGCATTGTGGATTGGGCTGTTCTGGATTCAGGATCCAGAAACAATCAGCTCAGACCGTCAGTGTCAGAAATGACGGACAGAGGATGCAGTGCATTTTATGCCCTTTTCATCATTTCTTTTTCCTTTGCTTTTATACTTTGAATTGGGTGGCTGGCAATCTGATATTATGGATATCACAATTGGGCCTTACCCTGAGGTTATTATTTCTTTTTTTGTATTTTGCTTTTCCTGATTTTCCTGTGATGTATTTATTCTTATTTTCTCTAATTGTTTCAACATTGTTAGTTATCCACCCTAATAAAAGGATAAGTGTCATTGTGTGTGTTGGCGTTGTTATATGTCATTTGATATGGGATTATTAAAAGCAGTGCTACTGTTTATTCTTTGGTTTGAAGAATGCAAAGCATCTCATAAATACATACTGTATGTTTGCCTTATCATAAGAAATGTACAGCATATTCCACCATTTGGAATTAAAATGCAATGCATTTCAATATTACATGCACTAAAAAACACATTCTAATAGTCGGTGCACTGCAAGCGTTAACACCTTGGGCTGCATTGACTGGAACATCAAGAACACACCATTCAGCTCAACACACCTTGCCAGTCCTATCTACTTAATTCTTCTAAAACAACTTCAGGTCACGATTTGAAAATCTTTAAAGTCATACAGTCTACCACACTACTCCATGTGTCTGTGGTTCTCTGTGTAAAAAAAATGTCCTAATGTTAATTGTTTCCAACTGTGTCCATATGTTTTTGATTAACTCATTTTAAAGTAACAGTTTTAATTCACTGTACTAATTCCCTTCATAATTTTAAACTCTTCAATCAGGTCTCCTCTTAATCTTCTTTTGCTTAAACTGAAAAGGCTCAGTTTAATCCCCTGTAGCCCTGAAATCAGCCAAGTTGTTCTTCTCTGGACTTTTTCTAGTACTGGGTGCAGGTTTGGTCTCCAGGCTACAAAATGGACATAGCAGCACTAGAAAAGGTCCACAGAAGAACGACTAGGCTGATTAAGGGGCTACAGGGGATGAGTTACGAGGAAAGATTAAAAGAGCTGAGCCTTTACAGTTTAATCAGGAGATTAAGAGATGATACGGTTGAAGTGTTTAAAATTATGAAGGGAATTAGTCCAGTGGATCACGTCTGTGACTTTAAAGTGAGTTCAAAACTTGGAGCAAGTATTCTTCAAGGACCTCTTACTATTTAGCTGCATTCATTTCTCCCTCAATTCTGACCAGTCTTCCCATCCCTGCTACCACCACTATGCTTCACATTTGAGATGGTTCATAAGGTAACGAGTAGTGTGTGGACTTCACCAAACATAGTACTTGGAGTTCTGCCCAAAGAGTGAACTTTTGGTCTCATCAGAAAATCTTTTCATCATTCTTTCAGTGTCCATTAAATACAATTTTGCAAACTCCAAGTGAGAGTTTGCCACTCTACCATAAACACCTGATTGATGGAGTATGCTGAGATGGTTGTTCTTCAGACAAGTTCTCTGATCTCATCAAAGGATTTCAGAAGATCAACTAAAGCTCTGCCATCTCTCCTTCCTGCTCAGTTACTCTGTTTGGCTGGATGACCTATTTTAGAGAGAGTCCTGCTGGTTCCAAACTTCCTCCATTTTATACATACTGAGGCCACTGTGCTCCTGGAAACACCCAAAGCTTTACAGATGGTTTTATCCCTTTGCCCTGTTATGTTCCTCACCATAATTTGATCACAGAGGTCTACAGAAAGTTCCCTGGACTTCATGGTTTGGTTTTTGTTCTGACATGCTCTGTGAATTGTGGGCCCTTCTATACTCAGGTGCAACGTGTGTCTTTCTGAATGATGTCCAGTCAGTTCAGTTTGCCCACAGGTGAAATTTAATCAGGTTCTTGACACATCTCCAGGAGAACAGGATCTATCTGAGCTTTTAAAGCAAAGCTAAAGACTCAAAATTCTAGAGCGTGCAACTGTTAATGCTGCATCTTAGGTTGCTACTTTGGTTATATTAACTTTTAAACTACTTTTCATTTGCATTTACTGGTATTCACCACTAAACTTCCACAACACGTTCTATGAAATGAGATTTGGACATTGCATATAAGAGGCGTGAAATACAAGTGTTGAGTGTGGGCATCTTTTGCGTTCACTTCATCCAATTATGTCCGGTATGTCCCTTCCTACAATTAGGTTTTCCTTTCTTTTTTTTTTTTTACATTTTATTGATTTTATTTTTATTTTTTATTAGTCAAGTTTAAAAATAACAATAACAAATCGACCCCCACCCATGAGAAAGAGAGCAAGGCCAGCAGATTAAAACTAGTAAAAATAAGTAAATAGATCTTAATCTATATATATATAAAAGCTAAATACCACTGACTCACTCATCACGAAATCTCCCGAGCCATCAGGACTTGGGACTTGAAATTTGGAATGTAGGTTACCCTTGGCCCATAGGTGCTCGCTAAGAAATGGTTTTAAAAATCTCATGGTCCGAGTGCGAAATTTCTTATGGTTTTTTAGACCCGTTTGTATGTCTGTCCACTTTTCACGAGAAAACTACTTTGCGGATTTAGATCGGGTTTTTTTTCTATAATTTGCTTGAACATTCCGTTGATTTTGGAACTTTCTCATCTCTCTAAGTATCATAATTCACTTGCGTAAATTTGAGAAAGACTCATCGGGCTGCGGGGCCCTCCTCACTCATGCGTCTGCCTCGGGGCGTAACCTTAACTCTGCTTAGTTAGCGAACGAGAGAACGACTTAACGGATTTAGATCTTTTTTTTTCTATAATTTGCTTGAACATTCTGGTTGATTTTCCGACTTCTCTTATTGTGCTAAGAATCATAGTTTGCTTGCAGGAGTGATATATTCACGCTAATCCAAGACACAGGCTGCAGGCCGAGGGGAGGGGGAAGCATGATGTCAGGAATAAAGAGCTAGGTGGGGCTCTCCTCATCATCCTGTTTCACTAATATGGCTAGTAAATGAATAAAAATAAATAGAATAAGAAAGAGGGGAGAAAATCTGCTTCCTTAATTGAAATTCTTATTTTAAAATGTTATTGATTAGATCCTACCAGGTTTTGAAAAAGTTTTGCACAGACCCTCTAAGTGAGAATTAGATTTTTTCCAATTTTAAATAGTATATAACATCAGTTACCCACAGTTAGAATAGGAGAATTAGGATTCTTCCAGTTGAGCAAGATAAGTCTACGTGCCAATAGTGTAGTAAAGTCAATCACAGTTCTCCACTTTAATCCCCTCTGTGAGCCCACCAAACACAGCTGTTAATGGGTTAAGAGGGATTGTGACACCAAGGCTGTCTGAAAGGCATTTAAAGATTTTGGTCCAAAATGATGTTAATTTGGCGCAGGCCCAAAACATGCGACCCAGTTAGGCTAGAGCTCGATTGCAGCGTTCGCAGGTTGGATCTTGCGCTGAAAACATTTTGGACAATTTTAAACGAGACAGATGTGCTCGTTATATAATTTTAAATTGAATAATTGTATGCTTTGTGCATATGGAGCTCGAGTGAATTCTGTGTATTGCTACCTTCCACTCCAATTAGGTTTTCTGAACTCTAGAATAAGCTTATGGGACTATGGACATACTGTATATACGGTTGGACATTACCCAAATGAATGTTATGTGGCACATAGCTGTACTAAGTCTTTTCCATTTACTTTCTCTTCTCTGTATCCAAGAAAGTATAGTGGAACCTCAAGATACGAACAGCTCTGTATACAAGAAATTCAAGATACGAGGAAAGTATGAGCGAAAAATTCGGATCTAAATACGAGCATTTGCTCGCGTAATGAGCCACGAGCCAGGCTGTGGGTATGCGTGACGCGTTTCCCGATCCGCCTTGACTCGGGGATTCTCCCATGCTGACACTGCCAGCCCGTCAGCTCACTCAGTGTTCTTTGTTCTCCCGTAGCACGAGGATCTACGCGTTTGTGCGCTTGTGATTTCATTGTTTCGCTGTAGCAGTTCACCATATAAGCGTATCCAAAAATATCGTGGACATGCAGGCGGAGAATAGGAGACGATTGCCCTCAAGAGGAGAGAGAGAGAGGCGCGCGTGCGCGCGAGCGAGAGAGATAAGGAGAGAGAGAGAGAGACGTGTGCTCGAACGAGAGAGAAAAGGAGAGAGAGACGCGCTCGAGGGAGAAGAACCATCAGCTCAGTTATGATCACATGACGCCCAGCAGACAAAGTGTATCCATACTACTCGTATTGCAAGACATCGCACGTTTTATCAAGTCAAAATTAATTAAAAAATTTACCTCGTCTTATGAAACACTCGTAAACCAAGTTACTCGCAAAACAAGGTTCCACTTTTATATATTATTTATCAGTGTTATTTGTTAGGAAAATTGATTTTTATATTGATATTTTTGGGGGTGCGGAACGGATTAACTGGATTTCCATTATTTTCAATGGGGAAGTTTGTTCTAGATACGAGAAATTCGTTATACAAGCTCAGTGCTGGAACGAATTAAACTCGTATCTCGAGGTTCCACTGTACTTAGTAAGTGTTGAAATGAATGTATCTTCATATGTGATGGACCTGTTTTCATACTTCTTTAATCCAAATTAACTTGCCATTCTTTGCCTGAGGAATTCTTTTAAAATGTAGGGGACCAAGGCCAGTTACAATTTGGACTCTTGTATGTATGTACAGTATGTATGTATATTTTTGTACATATTCCATGTGTCTCTGTTCATATTAATTTAAGAATTTAAAACACTGTTGTATTGTGAATGTACCAGAATTTCCAAATACCAAAATGTCGGGCTTTTGCGAAACCAGCATAGGTCATTTGGATAATTTCACATATTGCAGAATGAAAGCAAAGTACACAATTTTAATAAATATTTCAAGCCAATTCATGGTGCATTGTGTCAATAATATCCTTATTAGAAGTAATTCTCTAGCTTTGCTAAAGAGCCAATAATAAAGATGAAAGACGCCTCACGCCTGGACAAACTTGTTCAGAAGGCAGGCTCTATTGTAGGAGTAAAGTTGGACAGTTTAACATCTGTGGCAGAGCGACGGGCATTAAGCAAACTCCTGTCAATCATGAATAATCCACTGCATCCACTGAACAGTGTCATCTCCAGGCAGAGGAGTAGCTTCAGTGACAGACTTTTGTCACTGTCCTGCTCCACTGACAGACTGAGATCGTTCCTCCCCCACACTATGCGACTCTTCAATTCCACCCGGGGGAGTAAATGCTAACATTTTTTTTTTTTCATTTTTTTCATTTTTTTTCATATTTAATTTAATATTGTTTTTTGTATCAGTATACTGCTGCTGGATTATGTGAATTTGATATTATTATCTATTTGAGGCATAAGTAGATCAAACATTTTATTATGAAAAAATACACAAAATAAAAATTCTGTTTCCAAAGAAGTAAAACCAAAAAACCTTCCTTTTTTCATAAGTCCTGTTGTTATAACATTTGACATTATAAATTGCTTCATTGGTGGGGGGTGTTCCAGTGCAGTCCATTGTCATGCAGCAAAATATCCTGTTCCTTGAGGAAATCTGGTCTTTTCATCCTCATGGCCCAACAGAAATGGGTTTTCTGGACATATGAACAGTAGTCACTGTTAACTGTCTATCCACAGGAAACCCAGTGCTATAGGAGTACACTGTGTGCATCAAAGAGCAGCAGAATCATGACTTTACCCACCAAGGCAGATCTTGTGTGTTTCCACACAGTTGACTATTGTTTAGATTCCGGATCATAATGACAAATCCATGTCTCAATCAAGTTTAAGAAATCAGGAATGCTTTTCCGACATTTGAACAGTGCTCTTGCACACCTTAACTCGTCATGGCATCTGTTTTACTGTGAGATTTCTGGGTACCCACATGGCCCACAAGCTACACATTTTCAGATTCTCTGTCACAATGTGTTGAGTCCATTTGAGTGAGAGGCCAAATGAAGCCAAAAGGTTGTGAAACGTGACCCTCCTGTCTGCTGGCAGCAACTGTTAAGCCTTGGCAAGGTTGACATCTGTATCTACAGTGGATGGCCTCCATGAATGTGCTTCATCATTCCCTCATGTTTTGCCGACCTTAAAGTGCTTCCAGCGAAATTAAGCAGCACGACTAATCGGTTCATCACCATATACTTGCTGTAACATTTCTAGAGTTTCATTATCACTCTTTCCAACTTAACACAACATTCAACCACACACCTCTGCCGTACTCTCACAAGAATGTCTTCTTCATCCACCATGACTACATG
This sequence comes from Polypterus bichir lapradei, assembly GCA_026402145.1. Lineage (NCBI taxonomy): Eukaryota > Metazoa > Chordata > Cladistia > Polypteriformes > Polypteridae > Polypterus > Polypterus bichir. The sequence goes on along the minus strand of JANRMT010062852.1, from coordinate 24,871,681 downwards.
TACAAAGTTCTTCCACTTGCTGTGACAGAACGCTGAGGAATTCGGTGGTCCAATTGCACTTTCACACATGTCTATGTATGTCGTTCCCAAACTCCTGCACAGTATTTCCATGTCTGCCACCCTGAAAGAGATACAGGGACAGTCTCTTCCTTTTCATTTAGCCCTTGTACATGTTTAACGATGTGATAGTGCTTGTAATAACAACATGGAAGACCAAAAATGGTGAAAATATTACAACAATCAAAAAGTATTGTTACGGCTTAATTAATCTCATCCAGTAACATAAGCAGCCCTCAGGTTATTAACAGTTCTTTTCTTAACGACATTTGTTAAGTGGTTTTGATTGGAGAAATTCACCTAAGCATTTTTTGCTGCAAATTTGCCGGGTTGTGCACCACATATTTTCCTGGAAATTTGCCTTATAGTCAGCTTAGATGAAGTTTTTTCCCAGTACTCCATGGTTCTTTGTGAGGCCAATGTGACATAATGGAGCTGTAGCAGCCAATACTGGATGGGACATTCCCCTGAAAATAATACTCTAAGGCTGAAAATTAGCAGACAATCATTAAACACAAAATATGTATGCTGAAGGAAACTGGAAATGTGTTGGTGTATCCATGTCTTAAAGGTAATGTCTTTTTGTATGGATTTGCATGTGACCTGTGTGTAATTCATAAGCCTACCTCCTTAATAGTGTGACCCAGAGTGCCATACAGTTATAAACAGATGCAAACAGGAAGAAATGAAGAATCCATGTGCTTTAATATTGCACTTAGTTGACTGTAGTGGCAGTGAGCAAACAAAAGAGGGGAAAAAAATAACCTGCACTTTTTGGTCTGAGAGAGGGGAGTACCAGCTATCGAAACTGTGGGGGGGCAAACCTTCGTGAATTCATGTTTCCTGTCTGCAAGACGTTGTACCTCTCTGACATTTAATTCTGTTAAATTTATCTCAGGTCACATTTTTGGCCACAATTATTAGTTCAGTATGGTTCACAGATGCTTTCCTAGCTGTCAGGGACACTTAAAAGACCATTCATTGTACAATTAAAATCCCCTGAAAACGAGT
>JANRMT010062852.1:24795905-24855867 GCA_026402145.1 Polypterus bichir lapradei | reverse complement strand
AGATAGATAGATAGATAGATAGATAGATAGATATGTAAGGCACTGTAAGATAGATAGATAGATAGATAGATAGATGAAAGGCAGTATATGAAAGCATTTAATAAAGTGCCACATGAGAGGTTGGGCAGAATTGGCTCAGACACAGGAAGCAGAGGGTGATGGTGTGAGGAACCTCATCAGAATTGGCCGATGTTAAGAGTGGTATTTCTCAGGGGTCAGTGCTAGCGCATCTGCTGTTTTTAATATATATAAATGATTTAGATAGGAATATAAGTAAAAAGCTGGTTAAGTTTGCAGATGATACCAAGATAGGTGGATTAGCAGATAATTTGGAATCCGTTATATCGTTACAGAAGGACTTGGATAGCATACAGGCTTGGACAGGTTTGTGGCAGATGACATTTAATTTCAGTAAATGTAAAGAATTACACATAGGAATTAAAAATGTTAGGTTTGAATACAAAATGGGCTGTCAGAAAATCGAGAGTACACCTTATGAGTAGGTTTTAGGAGTTGCAGTGGACTCTAAGCTATCGACTTCCAGACAGTGTTCAGAAGCCATTAAGAAGGCTAACAGAATGTCAGGTTATATAGCGCCCTGATGTGTGGAGTGCAAGTCACAGGAGGTTCTGCTCAAGCTTTATAACACACTGGTGAGGCCTCATCTGGAGTCCTGTGTGCAGTTTTGGTCTTCAGTTTACAAAAAGGACATAGCAGCACTAGAAAAGGTCCAGAGAAGAGTGACTAGGCTGAGTCCAGGACTACAGGGGTTGAATTATGAGGGAAGATTAAAAGAGCTGAGCCTTTAGAGTTTAAGGAAAAGAAGATTAAGAGGTGACATGATTGAAGTGTTTAAAATTATGAAGGGAATTAGTCCAGTGGATCGAGACTGTTATTTTAAAATTAGTTCATCAAGAACACGGGGACTTGTTAACGGTAAATTTCACACAAACATTAGGATGTTTTTCTTTACAGATAGACACTTGGAATAAGCTACCAAGTAGTGTGGTAGACAGTGAGACTTTAGGGACTTTTAAAACCTGACTTGATGTTTTTTGGAAGAAATAAGTGGATAGGATTGGCGAGCTTTGGTGGGCTGAATGGCCTGTTCTTGTATCGATTGTTCTAATGACAGACAGATAGATAGATAGATAGATAGATAGATAGATAGATAGATAGATAGATAGATAGATAGATAGATAGATAGATAATAGACACCACACTCCAGAATGAGTAAAAAGCAAAAAAAACTTCCAACTTGGCAGTGCCAACCCCAGTAAGGAACTATGCAGATGTATTGCTGTTGGTATAAAGGAACCCCCTTAGTGTTTTCTTGACACACTTCTGTAATTTGTTGGCTAAAACTCCTCAGTGTCTGTGTGTCAGAGAGAGGATATGCAGCATTGTTAACAATGGTTGTCAGTTTTGCCTTTATTCTCTCCTCCTCTATGACCTGTAATGTAAATGCATATTGATTCCTTATAAATAGTTTTTTATATATGTGTATTTATTTAATTATATATATATATATAATTATTTCTAGCTTGCTGTAGTTGTTCTTGTTGTACCTCTAAGGGATGCCATAATTAGCTTGTTGATTCAGTGGGCCTCTCATGAAGTGATGTTACCAGCACAGCACACCACTGACTGGCCATCAGCATTGTAGAAGATGTGAAGGATGTCACTTCCCACATTAAAGGAACACAGTTTCCTAAGGAAAATAATCCTGCTCTGCACTTTCTCATATGGTTCCTCTGCATTTTGAGATCAGTCTAACCAGTCATTGACATAGACCCGCAAGTACCTGTAGGAGTGGACCACCTCCTTGACTACTTGAATAGTGACAGAACAGACTCTTTGGTGTGGTGAAAGTCAATCACCAGTTCCTTGGTTTTGATGATGTTAAGTTGCAAACAATTCTTTCTGCCCCAAGAAAGCAAACATCTCCTCTCTTCAGTCTCATTCCCTTTATCAGCACACCCCATAAGTGCAGAATCATCTGAGAATGTCTACAACTGACATGACCCGGTTTTATATTTGTAGTCTGAGGTGTACAGAATGAAGAGAAGAGCAGACAGGCCTGTTCCTTGTGATGCCCAAGTGTTGCTCACACAGTCTTTGAATCTCACACGCTGCAGTCTGCCAGTCAGATAGTCCATCATCAGGACACCACAGGCTCATCTGCCTGCACACCTCTGAGTTTACCCCTTAACAGGAATAGCTGGATTTTACCGAAGATGCTAGAGAAATCAATAAATATAATCCTCACAGTGCTGCCAGCTTTGTCCATGTGAGAATAAGCCACCTCCACTCCTTCTTTGTCCCATAAGCAAACTGCAGTGGGTCCAGGTGGTCTGCCCCAAGAGGACTCATATAGTCCACGACCAGCCTCTCAAAGATCTTCATGATGTGAGATGTAAGCGGATTCAGAAAGTATTATGACTTCTTCACTTTTTGCACATGTTATTATGTTGTAGATTTCAGTTTGAATGGATACATTTACCATCTGTGTACGCTCAATATAATCCATCATGACAAAGTGAAAACATGTTTTCAGGCAGGTTTGCAAATTTATTAAAAATGAAAAACTAAAATCCCTTGTTTGCAGAGGAGGAACTCCAAATTGTGCTCAGGTGCATCCTGCTAATTTTAATTCTCTGTGAGATGTGTCTAGAACTTGACTGAAGTCCACCTGTGGCAAACTGAATTGACTGGACATCATTCAGAAAGAGACACACATAACTGTATATATAAGGTCCCATAATTCACACTGCATGTCAGGACAGGAACCAAGCCATGAAATCCAAGGAACTCTCTGTAGACCTCGGTGATCAAATTGTGATGAGGCATAGATCAGAGCAAGGGAAGAAAAAAACAATTTTTAAAGCTCTGATTGTTTCCCGGAGCTTATTAGCCTAAATAATTGTGAAAAGGAAGAAGTTTGAATCAAGTAGGACTCTTCCTAGAGTAGGTGGAATGGCTAAAAAGAGTAACCAAGCAAGAAGGGCCTTGGACTAAGAACTCAATGGCTACTTTAACAGTGCTTCTTAGGTCTTCTGCTAAGACAGGAGAACCTGTTGGAATGGCAACCATCTCAACAACACTTCATTAGTCAGGTGTTTATGGTAGAGCAACTCGACAGAAGACACTCTTGAGTAAAGAGGGCCCTGGTTAGGGAATTCACCAAGAACACAATAGTCACTCTAAAATGGTGGCTGTGGAACCAGCGTGTAGGTGAACTAACCTTTTACACTGCCGGTCAAAATTCACGTCACGTATGCATGTCCAACGGGGAAAAATATAAAGTGGCCTCCCGAAGTACAACGTTTTCCTAAAAGCGAAAGTTGAACTTCACCGTGAGCTCGTGTCAGCGGGAGTGCAGCATAAGCACAAGCAGGCAGATACAGACAGTGCCTATTTGATTTTATGTTATTTTTTCCAAAATACAAATAAAGGGCAAAAAATTTGTACGAAATAAATGTTCGGAAAAATCCACTATTTGTGCTTATCCGAATACCGGATTCGGCTCCACCCCTACATTACAGAGTAAGACAAAACATTTAATCTGGAGCTAAACCAGATCCAGAATGTCACATAAAACTGAACCACCTCACATTCAAGGTCTTCACCTGCAAATACGTTACGTTACGCACAACAATGGAGAACCCAATGGAAGGACAACAATCTCAGCAGTGCTCAATTAGTTGTTTATGCTGAAATAGGTAATTCCCGCTTGACATTAAAAGGAATCTGAGAGCACAACAAAAAATATTCTCTCGTCTGATGAGACTAACATTTCTAACATCATCGCTACGGTGAAGATGGTGGTGGCAACATCATGTATTCAGGGTGCTTCTCAGAAGAAGGGGCAGAGAGACTGGTTAGAATTAAGGGAATGATGAATGGAACCAAATACAGCGAGGTCCTTAAAGAAAACCTGCTCCAGAGTGCATGGGGTGATGTTTTACCTGTCAGCATGGCAATGACTTGATGTATCCACCGAAGACATTGCTGAAGTGGCTTCAGGTCAAGTGTCTGTTTGTCCTTGAGTGGCACGGCCAAACCCCACAGAACATCTGTGGAGAGACCTGAAGATGGCATTTTACAGACGCTTCCCATCCACTGTAACGGAGCTTGAGAAGATCTGCCAGGAAGAATGGGATAAACTGTCTAAAGCCAGGTGTGACCAATGCAAAGAAGACTCCTAGCTGTAACGGCTGCCAAGGTTGCTTCCACAAAGTACTGAATTAAGAGTCTAAATAGTCTATGAATGAGATATTTCAGTTTTTCACTTTTAATAAATTTACAAACCTTTCTGAAAACATGTTTTCAATTTGTCATTATGTGTCACTGAGCGTACAGTGATGGCCAAAAATGGCAGATTTATCCATTAAAAATTAAACCTACAGGACGATAGAGTGTGGAGAAAGTGAACGGGTCTGAATTTACTGTATGTTAAAACAAATAGAGACACACACAGTGAGCCATCATTCAGAATTGGCCTTCTGGTCTTATCAGTTTCAGTGGCTTAGGTGCTAGACCACCCAGTGGGTAAGCCAAACATAGCATCTGAATCTACACTTTTGTGATTGGATGTTTTTTATGGTGTCACATTGTCACACATGCCCGCAAGAGGGCCACCTTCCAGGTTCACCTAAAGTAAGTAGTACCACCCCGGGATGTGAGAGGGTGCCGTCAGTAACAGTCTTGTCTCTTTTTTCCCCGCCCCTTGAGGGCACTGAAGCAAAGGAAACCCCGCCCCTTTCGGAGGACACTCCCAAAGGATGGTGTCTCATTTTGATGCTGACCCTGCTTCTGTGCTGAACTTAGCCAGAAACGTTCGTTTGACACTCCAGAGAGGACAAGAATACCGATTCCAAAGGCGTACTGAGGCCCATATTTCTGGTTTCATTTTTCTGTCAGTTTATTCCATTTAAACAGGATTTTTCCCATTTGGCACCCCAAGCATTTAACTTTTGTCCTGCGTCCTCCATCTAAAGTACACCCTGAGATGGACTGGTGCCCCGTCCAGGATTTGTTCCTGTTGTGCACCCTGTGCTTGCTGGTATAGGCTCCAAAACTGAGCCCCTGTACAACCTCCCCTAACCCCTTCCCCCAAGACATGACCCTGGTCTGGATTAAGTGGGTTAAAAATGACATGACATGACATCTAAAGTCCCTGCAGAATGCATTAAAAATGAAAGGAAACAGATGTCCATTTGGCTTTCACACTGAACAAAGCACTGCTTCTTTAGCTCCCCTGTTAAATTTATTTACTCAGCATTCATATTTATTGCTGTATTTGTAGCTAATTATTTTGTTTTACGTTACATTATGTTTAATGACTGCTTTTTCATCCAGGTAGAGCTGGAAAATGAAGCACTGAGCTGTTTATATCCCATATCAAAGCTCACAGATTTAAAGATTGAGGCTCAGACGGCACAAGTAGATGGCCTCACTTTGTCATGGAATAGGCTGTGTTAGTACACACACACAGAGGAAGTCCTTAACCTGTTCTCAGGTCCCTGCAGGAGAGACAGCCCACCAACAAGCCTACTCAGACTGAAAGTGCAAGACCTTTAACCCACCCTTGGAGGCCAGCATTATCTCTATTGGGCAAGCGGATGACAGCAGTATGGATTAGAGGGAGCTGAGCTTTCCAAGAAACACACACACACACTTTCCAAGAAAGGTCACAAGCAGCTTGGAAGCTTCCTTGGAGGTCTGTCCCTTTACGGTTATGGTCAGGGCTCGCGGGTGCAATTGTCTCAGCTGTTAGGCTTAATGTGTATCATTTGCATTGCAGGAAATTAATGGAGGCAATTACAAAAGACCAAATAGATAAACAGCTGTTCAGTGCAGGTGTGCTGGTAGACATCCAACATCAGTTTGGAGAAGACAACTTTAATATTCTGGTAACAAAATAGACAATCACTTCAACATATTTTCAATTTATCTTTGTATATATTGTATCATTTCTTATTCAGGAATTAGTCTTACAGGCTGTCTGACTCATGGTTGGTCTCCTGTTGTTTTTCCGGTATGGCTGCTGCATCAGGATGTCTCCAGATAGCATATCAAGTCATCACTGGCTTTGTCGTGATGTTCATTGTGCCCATGCATGCTGTTGAGTAACTTATTAGGTGGATTGGTTTATACACTAGCATGGAGAGTTGCAGGGATCATCTTTTTCATAAAAAAGAGACTTAGGCCGGGTTTATTCTTCACGCGACACATGCTGCAGCGGACGCTCCTGCTACGCGTTTTACTGTTTATACTTATACTTTACGTAAATCTGGAGGAATCCACCGGGTAGCAACGCGAGATACTATCACGGTGAGAACAGGTTCGGCTTCACTGTGTTGTGAATTGCCTGGAACGCCCATTAAATTCCGATGACACCTTACCGCAATATTTCTAAAAAGGACGTTTAATGATTAAATCCATCAATCCAGGGATGTGTCCATTCCTGCAAGCATTGGGCACGAGGCAGAAACAATCCCTGAATGGGGCATCAGTTCATTGCAAGGTGAATACAAGCACACATATACAATGGCATCATTTTAGTGCCACCAAACCTGCATATCTTTGGAAGGAAACTGGAGCACAGTGTGCAGGAAAACATGTTAACTCCAGGCAGGGAATACCAGTGACGTGACTCCCTGTGAGACAGCAGTGCTACCGCTCTGCCACCGTGTCACCCTCATGTGTGTAATTATTAACAGTATTCATTATTTAAATGTCTGTAGTACTAGGGTGTTGTACCCTAGATCTTGCCTGAAGAAGGGGCCTGAGTTGCCTCAAAAGCTTGCATATTGTAATCTTTTTAATAGCCAATAAAAGGTGTCATTTTGCTTGGCTTTTCTCTACATTATTTAAATGAAATTAACGATTTATCTGTAAAATGTAACATACATACTTTAATGCATTTCGTCATGAAAGCGATATCAAGTATAAATCTAAAGATTCTAAATGTGCAGAGAATATCATAAATTTAATGTGCTCAGTGTGGCGATCTATTGCTGCTTGCCACTACTGTGAGCTCAGGAGGCAGTCCAAGAAGCTTGTAGTGATGAAAAACTGGGATGACGTTTACGATGGTCTGTTTTAATGATAAACTACGAGATTAAAGTGGACATTCCAAGATTAAAGCTGAAATTTCCACTTTAATCACAAAATATAAGTTTTCACCATGTCCTTAATTTTTTTTTCTTTGTGGCTCAAGTACAGCGCTATGCATTATGTTGCTGTTGTGAAGCTGCAAAAAAAAAAGACGGCACAAAAGATGGTATGTGAGTCTTCTAAAATGTATCGAGTCATTACGATCAGGAATATGCGACGCTTGAATATAAAAGCACCACGAATGCATCTGTATGTCAGCCTTTTGCTTCACCACATCGAACCATTCATCAAACATCGAAGCCTGCACATCGATCCCGTAGGATCCGCATAGTGGCTTTCTGTCACATGTAGATAGTAAACAGAGACTCTGACGTCACGTTCCAACTTTTAGCACACTGTGCCCCCCCCCCCCGACTTTTTGCTCGTACTGCAACTCACCAACGCGTCATGTTAATTTCTGAGGACCTGCTCAGAGGATGCGTCAAATGAATGCTGGGAATGCGTGGCAGCCATGATACGTGCACGTACGCGTTCTGAGCATGAAGTATAAACGAGCCCTTAGAAGTACCAAATAATTGACAGCTGTTCTGATTTTAATATGAATCACCAGACTCGGCTTTTGAAATTTTACAGCAGCAATTCGGTATTGCTTTATAGCAGTGGTCTCAAACTACAGTCCAGGAGGGCCGGAGTGGCTGCAGGTTTTCATTCTAACCCTTTTCTTAATTAATGACCTGTTTTTGCTGCTAATTAACTTCTTTTGAATTCTTTTTAATTTACTTGCTCTTGAAGACTCAGACCCCTTAAATGACCCCTTAATGAGGCAAAACATGACCAGTAAACTGTGTCGATCATACTGTGACGCTATAGCCTCACCGTGACGCTAATACACTATAGTACAGAGAGATACAGGGGCAAGACTCTCAATAAGTTTTAGGCATGAACCGCAATGAGCAATATACCAGTGAGTTTACAATGGAAAAAAAAGAAGTAAAAAAATGAACACGATTTTTGGACTTACTATCAAGTCGTTTGTTTCGTTTTTTTGTTTTTCCAGATGTTCGACCGTATGTTTCGGGTGCAAGCCTCGCACATAACCTACCACTTTTATCGACCGGTGTTTTAAATGTGGCACTGAAGCTAAACACAGTCATGGGTGCCTGGGAAGGTCAAAAGACAGCTATAGGAAGAGTCCAAGTTGGATTAGTAGTGTACGTACCGTAATGTTTACATTTTTATCTTAGTAACCTCGAGGTTAGGTATAAATGTTTGTGTTGTTTAGTGTTTTATTATGTATATTTTGTTGTCAGATATTTTGATTTATACTTGAAATGTAGGATTTCCCCAGCAGGCCTGAAATGGTATCTCCCTATGTTTAGGCAAGCCGACCCTAATAATGGAAAAGGCTTTATAAGAACAGTTCTGGCTGCAACTTGGGGGTGATCGTTTGGAGAGAATTAAGAAGGGTTAGGTAGTGTGAGGCACGCCAGACTTAATCGGTGCCTGGTGCTGAGCTGCTGCTTGATGTAAAGGAGTGTGTTGTTAGGCTCCTGAGGATCAAAAACGGCTCCTTTTTTCTGAGGAGTTGTACCTTTGACTTGGACTGTAACAGAATCCAGTTTTGTTTTATTTTAAGGATGCTAATGCCCTCACATGGACTGGAATTGACTGTATATATATATTAGGGTAAGAGCCTCTTTGTTTTCCAATTTCTATTTTTCGTCTTTTTTTTTTCTTCATAATTAGATTTTGTCTTGTCACAGGATTATTTATACATTTTTTGTGCATCCTTTTTACATCAGCAAGTGTTTTTTTTTTTCTCTACTCTATTGTGGAACAATAAAATTACATCTGCCTCTCTTGTGCCGCTCTTATTACCCCCTCAGTCCTGGTCGGTCCCAAGCTACTAGCAGGCCATCTGCTTTAGTAGATGGCTTGTGACACATACAATATCTGAAAATAAAGAAAGATGAATGTCTCAGGGAAGTGGATCTGCTCGGGTCCCCAAAACATTTTAACAGTGCGCTCTTAGAAAAGAGAAAATCAACAATTTCAGAAATGTCTTCTATTGCACAATGAGAGCAGCAACAAGCCATGGAATTAAAGAATGGGTTTAATTAACAACAAGACTCGGCGCCTAATTAATTAACTGGTTGGAGTCTGAGGCCCTGACTTAGTTGGTCTTACATGTAAATTCAGGGGATTCTTAATCTTAAAAAAACAAGTCCATTAAAATTAAAGGAAAAGGAGTTGATTAGCAGCAAAAACAGGTCACCAATTAAGAAATGGGTTAGAATGAAAACCTGCAGCCACTGCGGCCCTCCAGGATTGGAGTTGGAGACCACTGGTTTATAGTGTATTAATCTTTCAGTAATAAGCCATTTACAACCATTATATAATGCTAAATAGGTTATTCATTTATGTACACACATATACAGTAGAGTCCCCGCATCCGTAAGTATAGGTGGGTGCACCAGCAGGGATGGGGCGAGGTTCCTTACCTGGACTGGAGGCCAATCTTTTAATGGCACAAGAAAGAGGGTGAAGATCAGAAGACAGGCAGAAGATGCCAGTGCAACAGTGGGCACATTGGTACCAAATGCCATTTAACAGAGACATACATACATGGCGCAGTGGTGGCTTTGAGGCTAGGGATCTGCACTGGCAATCGGAAGGTTGCCAGTTCGAATCCCGTAAATGCCAAAAGGGACTCTGCTCTGTTGGGCCCCCTTGAGCAAGGCCCTTAACCTGCAATTGCTGAGCGCTTTGAGTTGTGAGAAAAGTGCTATATAAATGCAAAGAATTATTTTATTTATTATTATACTTATTGAATGGTGTACTGCAAACACTAGCTCTGAGGACTACATTAAGTACTTAGATTTCAACCCATCTCAGACGGGTATCACAGCTGGTATATGTGTATTTTGCATATACAGTCATAAGAAAATGTTTGGGAACCCCTCTTAATTCTTTGGATTTTTGTTTATCATTGGCTGAGCTTTCAAAGTAGCAACTTCCTTTAAATATCTGACATGCCTTATGGAAACAGTAGTATTTCAGCAGTGACATTAAGTTTATTGAATTAACAGAAAATATGCAATATGCATTATAACAATATTAGAGTAACTTCAACTTTGTGACTGATGCTTGAACATTATCCTGAAGAATTTGTTGATATTGGATTGAATTTATCCAACCCTCGACTTTAACAAGGGCCCCAGTCCCTGAACTAGCCACACAGCCCCACAGCATGATGGAACCACCACCAAATTTGACAGTAGGTAGCAGGTGTTTTTCTTGAAATGCGTTGTTCTTCTTCCGCCATGCAACGCGCTTTTTGTTTTGTTGTTTTTGTAATAACTCAATTTTTGTCTCATCAGTCCAAAGCACTTTGTTCCAAAATGAATCTGGTTTGTCTAAATGAGCATTGGCATACAACAAGTGACTCTGTTTGTGGTGTGAGTGCAGAAAGGGCTTCTTTCTCATCACCCTGTCATACAGATGTTCTTTTTGCAAATTGCACTGAACTGTAGAACGATGTACAGATACACCATCTGCAGCAAAATGTTCTTGCAGGTCTTTGGAGGTGATCTTGTGTTGTCTGTAACCATTCTCACAATCCTGCGCATATGCCTCTCCTGTATGTTTCTTGGCCTACCAGACCTGCTGGGTTTAACAACAACAGTGCCTGTGGCCTTCCATTTCCTGATTCCATTCCTTAAAGTTGACACTGACAGTTTAAACCTCTGAGGTAGCTTTTTGTAGCCTTCCCCTAAACCATGAGACTGAACAATCTTTGTTTTCAGATCTTTTGAGAGTTGCTTTGAGAATCCTATGCTGTCACTCTTCATACCTTAGTACTTAGTATTTAATCTGAGAACTTGTCACAGTGTTCCTTTGCCTGCACTCAATGAAAAGCATTTCACAAAATAACATGAATTGAATTGATTATATTATAATATTTTGAGCTTAGGTGTAAGTGTGCCTAAAATAAATTATTTCAATTATAATTGAGAACTGAGTTCAGTTGTGGTCCTTATAAGAAGAACACATGGCCTGTAGAGCTACTGGACTAAACTGAGTACTGCTGCCTTAAAAAGAATCTGAAGCCTTTAATCTGAAACAACAGTTGCCATAACAGAGTGTATAACGTTACAAAGGTAAGAAATATGATGTATACCAGCAGTTACTTAAAACAGATTTTTCAACAGAATCACTGTGATGTCTCCTGCTGACGTACAGTGAGCTGTGGAGAATGGAAAGCAGGACAGGTGTTGAGAGCAGGTGAAAACACTCCCCATGGGGGCACCTGTTTAGAGAGGTGTGTGATGAAAGCGATTGGGGATAAATACTGGGACACTGATGTCAAAGAGGGTGGAGGAGTTCAGAGGAGCGTGAGAGCAACCAGGCATAGCTAGAGAAAGAAAAGAGGGAGCAAGAAGGACAAGACAGGTGGGCTTTATTGTTTCAGATATGCCCCCATGACCCAGACAACAGGCAGGCAGTAGAGTACCATTTATATAGGGGAGCCTTCTGTGTGACCCATTCAGCGAGGTTGTCACAATACAGGAAAAATTAGGAGCTAGTCAAGGGGAAATTCTACTTGTTAGAAGGTGTTTCATTACAATGAGGTCTGTGGAGTGAGGTCATCAGCGGAGCCCCTCAGAGGGCTTTGCTTTCAGTGTTACTTCTTCTGATTTTATAATAATGACTTTAAAATACTTGGTAAACCTGTGAAATCAGTAGATAATAGCCACTACAATTGCAGGAATGACAGATACTTAGGAGGGAGGCAAAATAATTCAAATATCTATCTATCTGTCTGTCTCTCTATCTATTATAGTGCCTTTCTTACCTACCTATCTATCCATCTATTATATAGTGCCTTACATATCTATCTATTTATCCATCTATCTAGTGCCTTTCATATCTATCTATCAATCTATCATTCATATACAGTAATCCCTCGCTATATCACGCTTCGACTTTCGCGGCTTCACTCTATCGCGGATTTAATATGTAAGCATATCTAAATATATAATGCGGATTTTTCGCTGTTTCGCGGGTTCTTTTTACTTCCTGTACATGCTTCCTCAGTTGTTTTGCCCAGTTGATTTCATACAAGGGACGCTATTGGTGGATGGCTGAGAAGCTAACCAATCAGAGCACACAGTTTTAAGTTCCTGTGTGCTGAATGGCTCAGCGATGGAGCGTTGAATTCGATTCCGCGGCGTTAACCAGGAAGTCTCGTCTCACTCATTCAGCATCAACGTGTTTCGCTGTGTAAAGAGTTAACTTTTGTGCTCTTTTGTGTTTATCTTTGTGCATAGCCTATTATTATGGCTCCAAAACGATTTGCTCCTACTACTGCTTCAGGGGCCGTGCCCAAGCATCAACGGAAGATGTTAACGATTGCCGAAAAGGTAAAAGTTTTGGATATGTTGAAGGAAGGGAAAAGCTACACCGCTGTAGGACGCCATTACGGCATCAATGAGGCTACGATTCTTTTTATTTAAAAAGTAGGGAAGGAATATAAGATCTACGGCCGCAGTGTCCTTTTCACCAGGGTGCAAAACGAGTTGTAAGTGGATATAATAAGGCAGTAGTCTGGATGGAATCTGCTTTAGGGATTTGGATTGAAGACTGCTGGAAGAAGAACAACGGCGGTGCTACACACTCGCCTGAAGAGGCTCCTTTAGAAAAGCTGTAACGCTCTCCTTTGTTGTGCAGTAAACTCATTGTTATCGGACAAGTCATCGTGGCATTGTTGGTGAGTAACCATAATTAATTTTCTACTTACAGTACTTAGTACATATACGTGCGTTTAGTGTCACTGTACATACATTTACTGTATACAATTTTTCTTGCATTGTACGTATTTATTGCTGGTGGCCTGTCTATCGTAATGGCTGTAACATATGTGATATTGGAGACACTCGATATCTTTAAAATAATATTTAGGTTTTACTGTATATAAACAGTGTGTTTACATACATAATTTCAATGAATCTTACCTAATATGTAAGAGAATACAAAGGGATTATGCTGTATAACTGTGCAGGGAATATTTATAAACAGTGTGGGAGAGTTTATAAGGGCTTAAAATATATAAAAATAATCATACAAACATATGGTTTCTACTTCGCGGGGGGGTCTGAAACGCAACCCCCCTAATTGAGGAGGGATTACTGTAGTGCCAATCTATCTATCTATCACAGGTGAGGAATTGTCTGTATCCATAATTGATGCTGGGAGCTGCTAATCCCCACACCTGTGCCACGTCCCCATTATATATAGTAGGAGTGTGAGTGCAGAAGGGAAGTACGATCGGAAAAGTGAATGGAGGTTAGAGGAGGAAGAAGAAGAAGCTGGAAGCTGAGAGCGTATGCCGGTGTGATTGAGCGAGCAGAAAGAGCAAGCTTGCGAGTAACAGAAGGAAGCTGGGAAGCGAGCCCTAGTGGGGTGTTTGGCTGGCACTTGGGGGCAGATTGATTGGGTCGCTTCTGCTGCGCGCTTCAGAGGAGCAGGAGTGACCGGAAGGCGGTTGGTTCACCACATAAGGTTGCGGAAGGCAGTGGGAGTCGGAGGCTTGGGAATTGGAAGCCCCAGTGTGAGCGCCCTGGTCACTGGGGAACCCAAGTCTCGGTCTGGAGGAGCAGAATGAAGCCAGGGATCGGTAAGCTACCAGACCAGTAAGAGAAGTCATCTGCAGGTAAGGCGACTCCCTGCTGCAGGTGACCCGCTAGCTGAAGAAGGCACCGTGTTTTAAAGAAGGGACTGCTTCCAGCCAGTGTTTTAACCTCAGTTTTGGTTGGATTTATTTATTGGATTTTAACCTTCACATTTTCAATGCTTTAATGGATTATTTATTTATTGACTTTTAGAAACATTGCACTGATTTTGAACATTTTTGCTTTTGACTGTTTTAAATAAAATCAGTTCTGCACTTTGCACTTTTCCCCTTGCTTCGTTGGTGTCCTCATTGTCTAGCTCATCCGGTTACATTACCGACGATGTCAGGTTCAAGTGGAAGAGTGATGGGATCATGGAGCAGACCTGCATCATCACAAAAGTCAGTTCTAAATGTCACAGGTAACCAGTGTAGTGACATCAAAACTGGAGAGATGTGCTCGGATTTTCTTTTCCTAGTTAAGGCAAGTAAGTCATTAGAACTGGTTACCGCTGTTTCAGGACGGATGACTTTCTGTAGAGTTTGGGCGGATCTCAACAACAAAGTCCAGAAGTAAACTTGTGTCATGGACCCGTTCAAAAATTAAGTGATAAAAATGTACAAATAAGCATTAGGAAAGAAGAAGAATGAGCAAACATGGGGAATGTTACACAGGTGGAAGTAAGAAAGTTCCTAAATGTGGTTTATATGGGTGGAGTAAGAAAGGGAGGAGTCAAAAATGATACAAAGAGTCATTGCAGTAAAAGAAGGTCTGAGGAGATCATCACCAAAAGCGATTGAAGAGGAGCTCATTTTTTTAAGCTGAGCTGTGAATTAAAAAAGCTCTGATGAACTTTCACTTTTAATACTGAAATAGATCTGAGTATCATCTGCATAAAAATGATAACCCAGTCCAAAACTATGAATACCATGGAACATAAGATGTTCTTTCAATAACAAGGGGAGCTGGATGAAGGAACTCCTGTGACACATGGGCTGCATGGCCATATCACCATATGCAATCATTTCTAATTCCACTGCACAAACTGGGACAGTAGCTCCTCAAAAGGAACCTAACAATGCTCAGCGCTGTAAGGAAAAATAAGGGTTAGGTTAGGGTTAATGGAGATTAAATGTACCCCAATTTTTGGGGGTTAAGGTTAGGTTTGGGTAGAGGAGAAAGAGTCCATTCGGAGACACATGGCACTGGCACACTCATCCTATAAATAATTTTTTAATTAAACTGCATGCACCCATATTTCTATTAACATCCAAATAAATAAATAAATGCTCTTTTTAAAAATTATACCCTTAGATAAAAACTCATTTTTGTTAAAAATGTTACAAAGTAAATTTAAAAGGCCTGTAATAAATATTTTACAATTCCATTAAAATTATAATTTAAAACAAAACCTAATAGTGTATATTACATAATAAAATCTTTTTTAATTTTAAAATAAATTTCAGTTAAAATATCAAAGGTTTTATTACAACTAGTATTAAATACTTAATTCCATTTCTTTTCAGATATTATAAAACAATTTCAAATAGGGAATTTAAAAACTATAGTGTGTACCCGAGGAGTCATATTCACCCAAGGGGTTATAAATATTTAAGGGTTTATATTAAAATATTAGGAAAAAAGGAAGGTTAAGTTAAGGGTATTGGAAAGGGAAAGGTGTCCTAATAAAGATATTGCCATACTAGGCTGACCCGCCATTTAAGGCGACCGACTTTTAAGTTGACCACTTCTTAAGACAATTCAATATGTAGATCAATTTGATATTTCATACAAACTCATTAATTTGGTTATATTGCATTTGAGTGGTATTACTTTAATACTCGTAGTTTCTGATTTTTTTGTTATGAAATTTAAACTTTTTTTCTATATTGAGGTCGCCCTTTTGAACCACCCTGATATTTACTACGCGGTGAGGCATTTGTACTCCATCAACATTAATTATTTCCAGAGACATAATTTTGTCTGTTTTTCCAGCGCATCGCGCACAAAAGCAAGGGAACGATGGGGACGGAAGGACAATCCCGACCGCTTTTATATAGTAAGAAAGAAGAAGAAGATGTCGCACAGTCTGGAGTAGAAAAATCATCTTTTACCTGGAAAAACGAAACTACAAATCCCATCGTGCATTCCAAAATGGACGGGGTGTGTGTGAAACTCCGCGCCTGCGTAGCACTCACGGGACGGAAGGACAATCCCGACGGCTTTTATATAGAAGGATATAAACATTTACCTTAGGGCTGCCCATGTAGACTTGAAGATTAGGCTTGGGTCTTTAAAGTCTTAACATCAGGGCCCAGTTCAAAGGGGTTAAGTTCGGGATTGGTTGGGATAGACATCTAAAAAAATTAATTCCTTATTCACTTGCGTATAAGTTGGGTCTTGAAACCCGAACAATTGATCATAAAATCAGACCCCGACTTATACACCCGTTCAAAAATGAGACACTAAAATTTTTTTTACATCTTCTTGCATCCTCTAATCTCGCATCAGTTTCTCAGACACATCGAATTTTGTTGCAGCAGCGCAATTAGCAATTTCTTTCGCCACTTCAATGACATTTAATTTAAAATCAGCTTCATATTTTCTTTTGATCGAACGCTCCATTATGGAATGCTCTAACGATAAAGGTGTATGAGGGTGTGAGATACAAAAAACACAAAACAGTGCAAACATCGCTTTGGAATAGTTTGGGTATTACCGTGTGGTCACGTAGGCACAATACATAGAAAAGAAAGGCAGTGCGCTCCATGGTTACTCTTTAAGGTGGGCGTTAGCATATCATAATCTCTAGGAGTGAGTTTTCCGCATTCGACTTATACGACCGACATTATAAAATACCAGAAATTATACGGTAAAATCAAGCCCTGACTTATATGTGGGATAACTTATCTGGAGTATGTAAGGTATAAGGAAAATTAAATAAAATAACTACAAATTAAGTAAGCACCATTCTAATAATTTTCTGTCCAAGTCCAGAACTAAATGTTTAGCATTGGCTGGGACTCGAAACAATTCCATGTCTGGATTCGGTAATGAGTTAGGTATCTGTGCAATTGTCTGATTCACAAACATTGCCCTATGTATTGCATAAGACGGATGCTGTTCAATTGTCGCAATGAGGGCAAACCTTATGAGTGCTGTTGGAAAAACACTATTAAGTTATCTATATGATATCCCAAACTCCAGATGGAACAGCTTTATTAAATACTTAATTCTATTTCTCTCCAGATATTAAAAAAAAACATTTTAAATTGGGAATTATGAATCCCAAACACTTCTACTTTTAAAATGTTTTTTAATAGATGGTTCGGGTTGCATTTGTTCTAGGTGTTTTATTAAGTTAGGTACTGTAAAAGCAGCTGTTAAATGAATATGTGTGCCCTTAAAATATCTAAGTGGTTCTGTTCATAAAAAATGATCATCTCCTAGGATCAGGCAGGGTTCAGAAAATTGTTTAGGCCAGAGCCATACCTTTATTAAGGAATCAGAATTGACAGTGTCTACTGATACAGTTTTAGATTCATTGTCAATTATCATCTTTCTCCCTTGTTTTTTCGGTGTTTGCACCTTTTTATTTATAGTTTTAATTTTATTTTTGTTGTTAGGTATGGCATCTGGCATGCCCAAATCTGTTGAAAAAGATTTTTGTACATTATCATTACCTGGCTGAACACTAGGAGAAGCAAACAATTGCACTAGCTCAGGGGTTTGCATACAAGGTGGCGATACACATATCTGGTCGGGTACTATAGCAGAAATACCATATGCAAGAACTCCTAATTTTACAAAAACTGGGTCAGTAGCTCCTCAAAAGGAATGTAACAATGTTCAGCACTTTAAGGAAAAATAAGGGTTAGGGTTAGGGTCCTTTCTCAACTGCTAGCCACACGGAATAGGCCAGTGAAGACACTAAAGTTCATCTACAGTACTGACAAGTCCTTGATGTAGAATTTAATCTTTATGAGCACGCTGCACAAGGATTGGAGAATCCATGGCCAGAAATGATAATGGCCTACAATGCTACAGATGGAGGAGTGGAGAACTTAGACAAGCTGAGGAACTGCAACAGCTACAAAACAAAAGATGTTGGCCATTGGCAATTTTTTCAACATAATTGAACCTCTCCGAAAATAAAGCTTTCATCATCTGAACAACCTTGAACCCAGACTGGAACACGGAGAAGCGTCACAGGAGACAGATCTTTCTTGAGGAGCAGGGTAAACCATAGGGGAGACTTCGTATATAACTGGGACAACATGTGCCAAAACCCCAGCATCTGCAGCCATCGTGAAGATTCAACAGGAAGAGGCTAAGTGCCCTTCCTGTTCAATCTACAGAGGAACCAATGGCAGCACCAGTAGCACGTATACAACATGAATGTGTTTGTCTGTGTCTCACTGTCTTATTTTAGCCTGCTGAACTGTACGGTTGAATCTGCGTACAGTTGTAGCTACAGTGTCACATAAAATATGAAAATAAAAATATGAATGCAGAGAGGTCACTTACATTGTTTGTCATTAAAATAAACTTTCCATTTGTTAATCTTTTTTTTTTCTTTAATTTATTTATTTTTTAAGTCCCTCAATAATACATATGTAGCAAAAATGTAATCATAAGTTGAGGGTCAAGACAGTTATCTTCATGCTTCTGGAACAAAAATGAAAATAAGATGTTTGTGCACCATTACATTAGTAAAGGTCACAAGTATGAAGCTTTCCCAAACTATCTTTGAATGGATTTCAGTAAAGTGTGTAATGACTTCCAAAACCACATTATTACATTAAAATACATTGTATAGCAGTATCTTCATAATGTCCAAGACCTCAAAGATTTCAGTACTGTACCAAAATACATTTTGTTCTACCCTCCATGAAAACCCTCAAAAACTGCTTCCAAAATAAGTAATTTCTACTCATTTACCTATGTTTATTCTGTTTTTTTAATACTTTTAAAACTTTTTTGAAAAGAACCTTTAGATAACACTAAGTGAGCGTTAAAAATACTAACATTAGCAAAAATAACTAAAATAAATATTGTGAAATGAGAGGCAGACACAAAAAAATATTCTAAACTGAAATCAACAGAACACAATAAAATACAAGTAACTAACATCATTAATGTAGCAACAGACGCCTCTAAACTGATCTCTTGAACCCCCACTATAAATTTATATTTATTCATGAAATATGCAGTTTACTCTCAGATTCAATTTATCCCAACATTTCAATTGAAAAATAAACAAAAAGGGTTCTTTTGCCTCAACTGCATCTTGAATATCAACTGCATCAATGATATCCTGGGGCCTCATGGATAACGCTGTGCATAGAATTCACACTAAAACATGACATATGGACAAATGTGGAAATGTGTGCATGCACAAAAAAATGTTGATGCATAAATCTGTGTCAACGCGAACTTCCGTGTTCTTCCGTTACATAAATCCCGGTCAGCATGAAAAGTAAGGCAGGTGCACATGCCTGCTGCCACTCCCCAAATACTCCTCCCAGAATTACGCCTCTTTGAATATGCAAATCAATATAAATATCCCTTAAGCTCAGCGTTCTGTGAAAAGGCAATGGCAAAAGCACGGGGGAAAATAGAAGAATTTCAGCAAATACAGAGTGGAGGCAAGGAAAAACATACTATTTGTTGGTTTAAACAGTAGTATAAACAAGAAAAGGAAGTTGATCGAGTGACATAGAGTGTCGGAGAAACTTGAAAGTTCAAGTTCACAAAGTCACACCGTGCCTGAAATAAAAAAGAAGTTGTTAAATATTAAAGTCGCCTTGAAAAGGCGAGTCGTAGCCCACCGTCTGAGTGTCATATGAAAGCTTATTAGGGTACAGAGAAAAGAAAAAAAATAGGGACACAGTGGGAAAAAAGCTCGAAATGTCAACTTTAATCTCGAAATTTCCACTTTAATCACGTAGTTTATTTGGTCATTAAAGCAGAACATCATAAACTTCATCTTAAAATTGTTTATTTACTAGTTTCTCAAATCCTACTGTAACTAAAGTAGCACGTTATTTGCTGTTTTTATATGTGTTCTTCTATGTGCTCTATGCGTGTGAATCACTACGTGTTTCTTAAATGGGCTTTCTCTTCCTCCGACAGGACACACAATCCATTACATCCGTGATATTACAGCTCTCTGAATAATTAAAATACTAAAATGATTACTTGATATCATCTTCATGGTGATAGGAATTAAAACATGTATTAAACATTGGAACACGGTGGCGCTGTGATAGTGACGGGCTGGCGCCCTTTCCAGAGATTCTTCTTGCCCCCCTGCAAGATGCTTGCTGCGCCATGCGCGACCTTCGATGAAATAATTTATTGCAGCAGTACTGTCTCTTCAAACGTACTAACCCCCAATTCCTGTCTTTCCTTTTCTTTCTCCAAGTAACCAATTGCCACACAATCAGCTCTGTAATAGATGTTAAGCCATCTGTAAGCTGAGAACGGCGATTCTTCAAAACATTTAAGGAACATTGAAATATCTTCGTAGTACATGTTTAATTATTCTATCCATCTATCCTTCCAGTGTCGCGCCAGTCCCAGCAAGAATACAGTACAAGGCAGGAACAATCCCTGAACTAGGTAGCACTGTGACACCATGTCCTCACATGTTTAAATATTAACAATATAGATTATTTAAATGATGTTAACAATTTAACTGTATCATGTAATAAACATATTTTGCTGCATTTCATCTTAAAAATTATACCGTCATCATATGTAAATATGCGCGTTATAAAGTGGCTCAGGTTGTGCAATATTATAACTGTAGTGCAAGTTTACACTGAGGTGATTGTACTAATAAGTACAAACAGTTCTACAAGGAGCACTTGATGGACTGGTTGAGTGCGTTTATAGTTCTTGGGATGAAACTGTTTCTGAACCGCGAGGTCCATACAGGAAAGGCTCTGAAGCATTTGTTGTATGAGAGCAGTTCAAATAGCGCATGGCTGAGGCAGCATGTGCTTGATGCTGTATACCGATAATTCTCTTTCTAATCAGCTGCTGTAGATCTGTGATTCCACACTCAGACACAGTGGGATAAATACTTGAGAGTAACAACGTTAAAGCAGCTATGGTATTTGGAATAGTTTGGCCAATCCGTGGACCATTATATTGTCATAGGTTAATTACAATCAGATGCCTTAAACTAATAAACAATGCAACTAATTTCAGTGTATATAATAAAGCCGTGTCAGGAATGTGGATCTAAAAAGGAAAGGGAAACCACACTGGAACAAAAGCACTGCTTTGACGCTGGGTGGCGCCAGGGTTTGAGCTAGAGTGAAAATGTACGTGGCTTTACGTCAAGTTTAGGTTTTATACATCGCGATTTGAGCATGGAAAACGGAGTACGCGACATTTTTGTGCGTACGCACCGTTTATACATGAGGCTCCTGGAAAGCTCATCTTTGATCCTCCTCCTCCATCTCCAGAAAACGTGGCTCAAACACTGAACCTCTATGTTGGTGTAAACAATTTACTGAAGTGTGGAGGTCCTGTTTGTGGCTCCTTAAGAATAGACCACATAGAGAATAAAATAAAATAAAATGCATATTTCTATATGCCTATTTAAATATTATTAGATACAAGCTGTCTCCTGCGGCTCAACTCACGTAGTAGAGACACAGGATAAACCATAAAAATCAATAAAAAAAAATTTTAAAAATGTAACTCTGGCCAAGTGGAAAGTAGGTACACTCCAACGTCATATGTTGACACTGTATCTGATCGTGTTCAGCTCTAACGGGAGAGTGTCCCTCACATGGAAAGAATAGCATGTGGCCGCGATATCTCTGGCAATCAGCTGCTACCCTCTAAAACACACGTAGCTCTGATCTCTCTCTCATAAACGTCAAACGTTACTCTTTAACAATCTCTAGATGATAATGTCTGCTGAACAAACAGATATTGCTAGCTAAGTGGAGGCAAGGCTGGACGGAGGCTGGCTCATGAATAACTAGGGCCCCACCCCCCTCCTCTTGGCCCTTTGCCGCTCTCTCAGATTCACGCAAATAAATCAGTACTGTAAGCAAACTATGATACTTGGCACAATGAAAGAAGTCACAAAATCAACCGGAATGTTCAAGCAAATTATAGAAAAAAAATGCTAAATAGTTCTCTCGTGAAAAACAGACAGAGATACAGACAGAAAGACAGATGGACATTGGATTTTATATAGATACTAGCAGCCGTCCTCCGTGGCTCTGCCCACGTAGTAGTGAAACAGGACAAAGTTTAAAAATCAATAAACAAACTGGTTATCATTAGCTAATTGTAGGCAAAGTACACTCCAAAACATGCTGAAAGGTAAAGTGACTTGAACGGAGGTTGGAGCGTGAGTGAGGAGGGCAGGGCCCCGCCCCACCTCTCATCAGCCCGAAGCTGCTCTCTCGGATTCGTGCAAATAAATCGGTACTGCAAGTGAACTATGATACTTAGCGCCTTGAGAGAAGTCGAGAAAATCAGCAGGAATGTTTAAGCAAACTATAGAAAAAAACCCGATCTAAATCCGTTAAGTAGTTGTTTCATGAAAAGCGGCCACACATACATACAGACTGAGAAACGTTGTCGATTATATATATATTGTGGCAGAGGGCTGGGGACCCTACCCAGCCGGGATGCCTGGACGGTCCACGAGAGGAGTAGTACTTTCCCTGGGCCATGAGAGGGCAGCCGCCCTGGTCTGCTTGGGAGCCACCAGAACAGAGCTGGGAAGCTCATCCCTATGGGAGGACGTGGCCACCACCAGTGGGCTCCCGAATGTTGTTGAAACCCAGGATGACAGAACTTCCGCCACACCAGGAAGTGTCTTTGGACAGATCACCTGGAGCCCTTCTGGGTAATTATAAAAGGGGTCACCTCCCTCCAGTAGATGAGCCGGAGTTGGGAGGAAGGAGATGGAGCTTGTGAGGAGGGGAGTAGAGGCGACAGAGAAAGAGACAGTTGGTGAAGGAGGCATTGTGGTGCGGTATAAAAATAAACGTGTGTGTTTTGAACATTCTGGTGTCTGTCCGTCTGTGTCCGTGGGCTGGTGTTCCACTATATATATATATATATATATATGTATATATATATATATATATATATATATATATATATATATATATATACATATACTAGCTGATGCCCACCGTAGCATACAGCGGTGTAAGAATAGGAATGAGAAAAGGTGAGAAAGGAATTCAGAATCAAGAAGAAAGAAATACTTCTTGAATGATACAGTTCGGAATGGGTGTTTTGCTGGAGACAACAGATAATGAGTCGAAAGATCTAACCCTAGAAAAAGCCACGTACAACAATAGTTTTGTTGCATGTATCTTGAACTTCCTGGAAATGTGGACGGTAATATGATCATTTTGCCTACACGTACATTGTTATTTTCAGCCTTTGCTTGCAGTGCGTCTGATAGTCCTTTGTAATGTTCCACGTTCAGATATTGTTGATGTAATCTGAGATAGTTGAGATGCGCGCCCTCTGTTTTAAGATCTGCACCTACGACGTACTGTTTACAGGAGTTGCCTCTGGGATAGATGCAAATGTCCCTTTCGGCAGGGGGTACACCATCGTCTCTGACGAAAATCACTGCAACATTGGTGTGACATGTCGGGGCATTGTATCGTCCTAAATCCTGCCCAGGGCTTTAGTTGAAAACCATTCGTACAGATGCTGTTGGATTGGACTGAGCGATTTCATGCATGTGTTTGTATGATTTAGCGAAGGGGTTGATGGTTCTGAGCATGTAATCTAGCTAGAGAAGTAAATTTTCGCTGCATGCAGAGTTTGCTTTATTTTGAAAGCGTACTTCAGTAGCTTGCGCTCTGTCAGAAACAATAGCTACACTCAAGTTTATGATTATTGTACTGGGAGTGATAGGGATGCCATCAACAGAAATGTTACATTCAAATTGCCTATTTTAGCAGCTTTACAACCAATGACCAGCACTTCTGTTTTGTTAGAATTCAACAAAATAAAATTTCAAGCTTCTATTTTACAAAACTGAGATACTTCATGTACTAGATGAGCTGATTATCTTCCACATAGCAACAGAAACTGATATCATGCTTGCCAATTATATGACTCGGGGTGACATATATAAAGAGGAATGCAAAGAACCAAGCACTGGACCCTCCCAGCAAGACATCATATTTAACCCTGGTTATCTCAGAATATTAAATGTTTATACAGTATGTACAAACTGATAAAGATCACTTAGATAAGACCTAAATCTGCTAAGTGTCTGACAACTTATATCAGCAAGTTTATCCAGCCTGCTAGAAGGAATATTTCATGTTCTATAGTATTAAATGCAGCATTTGCATCTAATAATATAAGCCTCAAAAAGCAGCCGTGGTCGGTGGAGTGCAAATCATTGGATTCTTTGGCTAAAGCAGTCTCTGTAGTGTGGTGTTGTCTAAAACTGAAAAATTTCAAATACATTACTTTTTAAAAAAAAATATATATAGATAACTGCTTACTTAGATCTTTCTCTAAATTTTAGATATAAAAGAATAATTAGAAATTGGTCTATAATTTGATAGATCATAGGGATCAAAATTTTATTTTTTTCTTAAGAAGCGTTTATTAGCCATTGCAAAAAGTTTAGCTACATATACAAGATTTAATAACCAATTTATAATACTTAAATGTGGTTTACCCAAGAGAAGATAAAAGATCTTTAACAAATGCAGTAAGAATATGCAGGCATGTAAAAGATTTAGACCAATTAACTAAGGCACCAAATTCGGAACATCTAATTTGGGCAAAGCAACCTCACTTGACACTACCTAACTGGTTGAAAAAAAAGACAATTTATTATAAAGTGGAAGAGAAATTTCAACCTTATCCCTAGATTATCTTCTCATTAAAGAACTTAATAAAATCTTCACTTCTAAACCAAACAGAAATGTGTGGATTGATTGTTTTATGAAAAAAGAAAAAGATCCGCCCTCCCACAAAAAAAAGATTTCAAAGTTTAATAAAAACTACATTGATAATTATTGGGAAATGAATGGATGAATCCAATTTCTAAAATAAAATATATAACAATAAATAATAAGATGGAACTTAAAAGATCTTAACTTATGTTAAGATACCATCTTAAAGTACTGGGAATTTTCCATTCAAAGGGAAAACAGAATGAAGTTTGGGCAAAATTTCCTTTTATTGAAATTTGCTGACAATACAAAATTAGGTGTCGATCGCCCTAGTTTTTATGAGCCAAACTGAACAGTGCTGTAACTAATGTTGCAGTCATTAACAATTAGCTCTCTAGCCAAACAAGAAACACAACATACACATATGCGTAACGTTACGGTGACGTTTTGAAAAACATTCTGCAAACTGTACACTTTTTATAATACTAACTGTTACCGACCTCATGCCTGGGGGAACCTGGGCCAGGTACAAGCCACTGTTGCTACAGGGCGTAGCCACAGTGATATGGTGTAAAGCATAAAAGAAACAGACAGCAGTCCCGAGTCTCAGACCATACTTCTCTGTTCTCTTTCCTTTTTTATTCTCCTTTTACTAGAAATATATACAGTACAGGCCAAAAGTTTGGACACACCTCCTCATTCAATGTGTTTTCTTTATTTTCATGACTGAAGGCATCAAAACTGTGAATAAACACATGTGGAGTTATGTACTTAACAAAAAAAGGTGAAATAACTGAAAACATGTTTTATATTCTAGTTTCTTCAAAATAGCCACCCTTTGCTCTGATTACTGCTTTGCACACTCTTGGCATTCTCTCGATGAGCTTCAACAGGTAGTCACCTGAAATGGTTTTCACTTCACAGGTGTGCCTTATCAGGGTTATTTAGTGGAATTTCTTGCTTTATCAATGGGGTTGGGACCAGCAGTTGTGTTGTGCAGAAGTCAGGTTAGTTGGACGATCATTTATTTTTCAACAGGACAATGGCCCCAAACACACCTCCAGGCTGTGTAAGGGCTATTTGACCAAGAAGGAGAGTGATGGAGTGCTGTAAATGGTCATGAAAATAAAGAAACCACATTGAATGAGGAGGTGTGTCCAAACTTTTGGCCTGTACTGTATATGCTTCAATTTCTGCATAGATCAACATGGCAATCAGTGAAAACAATGGTGCAAGCCAATTTCCTCTGCATAACAAATAGTGTACAGTAATCCCTCCTCGATCGCGGGGGTTGCGTTCCAAAACCCCCCACGATAGATGAAAATCCACAAAGTAGAAACCATATGTTTGTATGGTTATTTTTATATATTTTAAGCCCTTAGAAACTCTCCCACACTGTTTATAAATATTCTCCGCACAGTTATACAGTAAACCCTCATTTATAGCGGTTAATCCGCTCCAGACAGATAAATGAATTTCCACGAAGTAGGATTCTTTATTTATAAATCTAATATTTTCGCAGTTAGAGCATAGAAAACCTGTTTACGACCTTCTAAATACGTTTTTTAACATTATTAGAGCCCTCTAGATATGAAATAACACCCTTTAGTCAAAAGTTTAAACTGTGCTCCATGACAAGACAGAGATGACAGTTCTTTCTCACAATTAAAAAGAATGCAAACATATTTTCCTTTTCAAAGGAGTACGCGTCAGGAGCAGAGAATGTCAGAGAGAGAGAGAGAGAAAAGCAAACAATCAAAAGTCAATATGAGCTGTTGGGCTTTTAAGTATGTGAAGCACCGCGATAAAGCGGCTGTAAGAAAAAGGGAGTAATGTGAAGGTAGTCTTTCAGCATTTTTGAGAGGAGCATCCGTATCCTCTAGGCAAACAGCCTCTCTGCTCACACCCCCTCCGTCAGGAGCAGAGAATGTCAGAGAGAGTGAGAGAGACAGAGAAAAGCAAACAATCAAAAATCAATACGGGCTGTTAGAGCTTTAAAGTGTGCGAAGCACCACGCGGGAAGCATATCGTATATCATTGACCAGTTTTATTTAATACGTAATACGTGCTCTGATTGGGTAGCTTCTCAGCCATCTGCCAATAGCGTCCCTTGTATGAAATCTACTGGGCAAACAAACTGAGGAAGCATGTACCATGAATTAAAAGACCCATTGTCCGCAGAAATCCGCGAACCAGCGAAAAATCCGTGATATATATTTAGATATGCTTACATTTAAAATCTGCGATGGAGTGAAGCCGCGAAAGTCGAAATGCGATATAGTGAGGGATCACTGTAAACACATTTAATTTGAGTACTTGATTAGAAACCAATTTTCCAAGGAAGCAGACAGTCCTGTATCCCCACATTGTGTGTAGATCAGATACTAAATCAAAGCAGTCTGACTATTCAAAGCAGGTGACTCTTTAGCAAGACAGGTAAATATTTATGTCCTGTAGATAGCCATCAGCAATAACCTGTAGCAGAACTTTCCAGAAATTCTGCCTTTTCTTTAAAACACTGGTTTATATCCCATTACACTAAGCAACACACCGAAATGTTATTTTCTTTATAATACTGAGTTCTAGCCCATTACGCTCTCCCCTACTTTTTTTGAGATGTCTCCTGACATCTTGCTCCAAATGCTCAGCCTTTGGTTCAGTGTCTATTGTGTCTCAACCAGTGGTCTTAGGTAATAATCAAATCCTGGGTATGCTGGATAGACTATTGTGTGGCTTGGTAACAGATACATAGGATTCTGTATAACTGCATGGACACCAGGATTCCAAGGCTGGTATGACGGCTGCCCCAGTCTGTGGTATGTGAATACTTCTCTGGGTCTGACAGTGCGAGCCGATCTTCTTAAAGTGTCCCCTTCTCTGTCACTCTGGTGTTCTGTTGCTAGGTCTTCTTGACCATTTATGGGTTCCACTACTTCATCAATGTTCCCCACCTGGAGTTCAGCAACACTGGTCTCCATTTCCAGTCCTTGTACCCTTGATGCTCCTTGCGAAGGATTTCTGTTAGGTTGTCGTGGTTCTCGTGGTTCAGGGTAGAACTCTCGGGCCTTAGCTCTGAGCCTGGAGCGTGACTCAGATTCTATTACCTCAGATCTGACATGTGCTGGAAAGCATGGCAAGCAACGGGGACCATATGAGGTTTCTGCTTCCTCATCGGAGTGATCATACGCTGAGTCTGATGTCTCACTCTTTGTTTTTGCTGGTCTTTGCATTTTCCTTCTCACTGTGTTTTATTTAGTGTCTTTTTCAAAAGGTAAGTCATTGACAGGCACCAGGAGGTTGCGGTGTAGTATCCGGGGTGCTCTGCTACCAACATCTGGCTGTACCTTATACACTGGGCTGTCTTTAATTCTCTCCACAATACGACATACCTCTTTTTCCCAGTAGTCACGGAGTTTTCCTGAGCCTCCTCTCTCAGATAGGTTTCTGACTAAGACTCTGTCACCTGGTTGAAGAATAGCGCCCCTCACTGTACGGTCATAATACTGCTTACCCTTGGCCGATGCTTTCTGACTGTTATCTGCAGCAATCTGGTAAGCTTCCTTCATCTTGGTTGCCCATTTTTGCACAAAGTCCTGGCTGTCTGTTTCCTCATTGTCAGTTGTAAGATTAAACAACAAATCGATATTTAATCTTGGAGCTCTGCCATACAAGAGGAAAAATGGTGAATAGCCAGTTGATTCGTGTCTTGTACAATTATATGCATGCACAATTTGTGGTAGGTAATCTTTCCACTTTGACTTTTTCTCTTCTTCCAAGGTTCGGAGCGTCTGAAGCAGAGTTCGATTGAATCGTTTTACTGGATTCCCCTGTGGATGATAGGGGGTGGTGCGGGAGTGAGCTATTCCAGATGGAGCCAGATTGTTGGAGCCTCTGAAATAAGTTATTTTCAAATTCACGACCCTGGTCATGGTGCAGCTTTGCAGGGTAGCCAAAACGGGGGATAAAGTCTTTGAAAATCTTCTCAGCTGCGGATTTTTCCAGATTTGTTTTTGGTGGCATATGCTTGTGCAAAGCAAGTGAAGTGATCCATTAGAACCAGAACATAGTCATAACCTCCTTTACTTGGCTCAAGATGGAGAAAGTCCACAGAAAGCAGTTCAAAAGGTTCGCTTGTAGTAATAGAGCCCATAGGTGCTCTGTCGGGGTTACTAGGGTGCTTCTGCTTGATGCAGGCGCATTGTCGAGTTACATAATCTTCAATCTCTCGCTGCATGTAAGGCTAATAAAATCTTTCTCTGGCTAGATGAATTTCCTTGTCAGATCCGATATGTCCCATATCATCATGGAGGCTTTTAAGGACAACTGGTTTCAGCTTATGTGGCAAAACAAGTTGCTTTCTTTTTCCTACTTGCCTGTACAGTACTCCCTTGTAAATGGTGAGTTTGTTCCATTCATGTATCAGTCTCTTTGTTTCAATTCTCATTTGTTCCTTGTCCTTCTTATTTGGAACCCATCCTCTGCTTTTGAGGTTAATGATTTCACTGATGGTAGCATCTTCTTGCTGTGTGACCCTAATATCATTTAGTGTGACTGTATCAGCACTTCCTGGCAACACACTGTCATCCACTGAGGTGAACTGTAGAGCAGCCACCCATGGCACTTCTTTATCTTTAGCTGCTTTGTCCCCCTGACAGACAGCTGAGATGACCTCTGGAGATATTGTTTCATTATACTCAGTGATAGTGGCCTGTAAGTCCACAGGGAAGCGGGACAGCGTATCTGCATCTGTATTTGCTTTCCCAGGGCGGTATTTGATGTCAAAGTTAAAGTCTGCTAATTCTCCATCCCAGCGATGACACACTGCATTCAATTTTGCTGTACTCAGAACATATGTCAGAGGGTTATTGTCAGTATATACAGTGAAGGTGGGTGCATAATATAGATAGTCATTAATTTTTCACAGATTGCCCACTTCAGGGCCAAAAATTCTAACTTGCCAGAGTGGAGATGGTAATTTCTCTCAGCTGGGGTTAGTGTTCTTGATCCGTAGCCAATTACACGTAGTTTACCCTCCTGTTGTTGGTAAAGTACTGCTCCTAGTCCTTCGTTTGATGCATCAGTGTGCAAAACAAAGGGCAATTCAAAATTTGGAAAAGCAAGTATGGGTGGATTGGTGAGCATATCCACAAATTTAGAAATGACTGTACGATGTTCATTAGTCCATTATGCTGGTGTCCTTGAAGGTATCTGTACATTGGATTTTTTCCTCCTTCTTGCTGTAGCCGCCAAGCTGGATTTTCCAGTATTTCCAATAGCACCATTTAAAAGTTCAAACAAAGGTTTTGCCAACCTGGAAAAGTCCTGTATGAAAGAGCGGTAATAATTAAGGAAGCCCAGCAAGGATCTGACTTCTCCAACTGTTGTGGTTTCCTTTTCCATTAACTGTCGGACTGCTTCCAAATCCTTAGGGTCAATCTGCACCCCCTCTTCAGACACTAGACGACCTATGTACTGGATTTGTTGTCTGAATAACTCACATTTCTCTGGTCGTAATTTTATTCCTTGCTCTCTCATTCGAGACAGTACCCGTCTCAAGTCTTCCACATGGTCATGAAATGTTTTTGAAAAGCAAAGTACATCATCCAAATATGGGGTGCAACATTCGTCTCTCAATTGCTCCAGTACCCCTTCCATGCATGTTTGAAATGCTGCAGGAGCGTTGCTCAAGCCAAAAGGAATGTGTACCCACTCATATAGTCCCCAAGAGGTACTGAAAGCAGTGACAGATCTTGAGTCCTCATCCATGAAACCTTGATGATATGCACTTCCTTGATCCAGGATTGAAAACCATGAGTAGCCCCCAAGATTATCCAGTAGGTCTTGAATACGTGGCAGGGGGTGTCTGTCAGGGTTGGTTTTAAGGTTTAGCTCTCTAAAGTCCACACAAAGACGCAAACTTAAGTCCTTTTTCCTGACACAGACAACTGGAGAAGAGTAAGCTGAAGTGGGCTTCTTTATCCAACCATGGTCCAAAAGGTTCTGGATGTATTCCGTCACCTCTTGGTATAAGGGCTTTGGAATAGCATTGTACCTTTTATGCACAGGAGTATCATCCTTCAAGTGGATTTTTTGCTTCAAATCTGGAATGCAACCAGTTTCACCATCTTCCCGTGAAAATACATCTGATTCTTCATATAACATGCGCTTGACTACCTCTTGTTCTTCCTCTTTTAAGTGGGACATATCTACTGGTGGGTTCCATTTCTCTCTAGCAGTAACCTTGTATTTGTTGCTTTCCTGTTTAACTCTACTGTACTCTGTGTGTGCAGCATTGACTTGGCCATCAATTGGCTGGCTGAGTATTACTGGGTCAGATGGTGGGGGAAGGACTGGCCAGATATCAGTAATTTCTTCTAGAGTGCTTAACATTGTTCCACTAGGAAGGTAGATATCATGTAAGGTGTAATTTTGAAGAGGTATGGTAATTAGTTTTAAAGTACCAGTTGGGCTGTCAACAATGGCAGGGAGTAGTTCAATGCCCTCTGGGCAATGATTCTCTGCTAGTGGCTCAAAAGTCATTGTGCCTCCTCTAGGCAAAGCCCTAATTTTACATTTCACTTGACATATCTGACATGCTGGGATAACAAGCCCCTTTTTCCCCATCCTTACTGTAATACCTGGTGATATTGCTTCCCCAGGTTTTACTCCTACTGCAGAGATGATATTATCTGCTGTGTCACCTTTCAGGTTTAATGCCTCACTCAGCAGCGCGCTAAGAATGGTGGTATCGGTCTGGTCACATTTCTCTCGGATCAGTTCCTCTATAACATTGAAGCCTAACAGTGGACAGTTAACATGACTTTGACTTACTAACAAAGGAACATCAATGGCTACCTGCCCAAGCCTGGAGCGGTAACAATTGGGGGCTTGTCCGGGATGAGCTACACAACACAACACAATGATAGTTTTGGATAGCCTTCACAAATGCAGTAGTTTACAAACATTGTATTTAAATTTTTCTTTGAGAAGTATCTCTATATATAATCTTCATTTGGATCTTGATCTTTGTTTGTCCGCGAATGAATTAGAAGAAGAAGCACTAGATGGCAGTAGAGAGACAGCTAAAACATAGGCATTGCATTAAGAATCTCCTCCAGGCTTATACTACTGAAGACTGTAGTACTCCAGTCACACCTCAAAACACAGACATTCAAACTAAACAAATTGTTGTGCTTTTAATTAACGTAGAGAAGAGCCAAGCAAAATGACACCTTTTATTGGCTAACTAAAAAGATTATAATATGCAAGCTTTCGAGGCAACTCAGGCCCCTTCTTCAGTCAAGATGTAACTAAAGAGATCTTTATTTAGATCTTGATCTTTGTTTGTCCGTGAATTCAACGCTTGCGTAGACCACATTCCAGTTTAGTACATTGTTGTTACTCACGGATGTCAACAATGTGCCGGAATAACGAAAGGGGTGGTGGACAGTGTTACACTGGTTAGCTCCTGAGGCCTGGTTAGAGAATGAGATTGCCGAAGATAGAAGGTACGTGCCTACGTAACATATGAATGAAAGAAAGACAGTGGGTAAAATGAATGACAACGTAACGGCACGTTCCGGAAATTATTATTGTTACGCTGTAGCCGGCGAGTGCTGCGCGTCTCAACAGTTGTACCGTGGCTTGCTCACATGTCAGTGAAGTGATCCCTATTTATACTTTAAAGAGCCTACATACCTATGTGTCCCCCTTTTATAACCATTGCTCCGTGTATATTGCCTTACTCTTTGGATTGCCACAAAGCAACCTGCGAGATTGGAGAAAGGTTGAGAAGACATTGTGAGAGGAAACGATAGCGTCGTGAAAACAAGACGGACTGTGAATGGACAGTAGCAGAAATGCTCCTACACCACCACATAATTACAATTCGGACAGTGATTCTAAGTAGGCCGTTCCTATCGAATCAATGTCCAAGGGTTTTCTTTTGTAATTTTGTTTCCCTTATAAAAAATCATAATGCTGTGCGACGAAGGGCCCAGTTCACGACTGGCAGCCGTGTTTAAACAGGGAGACCTTCACAGACAACTTTAACACGCGCAACGTAGTTGGGCGCGCATGGCTAGTGAAAAATAATTGTGTTGAATCTCAACTTATGATTACATGTTTGCTACGTATGTACTATTGAGGGACTTTTTTTTTTAAAATCAGATGGTCACTTTATTTTAACAAGCAATGTAAATAACTTGTTTACTCTTTACCTTCAGATCACATTCTATTTGTTTATCAAGCAGAACTGAATATTTTCATTTTTTACACAATACTGTAATAACTGTATGTTACCGACCTCAGGCCTAGGGGAACCTGGGCCAGGTACAAGCCACTATTGCTACAGGGTGTAGCCACAGTGATATGGTGTAAAGCATAAAAGAAACAGACAGCAGTCCCAAGTCTCAGACCATACTTCTCTGTTCTCTTTCCTTTTTTTTATTCTCCTTTTACTAGAAATATATATATGTTTCAATTTCTGCATAGATCAACATGGCAATCGGTGAAAACAATGGTGCAAGCCAATTTCCTCTGCATAACAAATAGTGTAAACACATTTACTTTGAGAACTTGATTAGAAACCAATTTTCCAAGGAAGCAGACAGTTCTGTATCCCCACATTGTGTGTAGATGAGATATTAAATCAAAGCAGTCTGACTATTCAAAGCAGGTGACTCTTTAGCAAGACAGGTAAATATTTATGTCCTATAGATAGCCATCAGCAATAACCTGTAGCAGAATTTTCTAGAAATTCTGCCTTTTCATTAAAACACTGGTTTATAGCCCATTACAGTAAGCAACACACCGAAATGTTATTTTCTTTATAATACTGAGTTCTAGCCCATTACATAACAGGTAATACTAATAGTAATAATAGCAACAACAATACTGTGCTGCTTTCTGCCATCTTTGAATTTGCTTTGTGCTCAAGAATGCTGTGCTCGCCTAGAAATGGTGACATCACTTCTGTCCTGAAACTGCTGGTGTACAACTGCTGGCCAAAACCTGCGGTGATGTATAGTGCTGTGGGCTCTGCAGGTGGATGATATTTTGGAAAGAGACATGGCACGGCACAGTGGAAGACAATCAGGACACTGGATGGGTGAACGTGACTGCAGAAACAGAGTAAGAATAGATTTTGGTAGTGTTACTTTACAAGCCATTTTCTGTTGACATAACAGCGAGAAGGTGATTCATCTGAAAGTACACCTGTGGATTACCCATCCATCCATCCATCCATCCAGCCAGCCAGCTAACCAGCCATCCATTCATCTCCTAAACCTACTTTATTCTGAGCAGGGTCACGGGGAAGCTGTAACCTTTCCCAGCAAGCATTGTGCACAAGGCAGGAACAGCAGTCCTTGCAGAATTCATTGTTAAATACAGTTGCCTGTTATTGGGCTTTAGTCTCATTCAGTGCCTTTTTTATCTTTGTGTTCTTTACAGTTTTATTCATGAAGTTACAAAGTGGCGACAATTATATGCAGCTTAGTGCAATATTCTATGTTATTGTGTTTGCCTTCTTCTTATTCTTCTTCATCTTCTACTTTGATTATTACTATTATTATCATTATTATCTTTGTGGCTAAAGCCTCAGCATTAATAATAAAACTACCAAAGGCCATCATGAGTGTCAATTCATGGCAGGCAGTGCTGTAAAATCATAACGTCATTCATTTGCAACGTGGATTCCTACTCGTCATTAGGACTGGGACTAGAGGGCTTCATAAACACCTCTCATGTCCTGCTGTGAGGTAAGACAAATTCTTATCCTAGTGTGACTTTTAGAGCAACTCCTAGGAGTAATTCTGAAATGCTTGAAAAATGTGGGCCCTGGACCAGCTTCAGAACTTGGTGATCACTTGGAAAATGCAGTTTATAATGTTGAAAAGAAAGAAGTGCTACACGTGGGTCACAAGATGGGAGAGACTGAGCTACTGGAAGCAACCTCTGAAAAGGATTTAGGGGTTTATTTCGACACATAACTTTTTCATCAACTAAGTAATGTAAAGAAGCAAATAAAAGGCAAGTAAAATGTTTGATTATATCATAAAAACTGTTGAATTTAAGTCAAGGGATGTTATGCTCAAACTATATAATGCACTAGTGAGACCTCATCTGGAGTGTTGTGCGCAGTTCTGGTCACCACGCTACAAGAAAGACATAGCAGCACGTGAAGCCCTGTTTGGACAGGATTAGTTTTACACCAGTAGGTGTGGTAAAGTAATTTTTACTGGAGGATCTTTGCCATTGCACAACAGGTAGTGCTGCTGCATTACAGCAACAGAGTTCAAGTCCTGTCTCATTCCCCAGCTGATTTCATGGGCTCTGGTTTTCCACCCATTTTGAAAAGCCATGCATTTAATGCTAACTAGGTATTTTAGTGCAGGTTTATGTGTGAGTGTGCCACAGAGCTGGTTCTGATCAACCAAAGTGCTGTACAGCTTCCATAAATGCACCAAATGCATACAGCATATACAATATATCTGCAATAACACAATACACCAAAAATAAATAAATGGCAGTTTAAAAAGCTAGGTTAGAAAGATAGGCTTCCAGGTGGGATTTCAAAGTGGTGCTGACCTAATGTAAAGAGGTAGACTATTCCAAAGCTTAGGGGCAGCTACTGCAAAAGCACAGTCCCCTCTAAGCTTAAGTCTACAATTCGGCGCAACCAATAACTTCTGGTCAGAGGACCTCACTGATCATGAAGGAGATTAAGGGTTTAAGAGGTCAGGGGGCTAAACCATTCAGGGACTTAAAAGCAAACAGTAAAAATTTAAACTCAATTCTGTAGCGAACAGGAAACCATTGAAGTGAAGCTAAGACTGTGGTGTGATGTGATTCTGTTTTCGTGTGCCTGTTAGAAGCCTGGCAGCAGCATTCTGGATGAGCTGAAGATGAGTAAGGATTGACTCTACTCGGAGCATCATGGATATCTGCTCTTTTCACCCTATGAGAGAGCACAGCCACCCTGTGGAGATAACTCATTTTGGCAGCTTGCAACCACAGTCTCATTGTTTCTGTCATTACCCAAAGCTCATGATCATAGGTGAGGGTAGGGACATAGATTGACTGGTAAATCGAGAGCTTCACCTACTGACTCGGCTCCTTCTTAACCATTACAAATCAGTATAGGGATCACCACTCCAATCGATCTCACCATCCCTTTTCCCTTCATTCAGAACCAAAACCCCAAGGTTCTCAAACTCCTCCACTTGACACAGTAACTCACCTAACACTCGGACAGGGCAGTCCACCACTTTCCAGCTGAGGACCTCAAATTTCAAGGTGCCAATCCTCATCTCTGACGCTTCACACACTCTATCACAGGGGTCCCTAACTCCGGTCCTGGAGGGCCGCAGAGGCTGCTGGTTTTCATTCTAACCCTTTTCTTATTTAGCGACCTGTTTTTGCAGCTAATTAACTTTTTCTTGAATTTATTTTAATGGACTTATTTTATTATGATTTGTTCCCTGGAATTTCTTCATCATTCATCTGAATTGCTTCATTTCTTTCCTTAAACAGAAATGAAATGTGAAGTGCGCCTGATGTTGCTAGGATAGACCATAGCCTGCACACCACTGCAATTTTAGAACACAAAGCTGGTCATTTGATTAGGGGACAGAGGTGACAGCCTAGAGTGCTGTCATCTGAGGGATTCAATTTATGAAAATTACACAGAAGGGGATCCCCCTGTATTACCCTGCAGTGGGCTGGAACCCTGTCCGGGGCTTGGTTTGGCTCCAGCAGACCCCCATGACCCTGTAGTTAGGATATAGCAGGTTGGATAATGGATGGAATCCCCCTGTATTATCAAACTCTGTTGATACTGAGTGGGCTCTGATACCCCATTTTAAGAAAGTACACACTCTATACACCAAAAGGCACGCGCTCCTTATATTCCAGTGTATATACACAAAGGGGCATCATTTGTGCTACTGAAGGGGTGAGCACTCCAAATACAGAGGGGGATCATGGTTTGTTGAACTCTGATGACACTGAGTGTCAGCTGTTATCCACTGGTCGCCATTTATGAAAGTAAAAACACGCACACTCCATACACCAATGGACATGTGCGCCTTAAAGTTTACAGTATATATGTTATGGCCAAAACCCGAAATCAGCCAAATCGGGAAGTGTCTGGTCAAATTGGGAAATGGACAGTGTCGCTGTAAATTGACTAGCAAATGTCCGATCTTTTCCTCGATTTTGGGATTTGGCCAGCCAGTTTGCGAAACGGCACAGGTCGATTGACCAAAAGTTGGAAGAAAAAAGGCATGAGCAGTGTATTGTTGCTCACTTAGTAATAAAACTGCATCGAGTGTAGCCTTTGCAGCTCTTGCTCAGAAAGCGGACGTCACTTGGTTGTTTCATAATAATTAAAATTAGGTATATAAGTAGGTTTCACATTCCTGTTATCATTTTAGCCCTAAAATAATGACTTAACATCAGGGACCTGTTTTATTGACCTTATGGTTATTGTTTGGGTAAGGAGAAGGCTGTCTCAAGTGGCGTCCACTTTCTAAACAAGACTCGCCTTGAGCAGTTTTTCATGCAGAATGGAAAACTCACTTCTGAATCTGCATCTGAAAGTTTTTAGGCATCTTCGCACCTTGAGCGGACAGTCTTACAACAGCGCATCAGATTTTGGCCAGGAAGTTCTCACCACTTTGCGAATTGGCCGGCCAAAGTAGCATATACGCTGGTCATTTCTAGTAATTCGGACTTTGGCCACACCTTGCGGCCAAAATGCGAGACGGCGGACATCAAGGGGGGAACCAAGGGTTGAAGAACTCTAAAGATGCTGAGTGACAGCTGTTAGCCACTGGGTGCCATTTACGAAAGTAAAAGTGCTCGCGGTCCATACACCAGCAGACACGTGCTCCTTAAACTCCACGGTATATACACAAAAGGGTGCCATCGTGGTACTGATGACACACATGCTACAGACACTGAGGGGGTCATCAAAGTATAATAATAACTTGGATAGCAAGGCGCAGCGTCAGTCCACCACACCTAGGGCTTCGACCAGCACTGTATGAGCAGATTAGAATACAGATGGAAGTCATCTTCTACATAAGTGAGAAAGAATCATTGCCTTTAAATGTAACAACGGAAACAGATTTTTATTACCTCAGACATTTTAAGTCAACTTTCACTGTGCCTCACTAGTGGATTATTGATCTGCTTTGCCGCTTGGTGAATGTTTCTGTCATAAAGCATTTTTGTAGTCTGAGCCAAGACAGGTGAAGTTACAGGCACAATGTTACACAGCGAGGAAGATGTGTTGTCAGGCTGGGGTTGTCTGTCAAAAAAGCAGGGCCTGGTAAAGCCCACTGAGGCATTCCTTGTGTGACTTAGAGCTGTCCGAGAAGTAAATTGTTGTTTTTATTGTTGTCGTCTCATTGATTACTCTCTTGATTTTAAACCCAATGCCATTACACTAGTATCTAGTATCACTGTATCCTCTGTAAAGGAGAAAGCAAGAATAAAGGAGTTTAACAAATTATTTTAGCATATATGGATATGACTAGAAGAATTTTATGAATATCTGAATTTTTTAAAGGAGATACGAATCTATGCCCACAGTTTTGTTAAATAGCAGATTTATTAACACACAAAAGGATGTAGGAGGCAGCTGTTTGTATCAGTAAACTTGTAGTATAGCTAAGTGTAAGACAGTCTTGTATATTCTCAAGGGTGAAGGATTCCTTAGCGCTACATAAATTGTACACTTTGCATGTGGGGGTTTTATACAGAACAATTTTTATATACTGTTCCGTAAAGGGAAAAGTCTGTCTGTTCTTTCTGTACTTGGACACAGATCAAGACAAATCAAAGACACTTTGCTTGAACCTCAAATAAATCTACAGAAAAACCCACTGGATTTATCAAGACTGAATGTTCTGCCCACCCACCGATTCATTAAATTAAAATGAGTTAACTTAACTGTCCTAGCTGCAGATCTCACACAGGCATGGCAGTTTGCACGTCCACCCTGATAATGTACAAGTGAGTGTAATGTTCATTTCCTATGCAAAAGCTCTTTAATTTGCCCTCTATAAAAATATGCAAAAGTACTCTTATATGAAGAACATTCTTATGATGATGCTTGCTGAATAAAATAAAAATGAAAAGCTGAATAGTATATGCAGTGCGGTGAAAAAA
Source organism: Polypterus bichir lapradei (assembly GCA_026402145.1). Lineage (NCBI taxonomy): Eukaryota > Metazoa > Chordata > Cladistia > Polypteriformes > Polypteridae > Polypterus > Polypterus bichir. The sequence continues at coordinate 24,816,977 of JANRMT010062852.1, read as the reverse complement.
TACTTGGCACCTTCATTCATTCATTCATTCATTTTCCACTTCTTATGGGGGCAACAGTCTTAGCAGTGAGGCCTATATGTCCCTTTCCCCAGCCAAACTGATACTGTGGGACCCCAAGTCATCTGGGAGATATAATCCTTGCATTGAGCCCTGGATCTTCCTCGGGGTCTCCTCCCAGCTGCTTGTGCCTGTAAAATCTCAACAGGGAGGAGTCCAGGAGGCATTTTTACTGGATGTCCGAACCTTCTCAACAGGCTCCTGTCGATGCGGAGAGTCAAGTCAAGTCAGTTTTATTTATAGAGCACATTTAAAAACCACAGAAGTCAACCAAAGTGCTGTACAGCTTCCATAAATACACCAAATACATACAGTATATAAAATATACATGCAATAACAAAATACACCAAAAATAAATAAATGGCAGTTTAAAAAGCTAGGTTAGAAAGATAGGCTTCCAGGTGGGATTTCAAAGTGGTGCTGACCTAATGTAAAGAGGTAGACTATTCCAAAGCTTAGGGGCAGCTACTGCAAAAGCACAGTCCCCTCTAAGCTTAAGTCTACAATTCAGCACAACCAATAACTTCTGTTCAGAGGACTTCACTGATCATGAAGGAGAGTAAGGCTTTAAGAGGTCAGGGGGCTAAACCATTCAGGGACTTAAAACCAAACAGTAAAAGTTTAAACTCAATCCTGTTGAGAACAGGAAGCCATTGAAGTGAAGCTAAGACTGTGGTGTGATGTAATTCTGTTTTCGTGTGCCTGTTAGAAGCCTGGGAGCAGCATTGTGGATGAGCTGAAGATGAGTAAGGATTGACTCTACTCGGAGCATCATGGATATCTGCTCCTTTCACTCTATGAGAGAGCACAGCCACCCTGTGGAGATAACTCATTTTGGCAGCTTGCAACCACAGTCTCATTATTTCTGTCATTACCCAAAGCTCATGACCATAGGTGAGGGTAGGGACATAGATTGACTGGTAAATCGAGAGCTTCACCTTCTGACTCGGCTCCTTCTTCACCATTACAGATCAGTATAGGGATCACCACACCAATCAAACTCACCATCCCTTTTCCCCTCATTCGGGAACAAGACCCCAAGGTACTTAACCTTCTCCACTTGAGACAGTAACTCACCTCTCAGTTGGACAGCACAGTCCACCTCTTTCCTGTTGAGGACCATGGCCTCAAATTTGGAAGTGCCGATCCTCATCCCTGATGCTTCACACACTCTAGCACAGGAATCTCAAACTCCAGTCCTGGAGGACCGCAGAGGCTGCAGGGTTTCATTCTAACCCTTTTTTTAATTTTTTGACCTGTTTTTGCTGCTAATTAACTTCTTTTGAATTAATTTTAAATGACTTGTTTGTTTTTTTAAGATTTGTTCCTGGGAATTCTTTTGTCGTTCCTCTGAATTGCTTCATTTATTTCCTTAAACAGAAATGAAATGTGAAGTGAGTGAGCCAACAGAAGACCAAGACCAAGTCAGGTCATCAAACAACAACATATTTCACTCCAACCAGTTGCTTAATGAGGCGCTGAGTCTTGTTGTTAATTAAACCCGTTCTTTAATTCCATGGTTTGCTGCTGCTCTCATTGTGCGATAGCAGACATTTCAGAAATTGTTGATTTTTTTCATTACTTTTCTAAGAGTACTGTTAAAATGTTTTGGGGACCTGAGCAGATCAACATTCCTGACACGTCCACCCTTTTTATTTTCAGATATTGTATGATGGACACAGTTTGCTGGTTTTGTTTTGGCTCATTTTGTATCTCATTATTGTTTAGCTTCTAATTAAGAAAAAAGAAACAACTATTGGGACTGAGTCTTCAAGAGCAAGTCAATTAAAATTAAAGTAGATCCCTGTGAAGTCACGATTCAAAGTTTGTGTCCTCGTAGATTTTTCCATAGAACCTAACTAATAATTGTAAGCGGAAATGCAAATATCCTGTGTAATTTTTTTATGGCTTTTTTCGTGGCAATACTGTACTCTAGAGAGAACACAAAGCAACCGTAGAGGAAAACATGGCATAGGATGGTGGAAGTAGCCAATCCGAGAGCGTTATTCATTTCTCCTTGCTGCTGTCCTGTGACGCATCTCCGGCAGATACAGCCCAACATTCCCGCATCATAAAAGTTTACCACTTGTAGCTATCTCGAGTGTTTCGCTGAGTGTTCTCGTGTTTTTCATTTTGTTCTTCTTAAAGCCCTAAGATGCCACCCAAACACCCTACACCTTTCTAAGGCTTCTGGCAATGAACCTAAGTGCCAGAAGAAGTTTAAGGCCTTCCAGGAGAAGGTTGAACTACTGAATTTGCTCCAGGAACTAAAAAGTTATGCCGCAACTTCCCACCACAATGTTCCTCAAACCCATGAAGAAAAGCCAGTACGAAACCCCACCAGAAGAAGACCCATCAGAAGATATGACTCCTCCTGAAGCACCTGAAGAAGATGTGCCACCCGAGGAGCTGTAAATCCTCTGCTTTGCTGTGCAGTCATTATCTTAATTACATACCTTCATCATAATGCACAGCTAATTCATCATCATCATCATCATCATCATCTTCAATCAATATCATTCATTATTAGTGAGTACCCGTACATTTTACTGTATTTTTATTAAATTAAATTAAATTATTATGTATTTACCCAACTTATGCCAAAGAAAATGACAGTGCACACTAAAGAAAACGTGCTTGCATGAATTACAGTACATATAGGGATAACATCTGTATTTTACATTCTAGCACTGCAGGAGACATAGCAGTACAGTACTGTACAGTATACGGGTTTACATTTATATTCTTTTTTTTTTTTAGGGTAATGTATTAAGCTGAGTTTGAAATGAAATTAAAGTGTTTTGGGGGCATATTTAGGGTTTAAACTATAAAAATTGGCATTTTTTGACCACATCCAAAATTTGCGGTTTTTCACAATTCACGGGTGCTCTAGGAACGTAACCCTTGCGAATTTTGGTGGTCGTCTATAATTTAAAAGAAGTTAATTAGCAGCAAAAACAGGTCACTAATTAAGAAGTGGGTTGCAATGAAAACTTGCAGTCACTGGGGCCCTCCAGGACTGGAGTTTGAGATCCCTGCTCTAGCATCTGATTTTGTCCATTAGTGCTTCTTTTTTAGGGTTCATTTGATCACATCACATTATGGGTTGTAGTTGTACTTGTTGCCCATCCAGAAGGTAAAATTTGACTAAAGTAAGTTGACATTAGGAAGGACGTCTGCTCCACTACTCTGTTTTCAGGTGTGGGCATCCAGCCACTCTGGGTAAACTTGGCCAGACATGAAATTTTCTTATGTTTTTTAAATACGTTTAGTCCTTTATGTACTGTGAATTAAATAACATCCAATGCAAAGAATCAAGGCATGAACACTGGCCACTGTGTCGACTGACTGCACTGTTTTAAAATATGAGGGATGTTCAAAAAGTTTCCCCACTTTTTTTAAACTCTATTTATTAAGAATTTCAAAAACAAATGAAATCACTTTTCTAAATAGTCACCTTTGTTTGCGATGCAATTTTCCCAGTCACATGACACTCTCAAACATGACCAATTACTACTCCTCCTGCCTTCACTGTTTCCAACGAAAATATAAAAATGTGGAAACATTTTGAACATCTATCATATCTGTGGCAAATAGCAGGATTTAAATTAAACTGACACTTAATTATCGTATTTCTGTTACCAGATTGCATGCAGCATGCTCTTTTTTAATTGGCTATATGATTAAGCCCTACAAAGGAGTGGCATACCACTATGTTTTCTTCTTGCCTTATATATATATATATATATATATATATATATATATATATATAAAGAGAATCAGGAAAGAAAGAAAACAGAAACACCAAATAACTTTTTCCACATTTTGTTATGTTACAGCCTTATTCCAAAATGGATTAAATTCTTTTTTTTTTGTCAGAATTCTACACACAACACCCCATAATGACAACGTGAAAAAAATTTACTTGAGGTTTTTGCAAATTTATTAAAAATAACAAAACTGAGAAATCACATGTACATAAGTATTCGCTAGCCTTTGTTCAATACCTTGTCGATGCACCTTTGGCAGCAATTACAGCCACAAGTCTTTATAAATATGATGCCACAAGCTTGGCACACCTATCCTTGGCCAGTTTCGCCCATTCCTCTTTGCAGCACCTCTCAAGCTCCGTCAGGTTGGATGGGAAGCGTCAGTGCACAGCCATTTTAAGATCTCTCCAGAGATGTTCAATCGGATTCAAGTCTGGGCTCTGGCTGGGCCACTCAAGGACATTCACAGAGTTGTCCTGAAGCCACTCCTTTGATATCTTGGCTGTGTGCTTAGAGTCGTTGTCCTGCTGAAAGATGAACCGTTGCCCCAGTCTGAGGTCAAGAGCGCTCTGGAGCAGGTTTTCATCCAGGATGTCTCTGTACATTGCTGCAGTCATCTTTCTCTTTATCCTGACTAGTATCCCAGTTCCTGCTGCTGAAAAATATCCCCACAGCATGATGCTGCCACCGCCATGCTTCACTGTAGGGATGGTATTGGCCTGGTGATGAGCGGTGCCTGGTTTCCTTCAAATGTGACGCCTGGCATTCACACCAAAGAGTTCAATCTTTGTCTCATCAGACCAGAGAAGTTTGTTTCTCATGGTCTGAGAGTCCTTCAGGTGCCTTTTGGCAAACTCCAGGCGGGCTGCCATGTGCCTTTACTAAGGAGTGGCTTCCGTCTGGCCACTCTACCATACAGGCCTGATTGGTGGATTGCTGCAGAGATGGTTGTCCTTCTGGAAGGTTCTCCTCTCTCCACAGAGGAGCTCTGACAGAGTGACCATTGGGTTCTCGGTCACCTCCCTGACTAAGGCCCTTCTCCCCCTGTCTCGGAGGTCTACAGACAATTCCTTTGACTTCATGCTTGGTTTGTGCTCTGACATGAGCTGTCAACTGTGGGACCTTATATAGAGAGGTGTGTGCCTTTCCAAATCGTGTCCAATCAACTGAATTTACCACAGGTGGACTCCAATTAAGCTGCAGAAACATCTCAAGGATGATCAGGGGAAACAGGATGCACCTGAGCTTAATTTTGAGCTTCATGGCAAAGGCTGTGAATACTTATGTACATGTGCTTTCTTAATTTTTTTTATTTTTTATAAATTTGCAACAATCTCAAGTAAGCTTTTTTCACGTTGTCATTATGGGGTGTTGTATTTAGAATTCTGAGGAAAAAAATGAATTTAATCCATTTTGGAATAAGGCTGTAACATAACAAAATGTGGAAAAATTGATGCGCTGTAAATAATTTCCGGATGCACTGTATATTTGCTTCCATAAATGAAGTATTGCATTATGTCATTCGTTACTTTAACTCTACATAACTCACACTACTTTTTAAAAATTTTTTTATTCATTTTATTAAAAAACCCAGCCACAAGGGATGCACAAACGGTGTGTTTCTTCATGTCATTCCCAAGCCCGGATAAATAGGGAGGGTTACGTCAGGAAGGGCATCCAGTGTAAAATTTCCATACCGGATCACTTGAGCCCTGGGTTAACAACAAGCGGCACCAGTACTGTTAGCCAACAGGGTGCTGGCGGAAATTGGGCTACTGTTAGTCGAAGAAGAAGAAGGAGAAGAAGAGGAGTGAGACGTGTCCGGAGGCAGGAGGAGAGGAGGAAAGTAAAGTGAGTGGAACCGAGGGTAGGAACTTTGAATGTTGGCAGTATGACTGGTAAGGGGAGATAGTTAGCAGATATGATGGAGAGAAGGAAGGTTGATATATTGTGTGTGCAAGAGACTAAATGAAAGGGGAGTAAGGCCAGGTGGATTGGAGGTGGATTCAAATTGTTCTATCATGGTGTGGATGGGAGGAGAAATGGGGTAAGAGTTACGCTGAAGGAACAGTATGTTAAGAGTGTTTTGGAGGCGAAAAGAGTGTCAGACAGTGTGATGATTATGAATCTGGAAATTGGAGGTGTGATGATGAATGTTGTTAGTGCATATGTACCGCAAGTTGGGTGTGCAATGGTTGAGAAAGAAGATTTTTGGAGTGAGTTGGATGAAGTGATGAACAGTGTACCCAAGTGACAGAAAGTGGTGATTGGAGCAGATTTCAATGGACATGTTGGTGAAGGGAACAGTGGAGATGAGGAGGTGATGGGTAGGTATGGTGTCAAGGAGAGGAATGAAGAAGGTCAGAGGATAGTGGATTTTGCCAAAAGTATGGACATGGCTGTTGTGAATACGTATTTTAAGAAGAGGGAGGAACATTGGGTTACGTACAAGAGTGGAGAAAGTTGCACACAGATAGATTATATCCTATACAGAAGAGTTGATCTGAAGGAGATTGAAGACTACAAAGTGGTGGCAGGGGAAAGTGTAGTTAAGCAGCATAGAATGGTGGTCTGTAGGATGACATTGGAGATCAAGAAGAGGAAGAGAGTGAGGGCAGAGCCAAGGATCAAATGGTGGAAGCTGAAAAAGGAAGACTGCAAGGTTGAGTTTAGGGAGGAGGTGAGACAGGCACTGGGTGGCAGTGAAGAGTTACCAGACAGCTAGGAAACTACAGCAGATGTAGTAAGGGTGACAGCAAGAATGATGCTTGCTGTGACATAGAAAGAGGAAGGAGGAAAAGGAAACCTGGTGGTGGAATGAGGAAATACAGGAGAGTATACAGAGGAAGAGGATGGCAAAGAAGAAGTGGGATAGTCAGAGAGATGCAGAAAGTAGACAAGAGTACAATGAGATAAGGGGCAAGGTGAAGAGAGAAGTGGTTAAGGCTAAAGAAAAGGCATATGATGAGTTGTATGAGAGGTTGGACACTAAGGAGGGAGAAAAGTACCTGTACCAATTGGCTACACAAATGGACCAAGCTGGGAAAGATGTGCAGCAGGTTAGGGTGATAAAGGATAAAGATGGAAACGTACTCACACGCGAGGAGAGTGTGTTGAACAGATGGAAAGAGTACTTTGAGATGCTGATAAATGAAGAGAATGAGAGAGAGAAGACATTGGATGATGGGGAGATAGTGAATCAGGAAGTGCAACGGATTAGCAAGGAGGAAGTAAGGACAGCTATGAAGAGGATGAAAAAAGGAAAGGTCGTTGGTCCAGATGACATACCTGTGGAAGCATGGAGGTGTTTAGGAGAGATGGCAGTGGAGTTTTTAAACAGATTGTTTAATGGACTTTTGGAAAGTGAAAGGAGAAGTGGAGAAGTGTACTGGTGCCGATATTTAAGAATAAGGGTGATGTGTAGAACTGCAGTAACTACAGGGGGATAAAATTGATGAGCAACAGCATGAATTTATGGGAAAGATTAGTGGAAGCTAGGTTAAGACGTGAGGTGATGATTAGTGAGCAGCAGATTGGTTTCATGCCAAGAAAGAGCACCACAGATGCAATGTTTGCTCTGAGGATGTTGATGGAGAAGTTTAGAGAAGGCCAGAAGGTGTTGCAGTACGTCTTTGTGGACCTGGAGAAAGCATATGACAGGGTGCCTCGAGAGGAGCTGTGGTATTGTATATGGAAGTCGGGAGTGGCAGAGAAGTACGTAAGAGTTGTACAGGATATGTACGAGGGAAATTGACTGTGGTGAGGTCTACCGTAGGAGCGACGAATGCAATCAACGTGGAGGTGGGATTACGTCAGGGATCAGCTCTGAGCCCTTTCTTATTTGCAGTGGTGACGGACAGGTTGACAGATGAGATTAGACAGGAGTCCCCGTGGACTATGATGTTTGCTGATGACATTGTGATCTGTAGCGATAGTAGGGAGCAGGTTGAGGAGACCCTGGAGAGGTGGAGATCTGCTCTAGAGAGGAGAGGAATGAAGGTCAGTAGGAACAAAACAGAATACATGTGTGTAAATGAGAGGGAGGTCAGTGGAATGGTGAGGATGCAGGGAGTAGAGTTGGCGAAGGTGGATGAGTTTAAATACTTGGGATCAACAGTACAGAGTAATGGGGATTGTGGAAGAGAGGTGAAAAAAATAATGAAGTATCTATCTATCTATCTATCTATCTATCTATCTATCTATCTATCTATCTATCTATCTATCTATCTATCTAAAAGAGAGTGCAGGCAGGGTGGAATGGGTGGAGAAGAGTGTCAGGAGTAATTTGTGCCAGACGGGTATCAGAAAGAGTGAAAGGGAAGGTCTACACTACGGTAGCGAGACCAGCTATGTTATATGGGTTGGAGACGGTGGCACTGACCAGAAAGCAGGAGACAGAGCTGGAGGTAGCAGAGTTAAAGATGCTAAAATTTGCACTGGGTGTGACGAGGATGGATAGGATTAGAAATGAGTACATTAGTGGTTCAGCTCAAGTTGGAAGGTCAGAGAGGCGAGATTGCATTGGTTTGGACTCTACCTCCGAGGAAACAGAAACTCGCTTAGCCACTAATAAACAAGTGAGGCCAGCACATCAGCAAAACGAAACATCTGAAGAAAGAGACACTCGCTTAGCCACTAATACACAAGCGAGGAAATCACATCGGCAAAATGGTGTCCCTTTTACTTTTCCTCCCGCCACTAATACACAAGTGAGGCGAGCACGTCGGCAAAACGAAACCTCCCAGGAGAGAGACGCCCAGAGTAGTTCCTTCCAATTACATGACATCTCTACAGTTCAATTTTTTTTCTATTTCAATAGTTTCTATGACCCCCGGCTTTTTACAGAATGGGCTTACACAGCTAGTAGTATATAAATTCAGGTACCCATTGACTTAAAAGTGGTAGGCTAGGATTCTTCCAGTTGAGCAAGATAAGTCTATGTGCTAATAGTGAAGTAAAGGCCATTACAGTTTGTTTGTCCTTCTCCACTTTAAGCTCATCTGGGAGAAATAGGTGGAAGGTGAGGAAAATTGGGCAGATCCCGTTTAGCAAAGTTTCTGATTTGAAAGTAGTTTAAAAATTGTCTTGATGAGAAGTTAAATTTGAAGCATAATTGTTCGTAGGATTCCAAGATATTATCTATATACAAATCTCTAAATATTTTATCCCTGTACATTTTCCAAACATTAAAAACTGTGTACGTTTGAGAGGGTGGAAAAACGTGGTTATTGTGTAGAGGTGCAACAGATAAAAGCTTCTCTATCTTGAAGTGCTTCCTACATTAGTTCCATATTCTGAGTGAAAGATGGACAATTGGGTTATCAGTATGTTGGAGATAACTTGTATTTACTGGGGTACAAAGCCAGTAATATAAATAAGCACTGCAGGATTTTATTTCTATTGTGGACCAAACATGTGTCCGTTCATCTATTTTTGTCAATGTGCAGGTTTTATAGCTTGTATATTTGCCGCCAAGTAACAAAACTGAAACTTAGGTAGTGCCATGCCACCTTCAGCTTTAGATTGTTGTAGTGTGACCCTTCGGATGCGTGGATGTTTCTAATTCCAAATAAATGAGATTATGATTAAATCTAATTTCTTATAAAATGATATGCTAATGTATATGGGGATGCTTTGGAATTGAAAAAGAAGCTTGAGAAGGATATTCATCTTGACAGTGTTGATTCTCTCTGTTAAAGTGAGATGGAGGGTAGACCATCTACTGTATGCACATCTGGTTTAAGTTTTTCCAAGCAGACAGCAACATTTTTTTAAAATAAAAATTTATATTTATTTGTGATGTTATATTTACTTTTAATGTATTTAAACTGATCTGCGATGATAAAAAGGAAGGTGTCCAATGTAATGTTGTGTGCTAGAGAATTCACTGGAAAAAGCAACAACAACAACATTTATTTATATAGCACATTTTCATACAAATAATGTAGCTCAAAGTGCTTTACATGATGAACAAAGAGAAAAAAGACAAAGTAAGAATTAAAATAAGACAAAACACATTAACACAGAATAAAATTAAGGTCCGATGGCCAGTGAGGACAAAAAACAAAAAAAAACTCCAGATGGCTGGAGAAAAAATAAAATCTGCAGGGGTTCCAGCAATGAGACCGCCCAGCCCCCTCTGGGTATTCTACCTAACATAAATGACCAGTCTTCAGTGTATTCAGGATTCTCATGGAAGGACTTGATGATGATGTTCATGTGGACTTCTGGCCTTTAATCCATTATTGTAGGAACATCATGGTGCTTTGATTAGGTGGTGGTGTGCCGCAGGTCGCCACCGCAGAAAACCGGGAAAAGAACAGAAGAGAGAGTAGGGGTTAGTACGGATTTTGGAACCACCATGAATAGTCATGATAATTAATTGAATATACAGTACAGAGCATCAGAATCAAACTGAAATGAAGTTATGAGTAAGCCATGTTAAAGTAATGTGTTTTTAGCAGTTTTTTAAAGTGCTCCACTGCATTAGCCTGGCGAATTCCTATTGGAAGGCTATTCCAGATTTTAGGTGCATAACAGCAGAAGACCGCCTCATTGCTTCTTTTAAGTTTAGTTCTTGGAATTCTAAGCAGACACTCATTTGAAGATCTAAGGTTACGATTTGGAGTATAAGGTGTAAGGCACTCTGATATATAAGATGGAGCGAGATTATTTAAGGCTTTGTAAACCATAAGCAGTATTTTAAAGTCAATTCTGAATAACACAGGTAACCAGTGTAGTGACATCAAAACTGGAGAAATGTGCTCGAATTTTCATTTCCTAGTTAGGATTCTAGCAGGTGCATTCTGCACTAGTTGCAGTCGATATATGTCTTTTTTGGGTAGTCCTGAGAGGAGTGCGTTACAGTAATCTAGACGACTGAAAACAAAAGAGTGAACTAATTTCTCAGCATCTTTCAATGATATAAGAGGTCTAACTTTTGCTATATTTCTTAAATGAAAAAATGCTGTTTTCTCTTTATTTAGCTTGAGAAAATTACTATTCATCCATTTAGAAACACAAGTAAGATATTGTGTTAGTGAAACAACAGAGTCGGGGTCATCAGAGGCTATTGACAAATACTGCTGTGTGTCATCAGCATAGCTGTGGTAACTCACATTGTGCCCGGAGATAATCTGACCTAATGGAAGCATGTAAATTGAAAAGAGCAGTGGACCCAGTATAGAGCCTTGTGGAACACCGTATAGAATATCATGTGTCTTTGAGTTATAATCACCACAACTAACAAAGAATTTTCTACCTGCCAGGTAGGATTCAAACCAATTTAAGACCCTGCCAGAGAGGCCCACCTATTGACTAAGGCGATTTTTAAGAATATTGTGATCAATGGTATCAAGTGCGGCACTCAGATCTAAGAGGATGAGAACAGATTAATGGCTTCTGTCTGCATTTACCCGCAAGTCATTTACTACTTTAACGAGTGCAGTTTTAAAAGCACACTTTGATTCAAATTAATTTTAAGTTAATATATCTTTTGAAATTGTGCTAGTGCTGTTAGGACTGCAGGCATGGAATTTTGTGGGTCAGATATATGCAGTATATTACCAGCATCATCTGCATAATCCCCTCTATCTCAGATGCATTTCGAAATTGAACAGCCAAAGGTTCAATTGTGATTGGAAAAAGTAGTGGTGACAGGGGGAATCCTTGTCTTGTGCCACGTTTTAGTTTGAAGTTCATTACTTTTACCCCTTACCCAGACTGGCCACTACACTACCAAGACTATTTCCTTGGATTAGCCTGAAGACTCTCAAGATGATAATAAGCCGTGTTTCTTACAGTTTGTCTTATTTTCCTGATACAACGAAATAACAAGCAAACAGTAAACATATGTAAAAGTAAATACAGTTATATTGACAGTGATAAATATCACGAGGACAGACAAATATTCAATAATATATATACGTGCACAAACCACCACTATGCCAATGACACCAGTGAATAATTATTAATTATATGAAACGCAATATTTACAAAAACCCTCCCTTGCCCCAAATAATAAACAAGTAAGCATGAAACACAAGCATATATAAACATATAAACGCCAAAGGAAATGAAAATGATAAACGTTCAAAAGCTAATAAAGTCTGGTAACAGCTGAATATTGGTTGATATGATATATTGCTCCCTCGAGACAATACAAAAACCAACCTCACCGTAAGTGTCCTCGGCAATGGGTGATCTGTATCCAAACCCCGGAGTTTCTCGGTGCTGGCAGTTGTGATAATGATCCGGATCCTTCAGAAGCAAGTAATAGACTTGTATCCATCCATCCATCCATTTTCCAACCCGCTGAATCCTAACACAGGGTCACGGGGGTCTGCTGGAGCCAATCCCAGGGCACAAGGCAGGAACCAATCCTGGGCAGGGTGCCAACCCACCGCAGGACACACACAAACACACATTAGGGCCAATTTAGAATCGCCAATCCACCTAACCTGCATGTCTTTGGACTGTGGGAGGAAACCGGAGCGCCCGGAGGAAACCCACGCAGACATGGGGAGAACATGCAAACTCCACGCAGGGAGGACCCGGGAAGCGAACCCAGGTCTCCTAACTGCGTGGCAGCAGTGCTACCACTGTGCCACCGTGCCGCCCAATAGACTTGTATGATGAATGGAAATTAGTTGAAATATGGATGCGTTACAGTCATATGAAAATCCAAAATTCTTTGGATTTTTGTTTATCATTGGCTGAGCTTTCAAAGTAACAACTTCCTTTTAATATACTGTATGCCTTGCCTTGCCTGCCCTATTGCTCTACCTCTCCATTCAGCTCCTCAACATAAATTTAACAATTTCCAAAATATGGAGTATAAGAAAATAAACAGACCACGATAAAGAGTGACCCCATATAATTGAAATGCAGAAAACAACAACAACAAAAAAAAAACACACAATAATTGTGAAAATGACTTTTCAGATGGCAGTTCCCAATTGGGGAGGCATGGTGGCACAGTGTTAGCGCTGCTGCCTCGCAGTAAGAAGACCCGGGTTCGCTTCCTGGGTCCTCCCTGCGTGGAGTTTGCATTTTCTCCCCGTGTCTACGTGGGTTTCCTCCCACAGTCCAAAGACATGCAGGTTAGGTGCATTGGTGATCCTAAATTGTCCCCAGTGTGTGTGCTCTGCGGTGGGCTGGCGCCCTGCCCGGGATTTGTTCCTTCCTTTGCGCCCTGTGTTGGCTGGGATTGGCTCCAGCAGATCCCCATGACCCTGTGTTTGGATATAGCTGGTTGGATAATGACTGACTGACTGACTGACAGTTCCCAATTGAGCTGTCTCAAGATGGCGGCTTTTCTGGTTTTAAGTACTTCCTGCAGGAAGTGACCGGAAGTGACATCAGAGGTGTTACAGCTGTCAGTCTTCCAGTCTGCAGAAGGAAAAGGCATTAGAAATCAGCGCCAACCCCTGGAGTGGTGGGAAATTACATTCACCAGAGCTCTCAAGCACACGTGTCTGACAATAGACAGATTTTTTCACGTAGGAGAAAGATGAATGTGATCACCCGTGCCTTTGCCTCAGCCAATGTATCTTTGTGTGGACACTTCAAACTTTTTTTAGCCGTGACTGCTGGAAGCGTGTCTGGTTCAAAGACATCCGCAGGCTAACAGAGTGGATGGACATGCGCAGACTACGAAGTCCATAAGTTAAGGTTAAGGGCTTCCATGGCCAAATAACTGGGTTACTTACTAAAAAAATCTATGAGCATCCACCCAGTTTCTCAGAGACCAACATCCTGTACATGGCATTCTTGAACCCCAGATTTCTGTGAAAAACCAGCTATTAAAGCACATGTAAATGCACTCAGTATTTGAACAGGCCCTTCTGTTTATTGTGATTATATGATAAAGCCTACTTACTCTTAAAACCTTTATGACTTCATCTTATTCTCCAGTTCTGTCAATTTAATGATTACCGCTTAGCTTCTTCTTTGTAGTTTTCTATTGAAGTTGTGCCTGTAATGTTACATAATAATATAATTTCAGTCTCTACCTGGTGTCTTTTGGTGCAGTACTTTTTGCTTTCACTTGCTTCGATATTCTGGTTCAGGGATCTCAAACTCCAGTCCTGGAGGGCCACAGTGGCAGCAGGTTTTCATTCTAACCCTTTTCTTAATTAGTGACACTGCTAATTAACTTCTTTTAAATTCATTTTAATTGACTTGCTCTTGAAGACTCAGACCCAATAATTAATTCATAATCATTAATTAGCAACCAAACAATAATGAGATACCAAATGAACCAAAACATAACCAGCAAACTGTGACCATCATACAATATCTGAAAATAAAAAGGGTGAAGGTCTCAGGAATGTTGATTTGCTCATGTCCCAGAAAACATTTTAACAGTGTGCTCTTAGAAAAGAGAAAATCAACAATTTTGAAAATTTCTGCAATTGCACAATGACAGCAGCAACAAGCCATGGAATAAAAGAATGGGTTTAATGAACGACAAGACTCGGTGCCTGATTAAGCGACTGGTTGGAATGAAATTGGTTGGAGTTTGAGGCCCTGACTTAGGTGGTCTTCTGTTGGCTCCCTCACTTCACATTTCATTTCTGTTTAAGGAAAGTAATGAAGCAATTCAGCGGAAAGATGAAGATATTCTGGGGCACATATCTTAAAAATCAAGTCAATTAAAATTAATTCAAAAGAAGTTAATTAGCAGCAAAAACAGGTTACTAATTAAGAAAATGGTTAGAATGAAAACCTGCACCACCGGGGCCCTCCAGGACTGCAGATTGAGATCCCTGTTCTAGTTGTATTAGTTCAGTAAAGTCAATGGGGCTTAGTAAATTAAAATAGATTTACTGACATAAAGAATGTCTAAGAAGAAAATATTTAAACATGTACAATAGAACGTGCATTTTCCTCATAGCCTTCAAGATGTGGTGGCAACACGTGTAACCAACCAGCATTTGATTATTTGCGGACATTAACAGTATCTCTGTCAGCGCTTAGATAAGCATTTATAAAAATTAAAGTCCATTCGGCTATACTTAGCATTTTTCCTTGAATGGGCAGGCAAAAAAGTCAACAGAAAGAGAACTCTGCATAAGGAAAGCGAGACCGCTGCCAGCAAGGTAATTATTAAATTGCATGGATGTTACTGGCAAAGAATGCTGGTGGTGATCATACCTGTAAAACATAAATGAAGTCACATGACTGTGGTGCGTTCCAATCATGCAAATGACAAGGTAGGCGTAAAGTGTGAAGCAGGTGAAAGGTGGTCATCGATTATGCTCCTCATGATGATCCATGTGCAGGCGTTTGTTGCACTCTAGAGGTCTGCTTCATACCTGATACTTTAAAAAATATGGCTTCAAAAATTGGAATTATAATAACAAAAGCTTTTGTTAGTATACTGTTGTAACGAGCACTGAGATGGAAAGACTGAGACACACACCGAATGGGAGTTAAGCCCAATAACGGGAGTGTTTATTCCACAACAAATGATTTGCAGTAGTCATCTAGCAGAATTATCAAAATAAAAGCCGTGTATGACGCCCCCGTAAAAATAACAGTCACTTCACTAGACATGCTATTCCACTCTTGCAGTGTTCCCGATCTTCTGTGGTGTCCCCTTTATCATCTGTGAGGCTGTACTTATAATGCCTCCACCCACCTTCTTGAGCCTTCATTGACTTGAAAGGTATAACAAGAATGTTCCAGAGCTCAGCCCACCTGTGACTACCCCGCCGTCAATCACCTGTCTAGCCCTCGTCTATTACAATAAATAAATTAATACAGGAGAAAGTAGGGTGAAATTACATAATACTCTACTGCAATAAATAAATTAAATATATCTATATACAGATATATATATATATATATAGTGGCAGGCGGCTGGGGGTGGTACACAGCCGGGACGCCCAGGAGAACCGGAGGAGGGCTTGTGCCTCCTCCAGACCTAGAGGGGGTGTCTGCCCTGGTTGCACTGGGGACCACGGGTGCAGAGCTTGGAAGCTCAACCCTGTAGGGGCCCGTGGTCACCGCCAGGGGGCGCCCCAGTGCCCGAAGAACCCTGCACCTCAGCATTTCCGCCACACCAGGAAGTGCTGAGGGAAAGAAGACTGGGGACACCCGGAGGGCTTCCGGGTGCGCAGCCGGCACTTCCGCCACACAGGGGAGTGACCGCAGAGGAGTGTCGGGAAGCACCTGGAGCCCATCTGGGCTTGTATGAAAGGGGCCGCTTCCCTTCATTCGATGACTAGAGTCGGGTGAGGAGTGGACGAAGTCTGCCTGGAGAGGAGTGGAGGCGGCCTGAAGAGAAAGGCACTGTAGAGAGAGAGGCCTGGGTTGTGCACCCTTGTAAATATTAGTATTAATAAATATGTGTGTGTTGTGTGACCAAACATTGTCCGTCTGTCTGTGTCTGGGGCTCGTTCCACAATATATATATATAGTCACACACATGAGTATAGGAGGCAGCTAAAGGGTTCAAAAGACGATAATTCCATGCCGGATCAGGGGATGGCAGAATGCGTCAACCCTTTCTCTTTTTCTTCTGCAGATGAACTGCAGGAAATTTTGCAAGTACCTACTGACGTCACTTCTTCTGGCCGGTTTTAAAAGACACCATTTTGTATTAATAACAATAATGATACATTTTATTTATACAAGGTGCCTTTCTAAGCATTCAAGGACACCACAAATCAGTTCTGTTTTAGATTTAACTCTGTAAAGAGCGATTGCTATTATTTTTGCATTTTCAGTAACCCATTTTTCAAGTATACAGGGTGGCTACCCCAAACCATTTTGTGGTGCGTGTTGCATCATTTCACTATATATATATATATATATATAGTGAATATATATGGCTAGACGGAGGCTGGAGGGGGGCGATTTCGCTGCTCGCGCAGTGTATTGTCCCTCAGGTGGCTCCCGGCGGCAAGCAGTGACCCATTGTCTATAGTCACCAGAGCCACAGCTATCACTCGTGTGCAGGACGGAGGCTTGATGGGGTGGTTCACTACTCGCCCACTACACCGCCGCAGCTACTGCTCCTTACTGGACGCAGGCTGGATGGAGCAGAGGGGGGGGGCATTTCACTGCCTGCCCACCACACACGGCTGCTCCATTCATTCTCAGTGGGCGGCTGGTAATGCTGCAAGTGGTGACCTGGTTGTGGCTAAACAGAGGCCATTGAGGGTGAATGGGGTGGTGGGGGGTAGCATTGTAGTGTTCCTCGGTGGCTGCCTGTTGAATGGGGGCGGTAATGTCCAGGTATCGCCTCATGCTACCAGTAGTGACACTGACTGTAGCCAAATGCAAAACTAGTGGCAAAACAGATGAGGAGGGAAAAATGTCAGCGGCCTCCCTCCACCTGTTAAACCATTCATTCCTGTTTTTGGGGGTCATCTCATTGTTGCCCCTCTAGTGCATCTCTTATTCACTTCATTAACACCAAAGCAGCTGAAACTGATTAACAAGCCCCTCTGCTACTTAACTGACCAGATCAATAGCCCACAAGTTTCATTGACTTGATGCTATACTCAGATTAAAAAGTGTTCCTTTAATTTTTTTGAGCAGTTTATATATATATAATTATAATTAGAATGCAAAGATGACTGACTCACCCAACTCATTTACATCTTCAGTTATTTATTTTAACCAAGGCAACTTACCAAACACTATTTTGACATGAGTGTTACAAGACAAGGGTATAAATGTAATCCTCACAAGCTCAAAACACATAAGCTGGTTACAGTTCCAAGATTATAAAAACCTAACAGCTAATATCTGTTATCTGTCTCCAAGCACTTCTTAAACACAATGAGGACTTCAGCATTTTGAATGGAAGTAGACAGCACCACATTTGAAAAAAGTCTGGATTTAGATTTAGATTTGATGCCCCTTATACCCCTCACATGCCAGGCTGCAGGAGAGTTTTTACCCCCAAGCTGTCAGATTCCTTAACACCAGGCTGCCCCCTGGGATTGTCCACACGGCCTCAACCACCTCTAAAAACAGAACTTTTATACATGCCAGCCACTTTCCTGCAAAGATGAGTGTGCATGTAGAAAAGAACTGAAAATCTCATACCGACCTTTAAGGATTTTGACACTCTTGATATCCTTCTGCTGTGAAACATTCTGACCTGTCATTGTTTACACATCTTAAACAACTATTATCATACACTGATAATTTCTGTATTATCTATATCTATTATTTATTTATTATATTACATATCTATGGACTATATTTATGTATCTAGATTGCAAATACCATACATTGCATCGATGTTCATATTGCTTACTACACGTCAATATTGCTGCTACTTCTTTGTCTTGTGTTTGCACAATGTCTTTTCTTGTTTGTGTTTTAATTTTAAATTTTAATTATAATTCTATTTTTAATTTATTATTTGAACTCATGTTGTTACACTGTGTACCCTGAGCTTCACAATTTCGTCTCTCTGTATATGGTTGAGATGTCAATAAAGTTCACTTTGACTTTGACCAGGTAGCATCACCAGGCATCAGTATTCCTGAGTGATCGAGGAGGAGCAGAGGACCTCACAAGCATCTCTGTGTATACCCACATAGGTGCCCACATTTTTATTACTCTGTAGGCAAGCATCAAGGATTTGAAACTAATACAAGAGTAAATCTCAAAATAAAGGCAATTTGATGAATTATGCGCTAATATGTTTGCAATGGCTTGTGGGTAGTTTGAGCACATACAGCACACTGCTCTGCCGTTAGTCTGATTGAAGCCAAGATCAGGTGAACATGGATACTCCCGCTGCGGGATAATGCTCTTTATGGAGATTTGTTTGGGCAGAGGTAGTGAAACCTGCTGAAATTCACCCAAGGATGTTGGCTTGTGAAGATCAGTAAGCTGTTTGGGTACCCATCTTACGCAGACTTTATGGTACCCCAATGTATTATACACTATCGTATGCAGACCAATAGCTGATCTCCAAGTGTGCAGCAACAGCAGACGACGTAATTTGTCAGTCTTCTCTAATGGGGGTATTCTCCATGTCTCCATGTGGAATTTGTTCCCGATGTTAATGGTGAGCTTCGGCAGGTTTTACTCCCTCTGCCTAAAGAAATCTCACTACACAGCATCCATGCTCATTTGGCCTGGGCTTTAACTAGACTAATGTCAGAGCACTATGCTTGTACAGACTACCCATAAGCCATCTGAAAAGTATCACATTGCATCAGCTTCTATCCATTGTGGTTACCTTATAATTTTCAGATTGCCTTTACTTTTTGATTTACTCTCATACTTGTCACTATAGGAAGCCAATGTAGTGATCTGAAGAGAACAGTGACACGTGCCCAGCTCAGCTGGTTGAACACCAGATGTGCAGCTGCATTTTTTAATCATCCGCAGCAGCTTGGTGACACATTGCTGGTACTCCTGCCAGCAGAGTTTTGCAGATGTGTTTAAAGAGCTCTTTCAATGCTGCGTCTGCTCTCCCCCTCTCATGCCACTCAAGGATCGGCTTATATAGATGGCTTCTCCAGGTATCACTGCTCCACTGGATATGTTTTTGGCCACTTGAGGATCGTGTCACTCTCAGGTCCAGGACCCAGAGGTGTTAGAGTATGTTATATTGTGTCATTTTGGGCCCTGCAATTTGTTGGTTCCAACCTTGTGTCCTGTGCAGGATAGGATACAAGCACTGGCAACCTTGAATTGTATGTTATATTAAAGCAACAATTTAATATTCTACTAAGCTGTACTACCTGTCTAAGATGGGTTGGAGTCTAAGTAATCAACATAGACCTCAGCTTTAACATTTGCAGCACACCTTGCAATGAATGTAACTCTGTTATATAGTATTTGGCGTAAAAGCAGTGTTAATGTTGGCAGTGCACCATCTGTTGGAATGACAAATTCAATTCAAAATCTTTCTGTTATATGACATTTGGTATTGGATTGGTAAAAGCAGAGTTAATGTTTATGTTGTGCTATCTGTTGGAATGAAAACTGCAATGCGAATGTCTCTGTTTTTTGCTATTTGGTATGGTATTGGTAAAAGCAGAGTTAATGTTTGTGGTGCACCATTTGTTGGAATGACAAATGCAATGCATTGCATTACTAAAAATGTCTGTGGTGTGCCATCATTTGGAATGCCAGAGACACAGCAACCGGATGGACACACAGACGGACGTACAGACACATCCTTTTATTAAGGTCGATTAAATGCTATTTGTCATTATTATTATTACAATATGTACAAGCATACTGCTATTATATTTTATTAGCAATTGCACTATATGCTATTTCTGGGTACAGGTGTGATAGAAAGATATCCTTTAAATATTTCCCCTTCAAATCTAAAAAAAAACCTGCATTAGGTCAAAGGAAAAATTGACTTTGGAGCCCATCTAGTGACTATCTGAAGACTTTAAATTGACTCAAACAAAAGAGGTGGGGGTGTAAGAAAAAAAAAGAAAAAAGAAATGCTTAATGAATAGCTTAGAATAAGTGCCTGAATTTAACATCGCATTAATCCGTTCTAGCATCCTGAGCCAGCAGCCAGTTCCCGCTGGGTAGCTGGTACAGCTACAAAAAGCAGTGAGAAATGGCTACCAGTTCTAAGAAAAACCTTTGTTCAAAAAAGCTGTCCTTGAAAAGATAAAGCTTTGTTTGAATATGTAGAGCAGAGAACTTTAGTTCAAACGCAGAGTGACCAATCACACGGAACAGACCTCGGTCTATGATGTCACTTTAAATCAAATCAGGTCAGGGGAAGACAACGGTTTGCCCAAATTCTTGTCATTTCCTGACTTTTCAGAAAAAAAAAAAAAAAACCGCAGTTTTGAAACACTTCAAAAGAATCGCTGACTGCTAATGAAATTAAAGTCTGCCAAGGATGAAGCTTAGAAGACACTTTTTTGCTGTGTAATATAAATGTCAGAAAAAGTCAACTTGTCATGGGGCGGTTATAGGGCAGGGGTGTTGCACTATTTAACTTACCCAAATAATTTATGGCGACATCCAATATGTACTTCATTTAAATAAAAACAAAAAATCATTACCGTGTTACTGAATTGTGGCCATAAAAATGGAAACCCTTACAGTAAGTAAACTTATAGAATATTCTTCTTCTCAAGGATGAGCCACATAATAGCATACTCTGGGGTCAAGATGAGAAAACTGAAGATGAGCTCTTGGGAATGTGACAAAGGACAACATATCCTGGGGACAAATAAAGGTCTATCTATCTATCATATAGTGCCTTTCATATCTATCTATCTATCTA
>JANRMT010062852.1:24718639-24793158 GCA_026402145.1 Polypterus bichir lapradei | reverse complement strand
CCCCCCAGAAATGTCCAGGAACTTGCAGGTGCCTTGGTGGAAGAGTGGGGTAACATCTCACAGCAAGAACTGACAAATCTGGTCCAGTCCATGAGGAGGAGATGCACTGCAGTACTTCAAGCAGCTGGTGGCCACACCAGATACTGACTGGTACTTTTGATTTTGAGCCTCCCTTCATTCAGGGACACATTGTGAAACATTTTTAGTTTATGTCTTATGGTGTTGACTCTTTTAGTGTTCATACAAATATTTACACATTAAGTCTACTGAAAGTAAAAACAGTTGAAAGTCAGGGGACGTTTCTTTTTTTGCTGAGTATATTTACCTCTTCACAGAAAAGTCTAACATACATGAGCCAAAACAAAGATGTGCGACCATTGTTTCAGTACAGAATGGTTCTTCATTTCTACCTTTCCATCTTCTCAGCATGTTCTTTCTTTTTCCCAAGATGGTGAAAATACAGTTACCCTAATTCCCGAGCCAAAAAAAAAAAAAAAAAAAAAAAAAGTCCCTGCTCGGGGAATTTTTCTTCATGTCAGAAAGAGGGGCTGGTAGTGGTGTTGTCCCCTTTACAGTTTTTCTCTGTGTAAGAGCGAGGAGCGTTTGTAATGAATCCCATGATGTGTGTGGTGCACCGTGTGAGAACCAGTCGTTTATGGCATTGCCACTGCAGGTTCATCTAATGTTTGTCAAGAATGAAACGGTAGGGGGTGGCACGGTGGTGCAGTGGTAGCACTGCTGCCTCGCAGTTCGGAGACTCGGGTTCTCC
Organism: Polypterus bichir lapradei; assembly: GCA_026402145.1. NCBI lineage: Eukaryota > Metazoa > Chordata > Cladistia > Polypteriformes > Polypteridae > Polypterus > Polypterus bichir. Next base: position 24,792,389 of record JANRMT010062852.1, on the reverse strand, counting down.
CTGCGTGGAGTTTGCATGTTCTCCCCGTGTCTCTGTGGGTTTCCTCCCACAGTCCAAAGACATGCAGGTTAGGTGCATTGGCGATTCTAAATTGTCCCTAGTGTGTGCTTAATGCTTTTAAAAAAGAAGGTAAACCTCATTGGGAACGATGGCCTGCAGTGTGAAAAAACCCAGATTAACCGACAGTCTTGTAAAATCCATCTTGGATGAGCATCTAAAAAGAGGACATTTGCGGGAAAACCCAGACTTATTGTAGCCCTAAGTATAGGGAAATGTAACCACTTAATGGTAATAATAATAATTCTTTACATTTATATAGTGCTTTTGTAACTACTCAAAGAGCGGAGAGCCACTTCAGCCACTACTAGTGTGCAGCATCCATCTGAATGATGCGACGGCAGACATTTTTGTGTCAGTATGCTCACCACACAGTAGCTGCTACGTGATGAAGAGGTGAGAGAGTGATAGCCGATTAGAGACAGGTAATGATTTGGAGGGGCAGAATGACTAGGCTATGGAGGGCAATTTAATACCCTACCCTTTACAAAGGATGTCCAGGGATCTTTAATGACCGCAGAGAGTCAGGACGTCAATTTGACCTCGATGTGCTATAGAAGTACGGTGCTCCCCATAATGATTGGGACAAAGTGACATTTTTCCCTTGATTTATCCCTCTGCTTCACAGTTTAAAATTACAAATCAGTGAACTCAATTGCACATTGCTGACTTTCACTTCAGGGTATTTGTGTACATTTTGGTCACACTGTGTACAAATGACAATATGATTACTACATGGTCCCCCCATTTCGTTTACACTATAATGTTTAGGGCACGGCAATGGCAGGTCTATTAAAGCCGCTATATGTCAAAATATCCCACACATGCGATGACTGCTTGAAGTCTGCGATTCATATACATCAGCAGGTGCTGAGGGTCTTCTCTGGTGATGCTCTGCCAAGCCTCTAATTCAGCCATCTTCAATTGTTTCGAGGGGTTGTCTCCTTAAGCTTTCTCTTCAGCATATGGAAGGCAAGTTAAACAGGCCGCCTGCACACTCTCTTCTTGACTCCACCTCAGCCAGCTGCTGCACTTTCAGCGCTGATATCAAAACGGATTAGTTATGGTGTTCTTCACCGGATCGCGTCAAGACATGCCCCAATTTACAGTAAATGACATAAGTCACATTATTCAAACATTGTGCCAAATGTCAGCAGCTAAAAAGGAAAAGGGCTTCAAACTATATGTTTCATGCTACATCCACAAATAAGAAGGTAAGATCTGGAAGTACTGAAAAAACTTGTGTCTATTATGAACATACATGGGACAAATATGTGATTACATTAGCCTACTTTGAAAAAAACAGAATTTCAATAATTAGTCATTAAACTTTATTCAGGGCGGCATGGTGGTGCAGTGGTGGCGCTGCTTGCCTCGCAGTAAGGAGATCTGGATTCGCTTCCCGGGTTCTCCCTGCGTGGAGTTTGGCATGTTCACCCCATGTCTGCGTGAGTTTCCTCTGGGTGCTCCAGTTTCCCTCCACAGTCCAAAGACATGCAGGTTAGGTGCCTTGGCAATCCTAAAATTGTCCCTAGTGTGTGCTTGGTGTGTGGGGGTGTGTGTGTGTGTGTGCCCTGCGGTGGGCTGGGATTGGCTCCAGTAGACCCCCATGACCCTGTGTTAGAATATAGCGGGTTGGATGATGACTGACTGACTGACTTTATTCAGTGACAGCTGAAAATGTATATAAGCTTAATACTGCAATGGTGTTGGACAAGATATATCAGACATGGATGAGTCACCAAAAGAATGAGCTTACATCCATCCATCCATTTTCCAACCTGCTGAATCTGAACACAGGGTCACGGGGGTCTGCTGGAGTTAATCCCAGCCAACACAAGGCGCAAGGCAGGAATCCAATCCAAGCACACACTAGTGCCAATTTAGAATCGCCAATCCACCTAACCTGCATGTCTTTGGACTGTGGGAGGAAACGGGAGCGCCCGGAGGAAACCCACACAGACACGGGGAGAACATGCAAACTCCACGCAGGGAGGACCCGGGACTCCTAACTGCGAGGCAGCAGCGCTACCACTGCACCACTGTGCCGCCCAATGAGCTTACATTACATCATTAATAGAAGGGGTGCTTATAAAAATGGCGACTCTGCATAGTCACACACACTTTTTCCAGCTAGTGTGGCAAAAGGCAAGCAGTCCATTTAAGGATAGTGAGCCACCTCAAACAGCCATGTAAAGAGCACAGAGTCCATCCACTGTACCACTCAGCACCGATGCTAGAATTCATAATGCCATGAGTCTGCTGGACACCTTACCTTGAAAAAAAGCAAATGTCTCTGTCTGAGCCAGTAAAACAGCGAATGCCAAACCGCTGCTTCATTGTAAGGGTCTCAATTTGTTTCCTCAGCTGGTGGATCTCATCTCTGAGAGACATGTTTTCATCATGCGCTAGGTTGACAGCTGCTGGATCCGGAGCTGAAGTGTAGTCGTGGCCCTTGAGGATTTTATCATCCTCCTCCTCCTCCTCCTCACCTGGTATGTTTTCCACCGTCAGTCACTTTCTCCTCTCCCAAACCCCTGGTCTTGAAAGTGGAACAGAGAGATAGTTCCATTCAAACAACACCTGAACTGCTCCCTTCTTCAACAGTCACCACCCAGTCTCAGACCCTGGAATGCAAAAAATCCTCTTTTTATAAACTCGGGTATGGAGGCTAACCGTAAAGCTCTCTTGCTCTTGGATAGCAATGATCCATTTAGATTGGGTTTCCGCTTCAGAAGGAAATGAATGAAAACTACGTACCTTTTTGTACTTACTGCAATCTCAACATAAAGGTACACATCAAAGTTCAGCTGTAGAGCTTTCTGTACACTGAAGCTTTACATTCTTTTTTTGGCCATTCTTGCCAATAAACAAAAATCACAACTGCAGTATGGACAACAGAAGTGACTGAGCTGACTGAGTATGTCAGCACTATTTTGTGCATATAACCTATTGGGTGACTGCCTTGGCCATTCAATCATATTCCATCTTTTAATAATAATAATAATAATGATAATAATAATAATAATACATTTTATTTATATAGCACCTTTCCCATTTCATGACTTTGAAAAACTCCTGTGTTGCCTTAGCAGTATGTTTATTTCATTATCTTGTTGTAGGTTGAAGCACCATCCACTAAGTTTGGAGGCACTGACTGGAACTTGAGCAGATCAGATGTTTCTACACACCTCAGAATTCATTGTGTCACTGCCATAAGCAGTCACATCATCAATGAAGCCAAGTGTGCCAGGACCTGTAGCTCCCATACATGCCCAAGCCATAACACCCCCAGCACCATGATGAAACAGATGAGTTGGTCTGCTTTGGATCATAGACAGTTCCTTTTTGTCTCCACAATTTGCTTGTGTCCTCACTCTGATGCAGGTTCATCGTTGTCTCATCTGTCCATAAGACCTATTCCCACAATTCCGCTGGCTCTTTTAAGTCCTTTATCAAGTATAATTCAGGTATCATTTTTGTGGCAAACTAGAGGTTTGCACCTTGTAGTGTGTTCTCTGTATTTCTGTTCATGAAGTCTTCTGCAAATAGTTGTCTCTGACACTTCCACATCTGCCCCCTGAAGACTGTGTATGATATGTCAGACAGGTGTTTGGGGCTTTTTCTTTTCCTTAGTGACTATTCTTCTGACATCAGCGGTGGAGGTCTTCCTCGGCCTACCAGTTCCTTTGTGATTACAGAGCTCGCCAGTGCATTCTTTTTTCTTATTAATATTCCAGACACTTGATTTAAGTCATCCTAAGGTTTTCATGATGTCTCTAATGGTTTTATACTTGTTTTTCAGCCTAATCATGTCTTTTTTGACTTTCATTTCCATAGCTCTTGTCTTCATGTTGAACAATGGTAACTACAAACTCCAAAGGGTAGAAGCAAGCTGAGGTAACTTATGAAGCAATGAAACACACCTTTAGAAATGGAGAGCAGTGTAAATGCTGTTGTTGTTGCAGTGATAGTTCTCCTTTTGGACATTTCTCCCACCTCCACTCAGGTTCTCTGTAGATCAGCCTGAGCAACCATTGGATTTTTGTTCACTTCTTCTACCAAGGCCCTTTTCTCATCATTACTCTAGGAAATGTCATGGTTGTTCCTTGTTTCCTTGGAGTGTGGGCCCAACCTGGACCATCACTGAGGACTCCAACCACCTGAGGGAAGTTCCAGTGATGACAGGGATGATCTTTTGGTTAACTTTGTAAAAGGTGATCTAGAGATCTAGAAGTATGAGAACAGATGCAGTCTGTTGGTTCTAACCAGCCACAACATATCAACAGCTTTTATTAGAGCCATCTTGGTGGAGTAGCCCATCTTGTAACCTGGCTGATCAAGCAGTCTGTTCTGTAGAAGAACAAAAGAGACCTGGCTAGAGACAGCATGCTGAAGTGATTTGGACAGAGAGGAGATGAGAGAGACTGGATTGTAATTATCTACTCGAGATGGCCATCTTTAAAATGTGTTACTTTTCTTAACAATCTCCCTGCAACACTTATGCCATCAGTCCCCAGGGTTTCAAATGCATTTAGAAAATATGTTTTTGTTTTTTGGGTGATTGTTCAGTCCCTGTGTTTACTGAAACAACATCAAAGTTGTTATTCCAGGGTATTAATTTACCTTCAACCAATCACATTTAAAGATACCATCTGGCACAGTACTGCACCTCAAAGCGTATAAACTACCCTGATCAAAGAAATAAGAGACCTTTCTTTGTTTGGACAAACTTTATTTATCCCCGGGGTAAATCTGACAGGTTTGGTAATATGCAGATATTGCATTTTGAGTTGTTCTTAATTGAAATTAATTTTATTTTAATTTAAATATTTTTAACAACATTTATGTTTTCATGGGTGTCACCATTTTCATGAGCAGTTGCTACCACGTGACAACAGCAAATCCAGTGTTGTGCATGAAGTAGTTCAAAAGGGCGTGTTCATTGAACAAGCTCATTTTCTAAGAACGGTGAACATAATGTGACATTCTGGATCTGGTTTAGGTCCTGATTAAACATTTTGCCTTACCCTGTGATGTAGAGGTGGAGCCGAATCCGAAAATGGTATTCAGGTAAGCACAAATAGTGGATTTTTACGAATATTTATTTCATACGAACTTTGTAACATTTATTTGTATTCGGAAAAAATAACGTAAAATTAAATAGGCACTGTCTGTGTCGGCCTGCTTGTGCTTAAGCTACACCCCTGCTGACACTAGCACACAGTGAAGCTCAAGTTTCGCTTTTAGGAAAACGTTGTACTTCACAAGGCCACTTTATATTTTTCCCCGTTAGACATGCAATATGTGACTCAAATTTTGACTGGCAGCATAAAAGATTAGTTCACCTACACGCTGGTTCCACAGTCACCATTTGTGTCACACGGTTGGAAATAGAGCGGTAATTTATATGTATATTTGTATCTATTTAATTTATTTTTTGACCGTGAGGATATTAGAAGAGGTGGGTAGTAATGAGTTACATTTACTCCATTACATTTACTTGAATAACTTTTTTAAAAAATTGTATTTCTAAGAGTAGTTTTACTGCACCATACTTTTTACTTTTACTTAAGTACATTTGTGAAGAAGAAACGCTACTCTTACTCTCCTACATTGGGCAACACTCGACTCACTACTTTTTTTCCATTTACACATTAGATGTGCTATATTTTTGCCAGAGAGAAGCCGCCAGTGGATCTACTGCATGACTGTTTCACCAATCAGATGTAGCAACAATAATCACATGACTCCGTCTCACCAATCAGATGTAGCAACAATAGTCACATGACTCTGTTTCACCAATCAGATGTAGCCATGCAGTCACATGACCACACACAAACGTCCTGCGTCTACAGCCTGAAAGAGACTTTTTATTCATGCAGGGCTCCTGTTCACAACTTCATTACAAGAACCTTGAGAGCCAAATCCTGCTGAAGCTGAACCATCACTTCACTGAGTGAAGAACAAGCACGTTTTAAACAAACATGCACAGACACAGACAGTCCTGGTAAAGTGAGACCTCTTGGACGTGCTCAAGCTGCCTTGTTCTAATGTTATTTTCTCTCAGCTATGCTATTTGGAAGACAAGTGAATATGCAGTATTATACTGTCAGTGTACAGTATATCATGTCACTGTAAGTAGTTTGCTCTGTTCAAACATACATGTTACCTTCTGTAGGTATTCACTTCAAAAGCTTTGTTGTGAAAAACTGAGATTTGGAACTTATTATTTTATTTGTGCATCTTTATTTTGTAAAGATGCTATTTATGTTTACTCATTTTTTATTTTATTATTTGGAATTTCCACATTATTCTATATTTTTGTCTGTCTTATTACAACGTTTATGAAAAATAAATCCTTTATTATGATCAGTTACTCAGTACTTGAGTAGTCTTTTCACCAAATACTTTTTTACTCTTACTTGAGTCATATTTTAGATGACTACTTTTTACTTCTACTTGAGTAATATTATTTTGAAGTAGTGCTACTCTTACTTGAGTACAATTTTTGGCTACTCTACCCACCTCTGGATATTAGCATATATGGTTATACGTGTTTGTTGCTGGGTATAACTCAATAAAGTGTATTTAAATAAAAAAGTCTTCATAATTATTGTATTTCTTATTTAAGAACACTGTAATAGCCTAATATAAGGCATGCAAAATTGAAAAAAGTAAACTCACGGGTCATTTATTCTCACTCTGTAAAAATACAAAATGAACTGAACGTGAACTAGTTCAAAATTGAAATGATGAACTATGAACGTGAATGTATTCATTTTACTCTGTGTGAACTGAACATTGAGTGAGTTCTTCTGAGGTGTGAACTTGCACAACACTGAGCAAATCAATATAAAGATCTCACTGAGCTCTTAATCTTTGACAGCAAAGAAAAACATGAAAAATGATTAGGAGAGTCGTAGTCAGAGAATGAGCAGCAGGTCAAACCCCGGAGTCAAAACGAACGTGAAATGAGAACCAAAAATCAGAGTTGAAAAATGAGGAGAGGATCAGTAACCGAGAAGAGTGCAAGTAATATTTTTTTTTTATTCACAACAAAACAAGGGTTTATCCATCAAATTTAGATACCCTGGCATTGCTGAGCATCATTTGTAACTGGTCTCTTTCATCTCAAACAAATGCATGGCAGTGAATTCTGGGAAACATTACCAAGGAAACTGAAAATATGAAAAGTTCTATAATGGCAGCACCAATAGGGAGGCACTAAAATGGCTCTGCAGTAAAAAGTAAGCAATTTGTATGCGTCATATGTTAAGCCAGACACACAATTTCTGATAAAATATTCAAAATCTTTGCACATGAAAATCAGTTTATAAAAATTAAAAGTCACAGTACTCATCATCCACATTTGTGGATGTAGCAGAAAAGGATGAAAATGTAACTCTGTTTGTTTTATTATGTCGATGTGAATTTATAAGAGTTCTGGGTGTGTCTTTCCTGTGAAAAAAAGATATTCCCATCATAAGTAACCAAGGGAATAATGAGGTAACTATTATTTTCAGAATTAATAAATAAGAAGATTCTCTCTAGAGATAAAAAAATTGTGTTGAAGACTTTTAACAAGTTAACATTTGGCAACTTTAGATTATATTAAATAGCAGAATACCCGCGCTTCGCAGCAGAGAAGTAGTGTGTTAAAGAAGCAATGAAAAAGAAAAGGAAATATTTTAAAAATAACGTAACATGATTGTTAATGTAATTGTTTTGTCATTGATATGAGTGTTGTTGTCATCTCTCTCTCTCTCTCTCTCTCTCTCTCTCTCTCTATATCTATATCTATATCTATATCTATATATATATATATATATATACATAGCAAAATACCCGCGTTTGGCAGCAGAGAACTAAAAAGAAAAGGAAACATTTTAATAATAACGTAACATGATTGAGAATATAATTGTTTTGTCATTGTTATGAGTGTTGCTGGCATATATATATATATATATACACACACACACACACATATATACATATATACACACAAACACATATATACATATAAACACATATACATATCTACATATATACTGTATATAAACATATATATATATATATACAAATCTACATATATATATTAGGAGTGGGACTCGATTAAAAAAATTAATCCAATTAATTAGAGGCTGTGTAATAATTAATCTTGATTAATCGTATGTAATCGCACACAGGGCCGATCCTGGGTAGATGGCCGCCTTTGTGCGAATGTGGTTTCGCCGCCCTACGTACCTATTTTCTATTATGATATGACGGATATTACTATTACATGTACTACTTCAAACAGGATTAAGACGGTGTTAGGGTTAGAGTCGGGATGTATAAATAAAATTTAATTTCAAACGATTAGTTTTTATAAAAACTAAATAAAGAATCACAAAAATAAAAAAATCACATACATACATTAATTTATTAGTTAAACATCAAAGAATGATTCTCCTAGCTTTAACAGTAGCAAATTCATCTATTATGTTTAAATGATCCAGTTTTTCACAAATTTCAGATTCTATAGACAGAAGCACAACATCACTCAATCGTTGTTGCCCGATAGTGGAACGGAGATCATTTTTAATTATCTTGAGTTTTGAGAAGCTCCTTTCAGATGCTGCCACTGATACAGGCAACGTAAGAAAAATGCGTAATGCAATGCAGAGATTCGGAAAACAAACCCGCTTTCACGTTTTGTCTTTCTCTCGGACATTCTACAAAATAGGTAGAATAAATGGCTAATTCAAATATAATAATAATTTTGTAATAATCTTGGGCCTAATTCACACAAGTGACATATACACAATACACACTAATGTCATGTCAGTGTGCATTGGGCAATAAGTAAACATGTAAAAGTTTGTAATTTTTCTGAAATATTTCATTAACACTTTGAGCCCCACGTGCGCCACCGATGGTCATTTTAAATGTAAAAATACATTGCCGGTGAAAACGTGGGCTCAAAGTGTTAAAAAAATCTGTACATACTTTCTCAATGAAACAGCATATCATAATCATAACGTACGTTTGTGTAGAACCATGAGTCCTGAGCCTTTGTGTAGTCCAAACAAATAGAATCAAACCAAACCAAACCAGCCTAGATTAGAAAGCCGGCTTATTTAATCGTTCTAAGCGACAGGCAGCTCTGCACACAGTGACAAACAGTCAATTCAGAGATCGCCGCAGCCCCGCTGTCTTTTGCCACTTCTCTTGACTCGCAATCCCGTTGAGGAACGTACGCGTCTCACATGAAATCTATCGCCTTCGCGACGCAACTATGAAACATGCAAGTTGAACGTTGACTAAGGGACTACACACATTTAGAGTTTTGGTCGCGCGTAGTAAACACATGGTAAGCAATGGAACCGTTCATTTTAAAAATAACGTAACATGATTGTCAATATACAGTAATTGCTTTGTGAGTGTTGCTGTGATCAAGGATTCGATTATCATTATTTGTTTCAATCAGGGTCGTATTTGTACGATGTGTTGTGTTCAAGTTACATTCTGTGTTTGTCAGTCGTTGTAAAGATTAAATTCTGTAATTACAGCCACATTAGCTCCACAAATGAGACACACGGGTTTACCGGCAATGTCAGTAAACATATACTCAGCCTCCCATCGGTTTTTAAAGGCTCTATTTTCAGAATCAACTTTTCTCTTCGGCATCGTGTGGGCTAGCTTCGCAATAACTTGCAGCAACGCGGTAAATGTTCGGCAAGGCAGCTGAATCGCTGCATTATGGGATCTGTAGTTTATTGTGTTACCAGCGCTTCATATACCCGGGCCATTAATAGCAATAATACAGTATATAAAATGATCTCGCGGGCCGGTTATAATTACACGCCGGGCCGGATGTGGCCCGTGGGCTTTGAGTTTGACTCATATGGACTAAATTGAACTTGAAAAGAAATATTTTTTGGAATGTGATCGCGCAAGTCAGTACATCGAGCCCGCGTGCTATTGTGGTTTTGCTTGTGTGCTTCAGTAAGTTACCGTCCCCTCGCTCTTACTTTTTTACCGTTCATCTAATGAATACACTGAGTATGGCTTTACCAAAACAATCATTGATCGCGAATAAAGTATCCATTATTCATGAAGCTTCAATAGGTGAATAGGTGATCTGTCTTTCTGCGTTAACTGCATGCGTTTTCATACGTCTCAAACTAAGGGGATGCGAGGTTAAAATAAATCGAGAAGCGCGCGTACATACTTAGTGCATCCCCTCTCGGGAATCGAACCTCGGACGTGGGCGCTACAGACGAATGCTTTACCATCGCGCCACTGCGTGTGGTTTATCTATTCGAGCGTAGCAGTGTAATTAGGTTTTTGTTCATCTGCGCACTGCGTCAGTTCACGTGAGCTGCTGAATATGGTTTTATATATATGTCACTCGCTCGCTTCTAATTGTTTCGCTGCCTTCTTAATTATATAATGCATGTTTTCTAAAGCGCGTTTTGTAGCTCTTCCTGGCTTTCTACGTAATGCGTGATTACGTGAGAGGCGTGATGATGTCATACGAACTCCGCCCCTCCAGCTGAACTCCATTACAGTAAATGGAGAAAAACAGCTTCCAGTTATGACCATTACGCGTAGAATTTCGAAATGAAACCTGCCCAACTTTTGTAAGGAAGCTGTAAGGAATAAGCCTGCCAAATTTCAGCCTTCTACCTACACGGGAAGTTGGAGAATTAGTGATGAGTGAGTGAGTGAGTGAGTGAGTGAGTGAGTGAGTGAGTGAGTGAGTGAGTGAATGAGTGAGTGAGTGAGGGCTTTGCCTTTTATTAGTATAGATACACATACAGTACTAGGACATAACATTTATCTGTGTGCTGATTGGTGTATATTGAAATGATTTAAATGTGATATGTAAATGAACTTACTCTATTTTAAACTCCTGTTTAGTCATTTTAGTCAGTTTGCTACAGTAAACTGGTACAGTGCACAGAGTCAGTTCCTTCATACAATGTCATAATAAAGATGTCCACTTTGGAGATGGGTCCAGCTGCAGACCTCTATAGCTCCGCGATTCAGTAGCTCTGCTGGACAGCCAATTGGAATGCAGGATTTTGTTACTTGATTTGCTTGAGCCTTCCTTAACGCTAATCTTAACCATATGGTAACCAGGGGCCTCATGCATAACGCCATGCATAGAATTCACACCATAATATGATGTAAGCACAAAAACGGAAATGTGAATGCGCACAAAATAATCCAGATGCATAAATCTGTGCGTTCGCCAAAATCCGCGTTCTTCCGCTACATAAATCCCGGTCAGAGTGAAAAGTAACGCACATGCATGCGCCTGCTGTCCCACCCCGTCTCCTCCCAGAATTACGCCTCTTTAAATATATGCAAATCAATATAAATATCCCTTAAGCTCAGCCTTCTGTGAAAAGACAATGGAAAAAGCACAAGGGAAAATAGAAGAATTTCAGCGAATACCAAATGGAGGCAACGTAAAACGTATTATTTGTTGCTTTAAATAGTGGTATAAACAAAAAAAGGAAGTTGATTGAGTGACATAGAGTGTCGGAGAAACTTGAAAGCTCGAGTTCACAAAGTCACACAGTGCCCAAAATAAAAAGAAGTTGTCAGATATTAAAGTCGCTGTGAAAAGGCAAGTCATAGCCCATCGTCTGAGTGTCATATGAAAGCTTTTTAGGGTACAGAGAACAAAAAATATAGGCACAGGGCAGTGGGAAAAGTGCACGAAATGTCATCTTTAATCTAGAAATTTCCACTTTAATCACATAGTTTATTTTGTCATTAAAGTAGAACATCATAAACTTCATCTTAAAATCGTTTAATTTACTAGTTTCTCAAATCACATCATAACTAAAGTAGCATGTTAAATGCTTTGTTTTGTATTTGATCTTCTATGTGCTCTATGTGTGTGAATCACTATGTGCTTCCGGGCTTTCTCTTCCTCCAATAGGACACAGAATCCATTACATTCGTAATATTACTGCTCTCCTAATAATTAAAATACTGAGATGTATAAGTGATATAATTTTCATGATGACAGGAGTTAAAGCATGTTATTAAACATGGGATGGGAACACGGTGGCGGAATGATTGTTCCTGCCTCACGCAAGATGCTTGCTTTGCCGTGCATGACATTCGATGAAATAATTTATGCAGCAGTACTGTCTCTTTCAAACGTACTAACCTCAATTTCCTGTCCTTCCTTTTCTTTCTCCAAATACCCAATCGCCACACAATCAGCTCTGTAATAAATGTTAAGCCACCTGTAAGCTTAGAACGCTGATTCTCCAAAACTTTTAAGGAACATTGAAATATCTTCATAGTACATGTTGTCAGGGATGCCAGGGGCCATGACCCGGCCGGGACGCCATGAGGGACCGGATGTGGGTCTGTGCCCACCCTGGATCACGTGGGGGTCGCCTTCCTGGTTGCTTTGGGGGCCATGGGTACAGGGCATGGAAGCTCCACCCTGTAGGGGCCCGTGGTCACCGCCAGGAGGCTCCCCAATGCCTTGGGGACCTGTTACCCCAGCACTTCCGTCACACCAGGAAGTGCTGGGGGGAAGAATTAGGATGGCCCCCGGAGAGCTGCCGGGAGGACAGCCGGCACTTCCGCCACGCTGGGGCGTGGCCAGAAGAGGAATGCCGGGAACACCTGGGGCTCATCCGGGGATTGTATAAAAGGGGCCGTCTCCCTTCATTCAAGGCTAGAGTCGGGAGGAGGAAGGACGAAGCTCAGGAGAGCTGTGGAGGCGGCCCAAAGAAAGGCATTGTGGCCAGGACTGAGTGTTTTGGGGTTTGTGCACTGAACTGAGTCTTAGTGACGTTAAATTGTAAATATTATTGTGTAAATAAACGTGTTGTGGGTGACATGAACGTGTCTGGCTGTCTGTGTCCGGGTGAACTTCCACAATGTTTAGAAGAATACAACGCGAGGCAGGAACAATCTGTGAACGGACCAGCTCCTTGCTAGCGCTGCAACACCGTGTCTGTTTATTTATTAACAATATAGATTATTTAAATTAAGTTAAAGTTTTATCTGTATAATATAATAAACATATTTTGGTGAATTTCATCATAAAAATGATATCGTCATCATATGTAAATACGTGCTTTATAAAGTGTCTCAGATTTTGCAATATTATAATTGTATTGCAAGTTTACAGTGAGGTAATTGTACTTATAAGTACAAACAGTTCTACAAGGAGCACTTGATGGACTGATTGATTACGTTTATAGATCTTGGGATGAAACTGTTTCTGAACCGCGTGGTCCATACAAGAAAGGCTCTGAAGCGTTTGTTTTATGGGAGCAGTTCAATAGACAGCATGGCTGAGGCAGCGTGTGCTTAATGCTGTATACCGATAATTCTCTTTCCGATCAGCTGCTGTAGAGCTGTGATTCACACTCAGATACAGTGATATAAATACTCTGAGTGGTGCAGTGAGAGCAATATGGAAAAAGATGATCCGCTGTAGCAACCCCTAACGGGAGTAGCTGAAAGAAGAAGAAGGTGCAGTGAGAGTAACAACGCTAAAGCAGCTATTGTATTTAGAATAGTTTGACCATTCTGTGGACCATTATATTGTTACAGGTTAATTACAATCAGATGCATTAAACTAATAGATGATATGCAGTTAATTTCAGTGTATTTATAAAGCCGTGTCAGGGATGTGGATCTAAAAAAGAAAGGGTAACCACTGTCACACATGGGTGATTAGGAGGCAGTCAAAGAGCCTAAAGGTGAGTGAAACATCGCGAGATAGAGGGTTGTCACGTGGTACTTACCTGAATCTCTTTTGCTCAACAGAAAACTTGAAGAAAAATAATTCCTACACTTCCGGATTCCAAAATGGCCGCGATGACGTCACTTCCGGCCCACCATGATGACGTCACTTCCGGCTCCATCAATTCACCTCACTTCCGTCCCATCATGATGACGTTGTTTCCGGTTCCTGTTTTCAACGTCACTTCTTGCCAACCATTTCCTGTCCCATAATCCTTTCCTGTATAAAGTCGCCATTTTGAATCAAGAAAACTGTTCATTGTTTTGTTTTTGAGACTTTGAATCACTTTTTCTTTAATTGGAAGACAATATATGGGGACGGTCACCAAAACTTTGTCTTGTATTGTGGAGTATTCTTTTGGAGAAGAATAATTGTCACACCACACAGGAACAGTAGCACTGCTTTAACGCTGGGTGCTGCCAGTCTGCAAAACCAAGTGCAAAACTTGCGTATGACAGGGTGTGAGCTACCATGGAAATGTGTGTGGCTTTACACCAAGTTTAGGCTTTATACATTGCGAACTGAACGTGGAAACGTTCTTACGCAACATTTTTCTGCGTACGCACCGTTTATACATGAGGCCCCAGGTGTTATCACTGACATATGATATAATGCGACAACCTCCTCAATCGAATGGAACTCTGGAGGTCTGCAGCTAGACTCTATTGCCATTTTTGGATTAATTTGCAACAATACCTGAAGACTATTCCTTATTCATAGAATATTTCCCTTACAAAAGAGGAAAGAACGAAAGGTTACCATTTATTTACTTAGCATTCCTATCAAAACAATTTTTACGCAATGATTTATTAATGATTTGAAAACTAAGATTTACCATTTACAAGTTGTGTTTGTCTGTTGGATCACATCTCTTCTTCTGGTCCTTTTTAAAGAATATCCCTTACCTTTACTAACAGTATGGTATAAGTGGCAGTTCAGTTCAAATGTGAATAGATATCTTGGAATGACAAACTTGATGTAGTTCCACGAACAGAAACCTTAAAAGAGTATCAATTCGATCCATTATGTACTAGTGATAAGAACAAATAAGTAGTCACACAAGGTGTTGTGGTCTCTTGTAAGTAAAACCTCATTTTAATTGCCATTTGGCAAAAGAAGTTGAAAGATAAAACATGCTGCTGCCACCCATGTGTTCCCTATTGCTTGCTTTCCTTAACTGATGCCAACATCCCATTGTGTTCAGGTTTTAAGGGGTAGTGTAACAGGACACAAAGGACATTAGATGTCTTCTTTCTGTAGTAACACTAACCTTGGAGAGGGAAATTCACTCGAAAGAGGCCCCGAATATTCTGTAAAAACTCTCGCTAGGATGAAGCAATCTGAATGTGCTCCTCAGTATATGGAGCTTCGAACAAGCCGGGATGTCCCAGCGTCAGAGAGATGACGTAGGCGCCAGACAGCCATTGTGATGTTTAACCTCCGTTTGCAACTTCTGGATTCATACCGCCTGTACTCCTTCACTCAGTCACTCGATGATGGTGTACAGTATTAAACAGCACATCTTCATGGTGCAAACCTATTGGGTTACCAATTCATTTAAGTGATGTCAGAATCAACTGGATGATCGCGAGTTAATGGAAGGTTACTTCCAGCAAGATGGATCAACGTGTCACACGTCGGCAAGGAGCAGGGCAGAAAATGAGTCCTTCTTCAGCAACAGGGTAATTTCACTGGGGCTTTGGTTGCTGGATCTGACACCACCAGACTTCTTCCTTTGGAGTATGCTCAACAAACAAACAGAACAAACCTTGCACTGTGGAAGATTTAAAGGAAAATGTCCAACATGAAATTGCTGCTATTCCCCCCGAGATGCTTGGCGATAGTCATCAAGCCTATAATCAGCAAGTCATCAGCAAATATTGCAATGGATCTGGACCTGTGTCTGACCACACAGTCAAAGGTGAACAAGACACAGCTGAGGGTCAGCTCACTACCCTACGGGTTACTTGTGTTGAGGATCAGTACAGAGTAAGTGATGCTGCCGCCCTGTATCAAATTCCAGTTGCAGAGGATGGCATGTAATTATCAAATCTAGGAACTTGGTAACCTGCTTTGAATGTCCAACAGTCTTAAATGGAGTCCTTTAGATGTTATATCAGCTCCTTCCTGGTATTAGACAGGTTAATCTAATAAAGTAACTTCTGTATATATAATCCTGCCTTGATCACATTCAATGCAAATGATGGTGCACTCAAATGTTGAATTTACTGCATAATCTCATGCTTCTTATGGCTACAGCACTTGTCAAATGTTGCCACAACAAAACTCCTTTCTTTCTTTCTTTCTTTCTTTCTTTCTTTCTTTCTTTCTTTCTTTCTTTCTTTCTTAGTGTGGAGTCTTTGGCAATTTCAAAAATGCACAAATGAGAATCTCATTGACTTTAACATGGATGTTAGATCCTCAGTAATTCTAATTCCCTTGCGGAGAAGGAGGCTCTTTGTGGCCTGGAAGATAATCAGAGGATACTGAGTTTTACGCCATACTGTAGCACACCCTGAGTGAGTTGGGGAGACTTATGCTGATTATCTTGCCAGTTGGAATGCCAGCTGTACAAGAGGTCAAATGGGTTTTGGCTGGTTAAAAAAAAACATTTTCTTCAGTCTTACACTGTGTTTAAACTGCTGTAACAAAGTGGTACTGTAATTTCCTTTTTTCTTCTTATTATTAGCTCATGGATTTTGGTTTAGTAGAATAAAGCATAATAAAAGTTTTAAAAAACTGGGCACAAATAATAAAAGATATTAAGTGCATCACTTTTTGTAACTCAAAATTATTTGTATTTTAAGGCAATTAATGTAACTTTCAGTTACACTGTTTTGGCAGTAAGTATATTTTTCATGACTAAATTAAAATTTTTGGGGCTTTAAAACTGAGAGAAATGGAACATAAAGCAACCTTCTGATCTTCAGCTTGCATTGTCTATTCAGTCAATGCATCAGATCAATTTAGTTCATTTTTGTATAGCACTCTACAATGAGTGCAGGCAGAGAGCATTGTGACAGGTTCTTAGGTAAAATTCAAGTAATAAATAGTTTAAATGACTAAATACAGAATTAGTATGCATAAAAACACAGATCTGTGTAAACACAGAAAACAAAGTAGAAACTAATTGACATAACTGCAACTCAACAATATCAGTCCATTAATTAATCATAGAAATATAGCCAGCTGGCAATCCTCTAGCCCCTGGTCATTCTATCATCGAGTCAATGCTGGGCTGTCTAATCTGACGACAGGATCTTCCCATGCGATGATTTTAATGAACCCTGTATTTGAGAGGACTTCTCCAATGGGTAGGAGAACAGCTTGGCAGTAGAGCAGTCATACAAAGAGCCACCTTAAGATAACAAAAAGAGGAACAGAATAGAGGAGGATTAGTAATGGTTTGTAAATATTGTATTAATTATATTTTTGTGCAAATGACTAACAAGCAGAGATGCAGTATGCATAGCTAATCAGCAGCTCTAGTCAGGGTATGCTGGACTAAAGTCGTCAGCTGGGATTTAAAAGCTGAGACTGAAGGGGCATCTCTTATATTAGCAGGCAGATCACGTCAGCCCAGTAGGGGCTGGATGGTCTTGTGGCCTCGGAACCCCTGCAGATTTTGTTTTTTTTCCTCAGCCCCCTGGAGTTTTTTTTTTTTGTTTTTTTTTTGTTTTTTCTCTCCTCCTGGCTGTTGGACCTTACTTTATTTCTTTGGTACTTAGTATTGCCTAATCTTATTTTTATATTTTCTTTTTTCTTTCTTCATCTTGTAAAGCACTTTGAGCTACATCATTTTATGAAAATATGCTATAGAAATAAATGTTGTTGTCATAGCTTTGGGACCCTGCAAATAAAAGCTTGCGATTCCACTGTTGTTATATTAATCCTTGGTTTCTAAAGTAGGCTGTCATTTTAAGCTCTTAATGTTGTTAAGGATACATTAAGTAAGCAGGGCCTTGGACTTTTAAGGCATTAAAAATTAAAAGGAGGATTTTGAAAGAAGCCCTAAATTTAACAGGAAGCCAGTGTAATGAGTTGAGAACCGGGGTTATGCGGTCATACTTTTTTAATTCTTGTAATGTTTTTTTGCAACAGAATTTTAAATTAATTTGAAGTTTCACAAGAACACGTTGAAGGACATCCGTGGGGCAGATTCACTGATGCCATCTTTCGCCTTTACGCCTGACTGCTGTGTTGTTCTTATGTGTGAGTTGACGTTTCTTGCGGTGAGGGCTTCTGTTCTTTTTCACCGATGTACAACCCTCATCCTCATCTGAGTTTACCTGTGTTATAGCACATCTTTATTTGAATACAGCAGTGTCAGATCAGGGGGAGTGTGAACACGACTGAGAGAATAAAACTGGGGGAAAAAAAAACCCTAACCTTTTCAAGTACCACACATTTACACTGGCTGTTACAGACTCAAATCAAATGTATGTTTTTATTGTATAATAGTAACAATAGGAGCAGCTTTCTACTCAAAGCGGTAATTCTGGGAAGCTGCCGGGCTCAACCCCCGTGACCTCTTGATTAAGAGTCAACAGTTCTTACCGTAGCACCACCCAAGCGGTCTGTCAGTGTCATTTTCTAACCCGATTTATTTTTGTTCTCTTATATTTATAATGAAAGCGCACTTGTTTTGTTATACTTGTACCTTTTGTGAAAGTGTTTATTTGATATTTGGACTTCAGGCTTCACACATTATACACTTCATGTTAAAATTTTGTAGTACTATAACATTTTAGGTATGTGTTCAACATTTTTTGCATTTCTCGCATTTTCCTTCATCCTACATTTTACATCGTTGCAGACACGTGTCCCAAATAACGATATATTATTTACCCTATGCAACTCCAGGCACCTCACATGCAGATAAACAGGCTTGAGCTTGGAGAACTTTGTGTACAACAAGCTGCGTCAGTAGGGGGGTATGGGATAGCATGCTGCTTGACACATGTACAAAACAAAAGACACTAATGGAGTGGTGTGAAGGGATTTAAGGTGGGCCAAGATTACAAGTTTTTTCATAGGCTTCAGGGATTCTAGTGTTAAAAACACTCCTGAGTACTATTAAGTCTACAGTGAAAGTGTAGTTATTGATAAGGCAAGGCCGATTTGTCATCTTTGCCCCACTAAGTTATAAAGATTAGGGTCACCTTTGATATTCACACTTCTTGTCCTGTTTTTCTCCTTATGACATGCCCAAGTGACCACAACTGGCACCTCTCGATCCAGAGAACCAGCAAGTCTACTCTGAGGCTCTCCTGAATTGCTGAGTGTCTCAATCTATCATGGCATGTCAGCCCAGCCTCCTTGTGTAGAAACCTCATTTTTACTGCTTCTACTCACAATCTCATTCTTTCTGTCATTACCCACAGCTGATGACCATAGGTGGGGACAGGAATGTAGATTGACTGGATAACTGAGGAGTTTTGTCTCATGCTTCACCACCATGGACCCATAGATGCCTGCAGATTAGCTGAGGACAACATCATACTAGATCAGACATCTTTCAACACAATTTTGGTAACAGTATGGAAAAAATCAAAAAATATAGTCAATAGTTCCAAAGCTCTATTTCTATTGAAGAACATCCCTATATACTTCAGCAAATCATTCTTTAAGAAAATAGAAACAGTGATATCCTCATTTATACAGAACCTGCAACATCAACACATTCAAAATGCGACTCTACAAAGACCTAAAACAGAAGGTGGCATGGCACTACCTAACATTCAATTGTATTACTGGCTAGCAAATACATATGATTTATATATATGAAATCACCTCAAATTAATGAATTTGCATCAGCTTCATAAGCAATGAAAATTAAATCCTGATTTACTTCTTTATTGGCCCTGCTTTGTAAATACAAATTTTTGTCAATATTCTGATCTAGTAGACCCCAGCGAAGTCGCGGTTCAGAGTTCACTGCCTCAGTCGTTTGCGGATTTTTCCTTAGAACCCAACTAATACTGTTCTGTAGGGAGAACAGAAAGCAACCGTAGAGGAAAACGCGGCTTGGGATGGTGAAAGTAGCCAATCCGAGAGTGTTATTCATATCTCCTTGCTTCTGATTGACTGCTGCCCTATGACGCATCTCTGACTGAGTGTTCTCATGTTTTCCGTTTTGTTCATTTTAAAGCCCCAAGATGCCACCGAAATGCCTTGCACCTTCTAAGGCTTCTGGCAATGAGCCTAAGCGCAAGAAGAAGTTTAAGTCACTCAAGGAGAAGGTTGAACTACTGGATTTGCTCCAGGAACTAAAAAGTTATGCTGCAGTAGTGCGCCATTATGGCATCCACGAAACCACCGTATGCTACATAAAGAAGAACGAGGCAGTGATAAGGAGTACCTTATCAGTAAGTTTCTGTGATACAACAACAGCACCTCCCCATCACAATGTTTCTCAAACCTATGAAGAAAAGCCAGCACCAAACCCCACCAGAAGATGACCTGTCCGAAGATATGAAGAGGTAACACCCAAGGATCTGTAAATCCTCTGCATCGTACTGCACAGCTAATTCATCATCATCATCATCATCATCAATATCATTCATTATTGTCAGTACCCATACATTTTACTGTATTTTTATTAAATTAAATTCAATTCAATTATTACATGTTTACCCTACTTATAACAAAGAAAACAACAGCGCATACCAAAGAAAGCGCACTTGCATGAATTACAGTACATATAGCGGTAACATCGGTATTTTACATTCTATCACTGTGGGAGACATAGACAGTACTGTACTGTCCTGTATACAGGAATACCTTTACATTCTTTTTTTTTAGGTAATGTATTAATCTAAGTTAAAATGCTTTGGGGGCATATTTAGGGTTTAAACTATAAAAATAGGCATCTCGGAACGTATACCCCGTGAATTTTGGGGGTGTACTGTAATCCAACCATCCACCAATCACATTATGGAATCAATGCATAATGCACTTAAAGTCAGAGAAGCTCTACATAATAATCACCTTTTTCAACCCCCTCAAAACTACAAAGTATTTAATCTTTAGAAAACGTCCAGATTAAAACTCTTAAAGAGATGCACAGTATATAGATAATGTGTTTACCTCTTATAAACAATTACGCTTCAAGTTTAACTTCACTTCCAAGCAACACAATTGTTCCACTATTTTCAAATTAGATTTTTTTGCTAAAAGAAACCTATCAAATTTTCCACAACTCTCACCCTTATTTTCAGAAACATAATACTGATCTGTCTTGAACATTCAGACAGCATCTCAACAATATTTAAAAACATCTGAAGGAATTTTCCCTTCAAAAATCCCAGGGTACAGTGGGAAATGGGCCATTCAATTAATATCTCAGAAAAGGAATGGATGTCAGCTGTGCATAGAATACACTCAGACTCTATATTTCCAAAACATTCAATAATTTATCTTAAAATCTTTCATTGCTCACATTTATCTTGTGTAGATTTGTCCAAAATGTGTCCTTGGCAAGATTCAACCTGCCAGCTTTGCAATCGAGCTCCAGCCTCACATATGGTCTTCCACATGGTTTGGAAGTGCACCAAATTAACATCATCTTAGACAAAAATCTTTAAATGCCTACCAGACAGCCTTGATGTCACAGTCCCTCCTAACCCATTAACTGCTGTGTGAGGTTCACTCCCACCAATTGGATATGAGCAAATTGATTGTAATAGCTGACACCACACTAGTATGCAGACTTATTTTGCTTAACTAGAAGAATCTCAACCCAACTTGTATTACTCAGAGAGTAACTGATGTTCTGTATTATTTGAAATTGAATACAATCTAATTTTTGCTTTCTAGATTTAGCATTCATATGTGGGGGAAAAGGATGTTTTATTGTAGTAATAGGTCTGCAGATTTTAGCTGCTTGATTGTATACTATTTTCTTGAAATAAAATGGATAAAAGCAATTAAATAAATAACAAGGTCAATGTCATCTGCAAAAAGCAAAGATACTTGCCTCCTTGCTTCCCCATCGTCACACCCCACATCCTCAGCTTCGCCTGCGTTAAATCAACTTCATTCACCGTGGTTATCAGGCTCTAGGGTACAGTGGTGTGAAAAACTATTTGCCCCCTTCCTGATTTCTTATTCTTTTGCATGTTTGTCACACAAAATGTTTCTGATCATCAAACACATGTAACTATTAGTCAAATATAACACAAGTAAACACAAAATGCAGTTTTTAAATGATGGTTTTTATTATTTCGGTAGAAAAAAAAATCCAAACCTACATGGCCCTGTGTGAAAAAGTAATTGCCCCCGAACCTAATAACTGGTTGGGCCACCCTTAGCAGCAATAACTGCAATCAAGCGTTTGCGATAACTTGCAATGAGTCTTTTACAGCGCTCTGGAGGAATTTTGGCCCATTCATCTTTGCAGAATTGTTGTAATTCAGCTTTATTTGAGGGTTTTCTAGCATGAACCGCCTTTTTAAGGTCATGCCATAGCATCTCAATTGGATTCAGGTCAGGACTTTGACTAGGCCACTCCAAAGTCTTCATTTTGTTTTTCTTCAGCCATTCAGAGGTGGATTTGCTGGTGTGTTTTGGGTCATTGTCCTGTTGCAGCACCCAAGATCGCTTCAGCTTGAGTTGACAAACAGATGGCCGGACATTCTCCTTCAGGATTTTTTGGTAGACAGTAGAATTCATGGTTCCATCTATCACAGCAAGCCTTCCAGGTCCTGAAGCAGCAAAACAACCCCAGACCATCACACTACCACCACCATATTTTACTGTTGGTATGATGTTCTTTTTCTGAAATGCTGTGTTCCTTTTACGCCAGATGTAACGGGACATTTGCCTTCCAAAAAGTTCAACTTTTGTCTCATCAGTCCACAAGGTATTTTCCCAAAAGTCTTGGCAATCATTGAGATGTTTCTTAGCAAAATTGAGACGAGCCCTAATGTTCTTTTTGCTTAACAGTGGTTTGCGTCTTGGAAATCTGCCATGCAGGCCGTTTTTGCCCAGTCTCTTTCTTATGGTGTAGTCGTGAACACTGACCTTAATTGAGGCAACTGAGGCCTGCAGTTCTTTAGACGTTGTCCTGGGGTCTTTTGTGACCTCTCGGATGAGTCGTCTCTGCGCTCTTGGGGTAATTTTGGTCGGCCAGCCACTCCTGGGAAGGTTCACCACTGTTCCATGTTTTTGCCATTTGTGGATAATGGCTCTCACTGTGGTTCGCTGGAGTCCCAAAGCTTTAGAAATGGCTTTATAACCTTTACCAGACTGATAGATCTCAATTACTTCTGTTCTCATTTGTTCACGAATTTCTTTGGATCTTGGCATGATGTCTAGCTTTTGAGGTGCTTTTGGTCTACTTCTCTGTGTCAGGCAGCTCCTATTTAAGGGATTTCTTGATTGAAACAGGTGTGGCAGTAATCAGGCCTGGGGGTGGCTACGGAAATTGAACTCAGGTGTGATACACCACAGTTAGGTTATTTTTTAACAAGGGGGCAATTACTTTTTCATACAGGGCCAATCTTATCTTATCTTAAATCTTATTTAGGGAGATTTTTTTTCTCCCTAAATAATAAAAACCATCATTTAAAAACTGCATTTTGTGTTTACTTGTGTTATATTTGACTAATGGTTACATGTGTTTGATGATCAGAAACATTTTGTGTGACAAACATGCAAAAGAATAAGAAATCAGGAAGGGGGCAAATAGTTTTTCACACCACTGTATGTCCAGAGGAGTGTGACTTGGCTGTGAGGTATGGAGTATGAGAAGACTGAAGTAGTTCAACCTCTGTCTTTCTAATGTTGTTTCATGTTTAAGAAAACAAGGATAAGGAGGCTACATAATGGATTTTCTTCCTTTAAAAATGAAGGGAACTAGAATGGTAAATTACGGCTGTTAGTTTAAAATGAAATCTTCAACTACAGCATGGATTAAATTTATCACAAATACTGGAAAGCTTTCCTTCACACAGGGAATCATAGACACAGGGAATTAGGGAACAATTGGACTTTGGGGACTGTTATAACCCAATTTTGTCACTTTGGAGAAATTAGGTGAATGTAGTTGTCTGTGCTGAGTGGTCTATTCTCATCACAATGGTTCCTATCTCTTTTTATATAAAGATAAGACGTCCATCTGTCTGCCGTTCTTACCAGTGTTGGGCGTGCTGTTGTCCACCATGCACAAGAGGGTGGGAATGTCCAATGAACAAAGGCAAATAGATAGCGTAAGATAGTAAACCACACAGTATAATTTTGAGCATCCAGGCATCACGCTGTCCACAACAGAGCTGGTGTCTCCAGTGAAGAAATGCAAAAAGCAGCATAAAGAAAGAGGGATGGAAGGGTTGGTATTCTGCCCCACATGCTGTTAGCTTTTACTGTTATTTGTTGAACTATGCTCCTCCTTTGTCTTGTAATTTAATACAGGCAGTCCCCGGGTTACGTACGAGATAGGGACTGTGGGTTTGTACTTAAATTAAATTTGTTTGTAAGTCGGAACAGGTACATTATTTTAATAAATGCTATTGTTGACTGACTGTAACCAAGTGCTCTGCCAATGAATGATGGAGTTTCACCTCTCTCTGACCTTTTTATTATTTCTCCTTTATTTTCCATGGTGATGGTTTTTCTCTTCTTTACTGTATCACCAGCACTTGCATCAGATTTGTGTTTCAGAGACATTCTTGAAGGGTGAAGACAAAAGGTTAAGATGAGTTCTTCTGCACAGCACTGTACACGCTATCACAGCAGGAAGGCACCCGTCATCAACACGTCTGATGTACTGACAAGAGACAACTTCCTGCTATGTGCATAACAGTACAAGCAGGCTTGCTATTGAGAATGAATGGGGGCGGTTCATCACCAACCTACCTCACGGTCACCTCCACTACAGTATGCTGCCTGAAGCGCCCGCCCACCGAGAACGAACATGGTGCGGCGAAAGGCATGTAGTGAATCGCCCACCACCACCCCCATTCAACAGGCAGCCATCCGAGGCACACTACAATGCTACCCCCCGCCGCCCCATTCACCCTCAATGGCCTCCATTCAGCCACAACCGGGTCACCGCTTGCAGCATCACCAGCCGCACACCGAGATTGAAAGAGGCAGCCATGTGTGGTGGGTGGGCAGTGAAATCACTTGACGCCGGGAGCCACCTGAGGGACACTACACTGCGTGAGCAGCAAAATCAACCCTCTCCAGCCTCCATCCAGCCACTGTTTGCAGCGCCCTAACGCCGAAGATGACAGAGCGGCAGTTACTGAGGCGCATGCGTCGCAGCTGCAGCCCCGTTCGTATGTCGTAGGTCGGATGTCCGTAATCTGGGGACTACCTGTAACACACCTGTCAGTCCTGTTCCACACTCCAAGTGATGTTATAAATGTCCATGAAACTCACGTAAAGCACATAAGTCCAAAAAATGAACATTTAGATACAACGCACCCCTTGTGTCTCATGTAGGCACCCCCTTTATCTCTTGTTTCGGTCACATCTAAAATGTATCTTCAAGGTATATAAATCTCTGTGTCTGGCTAGTTGTAGTATACAGCAATCTATGTGTATCTCTTCTCACGATCTGACCCTGGTAATCCCTGGCCTTGTAAGTGTCCTATATCTTAAAGCTTTATATTCTGTTTGCTATGTAATGCTTTTACTTCTTATTTATTGTCTTTGATTGTACACTTGTAAATACCTGTATGTTTTCTTTGTATATATTTCGGTTCACAACAAGGTACGCCCAGCAAAAGCCATCAAGAAAGCTCACCCTTGCCATTTTTAATGTGGATGTTCTGAGTTGTTTAAGCTCTCTGCAGCCACACTACACAAATAGCGTGGAGTGGGCAGAAACGTTGGTGTATTTGGGGAAGAGTGTTTCAAAAATGCAGAATGTGATCGAAACAGACGGACTTACCAGTTTTAATAGTTTTTTGCTATGCTAGTTGTGTAATGTTACTTCTGAAACACAATTTGGCAGGGAGTGTTCAACAATTTTGTTTCAGCATAGTGATGTTATATGTGTCAGTTGGACCTTAAAACTTTGTCCAATTTGTCACAGCTCAGAGAGTTCACCTCGTTCCCATCTGAATCTAAAACTAGTGGAAGACTTGTCTAAATATCTGACTTCTGCATCTTTTTACTTTCTGGTATACATAGTATAGAGAAAGCATAGGAATCGTGAAAAAATACAACCTCGTGATTATAATGAATCTTGACATGTTAGACCTTCCTGAGTCCTGAGTTTTTGAAATTACGTCTGTCTGTAGGTCTGTGTGTAAACACGATAACTCGAAACGCTTTGACCTCGGTCAGTGAGATTTCGTACACCTGCTTTATATCAAAAAGAAGGAATCCTATCAACTTTTGGGCCACTTCTGATAACCAGAAGTGGTACTTTAACTAAATACTTTTGTGAATTTTCAAGTAAACTATGGTTATTAATGATTGATGACTCAAATTTTGTATAGATATTTATAATGATAAAAAGCAAACAGATATGAAATTTGAGTAGTGTTTTACTTAAACGACCATCCAAATTTTTTGTATCATAGAAATATATTGCATTGTAATATTGTATATACTGTATTCAATATAACACATATTCTTTCAATAACTATTATTAATTTTATTTTAATTTATACATCATCAGTCTAAGAATAACATGTAAAGATGTAACATGTCATGTACTGTAAATATAAAGATGTAATGGGAACAATAAGCTACGTCCCTGTCGCGTTCCTGGTAATACATTTATTTTATAGATTTTTTTATTTCCGCCATTATTATAATAATTAAATAGAGCTAAATGTAGTTTTAACTATATCAATTTATTGCAACACGTATTATATCATTCTAACATTTTTTTTATGTTTTTAAGTTTACTTTGCACATCATCTAGGTAATGCAAGTGTAATCATGAAAAAATTCCACCACCGTTTTCGACCTCCCAAAGTGTGAAAATATCATTTTAATATAAAGTTTGATTATAAATAGAGATAAATGATTGTGTATCTATATTATCTATTAGTTATGATGAGAAACAAAGAGATCTGATATTTGAGAAGTATCACACAACTGGAAGTAGTTCTGATGACCTTCTCCTCTATTTCAGCGTATGAGAAAGTCGAAGGGAGCGCAGTCCCGATTTTTTACAATACTGTACTGGCCAGTTTTGACTGAGTTGCTGGCGCATAGTAATTTACACTAGTTATAATTGTATTTTTAAAATGTAAACAAGGCAAAGTTTTTATAATGTAATGATTCCTGTTCATAGTCAAAGCAACAGTTTTTTGTGTTTCAGTTTCAGAACAGATAGATAGATTTGTATAATGGGTTAAGGTAAGAAAGCAAGTATTTATGTGTTTTTTTTAAAGCTGACCCTTTTGTCATTGCTGGCTATCCTGTTCGTTATCTGCTCTACATCTCTGATAACTATCAATGACCCCGCTCTGATAAGTCCAGGAATTGTCCTTTTGCTTTTGTTTGAGTTCCATAGCTATGTTAAATCCTTGAAGGGTTGAAACCATAAACGCTGCTTCTTTGTTTTTCCAGGGTCAATGTGGTTTCACAAACAGATGTTTAATTCAACATTAATAAACTGGATGGCTAATTGAATCATTGATACGACTTGAAAACTACAAAGCTGTGTTTTGTTCCCCCTTCAAAATTCAACTTTCAGTTAAGATGGGTTAACTGTAATACAAACGCAAAATCTTACGAACATCTATTTGTAACGGTTGTGTGGAATATGTGTGTGTCACTGTCAGTTTGTACCTTTCCCTATTCCTGTTATTAGTGGAATGGCTTAATTTGTAAGGCCGGCCAATTGTACGGGGGGGGCACCTTTTTTGGAGGGCCAACAGACTGTATGGGGAGGAGCTAACAGAATGTAAATGGGTGGCGGGAAAAAAGAAAAGGAGAAGCGCAGAGCCAGGAGAGAAGTGGACACCATCATAGTAAAAGGCAAGAGGGAAAGGATTAACACCGCATGGAAGATCTTAGGTGAGCTCGGGTTCATTTCAAGATAAATTATTTTTATTTTCTAGTGAAAGGTATTCATGAGAGGACCTGACGGGCCAGCACGAGCAACTGTTGATCTGTATGTTTCCCGGAATAGGAGGTATGGTTTGGTGCCTAATTCCCCACCGCAGACTGAGCTAGACATTCCGTACAGAGAATATTTAAAGGACTATGAATACATTTTTTTTTCTCTTCCTTTTATTACAGTAAGTGTGTGTATCATCTTCCAATAATCATTTTTTACTTAACCCTGCATTCACTGGTGTGTCTCTGTACTTGGGGTGGTGTAGTAGGAAAGTGGTGTTGGTCACCTATGCCCCGGATTTTTTTTTCTTTTTCCTTTGTTGCTGCTTTACCAGGGCAGCGCATATTATAATCGTGCCGGTTCTAAGAGAGGTACATATTCACCCAGAGGAAAATTTTACTGCTCAGAGGTTGATGGCTCATAAAACTATTCAAAATAGTGCTGCAAGTATCCTGATGAGGGTGCGGAAATATGAACACATTTCACCAAACCTTCGGTCACTTCATTGGCTCCCTATTCACCTCCGTATTGAATGCAAACTCTGTTTGTTTACTCACCAGTGTATCCATGGAAATGCTCCACAATATCTTAAGGAACTTCTTATATTACAATCCACTGCAAGAAACCTCCATTTTACAAACACCTACCGCCTTTGTCCCCCATGACCAAACTTCATACAATGGGTGATCGAGCCTTTGCAGCCGCTGCTCCACGCTATGGAATGCCCTACCAGAGATGCCGAGAACACAGCAGATTGTGGGCCATTTTAAATAACAGCTAAAGACTTTTCTATTTAGGAAAGCTTATTAACAAGAATGCTATAATTATTGTTGTTTTATCTCTGTTTTTATCTTGCTTTGCCTTTGTTTAAACTTTTTATGTAGATTTACTGCTAATTTAAAGTGCCCTATAAATAAAATTCATTATTATTATTATTATTATTATTATTATTATTATTATTATTATAACTTAAAAGAGATTCTCCTTAAATCCCTTAGGGTAAAAATTTTAGACAAAAAGGAGACATGAGATACAATTGAGGTGAAAGGAGTTTGGAAAATAAGTCATATTTTGGGAGATCTCTTTCTAATCTTATTTTCGTCTCTTTCAATACTTTAACATTTGAGCTATGTTTGGTTTGCTTTCCTTTTGTTTTTCCATTTGGAGCACAGGCATATCAAGTGACTTTCTTGTGCTCACTCAGTGTCACTAGTGGGATTTGAACCCATAACCTTGGGGCTTGAAGTCCAAAGTCTTAACCTTTACAGCACACTGCCTGCTTTTTCAAGAGGAGACACATGTGAGGACACTGGGGTATTATGTTACAGGAGAAAAATCTGAGATGGATGAGGTAAAAGAAAATGTCTAAGATTTGTTTCTTTCTGATCTCGTTGTTGTCTAGGAGAAACCAAAAAGATATTAAGGAGATCTCTTTTTTGATTTTTTGTTCCTATTGAGTAATGTGTTGGTTTTTTTTGGTGTTGGGCCTCCTCTTACAGCTCCCCTATGAAATTTTTTGAAACTCCATGAAACCAGTATTTTAAAATGAATGAATCATACTTTAAATACTAAATATGAAAGTAAATATTTTTGATTGATGAATGATTTTTTGTTGGTCTCGCACCAACATCACACCTTTTGTCTCATTGAATTACTGACATGTAATGTAGCCTTCGCTGTAAGTAGGGCCAAACCAAACAATATGCCAAATTCACTGATGTGGTGTGACAACATGGTTTTGGTTTTGCAGCCTCCCAACCTCAAACTTAAACCTTAAACTCTAAATCTTAAGTTGTATCAACAGTAATACGCACACACAATTTTATGAGCTGTTTTGAAGTGTTGCACTTTATGACCCACCATTAAAAAAAGAACATGAACGTTGCAGCAGTCTAATAGCCAGCAACAGCAATGTGAAAAAGTTAACTGTTGTTACGCTTCTGCCCTTGTCTAGAAACGGCTCTGTCTTATGAGTAACAGTCTGTGTAGGTTAGTTTGTTGCAAAAGTTAATATCTAAATTGTCACAAATGTAAAAGCTCACATTCAAGCTTATATTTTATTATATTTGATATAATAAACACATACATTTGCTTTGTGTCTATGTAACAGGTGTCTAAACTGGTTCGTTTAGTTATTTAGAGCTTCATCAAATCCTGGTAACTTTTATTATGTTGTATGTTTTCCTGTTGTGTTCCTGTTATATTTCCCTGCTTTGTTTATTGTGTTAATGTTACATCATTAGTGTGCAGAGGTGGGGAGTAACGAGTTACATTTACTCCATTACATTTACTTGAGTAACTTTAAACAATTGTACTTCTAAGAGTTGTTTTACTGCACCATACTTTTTAGTTTTACTTGAGTACATTTGCTGTGGTGGGCTGGCACCCTGCCCGGGGTTTGTTTCCTGCCTTGCGCCCTGTGTTGGCTGGGATTGGCTCCAGCAGACCCCCGTGACCCTGTAGTTAGGATATAGCGTGTTGGATGATGGATGGATGGATGAGTACATTTGTGAAGAAGAAACGTTACTCTTACTCTCCTACATTGGGCAACACTCGACTCGTTACTTTTTTTCCATTTACACATTAGATACGCTATATTTTTGCCAGAGAGAAGCCACCAGTGAATCTACTGCATGACTGTTTCACTAATTAGACGTAGCAACAATAATCACATGACCCCGTTTCACCAATCAGACGTAGCAAGAATAGTCACATGACCCCATTTCACCAATCAGACTCAGCCATGCAGTCACATGACCACACACACAAACTTCCTACATCTGCAGCCTGTGAGAGACTTTTTAGTCATGCAGGGCTTCCATTGACTGCTAAACGGTCACAGCTTCACTGCAGGAACCTTGAGAGCCAAATCCTGCTGAAGCTGAACCATCACTTCACTGAGTGAAGAACAAGCACGTTTTAACCAAACATGCACAGACACAGACAGTCCTGGCAAAGTGAGACCTCTTGGACGTGCACAAGCTGCCTTGTTCTAATGTTATTTTCTATCAGCTGTGCTATTTGGAGAGCAAGTGGATATGCAGTATTATACTGTCAGTGTACAGGTTATGTCGTTACTGTAAGTAGTTAGCACTGTTCAAACATACATGTTACCTACTGTAGGTATTCGCTTCAAAAGCTTTGTTGTGAAAAACTGAGATTTGGAACTTGTTAACTTTATTTGTGCATCTTTATTTTGTAAAAATGCTATTTATGTTTACTCATTTTTTTATTTTATTATTTGGAAATAGCAGAATTTGCACATTATTTTATATTTTTGTCTGCCTTATTACAGAATTTCTGACAAATAAACCATTTATTATGATCACTTACTCAGTACTTGAGTAGTCTTTTCACCAAATACTTTTTTACTCTTACTTGTCTTTTGGATGACTACTTTTTACTTCTGCTTGAGTAATATTATTTTGAAGTAACGCTACTCTTACTGGAGTACAATTTTAGGCTGCTGTACTCACCTCTGTCAGTGTGAGCCTCTCCCAGTGTTCGATGTGCTGCTGTGAGAAGGAGGTAAGCACGCTGTTATTCTCTGTATAGTAGAGTTAATTAAATTATTTCAAATTGCTTGAGTAAAATTTTTTCGTATGTGACAGTAATCTTCTTATATAATACACTACAGTGGCTGTTCGTTTGTCTGTCCAGGATTTTAAATCGCCTGTAGCTCGCAAACCGTTTGACCTATTGACCTGAACTCTGGTACACATATACTACGTGACCTCTACTCTCCACTTTAAGGGGTGATGATTGACCTCCAAAGTCAAAAATCAAATAGCCTGTAGCCTGAAATTTGGTACACATATACTAAGCTGAAACTTGACTTACTGACCTGAAATTTGGTACACATATATGATCAACAAAGGTCAAGGGTCAACAGAGTATGGTCAAGTCAAGTGTATTCACTTGCACGTTATCTTGCAGTGTGCTGTTAGTGGTAGTAATATGACCTTCATAGTGTACAGTTGTTATTTTGAAAGGTTTTGAATGTTTTTCTGTTAATTTTGGTTATGTGTTAATGTGAACGTTCAATGGCTTTTCCATGTGTTTTTTCGTTAATAGGAGGAATTTCAGTGCTATAACAGTCATTTCTTTTTATGTTTTCTGTTTTAACATTTCAGGTATGTTATTTATTTTTTCTAGTATTTGTATACTCAGCGGTGCATGAATATGTATGTTGTAATTTAGCATCGCAGTTCCTGTGTTCACTGCTTTACTGTGAGAGGAGGAGGAATTGCAGTGCTGTAACACTCATTTCATTTTATGTTCTCTGTTTTAACATTTCAGTTCAGTCTGTTAATAAGAAAACATCAAGAAATAAAGGGCTCCATCGTGGTTACTTTACTCCTTCATGGCGGTTTGTACTGAACATACAAATCACAACGCAGAAGCTTTGAGTGTTAACCGATATCAAGGCCAGGGCGCAGCAGTGCGGTGTGTGGAATGGAGACCGATTACATCTACGAGACCTAAAATTTCTTGTTTCGTCGTACTTCTACACAGATCACTGTATGTATTTCAAATAACGATACATCATTACTTACATATCTCCTTATAAGTCTTTGCCATATAAAATCTTCAACACAGACTTGAGCTGAGAGTGAGAGGATTTGAGCTGGCGGTGCTAAACACAGAGTGTAAGTGTCAGGAGGAGCAAACGGCTGGTGGAATGGGGATGGATGAGCGCAGGTTCAGCACTTCTAAGTGACACATTTACAAAACAAAGGTGGTTATCAGTGGGCGGCTGCTGCATTAATAAGCAAATAAGATTTTCCACATGTCTGTTTGGGCAAAGTAGGCGTATTTAAGAGAGAACAAAAATTTCCACAGGCTTTGGGAATTCTAGGGTTAAATACCATATAGCCTATATTTTAAGATGGCCCAATAGTGACATACATGCAAAAGTTTGTGAAAATTGATTGTTGTTTTTACAAACAAACAAATAGAAAAGAAGTAATCTATTCAGGTCCTTAGTATGAAAAATGGATAAATAACATTAAACAGCAGAGGGTATTATGATTTTGTTTATGTAAAATATAGGTGATTTGTCGTAACGCATCTGACCAGCAATATGAATTTTACCTGCACGTTTCTGCCAACATGAAGGAAAAATGACTCCATTCTCACAACTTGCATGTCATGTCTTGTAAATCTCACGAAATCCCAGTCCAAATGACAGAACCAGCTTGTGTTATGTATTTATATTAGTTTTTTCATAGCACCACATCAATAACAGGTTAGACCGGTCACTTAACCCCGAGATACTATAAGAAAGGACAGAGCAGGCTCTTCTTCTTAGGAGGCTGTGTTCCTTTAATATCGGAAGTGACATCCTTCACGTATTATATGACTCTGTGATGGCCAGTGCAGTTTTCTACACAATGGTGTGCTGGGCTACTGATGTTAAGATTTGAATTGGGTATGACGAGGATGGACAGAATTAGAAATGAGTACATTAGAGGGTCAGCTCAGCTTGGACGGTTTGGAGAGGAGAGATTGCATTGGTTTGCACATGTGCAGAGGAGAGATGCTGGGCAAATTGGGAAAAGGATGCCGAGGATAGAGCTGCCAGGTAAGAGGAAAAGAGGAAGGCCTAAGAGAAGGTTTATGGATGTGGTGAGAGGACATGCAGATGATGGGTGTAACAGAGCAAGATGGAGAGGACAGGAAGATATGGAAGAAGATGATCCGCTGTGGCAACCCCTGACGGGAGCAGCTGAAAGAAGAAGGAAGAGGTGTGCTGAATGGCCAATCTAATTTTCTTCTTCTTTCGGCTGCTCCCGTTAGGGGTTGCCATAGCGGATCATCTTCTTTCATATCTTTCTGTCCTCTCCATCTTGTTCTATTACCCTCACCACCTGCATGTCTTCTCTCACCACATTCATAAACCTTCTCTTAGGTCTTCCTCTTTCCACTTACCTGGCAGCACTATCCTCAGCATCCTTTCCCCAATTTGCCCAGCATCTCTCTTCTGCCCATGTCCAAACCAATGCAATCTCGCCTCTCTGACTTTGTCTCCCAACCGTCCAACTTGAGCTGACCCTCTAATGTCCCCATTTCTAATCCTGTCCATCCTCGTCACACCCAAAGCAAATCTTAGTATCTTTAACTCTGCCACCTCCAGCTCTGTCTCCTGCTTTCTGGTCAGTGCCACCGTCTCCAACCCATATAACATAGCTGGTCTCATTATCGTCCTGTAGACCTTCCCTTTCACTCTTTCTGATACCCGTCTGTCACAAATTACTCCTGACACTCTTCTCCACCCATTCCACCCTGCCTGCACTCTCTTTTTCACCTCTCTTTCACAATCCCCATTACTCTGTACTGTTGATCCCAAGTATTTAAACACATCCACCTTCGCCAACTCTACTCCCTGCATCCTCACCATTCCACTAACCTCCCTCTCAATTACACACATGTATTCTGTTTTGTTCCTACTGACCTTCATTCCTCTCCTCTCATATCTCCACCTCTGCAGGGTCTCCTCAACCTGCTCCCTACTCTCGCTACAGATCACAATGTCATCAGCAAACATCATAGTCCACGGGGACTCCTGTCTAATCTCATCTGTCAACCTGTCCATCACCATTGCAAATAAGAAAGGGCTCAGAGCTGATCCCTGATATAATCCCACCTCCACGTTGAATGCATCTGTTGCTCCTACCACAGACCTCACCACTGTCACAATTCCCTCATACATATCCTGTACAACTCTTACGTACTTCTCTGCCACTCTCGACTTCCTCATACAATACCACAGCTCCTCTCAAGGCACCCTGTCATATGCTTTCTCCAGGTCCACAAAGATGCAATGCAACTCCTTCTGGCCTTCTCTAAACTTCTCCATCAACATCCTCAGAGCAAACATTGCATCTGTGGTGCTCTTTCTTGGCATGAAACCATACTGCTACATACTGATACATACAATCATCACCTCACTTCTTAACCTAGCTTCCACTACTCTTTCTCATAACTTCATGCTGTGACTCATCAATTTTATTCGCCTGTAGATACTGCAGTCCTGTACATCCACCTTATTCTTAAATATCGGTACCAGTACACTTCTTCTCCACTCCTCAGGCATCCTCTCACTTTCCAATATTCCATTAAACAATCTGGTTAAAAACTCCACTGCCATCTCTCCTAAACACTTCCATGCTTCCACAGGTATGTCATCTGGACCAATGGCCTTTCCTTTTTTCATCCTCTTCATAGCTGCCCTTACTTCCTCCTTGCTAATCCATTGCACTTCCTGATTCATTATCTCCACATCATCCAACCTCTTCTCTCTCTCATTCTCTTCATTCATCAGCCACTCAAAGTACTCTTTCCATCTGCTCAACACACTCTCCTCGCGTGTGAGTACGTTTTCATCTTTATCCTTTATCACCCTAACCTGCTGTACATCTTTTCCAGCTTGGTCCCTCTGTCTAGCCAGTCGGTTCAGGTCCTTTTCTCCCTCCTTAGTGTCCAACCTCTACAACTCATCATACGCCTTCCCTTTGCCACCTCTCTCTTCATCTTGCGCCTTATCTCCTTGTACTCTTGTCTACTTTCTGCATCTCTCTGACTATCCCACTTCTTCTTTGCCATTCTCTTCCTCTGTATACTTTCCTGTATTTCCTCATTCCACCACCAGGTTTCCTTTTCCTCCTTCCTCTTACCAGATGTCACACCAAGCACCCTTCTTACTGTTACCCCTCTCAGGGAGTCACGTCTCTGGTGTTCCCTGCTTGGAGTTTGCATGTTTCCCTGGTGGGTTTACACAGTGTGCTCCGGTTTTCTTCCAAAGACATGAAGTTTTGGGGATTTGGTGACGCTAAAATGATGCTGGTGTGTGTATGTGTGTGCTTGTATTCACCTTGCAATGAGCCGATGCACCGTCCCGGGATTGCTTCTGTCTCATGCCCGATGCTTGCTGGAATTGGCGCATCCCTGGACCGATGGATGTAATCATTAAACATCCTTTTCAGAGAAATTGTGGCAAGGTGTCCTCGGAATTTAGTGGATGTTTCAGGCAATTCACAACACCATGAAGCTGAATGTTTTCTCACCGTGATGATATCTTGCACTGCCACCTGGTGGAGTCTTCCAGATTTATGGAAACTATGCGCGCAAATATGAACAGTAAAATGCTTGCGCAGCAGTTGTGTCTGCTGGAGCATGTGTCCTGTTGCATGAAGGATAAACCTGGCCTAAGCAACCTTCAGTGCTGCATAAATGTTTTGTAGCCTTCCCTAAATCTGCACCTCGACACAATCCTGCAGGCAATTCCTTCGACCTCATGACTTGGTTCTCAATCTACTGTGGGTCCTTTTATAGACAGGTGTGTGCCGTTCCTGAACATATCCAGTTTGAATAGACCACAGGTGAAGTCCAAACAAGGTTTAGAAACATCTAAATGTTGATCCATGGGAATGGGATAATCCTGAGCCACATTTCAAGTGTCATAGCAAAGGGCCTGAATACTTGTGTCAGTGTGACATTTCATTTTTGTTTTTATTTTTAATCAACGTGAACAAAAATCCTAAAATCCTCTTTTCACTTTGTCATTCAGGTTTTTTTTTGATGAGGGCGAAAATTAATTTAAAAAAATGATTTTAACACAATACAGCAAAAAGGGGAAAGGGTCTGAATACTTTCTGAAGGTGCTGTAAACTGAAAGAAATCTATAATAAGCTACTTGCAATAAAAAAAACAGTTTTGTAAAACCTTCTGGGCAACATTTGTCTATATAATATGAGATACATTTATAAAAGTAATAAAATATCTGGCGAGCTCTCTTCATTTTGTATTTATTTTGTTAGTTTTAATTGAGGAGTCTATGAGAACAGTGACTCAGTATGCAACGGAGAAGCTTTAGTGTGGTTTTCATCTTTTGAAAAATATCAACAAAACTGAAAATCAAATGCCAAAACATCCAATAAAATTAAAAAAAAAATTTATAAAACCGTTGCCCGTGTCATCTTTTACCTCAAAAACCACGCCCAAGCTTTTGATATTGCTTTTTAATCTCTTCCATTTGAAGGCAGGATATACCCACAATATTTGAGTTACAATGAGGCAGGGTTATCTCATATCATCAAACCATTTAATTGACATGTGTCCTTCTGACAGAAAAGCCAGGGTAGTTATGGTTAGGCTGATGCCCAAAAGATTGCACACAGTAGAGTGGAAATGACGCGATCTGTAATTTAAGGCTCTTTGTGTGCCCAGCGAGGAAGGTTTAATAAAAAAAAAAAGCACAATATAGAATCCTCAACATGTGCAGCGCATTAAAGCTAAAGACGCTGGCTTTGGATCAGTCAGATCATCATGGGTTACAAGTCAATTTCTTCTGCTGGACCACACTGCCTTAACAACACTCATCTGATAACACAAGATAGAGTCTGAAGCCCATTTGAAACTCCTCATGTGCCAGGAAAGGCATATGTTTTAATGTTAATGTCAAATAAGCTAATAGGCATGTAAGCAGCTGCGAAAGAACACCATCTTCTCTTTTAAGAGCCGTTTAGAAATAAATGGCACCATTTTCAAAGGGTTTTCCCTCCCTAATGCCAATAATATTTAACATAGTTTTTCTTTCCAAACTGTTGCTCCAATTTTGAATGCTCATTAAAAATAATCCGATTTTTATTAGCCCTCTTACTTCATGCCAAAAGATGAACAAACATACAGTACTGTATTAGGAAACTTTCTGTTATCTAGGGTGTCGGCCATGCACATTAAAATGAAATAATGCTCAAGTGAAAATACTTGTCTTATACCCTATAAAAATAAAAATTAGAACCATCAGTTTGAACCTACATTACTTTTATTAATCAACTTTTGCCTTATACAGTATATAAACACAGTGGGCCATTTCTGCGGTGGGCTGGCCCCCTGCCCTGGATTTGTTCCTGCCTTGCGCCCTGTGCTGGCTGGGATTGGCTCCAGCAGACCCCCATGACCCGGTGTTAGGATATAGCAGGTTGGAAAATGACTCACTGAGTGGGCCATTTATCAGGTCCATCTAGTTTATATACAGTGGATTCATAATGACAAAGTGAACACATGTTATTACAAAGGTTTGCACATTTATTTAAAATCACAACCCTGAAATGTTTGGCCCTTAATTCAATATTTTGTAGAAGCCCCATTGGCAGCAATTTCAGTTTTGAGTTTTTTTGTAGTACTAGGGTGTTGTACCATGTTGGCCATTATGGATGTAGTGAGAAGTCGAGCAGAATGACCCCTTTTATTGGCTAGTTAAAAAAATTACAATATGCAAGTTTTCGATGCACTCAGACCGCTTCTTCAGGCAAGATGTATTTTTGGTTAAGTTTCTGCAATACAATACAATACGTTCATCCATCCATTATTCAACCCGCTATATCCTAACACAGGGTTTGCTGGAGCCAATCCCAGCCAACACAGGGCGCAAGGCAGGAACAAACCCTGGGCAGGGGGCCAGCCCACCGCAGGGCACGCACACCAAGCACACACTAGGGACAATTTAGGATGGCCAATGCACCTAACCTGCATGTCTTTGGACTGTGGGAGGAAACCACTCAGACACGGGGAGAACATGCAAACTCCTTGCAGGGAGGATCCGGGAAGCAAACCCAGGCCTCCTTACTGTGAGGCAACAGCGCTACCAATGCGCCACTGTGCCACCCATACAATAAAATACAATACAATTTTTTTAAACACTCACACACATTTTACCTCTTCACAGATAAGTCTAACATGCATGAGCCAAAACAAAGATGTGTGACCCATGATTCAGTAGAGAACTGTTCTTCATTTCTACCTTTCCATCTTTTGGTGTAGCCCAAAATCACACAAGAAGTGCCACAATGGGCTTTAACAGGCCCTGCCTCTTGACAGCCCTCCACCCTTGACTCTCTAAGAAGACAAGGAACAACTCCCAAAAAAAATCCCAGTAGGGAAAAAATGGAAGAAACCTTCGGAAAGGCAGTTCAAAGAGAGACCCCTTTCCAGGTAGGTTGGGTGTGTAGTGGGTGTCAAAAAGAAGGGGATCAATACAATACAATACACAGAACAGAACACAAGTAATCCTCAATACAATACAGTAGTGCAATAGAAATATGACAAGTACAGAGTAGAATGATATTACATAATATTATATAAAATACAAGATATGTACACCTTATTTGGGCAGTTTATCCCATTCTTGATGGGAGATCATTTCAAGCTCCGTTAGATTGTGTTGTGGTTGGGATTATGCTAAGATTCACACAGTTAGAAGACAGTGGTTTGCTTTTTTTTATTATGGGGACCCCAGGGTAACACCGAGTATTGACCTGAGACTCACACACAGAGACACTGATAAGAAGCTCAATGACCTGACAAATATTAAAGATAATAAAGAATCTATATTTACAAATAAAGAAGGAAAAAAACAATTATTTAACAAACTGCATGTACGCATAAAAACCCTCTAAATCTGCTCAATGTTATAATACTGTCAGGGCTGCTGGGAATTGTAGTCCATTTAAATTTGCTCTACTACAATTGGATGGGAAGCATTTATAAACTTCCATCTTTAGGTCTCTCCACAGATCTTTTGTGGGGCTTACGTGTGGCCTGTAGCTGGGCCACCCCAGTACACGCAGAGACTTGTCCTGAAGCAGCTCCAAGTGTTGTCTTGGCTGAATGCTTCGGGTCATCGTTGTGCTGTAAAGTGAACCTGAGATGCCACTCTGAGATTGGCATGCACTCTGGAGCACATTTTATTGAAGGACTTCTCTTTATTTGGGTGTACTCATTCTTTCCCTCATTCTTGTATGCTCATAGCATGATGCTACTGCCACCATGCTTCACCATTGGGGAGGTGACCATTGCCTGATCTTTGACCAACATAGTGTTTGAAGTTCTACCCACAGAAGTTAATTTTTTTTCATTAGATCAGAGTATGTTTTTAATCATGTTCTCATCATCTTTTAAATATTTTACTCAAAAGAGTGGCTTCCATCTAGCCACTCTACCATAAATGCTGATTGACGGTGTCCTGCTGAGATGTTCTTCCTCCTGGCAGTTTCATCCATCTCAGCAGATAACTTCTGATGCTATGTTAGAATGACCATTGGGTGCTTAGTCATCTCCCTGACCAGGGAAGGCCCTTCTGGTCCACTTAGTCAGTTTGTTCAGTTGTCCAACTCTAGGAAGAGTCCTGGTAGGTCCAGACGTCTTTCATTTCACAGTTATAAAGGCCACTGTACTCCTGAGGACACTCAAATCTTCAGAAATGGTTTTACATCCATTTGCTCTTTGATCTTTGCCTCACCACAATTTGATCGTAGACGTGTTCTGTGAATGGCACAAATTTAGCTGGAAGTGAAATGCAATTTATTTCATTAATTTTCTTTGCAAACGGAAGCACAGACTTTTATTGAAAATTCAATTTTGCAGGGATACCTGGCAATAGTGAGGGTTCTCATTTGTGGCATCAAAATCTGTCTAGGCTTGATCAGTCTCTTTATGTGGTGAGACTGACATGGTCCACCTTTCATCCCATAACTGGGACACCCCAAGTAGTGGGAATGTGGTCATCAAACTACACATTGGGCATCCTTGTACAGCAGTTTGGGACCAAACAGGACCAGCAGGAAAGACGCAGAGCCACAGACAAAAATGATGGCTTCAAACTCAATGGCAGATTCAGAGAGCTTATGCATACATGTTGTGTGTTTAATAATCGTTATTGTAAACCAGTAACGGCACACTGCACGATAACAGCAGCCACACTTGACTTGAATATTCTTAGTTTTCATCCTCTTTCTGTGTACTTTTAGCATTCGTTTGCTCAGAAGTTGATGCGCTTGCTGCTTCGTGAGCAGCTCATCTTTTCTCTACCTTAGTGGCCCGCTTCTTCTCTTCTTTCGTTGACATCTTTTCGTGTTAAACTGAATAAGTCAGTGTTTGTGTTGCAATTACTTAGTACGTTTTCCTTAATTTTTAACTTAAGCTGGCACTTAAGTCTTCGATCTGCCTCAAGAATGATTTAAAATATGAAGAGATAAGGGGAAGTGACGGCGAAGGTGGTAGGGATGAGAACAGTGCCCGTATGCATGCACCGCATGGCCACCCTGCTACCCGCTGCCAAGAGTTGATTCTACAATAAAATAAAAAAAAGAGCAATAACCTTGGAGGTCAATCATCACCCCGAAAGCGGACAGTAGACGTTACGTAGTATATGTGTACAAATTTAAGGTCAGTTAGTCAAAGGGTTTGTGAGCTACAGGTGATTTAAAATCCTGGACAGACAAACGGACAGCCACAGTAGCGTATTATATAAGAAGATACATATTCTTTATTGAATCTTTAATATTTATCAGGTCTTTGAGCCGCTTATCAGTGTATGTATGTGAGTGTCAGGTCAATGCCGGGTGTATTCCTGCAGGGTCAAAAATAGTGTCATGCAGGCTTTGTAACACAGTCCACCAGCAATGTCACACAAAAGCCAATAAAGAAAAGAGGTTAAGAGCAGGTGCCGATACAGTGCATTGGCGCACCCATCACACGACAAACCAACTCGGGATGCAGATTGGGACCCAAGTTCAGCCACGCAACAGGTGACACCTTAGCACCACACTAGTTTAGATGGAGTGGAACAGTGTGAGGTTTTTTTATGTTGGCCGGAGTGCCAATTCTGCCACCAATCCCCAAGTTTTTCCCTGCAGGTTGGATGGCCTACATACAGGGATCAATACAGATTAACGTCATACCCAGGATGGAGCAATTGCAGGTTAAAGGCCTTGCTCAAGTGGCAAACAGAGCAGATTCCCTTTGGGCATTTAGGGGATTCAAACTGGCAACTTTCCGATTGCCAGTGCAGATCCCTAGCCTCAGAGCCACCACTCTGCCTAATAAAGAAAGGACTTGTGATTATTTGCAATAATTACATTGTTAGGCCAATGTCCCAAAACAAAAAGAAAATTGTATATACACTACAGAATTAGGGTGAATTTCCTCTAATAAAACACGATTCTGGAAGACAATCCTTAAAACAGAAAAACTATTCACAGTCCCAAAAATATTTACAAGAAAAAAAGCAAGTGTATATACAAGAAGGACAAAAATTGCACCAAAAAAAAAAAAATACTCCCATGAAACAATAATTACTACTAGGTGATATCTACTGAATATCAATATAACAAAGAAAAAGTATGAAGAAAAATAGGCACAAGCTGCAGTTATTTTGCACTTGGCAATTACACATGCCAGTCAGCGACACTCAGAACATCCTGGAGAACTGATTGGTCTGTTTAAATTTTGCACCTCACGCATTATTGGAGTGTCTGCTCTAGCCACAGTTTGTATCTAGTGTGACGGATGGCTGGGGTTCTTACCCAGCAGGGACACCTGGAGCATGAAAGGACCGGGAGAGAGAAAATACCGCCACCAGGACATGACAGGGCAGGCCCCCTGGTTTGCATTGGGGCCATGGGATTGGAGCTTGGAAGCTCAACCCTTTTGGGGACTGTGGCCACTACCAGGGGGTGCCTGGATGATCCAGGAGCCCTGGACTGCAGCACTTCTGTCACACCAGGAAGTGCTGCCGGAAGATCGACAGGGAGCACCTGGAGCACATCCGGGTGAACTATAAAAGGGACCGCCTCACTCCATTCTGGGAGCCGGAGTCGGGAGGTGGAGGACAGAGTAGGTGAAGGGAGAAGTAGAGGTGGTAGAAGAGAAAGAAAAGAGAGAGAGGGGGGCGAACAAGGACTGAGCCTATTGCTGATTGGTGCACTGTGGGCTGTGCTTTTGTAAGTGTGCCTGTTGTGTCTGTCTTTGTCTGGTTGGGTGGCTAGCACGCCCCCCCTAGAGTAGTCACACTAGGCATAAGGAAGTTGGCGGCATGGTTGGATTTGGCCAATGGAATGTGACTACCAAGTGGCGCCTGAGAGCCCCAAACTGCAGATACAGAAATTATATACAGTGCCCTCCATAATGTTTGGCACAAAGACACGTTTCTCCTTGTTTTAGCCGTCTGCTCCACAGTTTAAATGTACAAATCAGGCAACTCAGATATGATTGAAGTGCACATTTGAGAGGATTTGCATACATTTTGCTCACAGCATGTAGTAATGACAACTTTTTTTCTACATGGTCCCCCCATTTCAGGGCACCATAAAGTTTGGAACACAACAATGGCAGGTCTATTAAAACAATCACATGTAGGACTTTGTCACATATCCCTTGTATGCAATGAGTGGTTGACATCTGTGATTCACAGACATCAGGTGCTGATGATCTTCTATGGTGATGCTCTGCCAAGCCTCTAATGGTGCCATCTTCAGCTCCTACTTGTTTGAGGAGAATGATGTTGTCAACAGAGCTGTGCCTTAACACATCCCAGTCTGCAACACTCAGCACATCCTGGAGAATGGTCACTGACTGGTCTGTCCAATGTGCACCTCACGCATGTCTGGAGCTTCTGCTCTAGCGTCCATTTGTATCTAGTGTCAATGATGAGACAAAAGAGTCACATAACGATTTGGGGGCAGCCACCCGTATAATTATTCCTGGCTGCAAAAGAGTTAAATTGAGAGTACATTTGTGTACAGAATCGAGTCCAAACAGAACTGTCTTGATGAGGCAAAGTTGCCGGTTTTAAAGCAGAGAATAGGAAGTTACCTCATTAGGGCCAGAACTGGACGTGACATAATCAGGACCAGGCAGAATTTCTCGTAATCGGTCTGCAGTGGAAAGAGAGAAAGGATCAGTACACTCCGCCACCCCCTGGTCTGGCGTGGAATTACCCTCATTCAAGCCCTTTAGCTGCCTCACATGCGCACATGTGTGACACTAGACATAAGGAAGATGGCGGCATGGATGGAATTGGCCAACAGAGTGTGACTACCAGGGGGCGACTGAGAGCTCTCAAAACTACAGACACAGCAATACAACACACGTTGACTGAATAAAATAAAATATTTATTCACAGAAAGCACCTTTCCAAAATCCTCTCTCCGGTAATTAGTCACAATAAATTAAAATACTAAACAACTCTTCCTTCTTTATCCTCCAGTTGAGTGTTGCCTTTCTTTCTCCCAGCTCTGATTCATCTGAAGTGAGGCAGTGGACTTATTTTATGTTAAACCCAGGAATACTTCCAGGCTATAGAAAAAGTACGGAAAGGGAGCCCACCCCCCCTACACCACCACAGTTTACAGCACCCTTTAATGGTACTCATTGCCCGAAACAGGTGTTCATTTCTTGACTCCAACTCCCAAGCATCTCTGCAGGTGTCCTAAATGGGTTACCACCTAAGGACCACTACCACCTGGTGTACGGGAGATGAAACAACTCCCGACTCTCAGCTTTCGCTGTTCCATTATATTATTCTGACCAGACACAAAGTTATTTCTCCTACCCTTCGGCCAATTTGCTTGTGTCATCGTCCTGGCCTCCTGTCTGGGTAATGAATTATTTCTCCGTTCTGGCCAGGATGTCCTTTCTCCACCTACAGGAGGAAGCAATTGTCCTTTATAACCATCTTTATATGGTGTATGGCAGCAATTC
This sequence comes from Polypterus bichir lapradei, assembly GCA_026402145.1. Classification (NCBI taxonomy): domain Eukaryota; kingdom Metazoa; phylum Chordata; class Cladistia; order Polypteriformes; family Polypteridae; genus Polypterus; species Polypterus bichir. The sequence goes on along the minus strand of JANRMT010062852.1, from coordinate 24,747,984 downwards.
AGTGTCCATTCCCTGATGGTGGTACATGTACCATGCTGATAAAAGTCCGGCATTAGCCTTCTAAGACAAGCTTCTTGGTAAGGAGTGCTGTATCATTTGTACTGTTGTAATGTATTTCCGAGGTGGCCATAATAGATTGGCCATCTAGCTCTGTTAAGAGGATTTATTGTATTCTGTTCTGTGTGTTGTATTTATCCCATTTTTTGACACCTATTGCACGTCTAACCTACCTCGGAGGGGGTCTCTCTCTCTGAATCGCCTTTTCCAAAATTTCTTCCATTATTTTTGGCGGGGGGGGGTTTCTTTCTTGAAGAGTCGAGGCTGGGTGGGTGCCATTAAACAGGGCCTGTTAAGAAGCGATTTAAGGTGGGACGGACCTACGAGTTTTTTCGTAGGCTCTGGTAATTCTAGTGTTAAAGCCTATTGAGGTATCCCTTGTGTGATTTTGGGCTATGCAAGAAATAAATTGTTGTTGCTGCATCCTGGTTAACACTCTGGTGGCGACTGAGTGACTACAGTTCCATCTGAGCAGTGTCAGTGTCATCTTGAGGTGGAATTAATACTATTGTGACAGTGATTGAAATAAACTTCCGGAGAAGATAAATTGTTTGTATTTAATTGTTAGGAGCTCCAGTTTCAACCTCCTCTTTTCCACTTCAGCCGCTGAATATCATAAATATTATTACTATTGTTCCCTAAAAATGAACCAATTCTTTTTCTGTTCAATCCTAATGATTACAACAAATAAAAAGAAGAAAGGGCAGAGAGGAGATGCCTTGAATTCTGACTTTTTTTGCACAATGCCAGGAATTTCGATAAGGGTGTCTGGACTTGTGATATCTGCTTTTCAAAGCCACCTATGAAAAAACTTCATATGGTGCACTGATGTGCAGCTTGACAAACCTTAGGACAAATGGTTCGAGTAATTCAAAAAAGCTGGGACCTCAACAGTCATTCCATGTGCACTCTGAGGGGCGATAAGAAGGTGTGAGTAACAATCGGAAAGGTGGAGATGTTTAATGTGTAACTTTAATCCCAATGAGACATATACAGTATTTCACTGTACTTATTTCCATACCACATCGTTAGTTATCAACGACATGCAGAATAGGAATGTGTTAGAGCAGTAATGTCTCTCTCTACCACGCGTTGCTTTGTTAGCCTGGGAGTAATCTATTGATTTAGAGCCTCCAGTTCTTAAAGCCGGAAAAATTCTGAAGGGAGTACTCCGTTTCCTTCAGCGTGTTTTTAACATAACTCCTACGGCTAATTTCTATTCATTAATAAATGTGCTGTCAGGGTCACCTCTGACAAATATACGTTTTGTCGAAAATAATTGTTTTACAAAGATTTAATGTGAGGCTGCCATATTCCAAACATCAACATTCATAAGCCATTAATACGCAGGCAAATTTCCAAAGAGTTCATTGCCAGTTGCACAAGTGAACATGGTGATCTGTTTCTCATTCTGACTTTTTATGAGATTTCGGTGCGATAAACATCTTCATTGGCGGAAAAGTGTCCATTGATTGGACAATGGCCAGAAGACAGTTAATGGCTGACTTTAGAATAGACAGCAAATAAAACAGTACTTGTTTTAATTTGCTTTGTTTTTGGCATTCAAATTAACTGGCAAGATACAGCAAGAAAATCTAACAGACTTTACACTTTAAACTAAAGAAACAAATGTTTGTAAATGATTTGGAACAGTACACTCGTTTTTTAATATATTAAACCGGTCTGAAGCATTATACGGTGCCCTCCATAATGTGTGACACAAACACATCTTTTTCTTGTTTTCCCCCTCTGCACCATAGTTTAAAATTTGAAATCAAACAATTCAGAAGTGATTAAAGTGCACATTGCAGAATTTCATTTAAGGGTATTTGCATACATTTTGGTCACGCAACACTTTTTCTACCCGGTCCCCCCATTTCAGGACACCATTAAGTGTGCCTCTTGTGTCTGTCTGTGTCTGGTTGGGTGGCTGGCACGTCCCCTAGAGTAGTCACACTAGGCATAAGGAAGATGGCGGCATGGTTGGATTTGGCCAATGGAATGTGACCACCAAGTGGCACCTGAGAGCCCCAAACTGCAGACACAGAAATTATATACAGTGCCCTCCATAATGTTTGGCACAAAGACACATTTCTCCTTGCTTTAACTCTCTGCTCCCCACAGTTTAAAATTACAAATCAGGCAACTCAGATGTGATTGAAGTGCACATTTGAGAGGATTTGCATACATTTTGGTCACAGCATGTACAAATTACAACACTTTTTCTACATGGCCCCCCCATTTCAGGACACCATAATGTTTGGGACACAGCATTGGTAGGTCTATTAACGCTGTCATATTTAGCACTTTGTCACATATCCCTTTGCATTCAATGACTGCTTGAAGTCTGTGATTCATAGACAACAGCTGGTGCTGAGGGTCTTCACTGGTGATGCTATGCCAAGTCTCTACAGCAGCCATCTTCAATTGTTTCGGGGGCTTGTCCCCTTAAGTTTTTTCTTCAGCATATGGAAGGCAAGTTCATTTGGATTTAAACAGGCTGCATGCACACTCTCTTCTTGATTCCACGTCAGCCAGCTGCTCCACTTTCAGCGCTGATATCAAAACGGATTAGTTATGGCGCTCTTCACTCGATCTCTTCAAGATGTGACCAGACTTACAGCAAACAACATAAGTCACATTATTCAAACATTGTGCCAAATGTCAACAGCTAAAAAGGAGAAGGGCTTCAAACTATATGTTTCATGGTACATCCACAATTACGAAGGTAAGATCCGGACATATTGAAAAAACGTGTGTATACTATGAACGTACATGGGACAAATATGTGATTACATTAGGCTTTTTGAAAAAACAGAATTTCAATAATTAGTCATTAAACTTTATTCAGGGTGGCACGGTGGCTTGGTGCTTGCTGCTGCCTTGCAGTAAGGAGACCTGGGTTTGCTTCCCGGGTCCTCCCTGCGTGGTGTTTGCATGTTCTCCCCGTGTCTGCTTGGGTTTCCTCCCACAGTCCAAAGACATGCAGGTTAGGTGCATTGGCGATCCTAAAATTGTCCCTAGTGTGTGCTTGATGTGTGTGTGTGTGTGTGTGCATATGCCCTGCACGGGATTTGTTCCTGCCTTGTGCCCTGTGTTGGCTGGGATTGGCTCCAGCAGACCCCCGTGACCCTGTGTTAGGATATAGCCGGTTGGATGATGACTGACTGGCTTTATTCAGTGACAGGTGAAAATGTATATAAGCTTAATACTGCAATGGCGTTGGACAAGATATATCAGCCAGGAATGAGTCACCAAAAGAATGAGTTGGCATTATGCCATCAATAGAAGGGGCGCTTATAAAAATGGCGACTTTGCACAGTCGCATGCACTTTTTCCAACTAGTGTGGCAAAAGGCAAGCAGTCCATTTAAGGATAGTGAGCCACCTCAAAGAGCCATGTAAAGAGCACAGAGTCCATCCACTGTACCACTCAGCACCGATGCTAGAATTCATAATGCCACGAGTCTGCTGGACACCTTACCTTGACAAAAAGCAAATGTCTCTGAATGCCAAACTGCTGCTTCATTGTAAGGGTCTCAATTTGTTTCCTCAGCCGGTGGATCTCCTCTCTGAGAGACATGTTTTCATTAGTCATTGAACTTTATTGAAGGACAGGTGAATATGTATTGTCACACACGTGCGCTTAGGAGGAAGCCAACAAGCCCTGACGTGAGTAAAGTATCGCAACATGAAGCGTTGCTTAAGGGTACTAACGTGTCTCTCTCTCCCTCTCTCTTCTTACCCAAAGAAGAAAAATAAAATATCGGTGTTTACACCTACCGCCATTACAACACTTCAAAATGGCTGCTCTCCAGTTGATGACATCAGTTCCGGCCCCACAAATTCAACGTCATTTCTGACTTCCTGTATTTGACGTCACATCCTGTTATTTAATTCCTGTTACCATTTTGTTTGCTATAAAAGCACATGCAATCATACCTTTGTTGTCAAATGTTTATTTTGATCCGCTTGCATTTAATTTTTGCATCCGTCCGTTGGACATTATACGGGGTTATTCACCAACTCTTTTTGACATGTTGTTGTCAACTTATTTTGATCTATTACAGTATATAATCTTAATACTTAGTACTGGGTACAATGGACCACAGTGTGAAAAAAACAGATACACTGACAGTCTTGCAAAATCCACCTTGGATGAGCATCTAAAATAAAGTAATTTCCAGGAAAACTCAAATTTATAGTAACCCTAGGTATAGGGAAGTTTAATCACTTAATGATGATAATAATAATCTTTATATTTATATAGTGCTTTTCTAACTACTCAAAGTGCTTTACATAATGAGTGGGGAACCACTTCAGCCGCCACTAATATGCAGCATCCACCTGAATGATGCAACGGCAGCCATTTTTGTGTCAGTATGCTCACCACACAGTAGCTGTTAGGAGGTGAAGTGGTCAGAGAGTGGTAGCCAGTTAGGGACAGGTAATGATTGGGGGGGCTGGGGGGGGGGGGTTTGAATGACTTGGCCATGGAGGGCAATTTAATACCCTAACCTTTACGAAAGATGCCCAGGGATCTTTAATGATCACAGAAAGTCAGGACCTCAATTTGAGCTCCATGTGCTATAGAAGTACAGTGCTCTCCATAATGACTGGGACAAAGACACATTTTTTCCTTGATTTATTCCTCTGCTTCACAGTTTAAAATTACAAATCAGAGAACTCAAGTGCAAATTGCTGACTTTCACTTCAGGGTATTTGTCTACATTTCGGTCACACTGTGTATCAATGACAACACTTTTTCTACATGGTCCCCCCATTTCAGGACAACATAATTTTTGGGACACAGCAATGGCAGGTCTATTAAAGCCATCATATTTAGGACTTTGTTGCATATCCCTCACATGCAATGACTGCTCGAAGTCTGCGATTCATAGATACCTGCAGGTGCTGAGGATCTTCTCTGGTGATGCTCTGCCAAGCCTCTACTGCAGCCATTTTCAGTTCCTACTTGTTTTGGGGTCTTGACCCCTTAAGTTTTCTTTTCAGCATATGGAAGGTCTGCTCAATTGGATTTAAATTGGGTGACTAACGTGGCCATTTAACACTTTTCCATTTTTTAGCTGTGAAAACTTCCTGTGTTGCCTCAGCAGTGTGTTTGACATTAGCAGACAACCATTCTACACTTGTAGGTCTACAGCATTAGCACAGTCTTGATGAAGCTGGAAAATTCTTGTGATGCTATGTGACCAGCTGAAGAATAAACTTTCTGTTGCTCATCCTTTGTCAGTATGTCATAAGTACTTTTCGATGATACTTACTCCTCTTTCAGCTGTGTTTTTCACTAACATTAAGCGTGTCGACAGTTCACAAAATTTGATTGGATCATCTGTCCACTGTTGTGGTGGCTTCTTAAAAGATGACTGGGACCTTTCTTACCTTCTTCCCATAAGGACATCAAAGAAGAATGTTGTTCTTTCTCCTACCATATCATCCAAGTTCCGCTATTCAGATTCATTTGTCAGCTTGAGATGTTGAGGAATGTCTCGTAATGGTCGTCCCTTTAGGCTTTGCACCATCTTTTTCTTGGTTTCTGCTGAGACTTTGTCATTAAAAATAGCTAGTCTATTAAATGTTCAGACAAAAACCAAATGACAAAATGCTGTATGTGTATTAATGGCAAAACCCTAGTTTGGATAGGTCTTACAAATGATCAGAATTCAATATCATTAAGAGGGCTTTGGACTGCAAATGGTTCTCCACTCCACAGTATGACATAAACTAAACTGATAAACAGAGCAACATCTTAGATTCATGTGCAGTCATCCTGAACTGAGTCTTAAAATGGAATATTTTCAATGCATAAATGCCTGGTGTGATATGTCGGCTCTGGAGCTCAAAATGACTTGCTGCCTTCATGTAAACCAATAAACAAGATAGACAAACATGGAAATTCCTGATAATCATCCCCTTGGCTGCTGGACTTCAAGAGCACATGGTAAGCAGTCAAGCATTTCAGGTTGCAATCTGAACATTGCCAGGTCCACAATCAGGTCATCAGTAGTCACAGCATATGTGTCTTAATTTATTGATCGCCATTTTTTCTGAAATCAGTTGAATAAAGCAGTTGACCAACTTTCTGTTTGACCAAATAAACACGAGAAGATTTTTGACATCACAAACTTCCATGACGTGATGATGGCATACAGTCCAGTCCACTGCAGTTCCTAGAATGTGTTGAATGCATTCCCCATTATGAAGCCCCCTGTTGCTGGCTGTTGTACATGTAATTACTTATCAGTTGTGTCGTTTTGACACTTTATACAGGGTGGCGCAGGGAAAGGGGAAATTTTGGAAGTAGGTATTGGTGACCCTGGGGTGTCGGCACTTGCTTGGGACCAATGCGACCTCGTTTAGAACCCCTTACCATTAGTTATAATGAAGCAGGGGAGTGGTGCTCAACGAGCATTTGCTGTGAAAGCCTTTTATAAGAATGGCGATAGTGTGAGTGCTACGCGAAGGGAATTTCAACATCATTACCATTTAGGACGTTACAATCTTTTCCAGTCTGCTCATGCGATTACAACGTGGGTGCGTATTTTCGAAGAAACAGGTTCAGTCTTAAAAAGAAGTTCCCAGGTGGAGCCACTTTGCATACTGCCCGACAATCGACAATTGTTTGGAAAGCGCGTCATTTCATGTAATGGTCACATTCCATGGCCTCCCCAGATCTCACTGTTTGTGATTTTTTTTTAATCTTAAAAGCCAAGTGTTCCGCACATGTTCTGCAACTACTGCTGAACTAAAAAGGAGGTTTGAAGAGGAAATCACTGGCATTCCTCTTGACATGTCGCATCGAACAATGCAGAATTTCCACAACAGGCTGTCAGAATGTGTACGGAGAAAATGGACAACACTTTCGTGATGTTTTTTTCAAAACATAAAATGACTATTGAATAAACATTGATTACCATCAATAATTGCATGTCCTGTACAATACATTTAATCATTAAATGTATTTTGTAATGTGTTTACTCATGCATTGAACGTCAACTGAAAATTTCCCATTTCCCTGCGCCACCCTGTATTAACAACTGTCATTACTAGACACTTCTAAAAATGTCTGTGTAGACTGCAAATAAACTATAAAAATTATAGACGCTCCTACTTACTACTAGAATGTTCTGGGAATGTTCCCTGTTTCATTTTTGTTTATTGTTCACTACTCACTTAGCTACTCATTTAAGAACCCTACGCAAGACATACATGGTGACAATACAAATAAAATGTTCAGAATGGAGTGACCTTTAAAAATTTGACAATCAGGCCAGAATTTCACAGTAAAGTAAGCCATCCCTAATGGACAAAAATTAGTCTTGAGGAGAAAAGATTATGCAAACATCTTTGTATTGGTCTATGGTCCACTCTGATGAGTATTTATGCAATCAATTACAACCGTTAAAACCATCTGACATATGACATGAATAAAGTCGATTATCTCATTCCAACAGCACCTTTTAAGGGGTGGGATTACTTTAGGCAATAAGAGAACAGTCAGTACTTGAAGGTGATGTGTTGGGAGCTGGAAAAATGGGCAAGCGTAAGGATATAAGTGACTTTGACCAGGGCCTAACTGTGATGCCTAGAAAACTGGGTCAGAACATCTCCAAAATGGCAGGTCTTGTGAGGTGCAATGGTTAGCACCCTCCAAAAGTCGTCCAAGAAAGGACAACTGGTGAACTGGTAACAGGGTAATGGGCACCTGAGATGAACTGATGTGTTGTGGGGAGTGAGGGTTAGCCCAATCAAAGAGCTTCTGTAGCACAACTTGCTTAAAAACATAATTCTGGCCATGAAAGGAAAGGTGTCAGAAGGCACAGAGCATCACAGCTTGCTGCCTATGAGGCTGCATAGGTGTAGACCAGATGGAGTCCCCATGCTGACCTTTGTCCACTGCTGAAAGTGCCTACAATGGGTTGGTGAGTGTCAGAAACAGGACCATGGAGCAATGAAAGAAGGTGGCAGGGCCTGATGAGTCATACTTTCTTTTAGATCATATGCACAGTTGAGTGTGTGTGTGTTGTTATAAGCTGTGACTAACCCTCCCCTACTCTGTTTCTCTTCTTGCTATTCTCATGTGGCACTTGGTGCCACTGCTCTACTGCCAAGTTGCTTGCCTGCCTATGGAGAAGTCATCTCAGAAAAAGGAACCCTGGAATCATCAGGTAGAAGTGTCCTTTCATCTGATTGGCCGGCCCAGCACTGACTCAGCTGTAGACTGGCCAGTAGGTGGGAGGCGTCTGGTTGGCTGAGGTCTCCAGGGCTCTGACTGCATCTGGCTTGTCTGACTCCTTTTCTACAATCTGGCTGTGGTTCTACAATTAACAGATGGACAGATATTGTTGGATTTCATTTATGTTAATTAGTTTCTGCTTTTTTACTGTATGTATTTGAACAAATCTGCGTCCTCATATGTGATAGTTCTGTATTTAGTGAGTGATATCAACTATTCTTGCATTTTGCTTTGTTGTTTGTACTACAGCATTGTATTTTTGAGGTGGCCATGTCAGATTGGCCGTCTAGCACTGTGAAGAGGATTACTTGTGTTCTGTTTTGTGTGTTGTATTCACCCCATTTTTTGTCGCCCATTGCACACCCAAGCCACCTCAAGGGGGTCTCTTTCTGAAATGCCTTTCTCTAGATTTCTTCCACTTTAATTCTCTATACAGTAATCCCTCCTCGATCGCGGGGGTTGCGTTCCAGAACCCCCCGCGATAGATGAAAATTCGCGAAGTAGAAACCATATGTTTGTATGGTTATTTTTATATATTTTAAGCCCTTATAAACTCTCCCACACTGTTAACATTATTTGAGCTCTCTAGACATGAAATAACACCCTTTAGTCAAAAGTTTAAACTGTGCTCCATGACATGACAGTTCTTTCTCACAATTAAAAGAATGCAAATATATCTTTTTCTCTTCAGGAGCAGAGAATTTCAGAGAGAGAGAGAGAGAGAGCAATCGCAAAGAAAAGCAAACAATCAAAAAATCAATACGTGTGCTTTTAAGTTTGCCGAAGCACTAAAGCGTCAGTATCTTCTAAGCAAACAGCCTCTGTGCAAACAGCCCCTCTGCTCACATCTCCTCCGTCAGGCGCAGAGAACATCAGAGAGAGAGAGAGAGCGCAAGATTAAAGCAAACAATCAAAAAATCAATAAGTGTGCTTTTGGAAGCACCGCGATAAAGCGGCATTTCTTAGAGGAGCGTCCGTATCCACTAGGCAAACAGCTTCTGTGCAAACAGCACCTCTGCTCGCACCCCCTCCGTCAGGCGCAGAGAATGTCAGAGAGGGTGAGATAGAGGCAGAGACGAGCAAACAATCAAGCACCGCACGGGATGCATATCTTATAGCATTGAGGAGTTTTAGTTAATATGTAATACATGCTCTGATTGGGTAGCTTCTAAGCCATCCGCCAATAGCGTCCCTTGTATGAAATCAACTGGGCAAACAAACTGAGGAAGCATGTACCATAAATTAAAAGACCCATTGTCCGCAGAAATCCGCGAACCAGCGAAAAATCCGTGATATATATTTAGATATGCTTACATTTAAAATCCGCGATAGAGTGAAGCCGCGAAAGTCGAAGCGCGATATAGCAAGGGATTACTGTAATGGTATTTTTTGGGGAGGTTTTTCTTGTCTTCCAAGGTAGTCAACGCAAGGTGGCTGTCAAAAAACGGGGTCCATGAAAACCCATTGTAGCATTTATTGTGTGATTTTTGGGCTATACCAGATTTAAATTGTTGTTGTTGTCATTTACCCGAGCAAGAGATGGCGGTAGGGTGCACTATGGAAAGAAGGCAAGCCAGCAGAGACAGTGTGATGCTATGGGCAAATGGTCTGCTGAGATACCTTGTAAATGTTACTTTGACATGTACCACCTACCTAAAGATTGTTGCAGAGCACATACACCTCTTCATGATAACGGTATTCTCTGAGTTCAGTGGCCTTTATCAACAGACTCATGCTCCCTGTCATACTACAAAAATTTTTCAGGAGTGATTTGAAGAACATGACCAAGAGTTCAAGGTGTTGACTTGACCTCCAAATTTCCCAGAAGTCAATGCGATCGAGCATCTGTGCGATGTGTTGGAAACAACAAGTCTGATTTATGGAGTCCCTACCTCACAACTTACAGGACTTGCTAACGTCTTGGTGCCAGGTACCATAGGACACCTACAGAGGTCTTGCCCATGCCTTGATGCGTCAGAGCTGTTTTGGTGGTATGAGGGGGGACCCACACAATATTAGGCAGGTGGGTTTAACGCTGTGTATTTGTCATTAATTTAGACTGCTTTACAGAAATCTGTTTTAACTTGGATGTTAAAGAGACCTTTTCTGTTGACCGACCAGATAAAATTACCATGTTGCAACATTGTGTTACAGTAAAATGTGAAATCTTCCAAGGGGATGAATACTTTTTATAGGCACTATATTTTCCAAATTTACATAAAACACATTTAATACTAGAATGCAAAGTAAAGCACATCATTTAAAAATTCTGGTCTTTTCAGTAAAGAATATTATAAATCCACCTGTTTACTGGGTCCACTTAATCTTACCTTGAACTTGTGGGTAGCCAGAGCCTATCCTAACAGCACTGGGCACAAAGCTTGAACCAGCACCGGATTGGATTTCAGTCCACTCAAGTGTAAGAACTTCATTAAACAACTAAAAGTTTCTGACTCAATAATGTGCTTTGTGCAGAGCAAACATAATGAAATGATGCTGTTTGCTTCAATTGCTGATGATGGTGTCTGTGTGGTGCAGGCTGATTAGCATTGCATGTTTATGGCAGCTTTTTTTAATAAAGAAAACAGCTGGAAGTATTTCTACAGCTGACCAATGCAGAGGAAGTTCGGTTTTGTTGGTTGGGTTTTCTTTAATTGTGAGGACATTGGTAATTAATAGTAATTTGGGTTGTCGGCTCATGGGGACGGCATATTTTGAATGCCCTTTTGGTGACGTAACCAGTTAATGGTTGGTGCAGTTGCAGGTGGTGCACAAAGATGGCTAGAATTCATCATGATAGAAATGCATGCTGTTGAATTTGGTTGTACGTAATATATACATAGGCAGACATGGTGGCAAGTGCTAGTCAGATGCATCTGTTACACACTTTTCAACAAAGTTTTACTCATGTGATTGTTACCTAGCATTATTGCAGGATTGGGAAGCATTTGACCCAAAGCCTTCCAATAGATGGCACCTATGAATACGGTCGTGAGATGTAAAGAGAGAGAGAGAGAGGTTAGGAGCAGGTGCTGATACAGTGCATTGCCGCATCCACCACCTGACGAACCAACTCAGGATCCCAGATTGGGACCCGAGTGTGGCCATGCAATGGGTGATACAATACAATATAATACAATACAATTTATTTTTGTATAGCCCAAAGTCACACAAGGAGTGCCGCAATGGGATTTAACAGGCCCTGCCTCTTGACAGCCCCCCAGCCTTGACTCTCTAAGAAGACAAGAAAAACTCCCAAAAAAACCCCAGTAGGGAAAAAATGGAAGAAACCTCGGGAAAGGCAGTTCAAAGAGAGACCCCTTTCCAGGTAGGTTGGGCGTGCAGTGGGTGTGAAAAAGAAGGGGGTCAACACAACACAATACAATACACAGAACAGAACAAATCCTCAATACAGTATACAAATAAAAATTTTAGAAGTACGCAGCAGAATTTAACAGTAGATGATATCACATAATATGATTTGGATTTGTTTATAGTCCTGGAGACCTCATCCATCACCTTGCATCCCCCATTTGGCCATTCCACAGCTGAAACAGCGCTGGGCCAGCCAATCCGATGAAAGGACCTCTCTTTCCCATGATTCCAGCGATCCTCCATCAGGGATGACTTTGCCATAGACAGGCACAACAATTTGACAGGTGGGCCATGGCACTAAGTGCCACATTTGAATACCAAGAAGAAGAAAAGAATAGGTGAGGGTTAGTATCAAATTATAACTATTATGTTACTTATGTTTTAGTGCCAATGACTAACAACAGAGATGCAGTCTGTACAGTTAATCAGCAGCTCTAGTCAGGATATGCTAAACTGAAGTTGTGAGTCTTCTGCCGGGATTTGAAAGCTGAGACCGAAGGGGCATCTCTTATAGTAGCAGGCAGACCAGTCCACAGTTTAGGGGCCCTGTAACTAAAAGCTTGACCTCCCACTATTATTTTATTAATTCTTGGAATCATAAGCAGACCAGCATCTTGAGATCTTAATGTGCGCTCAGGTTTTTAAGTCATGATAAGTTTGGACAAGTAAGCCGGACCTCGGCCATTTAATGCTTTATATGCTAAAAGGAGGATTTTGAAATCTGCCCTAAACTTAACCGGGAGCCAGTGTAAGGATACAGTATAAGAACTGGAGTTATGTGTTTGCATTTTCTTGTTCTTGTGATAATTCTTGCAGCAGTATTTTGGATTAACTGGAGGCTGTATAAAGAACAGTTTGAACATCCAGTGAACACCGCATTGCAGTAGTCAATCCTACTAGAAATAAATGCATGAATTAATTTCTCAGAATCCTGTTTATTTACAAAGCGCCATAATTTCCTAACATTTTTCGGATGGAAGAAACATGATTTGGACAGCTTTGTAATTTGCGCTTTAAATGACATACTAGAGTCAAAGATAACTCCTAGATTGCGGGCTGATTCAGTAAAATTAATTGGGATTCCAACTGAGTTAAATGATGACAGAATATTGTTGTGATCAACATCATTCCCTCCAACAATTAACATCTCTGTTTTATCTGTGTTTAAAGACAAGTAGTTCTCATCCATCCACTTCTTTAATTCACTAACACAACTAATTAAAGACAACATCAGAGAAACTTCACTTGATTTAAATGAAAGGTATAGCTGGGTGTCATTTGCATACGAGTGAAAATTAACATTATGTTTCCTGATGAGAGATCCCAGTGGAAGCATGTAAAGTGAAAACAGTAAAGGTCCCAGTACTGAGCCCTGCGGGACACCATACTGAACTTCTGTGTATAATGATGGAGTCCTGTCAGCACATTTCTGTACATATTGGAATCGATTTGATAAATAAGAACTAAACCAAGCGAGCACAGGGCCTGTAAGCCCAACATCATTTTCTAGCCTGATACCTCAGCACCACACTAGTTCAGATGGAATGTAACCAGTGTGAGTTTTTTTTCTGGTGGCCGGAGTGCCAATTCTGCCAACAACCCCCAGGTTTTTCCCTGCAGGTCGGAGGGCCTACATAACGTCATCCCCAGGACGGAGCAATTGCAAGTTAAGGACCTTGCTCAAGGGCCCAACGAAGTAGAGTCACTTTTGGCGTTTACAGGATTTGAACCGGCAACCTTCCGATTGCCAGTAGAGATTCCTAGCCTCAGAGCCACTACTCTGCCCGAGTGGTGAGATGTAAAGCATAAATTAAAATGGTGCCTTTGTAAATTCGGTTAGCTGGTATCACACATGTGCATATGGAGGATGGTTTACACGCTCAGATAGTTTTATTCATCAGCCAGACTAGGGGTTAGCGCTCTCACCTGATCCTCGGTCCTCTCGTTCCTCTGCAGTTCAACCAAAGGCCCTGCCATCCCAATGACATCACCACCGGTCCACCCACTGTTGACGTCACTTCTGACAACCCCTGATGACGCCATTTCTGGTACCCAGGATCCATCTTCCTGCCACATCAGTTCCTGACTTCACCTCTTCCTTTATCCATCATCTTTATCGCCCAGACACCACCTGTTAGTCACTTCAGTTGTGAACTCCGCTTCTGTATAGACGTGATTCTTTTATTTTGCTGATTTTTCAGTATACGGGGTTGGCCATCCCCAAACCTTTTGCTCTCTGCTGGTTTTTTACTATACCAGTTTGAAATTTTTAAATTTTTGGATCACTTCATCGAGTAGTAGGGTGCTGTACTGTGTTAGCCATTATGGATGCAATGAGAAGTCTAGCAAATTGACACCTTTTATTAGTTGACTGTACGGATTACTATATGCAGGCTTTTGAGGCAACTGAGGCCCCTTCTTCAGGCAGGTTGCTTCGAAAGCTTGCGCCTTAAAATCGGTTCAGTTAGCCAATAAAAGGTGGCATTTTGCTTGATTTCTGAAATCACTTCATCAAAGGGTCTGTTAGCATAATTTTGTTTATTACTTATTTTTGTAACAGTCATATTTAAAATTAACAGTGACAACAGAATGTAATTACATTGTAATAACAAGCAGACACAATAAAGAGTGTTGGGGAACCTGTTGACAAAATGAAATTGAAAAAAAAAAAATATGTGAATAATGGGATTAGAGAGGACATCTTTTCAGATGGGAGTCTCATTATGACTTACCCAAAGATGGCGGACCTTCTGGTTACGTTGTCAGGACTTTTTTGAAGATGGCTGACACCCATCCTGGAAGTACACAACATCTTTGAGTAAGTAAGAACCAGACTCCCATCTGAAAAGACATTTCTTTATTGCTCTTAATCGCTTTTTTTATTTTTGAATTTCAATTACATGAGGTTTGCCCCAGGATGCCCCAACAATTCTTATTGTGTTCCTTTGTTCTTACATATAACAGACCACGCTGATGCATTTTGACTATAATAAATTTTATATACGCGTCCTCTCTGATCATTCTTACTGGCCTTGCTGCCGAAAACCAAAAAAATGCTTGTAAATGTTTAAATCAGTAGCACTGTGTCTGAGGCTTCAAATGTGAATTTTAAAATATGTACACTTTAAGGAAAAAGCAACGTTTAATTAAGTGAAGCGTTAGAGAAAAGAAATACTGAGTGATTTGCTTCCTGATGCTGAACGCTTTCATGTGGTACTAGCTTACTCTGCCACATCACAGAAGAGAGAAATGAATGATGGGAGACATTTGACCTTATGGTTTGTCAGACAGCTTTGGTCATCATTCAGAAAATGGATTGCCAGTTAAGGATGTGACCACAAGAAAGGGAGTGGAGAAGGATTGGCTGGAAGTTTATTTTGCTGGAGTTATTTTTATAAAATGTGATTAGTAATTGCTGCCTTTCACATTCAATAAATCAGTCAGTGACTCAGGCAGTCAATCAAATGATCAGTCCATCAATCTTTAATTTCACAAGTAACGTCACCATAAAGCTCTTTCCAAAGTTGAATTGAGTTCAGTTTTATACAGCGGTCTTCAGTAAGTAAGGTCACGAAGAGCTTACACATTGTGACCAAAACAGGGCACCCCAGAGCCTCAGACTCCAGACACTAGCATAAGAGTTCCAATAAAATGAATTTTATTGTACAAAATACCCTTTCTTCAGGTTCTGTTAACAAATTAAATATACACAAGCATGATTACAATAAAAGTTCTCCTCTACTCTCCTCCAGGCAAACTTTGTCCTCTTCCTGCCAACTGCATCTCACCTGGATGAGGCTGAGTGGCTTCTTTTATGCCAGACCCGGGAGTACTTCCTGTGCCACACGATTACATCCTGAAAGCACTTCCGGGTCAGGCAAAACCTTCTTAAAGAATGTGTGTCATTTCCGTACAGCTCCCTCTGGCAGCACCCACATACCCTGACAGGACTATACAATTCCCAAGGTGCCCTGCGGGTGTACAAATGGGAGTGCTACCCAAGGGATGTTGCCATCTGATGTACTAGGGGACTACATGACCCTTCATTGCCCTTCAGTTATATCTTCCCAGCAATCAACCCAGCCAGAACGCCTGTCCATCCTGATCCTTACCTTATGGCATCCCGTCCATGAAGAGAGCCAACCTCTTTCTTGGTCAGGTTGCCAGTCCATTATACTTTGCATTTACAATGTATTTACAGCTATAACAGCAAGTTGCTAAACAATATATGTTCAGACCTGCAGGGGGGTGTTGCAGCCCCCCCCAAACCCCAGACACAACCACACAGGCACAAGTCCTAGGTGCAAAAGCAATGTTTATTAAGCAAATACCTTACAAAGGCTTCCTTCTCGTACTGGCACAAGCACAATGCTGGGAGATGCAGGCTATTTTAAGTAGCGCAGGAGCAACTTTTATTATTTGACCAGAATATAACAAAACAAATGTAACCAACAATGTTCAAATATACAAAAATATTAATTACAAAACTACAATGAATTAACTGTGGTGAGCTGGCACCATGTCCAGAATTTGTTCCTGCATTGCGCCCTGTGCTGACTGGGATTGGCTCCAGCAGACCCCCGTGACCCTGTGTTAGGATACTGTATAGCGGGTTGGACAATGACTAACTGACTGACAATGAATAAATGGTTTAGGCCAAAAAAACCAAATATAGCAACATTCATATGCCTAAAGTCTTAAAACTGTAGCCTGTAGGCAGTGTAACAGCAACACAAACCCCAGACAGAATTGTACAGAGGTTCAAAAATGAATGTTTTTATTTTATAGAAATACCTTCACATAGGCTCTTATACACATTCACGGCCACAGTACAATACCTTTCTTTCTTTCTTTCTTTCTTTCTTTCTTTCTTTCTTTCTTCTACTCCACACTTCCCAGACGAGCTTTGTCCATCTTCCACACCCGACTCCAACTCACCTAGATGAGGTTGAGCGGGGTCTTTTATCTTGGACCCTGGAATACCTGTAGTCCTAGGGCATAACTCATTGGAAGTACCTCCAGGTCAAATGGAAGTCCCACAAAGCAGGGATTGATAATCCCAGCAACTCCTCCTGGCAGCCCCCACGGAATCCAACACAGGTGCCACACTGGACTACAGGTCCCAAAATGCCCTGCAAGTGTCTGTGTGGGAATCCTAGCCCAGGAATGCTACCCTCTAGTGTATTGGGAGAGCCACTAGTCTGCCCGTTACATTTGGTCCATCCTAGCTGGGACATCAGCAGATTCTCTCTGAGGTTTCCACCTCCTGCCAACCTCCTGGCACAGGCAGGGAACAGCCTGCATTTCTTCTCGGCCACTCAGTATAGCCTGCCATCCATCACACACGTACACACCGTATGTCCATCTTTTCTAGTCTCGCAACACACTAATCCAGAACAGAGTTGTGGGGAAGCTAGAGCCTGTCCCAGCAAGGTAGGAACAATCTCTAGACAGAATACCAGTCATTCACAGGGTGAACACACACATATTTGGACCAATTTGACATGCCACCTGGATGAAACCCACATAGTCATGGGGAGAATATACCCTATGAAAAGAACACCCGGGACATGAACCCTGATCTATTTGCTGTGAAGCAGCAGTGCCACCATGCTGCTCCATACTGTTTATGAACACAAAAATTCAAATTAAACTCACAATAAAACAGAACTTAACCTTTTGATTCACTGAAACAATACAAAGTCCATTAATGTTAAAATTTGAATATGATATTGGTGGAGAGGAAGATGAAATCTCCACTTAATAATATTCTGGAAGAAAATAAACCTCACCCTTATGGAAATGACAGTTGAACCATGTCTTATGCAAGGGCTACCTTCCTAGGTATTTTGTATGGTGGACAATTGTGGACAATAGTGGGCAATTGTATACTGGACAATAGTGAAATGACTCTTGACAGTCCTTCACACTAGCCCAATGATCAGTGGTTTTGCCTGTAACAAGAAATACATCCTTATTTTATGTTACATATAGCCTATCCTATTGACATAAGTATTTAGAATCTTTGCTATGACACTTGAAATGTGGCTCAGGAGCGTTCTACTGATCATTGCTGAGATGTTTCTACACCTTGTTTGAAGTCTGTCTGTGGTCAATTCAATTGATTGAACGTGGTTAGGAAAGACACACACCTGTCTGTAGAAGGCTCTATAGTTTAGAAAAAAACAAGCCATGAGGTCAAAAGAATTTGGCTGCAGAGCTTAGAGACAAAACCTTTCTGCAGCATTGACGGTTCCCAAGAGCACAGTTGCTTCCATAATTCTTTAAAGGAAGAAGATTAGAACAACCAAGACTTCTCTTAGAGCTGGCAACCCGGCCTAGCTGAGTAATCGCGAGAGAAACCCCATGGTAAGAGAGATGACCAAGAACCCAATGGTCACTCTGACTGATGTCCAGGGGAGAATGAAGAAGCTTCAGAAGGATAACATCAATTGCAACAATCCATTAATCTGGGCTTTTTTGGTTTTAATAAAGTTGATCTAATTTAATCTTTATGGCTGAGTGGCCAAACAACACACAAAAGCCCATTTGGAGTTTGCACAAAGGTACCTAAAGGATTCTCAGACTGTAAGAAATGTGATTTTCTGGTCTGATGAAACCATGATTGAAGTGTTTGGTCTCAATACTGAGTGTCACATTTAAAGGAAAGCAGGCACCACTCATCAAATGCGCAATACGTGTCCAACAGTGAAGCATGGTGGTGGTGGTGGCAGCATCATGATGTGGGCTAGGGGACTGAGAAAATAGACAGGGTTGATGGAAAGCTAAATGGAGCAAACAACAAAGATAGCCTTAATGCCAACTTGCTCCACAGAGCTCTGGACCTCAGACTGGGCTGAAGGTTTACCTTCCAACAAGACAATGACCATAAGCACAAAGCAAAGACAACACAGGATTGACTTTGGGACACCCCTCTAAATGTTCCTGAATAGCCCAGCAGAGCATTGATTATAACTCAATCAAACACCTCTGGAGAGACCAGAAAACATCTGTCCACTGACTGTTGCCATCCATCCTGACAAACATGGAGAGGATCTGTTGCTCAAATCCAGTTGTGTGAAGCTTGTCACACAAGAAGACTTTAGCACGTAGTCACTGCCAATGGGGTTTTAACTAAGTACTGAGTAAAGGGTCTGAATGCTGTCACACACGTGCGCATGGGAGGCAGCTAAAGGGCTTGAGTGAAGGCAGTTCTGAGACATGCCGGGATGTGGCAGAGTGCACTGACTCTTTTTCTCCCTTTCCTGTAGACCATTCCCGGGAGATTCCACCTGGCTCTCTTGACGTCACTTCCGGGATCGAGCCAATGGAAGTAGACCTTACCAGCTCCGGCCCCTCTGATGTCACGTCCGGGTGTGATCCAATGACTGAAGACCACGTGCCCGATCCTTATGACCTCACTTCCTGTCCTTCCCTTTAAAAGCCTGCCCTTTTTCCCTTTTTTCCTCAGTCTTGTTTTGGACTCAATGGTATGCACATCAGTGCTGTTTATTGTGTGAAATAATGACTTTTGCAGCCAGGATACCAGGATATACGGGTGGCTGCCCCAAACCTTCATCTGAGTATGTCTCATCTTTGTGACAATACTTATTAAAAAATAAATAAATATCATATTGACATAAGTTTGCAAAAATTCCTAAAATCCTGTTTTTGCTTTATCATTCTGAGGTGTCGGTAAATGAGGGAAAAAATTAATATAAATAATTTCAGCATAAGGCTGCAACAAAGGAAAATGTATAAAAAGTATACATGTGGTCTCTAAGGGGTATATTAACACCCCCAAATCCCAGAGACAATTGAACTACAACAATCCAAGTTCAATTAAAGGGTTTTAATGGCAACAATTCCTTTTGTACAAAACTTCATTTTCTCTGTTTCACTACCTCCTCCACATCTGACTCCAGACCCAGGAGTACTTCTGGTGCTCAATCTATTACCCCAAGGAAGCATTTCCAGGTTTGGTAGGACCCCAACGGTCCTTGTGCTGTCAGTATTCCACAGATTCCCGTGGTGGCCCACGCAGAACCCATCAGAAGAGACCCCTGTGACCATGACTGCCATGCTGCCCTGCGGGTGTCCATATTGGAGGATTATATGCAACATGAGTAATGATATTGATTCTGTTTGCTGTTGTTCAACATTCGTCCTCATTGAGTGAATCAGGAATTTTATCTCCATTTTATATGAAAACGTGACCCTAACATTTCTTCTCTGCTGTTACTGTATTGCTGCTTATACATGTGCTTATCTAATTAGCCAATCATGTGGCAGCAGCACAGTGCATAAAAACCTGCAGATGCAGGTCAGGAGCTTCAGCCAATGTTCACATCAAACATCAGAATGGGGAAAAATGTGATCTCATTGATTATTGGTTCCAGATGAGTTAGTTTGAGTGTTTCTGGAACTGCTGATCTCCTGGGATTTTCACACTCAGTAGTCTATAGGAGTTTACTCAAAATGGCGTAAGTAACATAAACATCCAATTAGCAGAAATTCTGTAGATGGATGTTGATGAAAGATGTCAGAGTTGGACTTTTTCAAGCTGACAGAAAGACTACAGTAACTCCAAGCAGTAAAGCATCTCAGAACGCATAACACATCAAACTGTGGAAACTATTGGATCTATTCCAATCAATTGTTTGAACGCCACGGCCTATTTGAGTATTGTTGCTTAACATTTGCATCCCTTCATGGCTACAATTTCCCTATCTTCTAATTGCCACTTCCAATATGATAATACAGAAAAGTCATCCCAAAATGACTTCATGCACGTGACAATGAGTTCATTGTTCTTCAGTGGCCTTCCCAGACACCAGATCTGAATCCAATAGAACACCTTTTGGATGTGGTAGAATGGGAGATTGGAAGCATAAAGGTGCAGCAGACCTTTGTAGAAGGTCTTTAGAAACTATGGGATGCTATCTGAAGGTCTGTAGAAACTATGGGATGCTATCATGCCAACATGAACCAGAATCTCAAAGGAATGTTTCCAACATCTTGTGGAATCAATGCCATAAAGAACTGAGGCTGTTTTGAGAGCAAAAGAAGGCCCTCTCCAGTTATTAGCATAGTGGTCCTAAGAATTTGGTCAGTGAGTGTAAACTAAATCACTGAGGCTTTAAAAATCTCTGATGTCGTATTCGATGGGCAGGAATAGTAGCTTGGTGATGTAGCAGTGGCACTTAGAAACAGAAGTTAGAAATAACAGATTATAATGTCCGACTGTTATTTTTCCAAATGTAATCCCCTTGAGTAACTGAGTGTTTGTACAGTAGGTTGTCTGTTACTTTCATCTTTTAATATACCAAAGGGTATACGTTAGTTATAATAAAAATAATCATAACTTACATTATTTCAAGCAATTGCATAGAAATAACTTGGATTAGGTCACTGTAACATGGATGGACTCTACAATTAATTTTCGTTTATGGGTCATCACACATGTCCAAGAGTCAAAACTGATGGTTTTATACCCCAAACAGATTAAATCCCTTAAAGGTCGATGAATACGAGCCCCCAAATAACTCTAATAAAAATACTTAAATCACAAGAAGTATTATTTAGTAGTTGTTTTATTTGGCAGATGTAAGAAGAGAGTTGCACAATTTGAGCAACATGGAAGCGCAATCCCCAAATCACCTATTTGTCATGCATTTGATTAAGAGTTTGTTCCCAGTTCTTTTTTTTTTACTGAAAATATTGCAGATGTTCCAAACAAACCATCATTTTTCAATCCATATGAGTTTGTGCTACATAAAATTCACTGCTGAAGGCAATTTACAGCTTTGCAGTTTATTCATTTTTGCACATATACTTTATATTTCGGCTACAACCCCAATGCCCCCGAATTGATTAAGTGAGTTTAAGAATGACATTATATCATATCGTCCTTGATATTGAGTTTAAATTAGTATAATGTTATGTAACTGCACCACTCTGTTTAAACATGCATTCTTAACTTTTTTGGCTCTTTGTTCTTTTGAGTACTGTGGTGGCAAAAGGCACATCAAAGTTGACCAAACTTATCTTTTTCAAATAACTTGTTCTTTTCACATATGATGGGCCTGTTCAGTACAGAGAGCCCAAGGAGCACTTGCATAAGATGTCCAAACCATCCTCCGAGACTGCAGACCCAAAACTTTGAGGAAAAACGTCATTTCAGCCTTGTACCAGCAATTAGATTATTTTAGTTGCCACACAAGGTCTGTAACTATAAATGACAATGTGTTGTGATCCTCTCAGAAAACTGCCAGAAGTGGTGTAAGGCCTGTGACAGGCTGTGTCCCAAACAAATTAATTTAAAGTTTAGTAACTATAGCCTATTTTCCAATGTTAATGATTAGTGTGACACTTGCCAGGAATGAAATTTAAGTAGCACTCTTGTAACACTTTTAAGTAACACTTTTCGCAGCATTCACAGTACCAGTGTACAGGCTGGCCATGATATCCAGCAACCTTGAGGGGATCCCGAGAAGTCTGAGGATGTCCCACAGGGCAGCTCGATCAACTGAGTCAAATGCCTTATGAAAATCGACAAAGGCTGCAAAGAAACTCTGCTGATATTCACGTTTGCGCTCCATGAGAACCCTCAGTGCCAGGATGCGGTCAATGGTAGACTTCTTAGGCGTAAAACCAGACTACTCCGGTTCAATGAGGGTCCACACTGTAAACAATGTGAGGATGCACTATAACATGTGGTTACTTTGGAAAATGTGCGTGGCTCAAGCCAGACAAACTAATTTAACCCAGAGCCCCATGATGCATTGAGAGTCCAATGTGACATCAGAGAGCTGTAGCCATCAATATTGGATGGGACAGACCCCTGAGTATATCATGCTGATCCTAGTAGTGGGTGATATGTGAGATTAAAGGCGAGATTAAGACAATGTGTAACTGGTGTCTAGGTCACACTATAGATCAGGGGTGTCGAACTCCAGTCCTGGAGGGCCGCAGTAGCTGCAGGTTTTCATTCTAACCATCTTCTTAATTAGTGACCAGTTTTTGATGCTAATTAACTTTAGCCTTAGCTTTAATTAGCTTGACTTAGGCCCCTTAGTTGTTTTTCCTTAATTAGCAGCCAGACAGTAATGAGACATAAAACAAGCAGGACATGACCAGCTCACCTGTACCCATCAAACAAAATCTGAAAATAAAGATGAAGGTCTTAGTAAGGTTGATCCCTCAGGTTACCAAAACATTTTAGGAGTTCTCAGAAAAAAACAGAATATCAACAGTTTTGGAAATGTTTGCTGTGGCAAAAAGAGAGCAGCAACAAGCCATGGAATTGAATAACGGGTTTAATTAACAGCAAGAATCAGTTTCTCATAAAGGAACTGGTTGGAGTTTGAAGCCCCAATTTAGCTGGTCATCTATCTGTTGGCTCGTTTCATGTCTCATTTCTGTTTGGCTGTCATTTAATGAAGAAAAGAATCAACTGAGAAGACTTAATCCTTAAAAACAGGGCTATTAAAATAGAGGGAAAAGAATTTAATTAGCAGTGAAAACTGGACACTGATTAGGAAAAGGGTTAGAAAGAAAACCTGCACCCACTGCGGCCCTCCAGGCCTGGAGTTTGACACCTGTGCTATAGATAATCTAACCTAAACACAGTTGACTACACCACCAAGTTTTATTATGAGTTTGGGAACTCTTGAAACTTAAAGATAATAGTACACTGATTTCTTTAAATTGGGCAGTGAGTAAGCACATAATGGAAGACATGTCAGCGATTTCAAGAGAAACAACAGTAACTTGTATTACACAAGACAACATAAAATACATCAAGAAAGTAAAAGTAGATAAGAGTCTGAAAATATCAGGAGCAAAAACCTTTTATAAAGAGAACACACAGTCCACACTCAAAAGTCTGTTAAAACATAACACTGAAGGATATAACTTTTGGTTGTGTGAAGTCCAAGTTGGGCACTGTGTTACCACATCAATTAATCTTCCAACTGTCCCACTGAAACACTCTGTTTACTGAATGCTTGTTTTCCAACAAAAGTCTTGCTTGTTTTCCGCTGACTTCACTTGGTCCTCTCGTGAGTCTTCCCTTTTTTGTTGGACCTGATGTTTCCCTGGTGAAGCTGTCTCTTCCACCCCAGAGGTAGGTGTCACCCTTCATGTGACTTGCGTCTTGTCAGCCACATACCCTCACCTACCTGTGAGTACCTGCGCTCAGTGCGACTGATCTTGACAGCGGTGGACCGTCTCCCCTTCCACACAATCCTCTGGACTCGCACCGTCCCATCTGCTCACAATCTCTCTCATCATACACCACCCACTGCCCAGAAGTATATAACTGCTTCAGTCTCTGCCTGGATCAACATGATGACTGATTAAACAATGATACATACCGATTTCCTTATGTTATCAATAGTGTACACATTTTCATTGGTTAATAAAAAAAGTATTGTTGTCAGCTGTCATACCACAGTATGCTGATTAGAAATCAATGTCTCCAGAACATGTTAATTTTCCAACCAGGTAAATCTAAATATTTTCCCAGGAAGCAGACAGTTCTGTTATCATAATCTTGTATGTTGATAAGATACAAAGAAGTTTGATCTTCAAAGCAGATGACTCTTTTTCAAGATGGATAAATATCTACTTCCTGTAGACAGACATCAACAATAACCTGTTACAGAATTTTTCAGGAAATTTGCCTTTTCACTTATTGCCCTGCCCTGCCCTGCGTATTGCCCCCTTATCTACTGACTTTTTACATTTATTATTTACCAGTTTTTTGCCTAAGAGAAAATGAAAACCACCCATTGTACGAAAATGTTCTCCTTCTGACAAATCTATGGCTTAAAATGAGCATGACCGCCGTGACATTCCACATCACATTGCACAACATTGTATTAGAGCAGTTTCAGGAGAGAAGGATGAGGCAAATGACACCAAACAAGACGTTACAGTGACAACCACAGAAGCGGTCTGCTGGGTGTACAGCCAATTACTGCACTGCTCAGCTACTTTTGTGAGAAAAAACGTGTATTACAGGTCAGGTTGAGGAGCATGCACTGGTACAGCGCGTTGCCACACCCACCACATGATGAAACAGCTTGGGATCCTGGTTGACAACCCCCAAGGCAGATACTCAGTCCAGTCCCACCTTCCGGAAATGACCCTCTATCTGCCCCAGCCATGAGCTAATTGGGCATCTTATTGGCCTAGTCCAGCTGCTTGAGTCCTCAACAATGAGGATACTGCCAGCCAGATTGTAACAATTCAGCCCGCCACACTGACAAAAGAGATGATCATTACTGCTAACCTATCCTAATTTGTGGCAGATGATAAAAAAGGACAGGCCAATATCACACCCTGAAAGCCCCCTGTACATAGTCCGAGACAAAAAAAAGACTAGTGGTCAATATCCATAAACACATGAGGAGTATATTACATCATAGAAAAGACAGGAAAAAAAAACAAAAACATAATCCCTTCTATATAAAAAATATCCCTTATACGTGATGATACAAAAAATACACGTATATACAATAAGAATATCCCTCCCGCAGTCCCCCTTTCAGAGCTTATAAGTAAGTCCATAGTTCCAGCCCCCGTGGGCAGTAGGCAAAATGAAGAGAACTAATAGATGCTAACTCCAAGCAGCAAAAAATCTTCACCGTAAAAGCTATACATTCAGTCTGTGCCATGATAAGAACAGTAAGGTTTTCAACAAGCTCACCCAAGTCCGGGTGAAAATTACTTCCACCTAACCATCAGGACTTTAGAAGCTCCAGGAGTTCGTCTCATGGCCCAGGCAGATGCTGATCTGCTTCATTCGATTTTCCCCATCTACTTCTTGGCTGTCTTCTCTCCCTTTTAAATGGTGCACTTTATGTAAATTGTTCCCCGAAAATGAAAAAAAGGAAACCAGAAGTCCCACCTCTAGGGCACCGCTGTAAATCTCAGTCTGTAAGTACAATCCCCACAAAACCCAATCCACAGCAGAAAAACATATTATTTTTATATATGTGGCAGCGCTACAAGATCACCCTTGAGGAATTGGGCCACATGGCCGTAGTGCCGTAACTGATGCTCCTTCACAATGCAGGTAATGTGCCTCATTCTGGAATTTGTAAGCAACACAAAGTCAAACCAGCAGTACCCAAGGATTCTCTGAAGAGACACAGTCTTCGTCTCAAGTCACTGGATAGTGTCCATGTCTTGCAACCGTGCAGCAAGACAGGAAGCACCAGGACTCTGAAGACTTGGACCTTCGTCCAAGTGCATAGTTATCAGGAGTGCCACACACCCCTTTCCAGTGACCTCATGACCCCCCATGCTCTCCCAATCCGTCTACTGACTTCATAGGAAGAGACACCAGAGGCATGAATGTTACTGCCGAGGTAAGTAAACCTCTCAACAAGGTTGCCACTCTCTCTGTAGACAGACACACTGATGATGACTGTGCCTAAGAAGTCATTAAAGACCAGGCTCTAGGTTTCTATCAGGACACTTGCAAGCCCAGACACTCAGACTCCTCGCTTTGTCTCTCGAGCGCCCTAATCAGAGCCTCCATTGACTCCGCGAAGATCACAGCATCGTCAGGAAAGTCAAGATCCATGAATCTTTCTTCGCCAACAGATGCCCCACAGTCACTGGATCCCTTAACCCTGCCCACCACCCAGTCCATGCCTTCATTGAACAGAGTAGGAGCAAAAACGTAACCCTGACGAACCCCAGAATCAACTGGGAAAAATACAAAGGTTCTGCCTCCACTCAGCACAGCACTCACAGTATCAGTGTACAGGCTGGCCATGATATCCAGCAACCTTGAGGGAATCCTGCAAAGTCTTAGGATGTCCCACAGGGCAGCTAGATCAACGCTTTATGAAAATTGACAAAGGCTGCAAAGAAACTCTGCCGATATTCATGTTTGCGCTCCATGAGAACCCTCAGTGCCAGGATGAGGTCGATGAAAGATTTCTTAGGCATAAAACCAGAATGCTCCGGTTGCTGGTAGGTGAGAAAGTGATCATGGATCCTATTGAGGATGACCCTAGCAAGGATCCTATCTGAGAGAAGTGTTATCCCCCTGTAGTTGCCACAATCCAGGTGATCACCCTTCCCTTTCCACATAGGGAAAACATGTCCCACTTTCCAGTCAGTTGGGATGATGCCCATCTCCCAAATAGAAACAAAGATTGCTTGAAATGCCAGGAGAACAGCCTTACCACCAGCCTGGAGAAGTTCACCCCAGATACCACAGATCCCTACAGTATGTTACCTGACAGCTGTGTGATGTTGACTTACCAGAGCATTTCACCATCTATTTCTCTTCCAATCATCTTGGTCTTGGTCAATCATCTTATAATATGGAACGTCTTACACCTTACACTCCAAATCATAACGTTGGATCTTCAAATGAGTGCCTGCTTAGAATTCCAAAGAGCTAAACTTAAAAGAAGTGGTGAGGCGGTCTTCTGCTGTTATGCACCTAAAATCTGGAATAGCTTGCCAATAGAAATACGCCAGGCAAATACGGTGGAGCACTTGAAAAAACTGCTGAAAACTCATTACTTTAACATGACCTTCTCATAGCTTCATCTTAGTTAAATCCTGATGCTCTGTATATTCAATTAATTATCATTATTATTCATGGTGGCTCCAAAATCCATACTAACCCCTACTTTCTCTTCTGTTCTTTTTCCGGTTTTCTGTGGTGGCGACCTGCGCCATCACCACCTGATCAAAGCACCGTGATGTCCCTACATTGATGGATTAAAGGCCAGAAGTCCACATGACCATCATCATCAAATTCTTCCATGTGAACCCTGAATACAATGAGGACTCTTTGAGGTCATTTATGTTAGGTAGAATGCCTAGAAGGGGCTGAAGATCGGTCCCCTGAAGATTTTATTTTTTCTCCAGCCGTCTGGAGTTTTTTTTGTTTTTTCTATCCTCCCTGGCCATCGGACCTTACTTTTATTTACTTTATTACTTTATTATTTATTATTATTTATTTGTTACCCAGGTAACTCACAGGAATGCCTCCTAAGTACTTGCAATAACACCTGTGAGGCTATCGCTGTATTTTTCAATCAAAAAATTAAGGATATTAGAAATAACATAGTATATCCCTCAAACACTAAGGATCCTCCTAAACCCCAGCATCCTGTTATAAACCAATTAAACTCTTTCACTAGGATAGATTTACCTGATTTACAAAAAATAATATCTCAATTAAAATCCTCCACCTGCGTCCTTGACCCAGTACCAACAAGGCTTTTCAAAGAAGTATCAGGCGTGCTAATTGATAATGTTCTGGACATAGTAAATTCGTCATTAGATACGGGGGTCTTCCCAGACTGTCTTAAGACTGCTGTAGTTAAACCCCTTCTTAAGAAACATAATCTTGACCCCTCGGCCCTTGAAAATTTTAGACCCATCTCTAACCTGCCTTTCTTAAGCAAAGTTCTGGAGAAAGCAGTCATTATGCAGTTAAATGACCACCTAAATAAACATGCTATTCTTGATAAATTTCAGTCGGGTTTTAGAATAAATCACAGCACAGAAACTGCACTCGTTAAAGTAGTAATTGACTTGCGGGTGAATGCAGACAGAGGCCATATATCTGTTCTCATCCTCTTAGATCTGAGTGCTGCATTTGACACTATTGATCATAATATTCTTAGAAATCGCCTTAGTCAATGGGTGGGCCTCTCTGGCAGTGTCTTAAATTGGTTTGAATCCTACCTGACAGGGAGAAAATTTTTTGTTAGTTGTGGTAATTACAACTCAAAGACACATGATGTCCGATATGGTGTTCCACAAGGCTCTATCCTGGGTCCGCTGTTATTCTCAATCTACATGCTTCCGTTAGGTCAGATTATCTCAGGGCACAACGTGAGCTACCACAGCTATGCTGATGACACACAGCTGTATTTATCAGTAGCACCTGATGACCCCGATTCTATTGACTCACTAACACAATGTCTGACTTGTATCTCAGAATGGATGAATAGTAACTTTCTCAAGTTAAATAAAGAGAAAACTGAAATCTTAGTGATTGGCAATAATGGATACAATGAGGCTATTAGAAATAAACTGGATACATTAGGATTAAAAGTCAAGACGGAGGTAAAAAGCTTAGGGGTAATTGTTGACTGTAATCTGAATTTTAAATCGCATATTAATCAGATCACTAGGACAGCATTTTTTCACTTAAGAAACATAAGTAAAGTTAGACCTCTTATATCACTGAAAGATGCTGAGAAATTAGTTCACGCGTTTGTTTTCAGTCGACTAGATTACTGTAACGCACTCCTCTCAGGACTACCCAAGAAAGACATAAATCGTTTGCAACTAGTGCAGAATGCAGCTGCTAGAATCCTAACTAGGAAAAGAAAATCCGAACACATTTCTCCAGTTCTGATGTCACTACACTGGTTACCTGTGTCATTCAGGATTGACTTTAAAATTCTGCTTATGGTTTATAAAGCCTTAAATAATCTCGCCCCTTCTTATATATCGGAGTGTCTGACACCTTATATTCCAAATCGTAACCTCAGATCCTCAAATGAGTGTCTCCTTAGAATTCCAAGAACAAAACTTAAAAGAAGTGGTGAGGCGGCCTTCTGCTGCTATGCACCTAAAATCTGGAATAGCCTGCCAATAGGAATTCG
>JANRMT010062852.1:24693599-24708832 GCA_026402145.1 Polypterus bichir lapradei | reverse complement strand
CGCAATGGGCTTTAACAGGCCCTGCCTCTTGACAGCCCCCCAGCCTTGACTCTCTGAGAAGACAAGGAAAAACTCCCAAAAAAGGCAGTTCAAAGAGAGACCCCTTTCCAGGTAGGCTGGGCGTGCAGTGGGTGTCAAAAGAAGGGGGTCAATACAATATAATACACAGAACAGAAAAAATCCTTAATACAGCATAATAATAAAAATTTTAGAAGTACGGAGCAGAATTTAACAGTAGATGATACCGCATAATAAGATTTGGATATTTTTAGAGTCCTGGAGACCTCATCCATCAAGCTGCCTCCCCATTTGGCCATTCCACGGCTGAAACGTTGCTCGGCCAGCCAATCCGATGAAAGGACCCCTTTTCCCATGATTCCTGTGATCCTCCATCAGGGATGACTTTACCACAGGCAGGCAAACAACTTGGCAGGTGGGCCGTGGCACCAATTGCCACATTTGAGTACCGAGAAGAGAAACAGAATAGGTGAGGGTTAGTAACAAATTATAACTATCATGTTACTTATGTTTTAGTGCTAATGACTAACAACAGAGATGCAGTATGTACAGTTAATCAGCATCTCTAGTCAGGATATGCTAAACTGAAGTAGTGAGTCTTCAGCCGAGATTTAAAGGCTGAGACCGAAGGGGCATCTCTTATAGAAGCAGGAAGACCATTCCACAATTTAGGGGCCCTGTAACTAAAAGCTCGACCTCCCACTGTTATTTTATTAATCATTGGAATCATAAGCAGACCGGCATCTTGAGATCTTAATGTGCGCTCAGGTTTGTAACTCATGATAAGTTCAGACAAGTAAGCCGGGCCTTGGCCATTTAATGCTTTATATGTTAAAAGGAGGATTTTGAAATCTGCCCTAAACTTAAACAGGAACCAGTGTAAGGATTTAAGAACTGGAGTTATGTGTTCGTATTTTCTTGTTCTTGTAATAATTCTTGCAGCCGCATTTTGGATTAACTGGAGGCTGTATAGAGAACAGTTTGAACAGCCAGTGAAGACCGCATTGCAGTAGTCAATCCTACTAGAGATAAATGCATTAATTAATTTCTCAGAATCCTGTTTATTTAGAAAGCGCCTTAATTTCCTAACATTTTTAAGATGGAAGAAACATGTTTTGGACAACTTTGTAATATGTGCTTTAAATGACATGCTAGAATCAAAGATAACTCCTAGATTGCGGGCTGATTCAGTAAAATTAATTGGGATTCCAACTGTTAAATGATGACAAAATATTGCTGTGATCAGCGTCATTCCCTCCAACAATAAACATCTCTGTTTTATCTGTATTTAAAGACAAGTAGTTCTCATTCATCCACTCCTTTAATTCACTACCACAACTAATTAAAGACAACATCGGAGAAACTTCATTTGATTTAAATGAAAGGTATAACTGGGTGTCATCTGCATACGAGTGAAAATTAACATTATGTTTCCTAATGAGAGATCCCAGTGGAAGCATGTAAAGTGAAAACAGTAAAGGTCCCAGTACTGAGCCTTGCGGGACACCATATTGGACTTCAGTGTATAATGATGGAGTACTGTCAGCACATTTATGTACATATTGGAATCGATTTGATACATAAGAACTAAACCAAGTGAGCACGGGGCCTGTGAGCCCAACATCGTTTTCTAGCCTGTGCAGTAAAATAGAATGGTCACCATTGTGTCAAGTATCAAACGCTGCACTTAACTCTAACAACATAATTACAGTGGAGTTTCCTTCATCAGAGGATATCAGAATGTCATTTACAACCCATGTTAGTGCAGTTTCTGTACTATGACCAGTGCGAAAACCAGACTGGAATTTCTCAAATAAATTGTAATGCGTAAGGTCTGACTGAAGCTGACTGGCGACTACTTTTTCTAGTATTTTAGAGAGAAATGGTAAATTTGAAATAGGCCTATAATTATTTAGTATGTGTGGGTCTAGGTCTGACTTTTTAAGTAAAGGTTTAATGAGTGACACTTTTAGTGCATCAGGTACTGTGCCATGCAATAATGAACTATTGATAATGGTTAAAATAGGCGCTGCAAGAACATCCATGGCACTTTTTACTAGTTTTGTTGGCACTGGATCTAGGGAACAAGTAGTGGGCTTCATTTTAGTAATTAAAGTTAAGACTTCCTGCTCAGTTACAGGATTAAAATTACTAAAGTGCTGAATGCAATGTGCGGTAGGGTCTGCTAAGCTAGTATTTGGTTTGTACTGTGATGCTGAGATCTGGGATCTTATATTTTTAATTTTCTCATTGAAGAAGTTCATAAAGTCTGTACTGCTAATATCTGTTGGTATTTTGCACTGTTGATCTGAATTCCCATTTGTTAATTTAGCCACTGTTCTAAACAGTACCCGAGGATTTTTATTATTGCTATCTATTAATGAAGAATAGTATTCTGAGCGAGCTTTAAAGACACATAGACAGTGGGTAGATGTTTCAGCCACTACCAATGTCCAGTATTCACCTGGATGATGCGATGGCGGACATTTTGTCCTTCTATAGACGGGTGTATGCCCTTCCTAACCATGTCCAATCAACTGAATTAACCACAGATGGACTCCAAACGAGGTGTAGAAACATCTCAATGATGATCAATAGAATGGGATCCACCTAAGCCAGTCT
This sequence comes from Polypterus bichir lapradei, assembly GCA_026402145.1. Classification (NCBI taxonomy): domain Eukaryota; kingdom Metazoa; phylum Chordata; class Cladistia; order Polypteriformes; family Polypteridae; genus Polypterus; species Polypterus bichir. Next base: position 24,706,192 of record JANRMT010062852.1, on the reverse strand, counting down.
GAATACTTGTATTGATGCTATATTTGAGTTTTGTATTTTTACTAAATTTGCAAAAAATTCAAAAATCCTGTTTTCACATTGTGATTCCTGGATTTTGGGTGTTGGTTGATGTGGAAAAAAATAATAAGTGAAGCAATTTTAGGCTACACCATAATAAAATGTGAAAACGGTAAAAGGGTCTGAATACTTTCTGAATCCACTCTAAGTGTCCTGAAAACGTGGACTGCATATTTGTGGTGCAAAAAAGAAATAAAAATAAAAATCTTACGACACATCAAAAGGAAGAGCCTAGAAGGTGTACATTTTGAAATGTTTAGTCCTTCAAATTGGCCAGTTTCCTTAAAGTATAAAGACAATTGAAATGGAGCTTTGGTAAAGCCAGTTCCACAATATTACAAAATTCCACAGCATGACATCACCCTTATTGTGACAGTCACTCATGAAGCATGAATATAATTAAAGAAAACAAAATGAAAGACGTTTTTGTAGCTCATAAAACAAAACCACTAAATTACTTAAGTTTTTACAGGACATAAATAAGAAGACATTAGACATAATTATACCCACTTTGAGCCTCTTCTACGTTTTGTTGGTCTACCGTTGCCTTAAAACTGTTTGTCTCATTGTTTTACTCCTTAGAATTAATTAGAAATGGTGCTGGATTGTGAAAAGAACTTTAATTAAAATAATCTATTATATTTCTCTTGCAATTGTAAAATGTTTAACAAGCCATAAGCAGATGTTATTTTGCCGGCGGAAAAATATGTTGATGGTTTTAATCATCTGCATGACTGCCTCTTAAAATGCCTCGGTACACATTAAAGTGCATAAAGCTACAGGTGGGATATTATGCAGATATCGCGCAAAGAAAGTGCGTTGTCACTTCCACAACAGTCCTACTGTATATCTGAGAATTAGAGAAAACTTTACACAACTGAATTGGCTGACCAACAATTGATTATAAACCTTCAGATCTGATTTTACATCTTTGTTGTGGGAATATCTCACTTAGCATCTCTATGCAAATGTTTGTTGGAGTAACATAAAAGTAATTTACAGGGGGAGCCAAAATGAAGTACCACATTTCTAAAGGTCATTGTGCGAGGTAGAGGCAACTGACTAGGTTGGGGTTGGGGTTGGGGTTGGGGTGGGGGTCCTTTGATAAGCAAACCCTTAAAGTTTTCAGTCAGCAATATGCCGTACTTTTGCTGTCAAAGCCTTCTTCAGAAATAACAAATTGATTATCACTACGCAACGCGCCTTCCAAACGCACTTCAGCTTTCCTCCTAATGGTGACATCCCAAATCGGAAAACTGTTCTTCGGTGGGTGGATAAATTTAGGCACTCAGGTATAAAACTAAACAGAAAATCTCCAGGCTGTCCTTGGACGGTAAAAAAGGCCTAGAAACATCCAAGCCTTAAGGGCATCAATTTTGCAGTCTCCTATACGTTAAGCGCACAAACCTGCTTCTGCCTTAGGTATTTCCAACACACGTTTGAGGAGTATTTTGCATGAGGACCTTAATTTCCATCCATATAAAATGATGGTAGTGCAGGAACTCACTGAGAGAGACTAGGAAAGCTGTAGAGAGTTGTGCACGAACATTCTGCAAACTGTTCATCGAGATGCCATCGTCATGTGCAGCGACGAGGCACATTTCCATTTGAATGGTTGTGTAAATAAGCAAAGCTTTCACTATTGAGCGTGTTACAGTTTGGTGCGCTGTTGCAGAATTTGGCATTGTAGGCCCTTAAGTTTTTTTTTTGGGGGGGGAGAGCAACATTCCCTATCACTTCAGAATGTTATATTAGAGAACATTTTGCAGCCCAACACGAAGAAATGGATTTGGTGGATGCCTGGTGTCAGGGTGGAGCAGCATCTCATTAGGTGCGGAGATCCATGCAAGTTTTCAGGAGATATTTCCGGGGTAGCTAATCTCCCTGCACAGCGATGTCGGGTTTCCTTCACATATCCCTATCTCGCTCAATGTGATTTCTTCCCGTGGTTGCCATCTCAAGTTGAAGGTATACACACATTATCTTCAAAACCTTGACGCCCTCAAGGACACTATTCGCCACAAAACTGTCCCTATTCCCCTTGAAACGGCCAAATGAATCATGAGAGTTTTCAGAAATTGTCTCAAAGAGACCGCCACCTTGAAGATGTAATTTTTAAAACACAGTCAACAAAATCTATTTTGTATACCCTTTCTTGTGCCGTAGTGGAATTTATTTTATCTTGTAGCTAGTTTTTGTAGAATAAGTGTTTGAAATGTGGAACTTCTTTATTGCTCACCTTGTATATATCATGTAAATTGTAGAAAAAAATATTGAGTTTGAGAAGAACAAAAATGAATGGGCTAAATGTTTGCATTCCAGTGGTTTCTTCATCTTTGTAAAAGGTTAAGCAATAAACTGAAGGAAAGTTCCCTCTGATTAGGAGGTGGGCTGAAATTAGAATTCCCAGCATCTGTTGCTCTCAAGGACTGAATCTTCTAAACCTAATCTAGAAGTGGTAAACCAGGAATTAAAGAGAACATTACAGAGTTAACTGAATCATTGTTTTTTAAACAATTGCAATCCATTGAAAATACAGTGTTAAGGTTAGGGTAGGCTGCTGTATAAACATGATAAGATGGATATGAGCCCTCCAAACTGAACCATAAAGATGGCCAAGACCTTAACCATATTGTTCAGATAAGACTCCCCTAAAGTCATCCAGGCACCAACTCCTACCTGCAGGATTTGGCAAACACAGGTACAGAATGAGGTGCTGACCTCTTCTTCTTCTTTCGGCTGCTCCTGTTAGGGGTTCCACAGTGGATCATCTTCTTGCAAATCTTTATGTCCTCTGCATTTGTTCTGTTACAACCCATCACCTGCATGTCCTCTCTCACCACATCCATAAACCTCCACTTGGGCCTTTCTTTTTCTCCTCTTACCTGGCAGCTCTATCCTTAACATCCTTTTCCGAATATACTCAGCATCTCTCCTCTGCATATGTCTAAACCAGTGCAATCTCGCCTCTCTGACTTTGTCTCCCAACCATTCAACTTGAGCTGACCCTCTAATGTACTCATTTCTAATTCTATCCATCCTCGTCACACCCAGTGCAAATCTAATGTGTCAAAATTCACAAAGGGAGAGGGAAACTGTGAACCTAGATAGATAGATAGATAGATAGATAGATAGATAGATAGATAGATATCTATCTATCTATCTATTTTTAATTACTTTTTTGTTATCTGTCACTTCTTTCATGCAAATGTAGTACTTTTCATTTCCTAAAGAGTTAAAGTGTAAAAAATTGATAGCAACTTTTTCTAGAGTTTCTCCAGAAATGGTGTTGAACTTAATCCTTGATGGTTTCCTTTTTTGGGATAATATCCTGTAGAAGTAAAGTACAGAAAATTGTTAACAGCTTTCTCCAGAGTTCCTCCAGAAATGGTCATTGCAGAGAGCTTAATTACCTCTTCAGGAATTGTCCTTTAGTTTTGAAAGTTTGTTTTTTGAGCCCTAAAATACTGTAGGCTGCAAAAAAAAAGGTTAAAAGTAGTGTAGCTGTCTTTCAAGGTTTGCACAAAACAGAGAAATTATCTCAATTGTTCCTTCCAAACTGCACTCTATGGTCTCTAATACAGATGTGCGCAACCCTGGAGCACCACAAGGAACAGGCCTGTCTCTTTTTCTCTTCACTCTGAACACCTCAGGCTATAGATATAACACCAGGGGTCTCCTGTATAAATGGTGCGTATGCACAAAACTGTTGCGTACACCCGTTTCCACGCTTATATCGTGATGTATAAAATCTAATCTTGGTGTAAAGCTACACACATTTTCACGCCAGCTCAATCCCTTGCGTATGCTCTGCTCGGTTTTACAAACTTATGGCACCCAGCATTAAAGCAGTGCTACTGTTTCTGTGTGGTTTCCCTTTATTTTTTAAATTCACATCCCTGACACGGCTTTATCAAATATACTGAAATGAACTGCATATCGTTTGTTAGTTTAAGGTTTCTGTTTGTAATCAATCCGTAACCATATAAAGGTGCATGGAATGGCCAAAATATTCCAAGTACTATAGCTGCTTTAGCGGTGTCACTCTCAGTGCACCACTCAAGAGTATTTAATCCACTGTATCATAGCTGTACAGAAGCTGATTGGAAAGCTCTATGGCAGATTGTATCAAGAGCGGGGAGAATAACTGAGATAGAGCATCAAGAACATGCTGCCTCAGCCATGCACACAATCTGTTTGAACTTCTCCTATTTGGCAAACGTTTCAGAGCCTTTCCCATATGGACCTCGCAGTTCAGAAACAGTTTCATCCCAAGAGTTCTAAATGCGCTCAGTCAGTCCATCAAGTGCTCCCGGTAGAACTGTTTGTACTTGCCTTACAGTTGTACTACTGCACAACCTGAGCCACTTGTGCTTTCATATTGTATATTTTTCACTGTTTTTTATGCTATTATTATTATGCTATTATTATTATTGCTGTTATTTTACCATTTTATAGGAAAATAGGTTTGGAGAAATAGAGAATGGGAATATTGAATCTCATTGTACTATACAATAACAATAAAGGAATTCAATTCAATTGAAAGTGCATATTTAATAGATGACAAATGGCTTCTAAGTTGATTTAGGTTTCCAGGCGCTGTTTTCATGGAGCTGTTGACATCATTTTAACACTAGAATTACCAGAGCCTACGAAAAACCTCGTACATCCGTCCCACCTGAAAATGCTTCTCACCTCTCCGTCAGCATCTTTTGTCCTTTAAATGTGTTGATAAGCAGAAAACAGCAAGCAGGCCGCTATCACATCCCCCACCGCACACAGTTTTCTCAGCTCAAGTCTGTTTACCTGCATGTCAGTTGCTTAGAGTTGTATAGAGTGAGAAGTCAAGCAAAATGACACCTTTTATAAATACTATATCGTTATTTGGAACACATTCATTTCATGTGTGTTCCGTGTCTACAACGATCTATGCACAGTAAACACATCGTTAAAACAGAAACATTTTTCATGTTTTAGTAATAATTGACAAAATGTAGACATGAAGTGTATAATGTGTGAAGCCTGAATTCCAAATATTGAAGAAACACTTTCACAGAAGATACAAGTATAACAGAACAAATGCGATTTTTTTCCAAGACTATAACCAAAGAAAAAGAAATCAAGTTAGTGTTGCATATTGTTCTGTCTTCTCGGGTAGTATACTGGTTAGAGCTGCTGACTCCAATTCAGAAAGTTGTGGGTTCGAGTCTTAATGTCTCCCAAAATAAACGTTTTGAGTAGTGAGCTGTTCTTATTGTTAATATTATACAATAAAAGCATACATTTGATTTGCATCTGTAACGGCCACTGTAAATGTATAGTACTTGTCAAAGTTAGCGTCTTTTTTTAGTGTTACTATTTTTTGCTTTACTTACTTATCTTCCTACAGCATAAAGACACAAGTATACTGCAGAACTTCCTCTGTTTGATCGTCAAGGGCATGCTCACAAATTCCACGTGTAATGCCACGAAAAATACCTGCTGACACTTTAGTATGTGAGCAGTGGTACGAGAATGCAGTTAGACTTTTTTTTGGGCACATACACCACGCTATTGTTTAGATCTGGACGGTGTAGCGTTGGTGAGCTCTGTAAGCCGTGTTGTTTTTTTTGAAGAACAGGTGATTGGCAGGATGACGCCGGACTTTTGCCTTTACGCCTGGAGCAGCTGCGTTGTTCTTATATGTGAGTGGATGTTTTTTGCAAGGAGGGCTTCTGTTTACTCGGATCTGAGTTCACCTCTGTTATAGTGCGTCTTTATTTGAAAACATCAGTTTAACTTAGAGTCAGATCAGGAGAGGCGGTTGGGGGGTTGTTAGAGCGTGATTGTCATTGAGAGAATACAACTGGAGCTTATTCAGTGCAGCCCCCCAGTTTTATTGTCTGATTCACATTCAAGCTTCCAGACACACACCCCCCCCTCCTGATCTGTCGCCATTTTCAAATAAAGATGTGGTACAAACTTGTTTTGTTACACCCCCTCTTTATTTGGAAACCGTGTCAAGGACTACAAGAGATGTCCACTCACATATAAGAACAACACAGCTGCTCCAGGTGTAAAGGCGAAAGTCCGGTGTCATCCTGCCATCACCTGTCCTTCATAGAAACAGCACTAAAGTGCATTAAAAATGCATTAAAGTTTATATATATATAGTATATATACATATACATTATACAAATACATTTTAAACTTCATTTAAATAATACATATTGTTAATGATTAAATATGTGAGGACTCGGTGGCATACATTAAGGGATTGTTCCTGCCTCACACTGTATGCCTTCTGGGACTGGCATGACCCTAGATGGATAGATGGATGGAATAATTAAACATGTACTATGAAGATATTTCAATGTTCCTTAAAAGTTTTAAACAGGGGTCATCAAAATGATTGTAGATGGCATTGCAGCAATATGCCCCAGTAAGTGCATAAGGTGTTGTTTAAAGTACTCAAGTGGCTTTGAAAGTTGCATGATGACGTGACCTCTGGACATAATGGAAGATGCCAGGAGACTGACAAGCAGAAGCCAGAGGCCAAGAGCAGTTCCATCCCCCATAAGTTAAGTGGCAGTGGTCTGCTGGAGGTGTCCCTGGTTGGAAACACACAGGAGTTCATGGGAAGTTCAGCCCTGTCGAGGTCCCTGAGTACTGACAGTGGAGGAATCCCTTGGTTCTCGTACAAGCTGGAAGTACACCCCACAAGTCAAGCCAGGCCACCAGAAACTGTTCCAGGTCCAGTATAAAACGAGCCCACTGCCTTACATCGGGGAGTCAGGAGGCAATGGGCAACACTCAATTGGAGGTGGAAGGAGAGGAAAATAGTTAATTTTTGTATGGTTATTGGCTGTGCTTCACTGTATTTTATGGTGTTTAGTGTTTGGTGGATTAAAAAATCAATTTTTGATTCCATGACTGTGTTGGTTATTATTGGGTCTAGAGTTTGAGGCTCAGTGCTTTCCCAGCGGGCCATCTTGTATTCTTTCAGGGAAAATCTGGTCACCCTATTGTTACTTTCAGAATTGTTGGTATGGTGTAGTTTGGAAGAGGAAGCCTTCTGAGGTTTTACACATGACATCAGGCTCAAATGACAAGAACAACATTGTAAGTCTAATAAATAAGAGCAGACCATACAGTCCATCGGGTTCATTTGATGAGCTAACATCTAAGTTGTCTCACTTTATCACCCTAACACTTTGTGAGTAGTCAGGGTTTCTGCTTTAGCCTCAGGATGTCATGGCTTGTGTATCATTCCTAGGACTGTTAGCTGAAAAAGTCTGCCGTGGCTTCAGTCTTAAGCAATTGGCATTCATGGTTCTTTATTACATTGTCCATAGAGCAGACATTTTGCTTTTGATGGAGAACCTAACATATCATTTAAAAAATTAAACAATAGAAATATCATGGACAAAAATATTTCTCCTTAGAAGTTAAAATACCTAATTGGATTGTAGTAACCTCACATGTAGACTGATTTCTCTAATTAGTGTCTTCAATCTTAAAGTCAGTCACTCAGCCTGTTTGAATGGTGCAAAGTTCTCACTCAGTTGGGTTGTGTCATTGTGTGCACCACACTGTACTGGGACAGAATCAGGAGAAGCAGAGATTAGATTGAAGAGGAAATAAAGAAGAAGGTCAGGTTAAAGGCTATAAGAACATCTCCAAAGTATTTCATGTTCTTGTGACCATGGTAGCTAATATTATGGAGATGTTTAAGGTCCATGTGATCATGGCCAGCCTTCTTAGAAGAAATGATGCCAGATTTAAAAGAAAGGGTGGAGAAAGAACCAAGGAAAATAACAAGACACATTCAGGTTGATCTCCAGCATCAACTTATAATAGTTTCAAGTTTCATCTGTTGCCATCTCATTAAAAGTGTGCTCAATAGTAGAAGACCCAGGAAGATCTCACTTCTGAAAGACAGACTAAACTTTGCTAAAATGCATATTGACAAGTAACAATCCTTCTGGGAAAATGTCATTTGGATTGATTAAACTAAATTAGAGCTTATTAGTAAGTCACAGAATTCCAGGAACCATCTGGGGAGATGCAGCCTTTCTCTGCAACACTGGACACAAAATAGCAGACATCTCTATCTGATGGCACATTCACGCATTTTAGGCCAATTTAATGTCACAAATTAACCTCAAAGTTTGCATTATTACAAGTAGAATTAGAGAGAGTCAAAATAAATAAAAATGCAAAACCCGCAAGCTAACAAAAGAATATTCAAACTCCACTCAGACCGCCACTGGGCAGGGAATCTAATCCAACTATGAGGCAATAGCAGTACCCACTGTGGGCCACTATGTCACTTTTATTGAAAACAATTTTAACTAAAGTACAAATCTGTCATTTCCACTTATGTAATCTTTATGCATCATTCCTCATTCCACTAAATAATAGATCTTTTGGCAATAAAGTGAAAATGAATTGCAAATCCAGCTGGGTTCTATTTGACCAATGCGTCAATGCATTATGCAGGAAATAATGGTTTTATTGGTATTAGTTTGTTTTAAACACTCTTATTGAAATGTTGGTGTGTAATAAAGCAAGTGTGGCCTTCTTACAAATATTTAAATTTATTAATAAATTGTCCATGAAAGGCTAACTTACATAGTATTATTCCTGTTATTACACAGAACTTTATTAAGGTTATGTTTTTACGAGCTGTGTTACCCGGCTTTGTCTGGGATATTTCATAACCAATTGGCATCAGTTATAATGCCATTGGTTAATCAGAAGTACTAGTAACTACCTTTTCTCTATACAATATTTGTAGGTTCTTTACCAAGGGCTAATGCGATTGGCAGGAAGTGTGGTGTCATGGTTTTAGGGTTTGGACTCTAAATCCTAAAGTTGTGAGTTCAAATCCCACTACTGACACCATATGACTGTGAATATCACTTCACCTGCCTGTGCCCCAATCAGAAAAACAAAAGAAATGTAACCAATTGTAATTCAGATGTTGTAAGATGTCTTGAATAAAGACATTGGTCAAATAATAAGCCATAATAATAATACAGGGCTATTCAAAATGAAAGAGCAGATTTCAAAAATTAATTTCAAACAAACTGTATAAGACAGAAACACATTCTGCACATCACTGGATGGAGGAAAGTTTAAAGTTTAAAAGCCCGCCTAAAAGAACCAGTGAATGCCACCGAGCGTTGTTTCTCATTTATAGTAAAATGGTGACAACACCGCAAGAGAAATCATTTTGTGTGCTGCAGTTTGCGAAGTGTGAGTCCATTGTTCAAGTACAATGTGCAAATGCAAGTGCAGCCACCTCGCCATATTTAAATTTACGAGTGGCATAAAAAATTTGTAGAAGGTTGCAAATGCAAACGTAAACGCACTGGTCATTCACGCACATTAGATGAAAATGTTGAGCGTATCCGAGGTGTATTCGAACGGAGCCCAAAGAAATCCATATTACAGGCAAGCATTTAACTTAGAATTCCTTAAACAACGGTATGCCGTGTTCTTAGACAGCGTCTGCATATTAAGCCTTACAAGTTGCAATTAGTGCAGGCACGTTAAAGAAAGAGTGTTTGTTCCACCTAATCTTCAAGATTTGCGACATCAAATTGAGGAAGCTAGAATTCAGTAACTAGGGACCAGTTCACTCGTGTGTGGCAAGAAATGGTCTACTGTTTTGATGTTTGTCGCACTATACATGGTGCTCATGTTGAGTGTGTGAAACCTCTAGGACCACAGGACAAACCTTTGATCTTTACTCTATCCGGTGATGTGTTTCTGTTTTATACAGTTTGTTAGAAATAAATTTTTGAAATCTGCTCTTTCGTTTTGAATAGCCCTGTATTATTAGGTCACAGGAGCGGCTTACTCTTGAACATGCTGTACACAATTGTCAATGAGTAAAATATTCCTACATTTGATCGATTCCTGCTTTAGTGTCTTGGCTTTTGTTGATGGTCATTGCAAAGCACAGTTTTACAGGAAAGTGTGTTATTTTGATTTGAAATGGCTAATCAGTAGGAATATTGGGAAATTTGAGCAAATATTACTATTATCATTAGATATTTACAGTTTTTGTTTGCATCATTCACTTATTTACAGTATTTCTTTTCATGTTTTATGTCAGTTATATGTGGTTCCCCCTTTAAAGTCTGCAAATGTGAATGTATGTGCAAAGCAGTTCAGTCAGTCAGTCAGTCAGTTCCTGAAGTGGATATGCATAAGTGCCGGTAGTGTATGTGTTACAGTGCTGTATGAACATGATGGACTTTGAGTGTCACAAAACATAGTTTCTGTGGCTTCTCCATTATAAACTCAAGTGCCACAATATCCAGACCAGCACTTAGGTGTTGTGTGATTTAAGCACTGCAGTCAAAGAGCATTGGGAGTGGGGAGTCCCTTTTGGATTCACCAGCAAGTCTCCTTTGGAGATACCAGTGCCTTGTATGGGGGCTGGAAGTAGATAATACAGAATGGATAACCATGAAAAAAGGCAGTATGCTAGAAAACACTGCCAATACACAAAATATTGAACAGTATCGACTCACATCAAGCAAAATTGCAAAGAATTTAAATAGACACAATAAATGATTTCACAGGTCAGGTGTGATGTTCCCTTTTCAAAGTCCATAGATGTATATTCCAATGGAGTAGCTCAGGGAGACCCATTAAGTATAAACTGATGTCATCAGTCCAGGGGTGCTTTTAGGATAGTTTTGTAGGTATCAAGATGTTAGCCTCCTTTATGATTGTTGCATGCAGTCTTACATGTATATAAAAATGGAAAGGGTCCTTTGGGTTTTCACGCATGTTCATAAAATGGTGTAACATTGATCAGGAGCTATGTTGTATATGATGGACAAAAAGATCAGGGGCGTACTGCTATTTTCACTTATACAGAGAGAGTCAGTCAAAAGAAGCCCTGAATATTCTGTTGTAACTCCTGTTAGGATGAAGAAATCTAAAACAAACAAATTACGTTATACCTTGATGTATGTGTAACCGATTACATTACATGCGATGCTGGAAGTGGTTTCCATTTTCTACCAGACACATTTCAAATGGCACTCCACGTTCCTGAGCGAATTGGTAAGCGTCTTGGGGAGAATAGCAGCAATTTCACGTTTGATGTTGTGAAAGACGCTATATAGCGCCCGACCCGGCACAGACTGACGCAGAGGCACGTGTAAAAAATCACACAGGCTTTATTAGTTCTTCAGCCATGGGGCACGTCTTCCCCGTGTCACACAGACCCAACACAGTCCCAAAAGCACTTTAACAACACAAAGCAACAACTCTCCACCTTGTACCACCACTCCTCTCAGTCAACCTCGTCCTCTTCCTCCTGATTCTGGCCCTTTAGTGGTGGAGGCTGACCCATTTTATACCCCACCCAGATGTGTTCCAGGTGCTTGACCACCTGGTCCCAATTGCACCTCCAGGTGGGGCTGATGACTCGTCCAGCCGGGTTTTTGAGTTTCGGCAGCACCCCCTAGCGGCCACCCCATCTCCCAACCAGGCTGTGGAGGACTCCATGTCCCATGGAGCCACACGGGAGAGTGGGAAATGAACATTGGCCAGGGAGGCTGCCACCTAGTGTCCAGGGGGAGTTATTGAACTTTCCATGGTGGCTCCCCCGGAACATATGCAGCAGGGGCATCCCGGCCAGGCATGGGACCCAGCTGTCCATCACAATGTTTTCCTTCAAATCTTCCACAGTGTGAGGATTGTTCCGATAAACTTTTCCTTTGAACGTACCCCAAAGGAAGATGTCTGGTGGTGTCAGATCGGGCAACTATGGTGGCCAAAGCCCCTTTGAAATGACCCTGTTGCCGAAGAAGGACTCATGTCATGCTCCTTTCCGATTTGTGACACATTACTCCATCTTGCTGGAAGTAACCTTCCGTTAACTCACGATTATCCAGTTGATTCTGCCATTGCTTAAGTGAGTTGGTGACCCAAAAGGTTCGCACCATGAAGACATGCTGCTCAATATTGTATACCACCATCCTGATGAGAAGTCGAGTGACTGAGTGAAGGGGTACGGGTGGTAGGCACCCAGAAGTTGCAAACGGAGGTTAAACATCGCATACCTCATCGCTCCGACACAGGGGCATCCCAACTTGTTCAAAGCTCCATATTCTGAGGAGCACATTGCACGTTGTTTTGTTCCAATTGCTTTGTTCTAGTGAGAGTTTTAAGTGAATATTCAGGGCCTCTTTTGAGTGAATCTCCCTGTATAATCCAGAAAAAAATCAGGGGCTGAATGCAATTAATCAGGGGCTTAAGTCCCTGAAACCCTTTGCCCACCTCACAATGTCACTGTGTTGCTCCTGGATGGTCTTGGAGCAGAAGATACCACTTTCTCCTCTACTGCTCTATCACTCCCTTTTTGCATCTAGCAAAACAACTCCTACTCACAGCCACAACACACAACAAAATTATGTTAATTTAGAAGATTCCCTCAATGCATGGCCTAATGATACCGGAGTTAGATGGCAACGCTCAATGCTTGGATCTTGCCCTGGGTTCATTTTAGATAAATTTAAGAAAGATAA